>JAODJX010000039.1:1604710-1615173 GCA_026776945.1 Isichthys henryi | reverse complement strand
TGGGTTTGCGGCAGTTCTGGGGGCTCCTTTGTCAGGATTCCCGCCCTCCCCCGGAGCAGTCCCACATCCGGAGAGATGAGAGCATGCTTCACATGTGCCTCGGACTGCCTGCTGTTGCCGGAGATGCGGCGCGCCCTGAATGCGGGCCAGAGGAAGCCTGCCGCTCCAACCCCGAGGATTAAAACACGCCAACGGCCGCATGAGCCTGTGCTCTGATTGGCTCCTCTGTGAGGCTGCCAATTAGACTCCGCTCATCAAATACAGCAGACGCAGCTCCGGAGAGGAGCGAGCGGAAGAGGAGGCGCGAGGAGAGCCAGCCG
Source organism: Isichthys henryi (assembly GCA_026776945.1). Taxonomy (NCBI): domain Eukaryota; kingdom Metazoa; phylum Chordata; class Actinopteri; order Osteoglossiformes; family Mormyridae; genus Isichthys; species Isichthys henryi. The sequence continues at coordinate 1,614,853 of JAODJX010000039.1, read as the reverse complement.
TCTCTGTGTCTGATCTCCCTGCCACCGTTCAGCTTGGGAAGATAAATCGCAGAGCCTTCAATTTTTCATTATATTTTTTAACCCCTTTTATAATTCAGAGTATTTTCCCACTTCTCGGCATATGGCGAGTTCAAGGGTGAAAGTATTCAAATTCAAAAAGTCTCATATGAGAAAGCCTGTTTTTTTCCCCCCAGTGCTCTTCCTCCCGTCTGCGCGATGTGAGCGTATGCCGAGGTCAGCGCCATTTAAACGAGTGTCTGGGCGCCCATTCGAGCCGACAGGAAGTGACCTCGCCGGAAACTCACTGGCTTTATCACAGAAGTCATATGCCAGGGATGAAAGAAAATGCAGAAAAGTAACGATGAGTCCTGAGGCTTTGTCTGCCGCCTGAATTCTTCCTGATAGGCATGGATGTCTGCCTGCTGACAGCGCGTGTGACCGGGCACTTGCTGAAATTCAGAGCCGTGCGGCTGGGTTATGAGCCCGTCGCCAGGGAAACCAGTACATCCTGCCCCCCCCCCAGGATATGAAGGTAACAGAGGATGGGACCATGTGCAGGAGAAGGACGTTTATGTCCACCTAGGCTTGGACTTGGTCTTAATGCTCATCGTTTGCTACAGAACATCCTCAATGAAGCCTGTCTCTTGTCACCAGAACCTGCTGGTACCACAATCCATGTTAATCAATGATAACAGACATTCATGTCAACCATATCTGCCTGTTTGAATAACCCAGTTGAGCCAGAGGTGGCAGTGTCTCCCAGCTTTTCATAGCCTGCATTGAAATGTAACAAGTGCTGCATTTACATTCATTTATATAGCAGAAACTTTTATCCAAAAGAACGTGTAATTGAGAAGGCAGGGTTAGACAGTCCCTGGGGTAATTGGGAGTTAAGGGCCCTAGTGTAATCACACTAGTGATCACACAGTGTCCTAACTTAACCCACTGAGCCTCACATGTACACTTTTCACATGCAAGGCCTGGAGGAATCTCCCAAGGCTGTCTGTGGGGGGGGGGGGCGGGGTCCTTACCTGCCCTCCTTATGTGGCCGGTGGCTAATGCTTCAAGAGCAAGGCCAGCGAGCGCCAATCCCGAGCGTTTCCAAACAACGGATGAACAAATCAACTCATTACTCAACAACGGCTCATTAAGAGACAATAGCACTTAAAATAGCCCGTCGATAGCGTCTGCAAACAATCGGCTCATTATAATAAAAAACAGAGACTAACAGCCTTTCATAATCTTGCAGAAGAGGAGGAGTTTGTCAATAAGGGCCCAGGAAATGAACACAAATGCCAGGCGAGTGAATATCGATCAGAGAATAAAGTGTGAAGGAGTCCGTGGCACTGCGGTAGAGCTCAGAGAGATAGAGCGACCATACGCACTGCCAGCTTACGGCTCTTGATCGATTCTGCTTTACAAGTGAAAGCGGTTGACTGGGGAATGCTGGGTAAAGAGACGTGTCTTTGTTCCTGTGAGAGGACACTCGGGAGCCAGAGTTGGACATGGATTTGCTCAACTTCCTTATCCGCAGACCGCCTCCGAGCTCCGCACGCAAACAGTGTTTTTTCCCAGATCATGTCGTGCCGATTCAGGCCGGAATCCTATAAGATCTGCGGAATCCCCTGCAGATCTCCACCTGAGGAAAGTGAACCCCCCCCCCACCTCCTTCAGCCTGTAGGAATATGGCGGTGAGCATTCAGCCTGACCTGAGTAACATTGCTATTCTAAAATTCATTCAGTATCACAATGTTTCCCAATCCAGTCCTCGGGAACCCGCAGACAGTTCACGTTTTGGCTCCCTGGAGCTGGGAGGGAGAAAAAATGTGGACTGTCTGACAGGGAGCTGAGAGGGAGCAAAAACATGGACTGACTGTGGGTCTCTGAGGACCGGATTGGGAAACACTGCAGTATACAGTAACATGACCCTCGCAAGCAGGGACCGGGCAGCACACAGGGCACATCCAGGATGGCATGATTAACTCCACCAGCCCATTCACTCTGCAACGCCCGCCCCATTCCGCAGCATCACCTCCGTGCCGACCACCTGGTCGATCACATCCATGCCACTGGGAATCGATCCAGTTTGTTTTAAGAGTGAGGTGATTTCCACTCAGGGTCCTCTTTGGGCTCAGAAACAACAGCTACACATCTTCTCTCCAGGCAGCGGGAAGCTCTCTTTCCATTTTCTCTGTACATCCGAAAGTGACTGATTATGATTCCTGCACCTTGTCTCTATACAGATATTTTCTCGTGGCCCATCCCTCAGGCACTGTGCCGGCCAGGTCTGTGTGGGACAGAGAGGCTCCAGAAACAGGTATTTTAACAGGCAAGGATTGGCCACCTCTGGGGTGGGGGGGTCTGTTATTTCAGGGTGTAGTAAACAGAATGTGATGAAGACTCCCCTTTATCTGTGTGTGTGTGTGTTTATCTGGATGTGGATGTACATGCTACAAATGAAAATGTGTGCCACAGTGCCCCCTCCAGGCCATACTTGACCCACTTCACCTGCTGCTTCATACTCCTCAGGGTCAGACCAAACGAAAAGGCACCTTCTGATAAATGAGCAGTGCAGGTACACAGACTACGGCCGACCTGAACTGTAGGCCCCCATCTGCACACCTATCTGAGCCAGGCCGACCCTCCAACGCGCAGCCAGTGACCCCACACCCCGCTGATGAACTGACGTCTGCCACAGCGAACCAGGACCACTACCCCCCGCACTGCTATGTGCTGTTTATTTAGAAACAAACACATCGGGGGTCCACTCTAGGCAGTATGGCTGACCCATGCTGGAAGTAAGGGAAGCTGGGAAATTAAGGTACACCAGCTTTCACACTGACACCATTTCAGTAAGGAGAAGCAGCTTCAGGGACAAACATGGTATAACGTGGTAAAAGAGTAATTACTCACAGTACCACCATGTCAGGGGGTGCGGAGAGCAGGCAGAAGCCCACTGTTATCTCAGCCGAGCTCTGAGGGCTATGGGGCCCCTGACTGGCCCCCTGGCCCACACTCCCCTCCCCCCGGGCGGTCTCCCGTTTCTCTGACATTCTCCTCCGCCTGCAGCTCCAGCCGGCCACTTATCGCTGAGCACAGCACTATCTGTCAGGGTCTGAGCAGAGCTAGGCGGAGTGGTCAGACGCTACCTCACTTCACGGCTCGGAGGTGGACTGCAGGGCCTCGAATCGAGACGCCAGCGCTCTGAGCCGGCCATAACACCACCGTTTGAGGATAAGCGGAGGGAAAATTACCTGGAGCATTCGGTGATAAAGAGCCTTTATATCTGGCAGTCGGGAAATATCCGCTCTCTCTGTCGGTCTGCCGCTGACTCCTGGCATTTCCGGACAGATACTGGTGTTGACATGAAATTTCTTGACTTGTGATTGTAATGTTAGAGGATGCGGTGATGGGCGGGTATCAGTCCAGAGTGTATCAGCGACTGTGGTTGCTGGGAGAGTCGCCAGGCTCACTGTGACTCTGCAAAGGATGCTACAGAAAATGGATGGATGGATGGATGGATGGATATTATGTTTTACTGTGTCTTTTAGTTATATATATACTCCTCACGTTTTATTGCTGTACACATTCATAGCAGAGAGGAGCAATTCAGGAAGACGGTTCCCCCAGGTTTCAAATGCACTATTTGATTTGCAAAGACAGTAAAAGATCTAAATCCATGTGAAGCGGTGTGTGTGAAGTCTGATTATTTTACCCTCCATTCATTTAAATGGCTGTAGCACAAATAAAGACAAAATTAGCAACAATGGAAGGTTATTTTTAACAATAAATGGCATGTAATTTCTGTGGGGAACAAGGCGAAGGGGCAGGTGGGTGTGTTTTATGTGCACCAAGGTCAAACGTTATGAAGTTAAGTTCATATTACACTTTCACTACCCACTTACATAACAGTGAGCTGCTTTTATCCTTGGAAAAAAAATCATCTTCAACGTAATTGAATTATACGTTTCGAAGCAGGATCAGGGAGGAGCTGAGAAGCAAAGTATACCTTAGACTCTCGGAGGGGGGGGGTCACCACAGCACGAGAGAGAAGGGGGTGTGAGAGAAGGCTCAGATGATGGGCTGGGTGTGGGTCTCTGTCTGGGGCTTCACGTCACCCTACAGAGACGGAACGTAGGAAATGAAAAACAAAAAAAATGTGCAAAGCAGTGAAAATGTAAAAATGAGGGTCCGGCTCAGATATTCTGAAATATTTGAAGGCAGTTCAAACTGAATTTAACAGCAAAGAGGTATGAAAGAAGTCAGCACCCACACACAACAGCCGGAGTGAGCGAATGGCTCAGGACACAAAGCACTAGACAGAGCGACCAGCGATGCTGTCAATTCCGAAGGGCTGAAAATGTGACTGGTGATATGCTGTGGGGTCAATGGCGCCCCAAGGAATTTAATCATTTTTTCAGTTTTTTTAAATTATGGAAACTATTTGCAATTACGTCTAGTTCAAACCTTATTCCATACTTGTTCTCCTCTTGTAAATGCTGTTGTTCCACCACCCAAAAAACTTCCAGTACCCATTTCAGATCTGGTTCTGGACCATTGCCACATTTAAGTCTGTCTGTGCCTTCTGCTTTCAGAAGAGAGATCCATTTTACTGCAGCGGCCTCCCAGGAAGAGCAGTATTTATGATCTTTTCAGAAGAGAGATGTTATGTGTTATTTTTCTTGCTGTTTTTATGTGATTTGAGTTATGAAAGTGGCATTTGTTCTAGTTCCTTCTGTTGAAAGGACGCTGTTGAAAGGACTCTGCATGGAGTCCGTGGGAATGTTTACAAAAGGGACTTATAAAATGCAATCATTTACTGTGTACATCCTGCCGATTGTCCATTTTTACTAACCGTTTTTCCGGTTACGGTGGCTGTGATCCTAAGTCCAGGAATCAGTAAGGCTGAGGATGGCAGGAAAGTACCCCAGTTCATCACATGGTATGGTGGTCATATGTCAAGGGCAATTTTACAGTCATTGGACAGTTTTTGGGCAGTAGGCGGAGCCTCTTGCCCAAGAATAGGCAAACAGTGTGTCAAACACAGTTTATAAGCGTCATTAAATGGATCATCATTAAGAAGAGTCACCAGTGTGTGACGGCCACCCTCTGCTTGGTGGTGTGAGACCAAAGTTAAACACCAAAAAAAAACAATTAAAGCATTTATTCAGCAGAGGAGTAAAACCCTTTTTGGGTAGCTGATTGTTTCTGGGGCAACATCCAGCGAGGAGAGGAAAAGGAGTGTAAACAAAAAACACGTTAAGCGTCTCGACGCCATCACACAAAATGCTGGCTTTGGTTTCGTTTCGCATCTAGCCCCCTGTTGAGGCACATCCAAACAGAATTATTTTCTCTCTTCTAGAGGAAAGTTGGGGAAAGCCACATTACCATAATCACTGGTTAATCTTCACAGGCTCCGTCTTGGAAACAACAGCAAATAAAGCATTAATCAGCCTTTTTGTCTTCACGCCTGAAGCGCGGGAATCTCTGGAGATGGCGTGGCACGTGACCAGTGAGCATACACGTCCATCACTGAGCCATCCTGAATCTCTTCTAGGGTGAGTATCTGCCTTTTTTAGCTGCTGTCCAGCCAGAGTCACACCAGTATGGGGAAACGCTGTCAGCATTGATTTGTCCCTCATCTTGCTCAACCCTTTTTGCATGCCCCACCCTTTCTGTGTCCTCCATCCTTTCTGCATGCTGCACCCTTTCTGTGTACTGCACATTTTCTGCATGCTGCACCCCTTCTGCTGGCCGCACCCTTTCTCTGTGCTGCACCTTTTCTGCTGGCTGCAGTCTTTCTCTGTGCTGCACACTTTCTGCTGGCCGCAGTCTTTCTCTGTGCTGCACACTTTCTGCTGGCTGCAGTCTTTCTCTGTGCTGCACACTTTCTGCTTGCTGCAGTCTTTCTCTGTGCTGCACACTTTCTGTGTGTTGCACCCTTTCTCTGTACTGCACCCTTTCTGCTGGCTGCAGTCTTTCTCTGTGCTGCACCCTTTCTGTGTGTTGCACCCTTTCTCTGTACTGCACCCTTTTTGCTGGCTGCAGTCTTTCTCTGTGTTACACCCTTTCTGCTGGCCACAGATTTTCTGCATTCTCTACTTTCTGCATGTTGCACCCTTCCTCTATGATACATCCTTTCTTCGTGCTGCACCAACTTCCCTGTGTTGCAGCGTCCGATCTGCTTGTGCTGTGTTTATAAAGACATCTTCCAATATAAAAATGCAGCTACTTCTTCTTGATAACTGAAACCCACAGGTCTGGACACAGGCTCCACTTAGCTGTTTTGCTGTTTAAATTGCCAGGCATGGCACACATAAGAGTATCCTTATTGGGCTGAAAGCAGAACATTAGCCAGGGTTGCATTTACTATCCTGTGCTTTGCTACACGCTCGCAGAGACATGCAGGCGCTCCTCAGAGCCAAATGATATACACTGCTCACCACATATGTTTTGACATTGCATGTCTCTGTGTAAACAGCCAGTGCTCCACTCCTGTTCAGCCAATCAGCGACAGGCAGAGGACAGCAGGAGGAGACGGTGAGAGAGAGGCTCATTTGCATTTTCAAATCCACTTCTGTTTACAGTAAACACTGTTCTCATTATATGTAAGGCAAACCCCATCGAAATAAAAGGAATTTTGTCATGCATAAAAACACTGGAAAACTTCAAAGTCCAATTAATCTGTCATTAAAACCAACAAAAGCAGGACAGAGAGAAGATGAGCTCCATTTTGAGATGGAAAATAAACAGCATATGGTGGGTGCATATTCATTCATGCTCCCCTTTAACTAAGGAGTAAGTTATCGAAAGAGGTGGGCCTTAGTGCTGGCACTGCTGCGCGTCCACGTCTGCTGATTGTTTCTGTCACTTTGGTGCCCTTAGCCCGCCTCCCAGTGTAGGGACTGTTTGTGGCCAACAGGGGGCCCCCAAACCTCAGGGGCCCCATGAAAATGTGTTTACGCGGTGATAAACACTGCTGTGGTGTGGTAACATCCTGCAGAGAGGTATGCATTCTACTCTTCCTGCAGAGAGGTATGCATTCTACTCTTCCTGCAGAGAGGTATGCATTCTACTCTGGTAAGACACAGGCAGATGGCCAGTGAGGCCATGATGAGTTTATGGTACAACAGCACGGTCATTTTGGGCTTCTGTTATGTTTGCTATCTTTCGTTTCCGGTCCTATTTAATGCTATGACACGAAACAGAGCCACAGAACAACCGATCACATTTATTAATCACCCCCTTTTGCAGAAAAGGCCTCGCTTTGCATTGTGTGAATAGGTTCTACTGCTTCTGCACATTATTAATGTAAAGTCTTTGCTCACCTTGGTGGCTGGATTTTAAATGGAAGCATTTGCTACCAGACCTCTTCTCCCACCCAGATGGTTTTAATTATCCTGGGCCACTCTGCCATACTGCAGGAGATTCTTCAATAGTGAAAATCTATAATGGAGGCTCCACCCACCCCACAGCCGCACGACTTCAAACCATTCAGGCCACCCAGCGAAAGCCCCAGTCTGCAGGATGGACAGGCAGCTGGACAGACTGGGAGCTCAGCCGTGAGCCTCTTCCCAGTCCAGCCTGGCTTAATGAGATTGAAGGTCCCCTGTTCCTCAGCTTTATGTAAACAGGCCAACAATTAATACAATGTTTCATAAGGTTACGTCTCTCATTAACACCACAGTCTCCTTAAGATTACAGCATTGTTCAGATTACAAGCATTCTGTGTAATTTTATAATTCTTATTTTTTACCAATAAATAAATTTCTCACCCAAGTGAAAAACAAAGGCCTTTGGTCTCTCTCTTTCACTCTCTCTCACTCCCTTTTCAATCAGGCGTTTTCTGATTGCTTTGGGATTACAGGGATTTTACTGCATCTGAACAAGATTAACCTTTTTTTTCGACAAGTGCAGCATTATGTCCGCACAGCAAGGATTGAGGCGTTTGGCGGACATTGACACGTGCGTGCGGAGGCACGCGGAAATGACATACGCATGCAGACGCACCAGTGTGCCTCCAGCCTGCCGTCCCGTCCCAGAGATGATGGATTAAGTTTCAAGCTGGAGAAGAGAAAATCAGACCCCAGCGAGCAAACAGATATATATGTTTATCATCCTATTGCAGCATCAGTGAACATAATTCATCACCTTCTGGGCGACAAAATGCATATTATATATGTATAATTACGCTACCAAGCACAGCAAGGCTGAGTAAACCTAATTAGGAAAGAAACTGTGATGACATCAGAGAAGTGCAAAGCTTTTCCCATACATGTGCGTACGTGCATGCTCACATAATATAAATATCTACATCTTACCTCTATAACGTTTACAATAACAACTGGCCCAAAGTTTAATTTGCACCTCGGTTTTTACATATTCAAATATTTCCCATTACACATTCTGGTACTGATACATTAAAATTATATTAATTTGGTTTGATTATTTTTCTATTATACTCAAATGAGAAAGACGTCATTTCTGAGATATAAAACAAATAATGATAAGATCAAATTGGTCATTAACATGTTACTCTGAAACACAAATATCTGTAACCCACTCTTTTTTATTCTAGAGTAAATGTATGTTTAGAAAGAATGGTGTATTATTAGGGACACGTTTCATGGTTTTAAATGAGTGTATTTTTATGACTGGGCAGGGAATGAAGCTGCTGTCTTTGTCCGCATGTTAATTACTGCAGCTGCATGTTCGTGACTTTACATATGCTTAAAAATCTCAGAAATATGCAGAGATGTTAATGAAGGGAATGCTTCTGTGGATGGTAAACCAACTGCTAAGCTTCTCAAAGTTTTTTTTCTCACCAAAACTATTGCCCTGGTAAACAAAATTTACTATTGTACAAACACAAGTTCTTCAGTTATTGCTCTTCCCAGTGTGTTTTCCCCTGAGACACACACACATATAGACAGGTGAGAGTGAAACTTGTTGTCAGAGCGCTGGGTCAGCCACTTATCTGCAGCCCCTGAAGCATTTTTCAGGGATAAGGGCCTTGCCCAAGGGCCCAGTGGTGATATCATTACACTGCCAACCACGGGAATGAAACCAGCGACCTTCCGATCATGGGCACTTGGCCCTAACCTGAAGCCACACAACGCCCAAGACGATGCACCGGGGGACCCTGCACTAGACAGCAACACACTAATGTGGGAGCAGATGAGCACTGAACCAGGGAGGATATACGACATCAACACACTAACATAACTGAGGAGGCTGCACTATATCATTACACTAATGCGGGAGCCGTCCAGTGCGGAACCAAAAAGGCTGTACTACATAAACACACTGAAATAATTAGGGAGTGTGTACTACATCAACATACTAATAAAGGAGCTGTTCAGTGCTGAACCAAGGAGCCTGAACTACATAAATTTGGGAAGGTGGTTCTACATTATTACATGAATGTGGGATCTGTTCGGTGCTGAATCAGAGAGGCTGTACTATATGAACACAGTAACATGACTGGGGAGGCTGTACTACATCATTACACTAATGCGGGAGCTGTCCAGTGCTGAACCAAGGAGGCTGGACTCCATAAACACACTAACATGGCAGCTGTCTACTGTTGAACCAGCAAAAATTTAAAAAAATGATTCCTCTTATTTTACAATTTCATCTGCCCGCTATGTTCTATTGGTCCTGCAATAATAAGCCAATTCACTCACAAGGCAAGTGTGAGCATAGTCAGTTTTCCTTTTCCAAACTAAAATGGCCCGATAGCTGCAGTAACGGCTGTCGGCATGGCGCAGCAAGGAGCAGAGGGGAAGAAAACGGATGCTGATTACTTGAGCCGCTCTTCCGTGTCACATCAACATGGCTGAAAAGCTGAGTTTCCCCAATAACAAACAGAGGTCACCGCTCTCCCAAGTGGAAGGCCCGAGATGGGCTGTTATCCTGAAGGATTGAGCACCAGGACATGTGGGATCACCAGGACATGCATTCCAGAGGCAGCAAAGTGCTTTATGAACTAGAACTGAAATGCAGAACATTTGCACTGCCAGAGTTGTTAGGAATCATCTAACTATGTAAACGAAAGTTAGCAGTAGGCAATAACGCGGGAGGAGAGATTCGCAGTGATCCGGCAGGCTCAGGGACACGAGGACACCCCCAAGCAGTGGGCTT
>JAODJX010000039.1:1578845-1601726 GCA_026776945.1 Isichthys henryi | reverse complement strand
CCCCCCCCCCCCCCCCCCCCCCCCCCCCCCCCCCCCCCCCCCCCCCCCCCCCCCCCCCCCCCCCCCCCCCCCTCATATTACAGATGCAGACCTCACAGGGATGTCAATGTCGGCTGAGGACAGATGAGTGAGGAAACCATTAGTGTGACAGAACCTCATACATCCAGCGACTTTACTCATGAGCAACTCCACAAGCATAAGAGGCAGGAGAACAGCGCCCCCTTACCACACAGAGATGGAGCTGCAGCCCCGAGGAGACTGCTGATTGGCTGGCAGCTGCTTTCATGGTAGCGGCTGGTCCTGAGGGCCTCTGGTCTTGAGAAAAGGCTTTCAGAGGAAACTGAGTGTGTAAAGGTCAGACAGGAAAGCAGCTGTTGGACTCATGGGAGAGGTAGACAGTTTGTGTAATGCTGTAACATGTCAGTTACTTTGGATTAAAAAAAAATCTGTTAAAAATAACATATAAACAGCAGCTGCAAATAATATAAAGGATTGTGTCTTTCAATATAAAACACAAACACATTATCTGAAAGCACAGTGACTCTTCAGTGCTGTTATGGACATGAGACAACATGGGACAAGAAATGATGATAACAGGACAAAAAGACAAGACAGAAAGAAACAAGGTGACATTCCAGCATTGAGAGAATATATAAATGCCCTAGAGTAGAAGTCACAGCTATTTATACTGCCAAACAGACCACCAGGCCATACAAACACAGACTATATCTGTATATATACATACAAATGCCACCTGCATCGAGCACCTCCAGGTTGGCATTAGTCTCTCTGTCCTCTTCAGGTCCACCACTGGGTCCTACTGTCTCCAGCTGGGTCTGCTCTCCCTGGGAAAAACTCCACCAGACCTTTGACATATGAAAGCTGCACAGTCATACCCCAGCCCAACATTTCACCCACACCTGAACACACACAGCTACAGCCAGATCACGTACCCTGCTGAAGGTACAACAGCAGTTATCTCGCTAAAGATATCTATTCTCCACACAGGCCAAAATATAAGAGGCAGGCGAAGTAGTGTGACACAGCTGTAGACTGTGTACTTTGATATTAAGGCAACATAAATGTTCCCATCAAAATTAATACATGCCCACATATGGCCAGTGCTGCATACGGCGAGAACAACGGGTAATTGCACCTTCAGGACAGCAGTGGTATGAGCCCCTGACCTCGAGGTCACGGTGAGTCAGATGTTCTCAGCGCTTAATGAACTTTCCTCTACTAATGAACTTTCACGGGCGTCATTGGGAAATTCACTGTGCAGTTTATTATCCCTTGTGTTTGCAATTTCAAGCCCATCAGAACTGTACTGCATAAAATACGAGAGGAAATTATTTAGGCATTCTGTATAGAAAACCGATATGCTCTCTAATACAGCGATTAACTGTTTGTGGGTGATTGCTGGGTTGTCCGACTTCACTCACTCATGTGGTGTCAGAAAGACAGCGGAAAGAATGGGAAGCAGTAACTAATTCATAAGGCGAATATAAATCAAGATTCCTCTAAGCCAATATCTTTCATCAACTCCTGTAGTTTTACCCACTTCTTGATGTCCACTTAACATATGTATACAGAACTTAGCTGTTCTGGCTGGTGGAAACACAAGAATGGACATGAGATAACATTCCAGGACAGTGTCGTGGGGATAGGTGCTGGGTGAACTCCTGTGATCACTCAACACCAGAGCTACAAACTCAATCACATTTTGACTATGATACTGTCCTTATCATTAATATATACACCCACCCACTTTCCAATAAAAGCACTTTAAAGACACCAATCTACCATTCCTGCAGGAGGAAACAGGTGCAAATGGAGAAAACCCCAAGTGTGTCTAATAAATGAAATCTGAAATAATGTATGGATGCATGGATACTTGGGCTGTGACAGGCGAGAGGGTGGTACCGTGAATGAGTCGGGCACATCAGGTCTTTCATCCAACCGGCCTTCTGGGAAAGGGGCATGAGCTGGATCAGAATTGCTTATGGGTGGATCAGGGACGTTTCCAGAACTACCGACTTTGTCGCCTGGGTAGCCATTCTCAGAATTAATCACAAGATCATCCATGTAGTTCTCAGCAGGGTCACCGGTGAGATAATCTGTGAGGTGATCCACTAGGTCATCTGGGTATTTCTCTGTGGGATCGTCGACAGGATCTTCTGCAAAGTCATCTGTGGGGTCATCTACAAAGGCGGCTGCGAGGTCATCTGCTAGGACATCCTCGAGGTTGTCTGCCGAGTGATATGCAAGATCATCTACTAGGTCATCCATGGGGTCATCAATAGAATCTTCTGCAGGGTCGTCTACAGGGTTGTGTTTGGGGTTATTCCTGTGATCACCGCACAGAAGTGATTTGGGACAGAAGCCAGATTCCTGGGCTATATAATGTAGGAAAGGAAGAGAAGAAATAGAGCTTGTTGGATGATTCATAGTACTTAAAGTTAAAAAAAAAAGATTAAAGCATTAAACATACATTTGTGTTCTGAAAATTTCCTATATCATCCTTCTATGGTCATATGCGACACACACTCACCTAACCTAATAACCTAAGACTTCCTATGCTTTAGCAATTCACAGAAGAACTGCTGAAACATGAAAATATTTCAAGCCCTCAACCAAATGCTCCTATTGAATAATGTAAGAGCTCAGCTGGAAACCTTGTCCTACAACCCAGATGAGGGTCTGGAGTGGGCAGCTGGGCTCCTGAATAATAATGCTTAGATCTGGGGATGGGTGCCCAGGTTGGGATCTGAGCAAGTCGCGTCCCTGCCTCTTTCATATGGGGGAGTTGTTGATAGAGAGCTTAGGGTGGTGTGTTTAAAGCTGGACTTCGTTTACACAGTGAGGCTAAGCAGGCAGTAAACAAGCAGGTAAAACCTAAGACTGCCACATCGCCCTTCTCTCCCATACATTAATGATGCCTTGCTGGTATCCTTCACCATTTCATTCTGTTGTCCAAGGCGCATAATATGCTATTGAGCTGCAAAATGTTCTCGCCGGAGAAGTCTACCGATTCTGTGTTATTTGGCACGACAGGCAGGACAAGAAACGTCAGCGGCATCTCTGATTATGGCCACTGGGGCGGCGATGGGCGATTCCTCAACGCGGAATTACCACCATGCGTCACATGTCATTACCTTGTGTATTTACTTAAAACTGTAATCGATAAGCCGTTTTATTGCCATGGCTGAATTAGCTGTGACAGAGGAGCAAGACCAGCACCAGCATTACTGCCACTATCAAACTCCTCTAATAGAATTTCAGGCTGGGAAGCACACTTTCATTGAGAAGGTATTACAACAAGGACAGCTTCTGCTCCAACCTTGTAGTTAACTGCCACCCCGTCATCAATATGCTTCATTCCTCTGATTACTATAAAAAGATCACCTGAGAAAGGTCTCTGTGGCAGGGGGGCCCATCCGGAAGGGGGTCTTGACGACGAAGGCAGAGAGCGAGTTGACATCAGCCGCTTGAACAGATGAGGATGTGGCGAGGGAGTCAGAGGAGGGGTGGGCTGCAATGTTCTGCCTGAAGACAGGTTCATAGGAGGAGGACAGGATTTTAAGGAGGAATGAAGTTGTATTCTCTTTGTTGTGGTTAATGCCAGACCAGCTTTTGGGGACTGCAGCACTGTGAAGTTATAGCTCTGAACAAGTTCTCTTGCCTGTGGTATTGGTGTCTGAGAAGGTAACCCAAGGTCTGATGAATGAGGAAATTGAGTTCTTGGGGGTTCTGGAGTTCGGAAGGGTATATCAGGTTCTGGTGACTTACGCACTGGTGTTCTAGAGGGTAAATCAGGATCTGATGACTTAAGCATTGGAATTCTAGAGGGTATATCAGGTTCTGGTGACATTAGCACGGGAGTTCTGGAAGGTGTATCAGGTTCTCGTGACTTATGTACTGGAATTTCAAAGTCACCAGCTTCTGGTGACTGGTGCATTTTGGTTCCAGAAAGTGAGTGAGTTTCTGCTGACTGGTGAATTTGGGTCCAGAAAGTTAATCCAGGTTTTGATGTCTGATGCACTGGAAGGTCAAGTTCTGGTGATTGGTGAATTTGGGTACCTAAAGACTGATGTGGTTCTAGTGACTGAAGTATTTGGGTTTGCGTTGACAGATGACCTTCCACTTGTGTTTCATGAGTTCTATGTATATGAGGTTCTGGTGAACTGGGAATTTGAGTTCTGTATGACAGGGCAGGTCCTGGTGATGCACATATCTGGATTCTGGAGGACAACTTAAGTTCTGATGAGCAGGTCATTCGCATCTTGCGAAGAGGGTCAGAGTCTAGGGACAACTGTGGGCTTGAGGACAGGTGAGGTTCTGTAGTCCAAGTCAATCGGATCTTGAAAGATGAGTCCTCTGCTTGTAGAGTTGATTGTGGTGAATCGGACATGTCCAGCTGTGATTCCTGGAGCTGAGAATGTGAAATGATGCCTGCACCTAGTGATTTGGTGGCTCTTGTGTTTTGGGAAGCAGTGTCCAGCCCTTCAGCTTCATTCACACTTTGAGGAGAAACGGGGATGCATATTCATACTCAAATATTCCATCACTTAAAATTTTTGTAACATATTTTCATATTTTATGAACATGTGCTCATGACACGCACTTCAAAGGGGGACAGCAGGGGACCCAAGGGAAAATGACGTGTCACAGATACTCTGCACTGTTCATCTCTTACCCTGTACTGCCGACTCCCCATTCAGCAGGAAATGTGTCGGTGGCTATACAGTTCCCAACCGTCTGCAGAAAAATACAACAAGCACAGCTTATATTACAGGAAGAGGATCAACAGGTGGGGCAGGGCAGGGCAGTGCCCCAGAGACAGGGCAGGCCTGCCTCATAAATGGAGTGGAGCACGCTGAGCTCCTGTCCGGAGGGATCTGCATGGCCAGCACTCACACTCTGCATCTCCTGCTCCACAACGCTTGCACTGGATGAAGCTGGACAGTCAAAATTATCAGAGCTTCCAGGATCACAAACAGTGAAGAGCGAGGCACAGTAATGCTTCAGCTCCATCTCGGCAGCTGCAGCAAGAGACATAGGTGTATCAGATGTAATACCATATATATAGTGCGCACTCATACTAATACTGTAAAGACATGCTAATACTGCACACACACTGATATTGCAGACAGACTCACACTGATACTGTAAACATACACTGATACTATACACACTCTTCTACTGATACTGTAAAGACATGCTGATACAGATACTGTAAACATACTCATACTACACCCACACTTATACTGCTACTGTACACACAATGATACTGATACTGTAACCACATGCTGATTCTGCTACTGCACACACACTGATATTGATACTGCGCTCACACTGATACTGACACTGTACACACACCAACAATGGTACACACACTAATCAGATACTAACACTGATAATACAAAGACACAGTGGTACCATGCCTACATTGGTACCGTACAAACAGTAACATGGAAACACACACTTATAAAATACTGAAATAGAAAATACACACACACACTGATACTGTACACACAAATACTGACACAGTTAACACACACACACACACACACACACACAGTGTGACACCAGTAATCAGACACATATTATACACACACTAAATAGACATTGATGTAACACAGACCCACAGAAGACACACACTCCTTGACAGCGATTTTTTAAGCTGGAAGAGGGTAATGGTGTTAGTCCCACACCATCCCCCAAACTCCTGTCTACCCCTCAGCCATGTCGTGGCGTGATGGATCCCAGTCCCACAAAGATGACCATCTCCACACAGATGGGGAGTCAATAGCTGTGGGGGCCCTTAGGGAGAAACAGCGTGAACCTGTCAGACTGGGGGGGTCCTTATCCATCAGACAAGGGGGGTCCTCATCTGTCAGCTGACTCAAATCCATCACAGAATTCGGACGGGAGCAGACAGACGGCTGTGGCCAGTGGTCCTTGATCGGTATTCTGAAAACCCCCCCCCCCCACCACCACAAAATAAGGTCAGTTTCAAACCTGTCATCTTCCCACATTGAGCTTAAGCTACATCACATCACCGCTGTTTGTGGGAAGGGCCCGGACACCGAAGGAGGGCATCACTGAAATTGACTGCGCCATGATATTGACGTGACACCATCTTCCAAGAACGCAGAATGGGGCGATAGGTGTCGCTGTTCCCAGGCGCTGGCCAAGGAGTCAGAGCAGCCTCCAACCTGTGAGGCTCAGGTACGGACGAATCTCTGATCTCGTTAGGAGGATTAATCAAGTCACTGTACCTCTCAAAGACGCACACAAACGTGCCCCCAACTGCTATAAGGGTACATCCTCTAAAAAGATTATTTCTGAGACTCAGACTATAATCACCTGTGGGGTTTGCCAGTTCAGGTTCCAAGGGGTGTCTTTCTGTAATACTTTGCAGAAGGTTCTGAGGCCTGAACCGCAGTAAAACATTCAACCATAGAGTTGTTTAAGTGCAAAAGTACACCATAACACTCAGTCATATGCAGTTCCACCCTCTGCACAGAATCGGACATGGCGACCAGCCCTCCAGCCCTCCTCTCCCCCTGCTTCCGCCAGCTGGATCTCTGCCGCTCCCTTCTTCTCTGGAACCAGAGACTGATTAGAAACAGAGCACCGCTCTGCTTCTCACAGAAAGCCACATTTTAATGGTTTAAAATTCACGCTCCCATGCCCGCAATGGGCCAACGAGCATGGCAGACGGTAACGGCGTCCCCGGCCCGCCACAGCGTCCCACCCACCTGCCATGCCGCCCCCCCGCCACGGCCCAGCGCCTCACAGGGATGATTCTTATTATTGCGCTAGCAGAAACTTTCTCCTTGTCACGCTTACTTACGGCTCTAAGGGTACACTCTTCAATGCCGGTTTGTGCATAATTAAAATGAAATGTGCAAGCGTATTACACACTACAATCAGCCAGCAGTAAAAGTTTACCACTGGCACCATGTCAACAGTCATAAACAGGCCGGCTCGTAAACACTCATACACCCTCATATACACGCACATGCAGCCCTCTCACCTTCGGTACATCTTCACCAGCAGCTTCTCCATATAACTCAGGCCATGATGCTTGAACTCCACTCGGACAGGGGGCCTTGGAACAACAAGGTCTGCTTGGATTCCGGTAGCTTCTTTAGTCGCTGCAAGCGGGGAGAGTCAGACCTGTCAATTAGCTGGGAAATCGCTTAGCAGTCAAAATGTTTCAAAAAATAACCCACAAACAGTGGCTGCACACTTTCACATAGCAGGTCCCAGATTACACCCCGGCTCAAAGGTACAACAGCAGTATTCCTTGTCAATCAAAACTCACACCTGACAGTCAGAGACCCGCTTGCTCTGTCACCATGAGCAGTGCCTGTATGAAACATACCAGACGGGACATTAATCCCAAAATCCAGCTCATATCCCAGAATGGCATGTTCTAGATCCCGCTTACCCTATTTGGGAGCACAGTTTGGTATTTAATCTGGCGACAACCCTAAAGGCCAAGAGCTTGTTTTCATTAACGCAGGAGATATTATAGCTGAAGGCAGACAGGTCTCCTCAGGCCATCCAAAGACCAGGAACATAGCAGACCCTCACAAAGCTCACAGACACTGCACCAGCAGATTGTCTGATGCAGCCCTGAGGTACCAGAGTGAACAAATGGGCGCAACAGGAGAGATGCCAGAGATGAGAAGGCTGTGCGCGGGTCGTTGACCCTGCGAGGTCAAGTCCCCAAATACTAGAGCATTCACTTTAAGTAAATGAGCTCCAACTCAACCTGACAACCTGATTTTATCCCAAACAGGGGAAAAACGGTGATAAAATCAGGAGGACACTTCTGGGCACAAATTCTCCATTATTTATTCATGTTTCCAGGCAAAAACTCACAGTGCACTCATACCACTCCCGCCACCAACAGCTACTACAGTCTTACTAAAGCTACACCCAGCTACACTCCCATCCCACACCATAGCACAACCACACCCCAACCAAGTCAGCTACACCTTCACCCCCTACACCAACACCAGCCATACCCCAAGTCAGCTACACCCCCGCCCCCTCATACAAAAATCAGCCACATCAACCAAGGCAGCTACACCCCCACCCCCTATACCAACACCAGCCACATCAACCAAGTAAGCTACATCCGCACCCCCCATACTATAACCAGTCATGCCTCATCCAAGTAAGCTACACCCGCTCATACCTCCATACCATAAGTAACCATACCCACATCCACACTGCCTCCAGACAGACCCCCTAGTCCAAACTCACAGCGCAGTTACCTGGCAAAGCTTCCCTGGGCCTCCAAGTTTTCTCCTGTCTCTGTTTTGTCTCCCCTCTCTCCCACCTCCATTCCCTCAGTGCCTCCTGGAAGGACCTGGATGACTCCTCCTCATCGAATGCTCCACCCCACCGGGACTTGTTCCACCCTGCTGGGTCTACCCCAATTGGGGCGCTGTGCTGTTCTTCCTCCTCTTCTTCATCGTCGTCCTTACTTTGAATTACAGTCTCAATCTAAGGCACATATAGGAAGTTATGGTGTTTATGGGCTATAAATCTGCTGCTGATGCTGTCTACGCTCCACCTGAGCTCAACAGTGTCATTCCCGAATGTCACTCTTCCGTGTCACCCCCTTGTCGTCCCCATATCACCCCTCTTGTGTCACATCCCCACATAACGCCTCCTGTGTCACTCCCCCAGTGTCACCTGGGCATGCTGGTGATCCACAGTCGCGGCTCCCTTTCTGGGCACCCCGGCTCCTGACACACCCCCCTCCACAGCTGGCTCGTCGGGATCAATTTGTCTGCTGAAGCGGCTCACGACGTCCAGTGTGCTGATGGAGGTGTGCATCTCCATCTGCGGGTCGGCCGGTCACAGTCATGAATTAAAGATGTCACCGCGTGCGATCAGAGACCTTTCAGAAACACGCCGGCAAATAACAAGCTGCAGGAGAACAGAAGCTCTACCCGTGCGGGTTAAAGCCTGCAGAACAAACAGGTGGCTAATGTGTCCAAACTGTTGGAGCCGTGTGCTGGAAATGGTATGAAATACAAACACACAGGTCAGAGGCAGCACACAGAGGGAGCTATACTGGAAATATTAAACGTGCTCTTTAAGTCACACCTTTGATACATTACCTGACATGGCTACGCCTGGAATGTATGTAAAACAATTCAATTAAATTTTATATAGCGCCTTTTACAAGTCACCCCCAGGCACTTGACAAGAGTGTGTGCCAATTCAATACTGCATCATTTATGCAAAATAGTGCATGAATGAAGAAAAGGGAAAGAAAAAATGCCAGAAGACGAAACAATTCATGCCAGACATATGTCAGGCTTATTTATACATTAGCATGAACAAATGAAAATAATCCATGTTTAATTTAGAGCAGTGTTTCTCAACCCAGCCCCCAGGGACCCCCAGACAGTCTAAATTTCTGTTGTTCCAGGTATTCAGTGTTCGTGATTTTTATGTTTGGTTTGTTCTTGTTTGGTACAGGTGCACTGGGAGCTGGGATGGAGCAAAAACGTGGACTATCTGGGGGTCCCCGAAGACTGGGTTGGGAAACACTGGTTTAGAAGAAGAGCATGAATGATGAAGGTGACCAGTGAAGACAGTGCCCTAAACCCTTCTACATCCCGTTCAACAGCTGACTAAATGATGGCGCAGGATAATCACGTGCATGCACCCACATATACACACACAACTGATGGCATTACGTATGTGGCCACCCCCGGCCAGTACATCAGGTCTGTGTCCCACTGAAGAGGACATCCTTTGCTGATCTGCCAGAGAGAAATCAGAGCTTTTACTGCGGGAATTAGCAGCCTGCTGGATCTGTACGGAACCCGCTGACGGCAGAGGCCCCGCCCGCGGTCTGTGTGTGATCCTGCCCCGCTCTCCGTGCTTTCATGCCCTGCCAGAAAAAGGCCGCCCTCGCCGGCCATAAGCTGGAAGTCAGTCGATCCCAAGCCGCCAGAGACATCATTAGTGTCCATGCGTAGCGGGATGTCACCCTGAGGACTCAGTCATCAAATGAACACAAGAGGTACAGTAACAGAAGGAGAGGCACCGATATCCAGCACGATCCATCCCTCACGGTCATTCCGGTCATGTCCGGTTCATTACAGATTCAAACGCTACTCTTTGTGCCTGTATGCAATTAAAACGATTCGCTTTCATCATTTTTGCATCATTTCCTGACTGGCATGCACACCATTAATACTGGGATCACGCCCATTGTGCTATTATGGTATTGCACCATTATGCTATTGTGCTACGCCGCATGGTCAACAGGAAGCAGTTGGCAGAATAACATGCGGGAGATTCTCACATCAGAGCAGTGCGACCCAGAGTACAGGCACACTGGGATATAGACGTACAAGTACGATGCTGATTAAATTTATATTTTTGCAAACCAAACAGGATTACAAGGGTAGAGAAGGCAGAGGGTTTAATCCCCCTACCAAGAATGCATGTCCCTGTGAAGATCCCAGGGGCTTCCGGCCTCCTCCTGTCTCAAACGCTTCTGTTCGGTCGACATCATCATTTTTAGGTACCTGCTCTTGTAAAGCAAAGCACTCTGCTACTCCACTACAGAACGGGCCAGCCACTGAGCAGCGTGCAGAACGAGGGATGCACAGCTGGCTACAATGCAGCCACAATGCTCAGATTTTTGCACGCGTGGCCAGTGCTGTCATTGGTGAATACCGTCGGGTGACCACTCATATTGTGTTTGTGTTAAGGTCAGGGATGGAGAAGCCACACACAAGCCCCAAACTGGGTCTCACAAACACACCACTCTCTCCTACATCCTCATTCTTACTCTACAGCCTTCCTGTCGATGCCTTCCTGAATGAGTGGTGCTGCCGGACCCCACTGTTGACCTTTCCCTCGGTGACGTCGAGTTGTGAGAGGAAGGAAGAGGAGGGCGAGAGTCGATCCCGCATGGCTACCAGTTAGCCTTCCTACCAGTGGCCATACCTGGGTGGGAACCATTCTGTGATGTTTCAGTGCCCCCTTCTGGTGAAACCTAGCAAAGCAGCCCACGCAGTAATCCTCTCCGCATTCCATGCAAACCTTCGCAAGGCAAAGAAATATAAATGAATTAATAATAATGCCTCAAACATGTACATTCAGAGAAAGGAAAACTGTGGAAAATGAGTGTTTGCACATTGTGCCTGTGCTTAAGTTTCAGAATAAACTTATAAATAAGTGTAAAATGCGACAAGTGGCACAGCGTGCATTACTGTGATAAAAAACAATCTTCGGGGAGCTCATTATTTCCTAAACAAGCGTAGAGGCGACGCGAGCCGACAGTGTGAGACGCTCATGGACTGGCACAGAGATGCATGAGGACACGCTCGAGATGGAGCTGTATGCGTCCTGCAGCTGGCGAAGCCCCCCCAGGCCAGCAGGATTCACGCGGCTCCCCAGGCAACACCCCCCCCCCCCCCCACTAATGCCTGATCCCATCCCAGCCCCAAATGCACTGCAGAACATAAAGTTCAGAAAGCAGAAATGTAAAGCAAGGCTTTTTGTGTGCGATGTGGCCCCCACACACTCCCCCGTCACTCCAAGCTCCCCTGGGGAGGGAGTCTGCGGGAGCCTGCAGGTGCACCAATTAGCAAGGGGAAAGAGGTCCATCCTGTCCTTTTCCACTCCACTGAGGACATATAATAGGAATACTCTGGAGCTTGTTACTGGGCATTCTAACATGGAGGGAGACTGCTGAGGTTCTAAGAGTAGGGCAGGGTCACTGTGGTTCTAAATGTAGGACAGAAACACTGATTCTAAGAGTAAAACAGGGTTGCTGTGGATCTAAGTGTCTGTTGTGTTGACAGAAGCTTCCTTTTCTGGGAGGGAAGAGGAGAATCCAAGCAGGTAAAGATGGGCAGAATGACTCTGAAAGAGCAAATAAATCTACTAGATGGAAGACTTGTGTCTTCCAGGAGACACAAGTGGGACAGGGGGATATGTTGTTACTTTTCCCTTCCAGAATCAGCTAAGTTTGGGGTCCAGCCAGCAGAAACAAAGTCAGGAGCCGTAATATCCTGTCAACATGTTAGTGCCAGGAAACGCACCAGGCCGGCTGCACGGGCCTCACACTGGCCACAGACTTTCCTCTTCAGCCTGGGCCCCCTGCTGGACGTTAGACCCCCAGGTGGTGGCTGTGGCTTCATCACTGGTGTCCTCTGCAGCTCTGAGGAGAATAAGAACCAGCTGTGTGACCTGAAGGTGGGTGTTCAGATCACAGGTGGGGAGGATGGGACGCCATCGGAGGGACCAAAACCTCAAGGGAGAAAAGGCAGAGAGGGAACACGTGGCAAGCATCCTGACCAGGATGAGCACGATTTCTCACATACCTTCTGGATCATTTCTGAGAACGGTGACCCTCAGCCTTCCTGCTGGTAACTGAATGCAAGAAATCAGGCAAGATACAATAAGATGAACTTCATTAATCCCAGGGGGATATTCTGATGGGCGCAGAAGCGAGGTGCATGAAGTGCAGATAAACATGCAACGAAAAACAAGACAAAGAGCACAAACAGTCCACACAGTGCAAGTGAATTTAATAAGCAGACAGTACAGAAATGGAGAATCTGTAAAAAGACACAAATGTAAATTGACAGAAGGTAAAACGTGGCATCATATGTGCAAACGCACAGCTGCAGATTTTTACTACAACGGAAACAATAACCATGTGAGGAGGAGGGTTACTGCACATCTGGTTCCCCAGAACTGGCCTCTGTGCTGCAGGGGGCCGTATGTGTCCGACACCCAGTGCATGTGAGTGTGTCTGTGCTGGGAATATCACGTGGTGTCTACTACAGAGTGTGTGCCATTTTTACTGCAAGAGCCATGGATTTCATTGTCACATGGATTTCATTGTCACATTGTGTGGACAGAGCTTAAGCTGTGAGGTAAAAAGCCACATGCAGGCCTGCCTTCTGAGATGGACTCTCCTTGTTTCTGCCCAGTCTCTGAATCGGTGCCGACGTCACCATTGATCCGGCCTGGCCTGACTTCCAGTGATACGCCCCCAGCTTCCTGTGTGAGGAGATACATGGCTACGGTGATACGATGTGACAGAAAGCAACCAAACCCACGATCGCAGGTACCCTGAAGCCACACCATCCAATATGGGCCAGAGACAGCACTCGCAGTCCACACTCCTTTGATTAGATGGCAGCAGCAATTGACACAAAAGGCAATGCGTGACTTGGGCTAAGCAAACACAGCGACATACACACATGCACAGTCACAAACACACACAGTCCCAACTAGCAGAGCTTTCAGTTCAATTCATAATATAAAATCTAGGGTGAGCATTTCACATGCCGGGTGAAATAAACATGGGAGCAGGCGTCCTCATTTCAGCATGTCTGTTATTGTTACGCCGGGCGGTACACTTTAGTACCTCGCTGTTCTCATGCTGAAAGCGATTACGGTGACTCCACCTGTCATGGTCGGATGGAGCATTCTGACTGGAACACGGGGGCTAGCAGGACTGCAGATTAGTCTGGCTTACATAAAACCCCCAACACACGAACACACGCGCGCGCACATGCCTCCCTGGGCACTGTGCCTCCAAAATGGCCAGAAATATTTTGGGGAAGCGGCGGGAGTAACATCTCCTGGTCTGTGAGCTGCCTGTCTGGGGATTTTGGCCAGGAGAGGGCTGAGTGATTCTGTCCAGACAGTCAGGCCAGAGAGGACAGTGCTAAGACGAGAATATCAACAACACAAAGGGTATGACATAGAAAGGTATAGTGGATCCATAACTTCAGTACTGCAGGTTTAATAGTAGGGGGGGGGGCTTTTCTGCAGCCGCCATTGTCACCATCTAAGCCCTGCACTGCTAAGTTTCATGCTACATTGAACAAAATCATAAACTAATGAACTATACAACAATAGTCAGTGAGAGTGCTCTGCACCAGTAAGGGAGGGCGGGGTCAGGGGAGTCACATTCTTTAGAGGTACAGCATGGAGGGGCATCCATCTTACAGGATCTGGACACAGTTATCCGAGCCCCACACAAAAGGAATGCCGAAGGAGAATTCCAAGGTACTTCTTCATCCTGTTATCTGCCAAAACATGGATTCTGTCACCTGTGAATTTCACTGTCAGCACAGAAGCTGCGTGTTTTACTTCCTGCAGGGTTTCCACTGCGATGCATCACAGCTGGGCGTGAAGCATGCCATATCTCACAGCTGAGGTCTCCTCTCCTGAGTTATGTGGTCATATATTAGGACACCGGATGCTTCCATAATTTACATGGCCAGTCAGAGGGGCAAATTCTTTATGTCATTAATGAAGTGACAGGAGTGATAAAGAACAGGCGCGTTATTAACTCCTGTGCTGTGCTGGTATTGAGAAACAGCGATCTACCTCCTTTAATGCATTATTCTTCATTTGTGGGGGAAAATGACTAATGTACATATCACAGATGAGGGTCTGGTAACCCGGATTCTTCCAATCTATGGTGTTATGTAAATTCAGTCACATAACCAGTTGAAGATTACCATTCCCTCTGCCTGAAGGTCACCCTTGACTACTAAATAGGACACTGTAAACAGGAAGTGCTGCTACCGAGGGTAAACAAATACAGAATGACATATTATGTGCATTGACAGAAGGTGGTGAGTGAAAGCAAAATATTTGGCCCATCAAAACCTGGTTCTCCATTCTTTCATCCTGTCTTCTCCCTCATGTCTCCTTTTACGGGCCCTTTCTTTCCCCCCCCCGTCACTCACCTCCTCTCCTCCTTCTCCAAGTTCATGGCCTTCCGCAGCTCCTGCAGACGCTCCTCCATGTCTCTGTTCTCCTGCTCCAGCTGCGAGGTCTCCAATCGTAGCTCTCTAGCACTTCTAGAAGGGACAGGCAGGCTACTGTGTCAGAGCAGCCTCCGAGAAACTCACATGGCAACGTACTCTCTCACCTCATAACCAACTCATCCATTAATTAAACAAAATGGAATGTAGCACATTTTTACAAGCACAAGTAATTTTACAGGAGATCATCCATAAGGAATGAAAATAGCAAACTGTGTTTCAGCACGATGCAGTAAATGGAATGGAAAGAACACACTTCATTTTAAAAATAAATTTCTTAACTGAATAGCTTACTCTACTGGAAGCTATATTCCGTAGACACTCTACATAGCGAGACCTGGGAATAAAGAATATCTAATGTATTTTTCACTGCAAGGTGTCTTTGACTCTAAAGAGTCTCAGACTAGAAACAGTACGGAAAAAGTACATATACACACCTGGCCTTTAACTTAAGCGAAGTGGGCTTGTTGGGAACCACCACAAAATTGCTTAAATTCATGGCTGCCTATTAGCGTTAGTGTTGTTTTCAATTGGATTTATTCTTACCTGTAACGAAAGCACAATAAAAATCATTCATTACCACCCATGAACACCAGATCCCATCATGTCCACCAATAAAACCATCAAAATGTGTCTCACCAACAGCAGTATTCCTGGGATGACTGGCGAACCCCGTGCAATGCTTAAACTGAGATAGACGGCAAGTTTTCATCTAGATGTTATTCCATATTTCTAAATGCTATGAGGTATTCTATACACTTGTGTTTGCATTGTTTTTGTAATCTCTTACAAAGTTAAAATACCTCATATCTTCATTTTGCGTTACCAACTCGATTGACACTCATGATTTACTTAAAAGGACGCCAAACCCGGCGTTAGACACTAACCCGGACACTAGACTAATCGCGAGTAATTCGCATGTAGCGGTCTTTCCGTTTCGTTGATTTCTTTTTACGGATAACGCAGCTTCCCCCAGTAATCAACAAGCGTTTCGATGCGTGACGTCTTTGTGTACGCGCGTCTCCATGGAAACGCCCGCGTGAGAGACATACGTGGAAATGTCTCGCGAGAAATCCATAAAACAAACAGCTGGCAGCGCTACGAGTCTTCCCTTAAAATAAACAGTAAAAGTTTATTACTAATTGATAGTACTAATTAATACTACTTTACAGACCTTTCGAAGTTAATCTGTTTACCTACCTACACTCCCATATCCTACTCGTTCTGCCTGAACAATTGCGACGTTGATTGGGGAGACGAGACCCCTATTGGCTCCTCAATCACGGACAGCTGGAACTCTTTAATTAAAATTATTAGTGTTTAAATCAGAATTTGGATAGATGATGTTTTGATTATAGAGAGATAAAAAAAAAATCTCATTAAGAGTTCCTGCGATGTCTAAATTAGCCATTATAGCAGCTTATGAGTCCGTTAGCTTGGAGCCGAGTGTTTAGTGCGCGGGTGTAACCAGCGTGAGGCGGCGTCTCCTCGCGCTACCTCGCGCGCGCCGGGAAGTGGCGGCGCTCCTTATGATTTCATTTTTAATCACGGAGATCGCTAGAATAAAGGCTGCTCTCTGCGCTAAAGTAACTAATTACAACCCTCAATGTGCTGCCCTTTAGCTGGTCGTGCTGTCGTCCCCTTCATCACTATCTTCATCTTGATGAGGGTCATTATGGAGGACTGAGGAAGTAAGTAAACGTTTGAGAGGCATCCCCCTTTTATTTTTTTTATTATTTTTTTAGGTTGGGTGACGGGGTAGGTTATCTTGCACCCCCCCAACAATGCTGAGCCAGTGTCTAGCTTTGAGTTCACTGCTCCCTATCCTTCATAGAGGCTGTGGGGTAGAGACCCCCAATTGGGACTTACTTTTTTCTTTTTACCTGCTGCTTAACTTCCTGTGCATGAGCAATTGAGAAGCACAATCCCATTGGCTAATTCTAACCACAGCCAGCAGGGAGCTGCCCAACCACGTAGCCGCATAAAAATAAGGGGCGAGTATCAGGAGAGAGACAGGGAGCGAGGGATGAGGAATGGAATTAGAGAGCGAGTGGAGCTGTGAAGCCTAATGAATGTAGTGATCCAGGCTAATTGTGGCCACAATGATTGTAGTGACACAGTAATAATAAGATCAATGCTACGAGAAGATAGACACAAGCATTGACACCACAAGCACCCTGGGAACAGGGGTTGGTGTGGTGACTGTGTGGGTATGCTGTGTATCTAGACGGATGCTGTGTTTTTGTACTGCGCTCACTGACCCTCCTTGTCAGAAGTGAGGCAGTCATATCACCTCCTGGCTAATGCTAAACAGGTTAGCTCACTGACATCACACCACATGTGTCTGTGCTGGGCTGCAGGAGAACAGCTGCTCTGTCATCGCTCTCTTTTCCCTGCGTGCCACAGCACAAGCTGGGGTTGGAGCCCACATAGTGCTGGGGTCACTCACTGCACTTAACCCTGCCAGGCTGTGGGTCAGGGGAAGCACAAGGTCATGCCACAGAGAGCTGGCCAAGACGCCTTTGTGGTCAAACAGGCGGCGAAAGACAGAAGGCTGATTCCCTGAATTCATTGACAGAGAGAGTGAACCCATGACCTTGTGAGAGACCATCAGGACCACGTCCATGACAGCCAGTATTTCAGAAAGGGAGGGAGAGAGGGAGGAAGAGAGCAGAACCTGATACAGAATTCTGGCTGTGTCCCCAACAGTTGAAAACAACCTCTAACCTTAATTCCTAAAAGTACAGATCAATTCAACCCCAACGACTACCACGGATACCCAACAAATCACTTTGTGAGGCATCTAGGGAAAGTGTCCTAGAGCATCATCAGCACCCAGAACCTGGTCTTCCTCCCTGAGCACGGGATCTGACTGGCTTCTTACCAAAATGCCTCGCCGCTGACCATATTTACGCCCTACAAATCAGCCATCAGTGGCCCACACAAAAAGGAATGAAGACTGGTCTCAGCTTCCTTTATTGAATTTTCAAAAGGCCTTTTGACTCTATTTGGTTCTACAGCCTGTGCTACAAATTACTTTGTGGTTCGAGGGGTAAAGTACATGATGTTATTAAATCAGCATACACAGAAAACCAGAACAGTCACATGGAAATGGACGACTGCAGTATAGAACAGTGCCCCGTGGGGCATGGAATAAGACAAGGGTCCCGTCTGGGTCCAGCATTGTTCGGTGTTTACATAATAGACAAATAGCCTCAAGGTCTCACGCAACCACTAAACATGGAAAGTGGCAGAACCTGCAGCTGCTTCAGCTGTGTTGCCAGAGCCGGGGATCTGAAAAATCAGCCCAGACGCAGGTCAGCCCTCAAAACTCCCCACATAACGCACACCAGGTAGCTTTAGCCTGGCGACTGATTAATCCCACACCAGCACGATGACTACATGAAGTAAATGTATAAATGAGAGTGTGACCCAAAATATCTGTACGGAAGTGAGGGATTGATTCAGTCAGCATGGATGAACAGCCCAGGAGAAACATCTAGCAGATGTGGCTCCACCTGCAGTCAAGCCCCACTGACTGAGCCGGCCTAAATCCCCCCAAAACCCAGAGCTTAGCCCACAAGAGCCAGCCAGCCGAGCCCAGACCTGAATCGGCTATCAAAACCGAACCGAATGATAATCCACAACAAAAAACCCCGTCTGCTACTTTGGGAGAAACACCAGGCAGTGAGCAGAAAATATGGATTGGCAGGGTAGCTCTTGTGTGTCAGGAACAAGCAAACCAGCAGAAGCAGATCTGACCGAGCACAGGCTGATCGTTCACGGCCTCTCCATGGTAACAAGCCAACACAGTCAGAACTGGCTGCCTGGAGAGAAAATGGGGATGCAATTTCTGCAACTCCGTGAGAAGTATTCCCAGACAAAGGCAAAAATTCCCAATAAAATCAGCATGCTTCACTGGAATGCCTGAATCAGGGATTATCATTCTGGGAGTGGGAACTCCTGTACTGTCCTGCCCTGTGCTTGCTGCCTTTGATGATACAGAATGAGCCAGGGGACAGCAACATGACATGGTTGATAAGAATATACGGCTGTTTTTGAGATGTATGAGATGTAGTTATTTCATGTTCAACTTCACTTTGCAGTTTTGTGTAATAGCATGAATCTTTTGTTATTTACTTAAGTTGTTGAATATATGTTTGAGTTTACTACAAATAAGCTTGACCGGATCATCAAACAGT
The DNA here is from genome assembly GCA_026776945.1 of Isichthys henryi. Taxonomy (NCBI): domain Eukaryota; kingdom Metazoa; phylum Chordata; class Actinopteri; order Osteoglossiformes; family Mormyridae; genus Isichthys; species Isichthys henryi. Next base: position 1,582,675 of record JAODJX010000039.1, on the reverse strand, counting down.
CAAGTAGGAGGTGAGGAGAGGGAGGAGAGTGCGATAGAGTGAGAGAGAGGACAAGTTGGGGCGGGGGATTATGAGTGCTTACAGACACGAGGCTGTCATTTGCTCGAGTGGACTGTAAAAGGTCTGATGCAGCCGCCTGCCAGACTGTCAGGCCACATTCATTCTTCAAGTCTCCCAGTAGCACGGGGGCAGGGCCACACCAGCAAGATTAGCATATATGCAAATGATGAGCCTTTGATCTCAGGTAAGCATGTTTGGGGCTGTGTATGGCCATATATCCCTTTAAAAGCCGAGAGCATGGGTGTGAGAGCTCAAGACGTCAACACCTACCTGGTTACCTTGCATGAACTCCTCTTGCTTGCCATCTGTAGACCGTCATAGGAAAGTAAATTGCTCACCGAAGCACTGTGGGGCTGTGGTTGTTCTGTGTCCTCACTCAGTATATAATAGTTAAGTTGTAAAATAATTATCAGTTTAAGTTTTGTTTTCCAGTTCACTGACACAATCTGTAAAACAATAGACCCCTATGTTCCCATGTTGGGGCGCCTTGGGATTTAAGCCCCTGCTCACCTGATAAGCGACTCTCCTGATCCCAGCGCTGAATGGAGATCGAGATGGAAGCCACCCATATGCCATGTCTGTTTTTAGCGATAAGGAAGAAAATGGCCACCACACACTATTACGTTGACGATTTTAAAGCATGGGGGGAAAAAACGAGTAGTGGTGCTTGGAGCAGGTGCGCATTCCTGTTCTGGAAGGAGAGACCAGGGATGTGACTGTGCAAACCCCAACCCAGCAGCATGGCATCGCTGAAATGTAATTCTGGCCTACAGGGATATCCAGGACCAGTGTGGCCCACTGTGGAAACATGCTTTGGTTCTGTTTACCTGGTGAATCTGTAGTTCTGCTTATTAAACAGTAACCCTGAATGACTGCTGAGTGAATCCTTGGGATTTATCCACGTACAGTTCGCGCCTCCATGCACTCGCAACATAACATCAACGTTTTTGTCTGCGTGGCACTTTTAGCACCCCCTCCTCCATCCGCATGAAACTATTCCCGAACACCAGATTAAACAATTTTAATTTCATGGAAGAACACACAAAGACCAAGAGATGGGGTGATAATCAACACTGGGATCGGTTTTATAGCAAAGCCAAGTCAAATGGGAGGTTCATGGGGGGGGGGGGGGGCTGCATGCACATGTACACCTGTCAAACCCATAATGCTTATTTCTATTTCAGAGCTCTGAAACGACCAGTCGTACGTCCTCATTGGCTTCTTACATTCCAGATGCAGTACAAACTATGACAACAATCAATCCTTTAAAAACAGACCAAAACGTCTGCCCACACAAGGTACTCAGCTTTCAAAAAAATAACAAGAGTCTGCATCACCCAGGCAAGAACCTGTGCATGACAGGGGCACTTGTTAAATGAGTTAAATCCGCATGGAATTTCACCTACAACATAAGCTAGATAATTAACTTCTTACCAATGTGTATGAAAAATAGGGTCAATTCTTGAATAGATTTGGACATGTAACACTAATTTTCCTGAATAGATTTGGGCATCTAACATTAGTTTTCCTGGATGGAAATGGAAGAGACTGGATAGACCACATGACCGAGGAATGAGATGGGTTCAATGCCTGGGGAATTTGATTGCAAACCCTGGAAAGCACAAAGCCACCAGCAGTGTTTGCATGTTGCCTCAGGTGTGCTGTCTGGTAGTATTAGCCTAAAAGACCCAGCAGAGTGGCCCACTGAAGCAGGTACCTTTCTGAAAGGACCCCCCCCCCCCCCCGCACCCCAAACATAGCTGGTAGACGCCTCAGATTTCATGCAGAAGCCTGCTGGAGAGCTCTTGACTTAAGGCTCTCATCCTGCCATCCGACTCTTCCACCATCACTCTAATGAGGTCAAGGTGGAATACAACCAGGTATTTTTTCAAAGGCTTTCCCTCATTATAAATCGAACACTTTTTCCAGCCACTCTCCAGCCAAGCCGGGCATTTGAATAAAGCGTGCTCTGATGTGTTTCTTTGGTCATGCTTGCAGGGGGATTTACATATTTTCCAAGGCAGGTGAAGAGATAGAGTGGACTGATGTGAATTAATACTGACAGGGACGTCCTAATCTCCCATAGACCAGGCTGGAGAGCCAGGACAGTGGTATGCATACCAAGCAGGAGGCCTGCCTGTGTTTGCCTGCCCCTCATTACCTGTACACCAGTTCTCCTGTAGATGATCTCAGATTCATGAGTAAGAAACACATATTTCCAAACATGCTGAAAGCTTGATCCATCATGCTTCTGTTTTGTCTAAGCCGTACGTCTTCTGAAAGAGTCTTTCTAGGCATGTAAACAATATTATGCCTCTCAAAAGGGTTCAGGGAGGAGTGAATCGCACACGTGTACAAACCTGAGACATTGATGGATCTGGTCGATCTTTCTGTTATTATTGTGGGCATCTTTCCTGTGGGGAACCTGTGCCAGACCTCATAGAGTTGCCATCGTCGAGTAGAAGAGACATCTGCCAAAAAAGATCTAAGCGTTTTCAGGTCCGCTGCCTGATGGTATTTGAATTCACAGAAGATGAAAGATGTTCCAGAGAGAAGACAAAAACAATTGCTCTGACAGATGTTTTCCTGGAGTAGAGTCCACAAGGACACATGGCCAGCGTTGGAGAAGAATGTAGACACATTTTCAGCACCCAGTCACAAACAGATAAATAGATGTCAGAACCAGCATAAAAACGAATCTACAGAAAACACAAAGCACATTTCGCTGTTTTCCATCAAACCCAAGTTAGCAGAGAGAGAATGACCCTGGAGCTGAGCTGTCATTCAAGGACTGTAGAATAATTCAAGGAGAAAATAAAAAGGGTTAAACTTGTTGGATCGACGTCACATTTAAATTTATAATAAAATACATACAAACAGCTTCAGGAAGTTCAGCACCACCATGCATACTAATGCCGGCTGAAGGATAGGTGACGACTGTAGAAATGAGCAACCAGACCTGCTTCCTGGCAGCCCATCCTCAGTTTGATAAGGTCACACATGACGCACTTGGTTTGGTGCTCAATCTGTTTTCAAAAATGAACAAATGGCCGTGATTTCTGCCCGCTGGCCGCACTGGATAGAGGAGATGTTTATTGGTCATCAACATTTTATTAAAAAGGCTTAAGCGCAAAGTATAGTTATTATTCCTTTTAAGTGACATTTGGGTACAAATTTAATAAGATCTGGTCTTTTCTCTATGCTTTAACTGTCAAATAAACCCAATTATACCCCTCTTGACCATGTGACACACTGCTTCCTGCTGCTGCCAGTGTGAAACATAAAAAGGACCACAAATGAATCCAGTGTTTAGGTCCTGTTTACAGTCTCAGGAGAGAAAAGGGGGCTCACTACCCCACAACCCAACCGTAATGACTTGATCTGCCTCTCCCAACCTGCCGGAAAAGGGTCTGCAATCCAAGCAGCAGAGGCCGGATCTCGGGCTTCATTACTCGGGTAATTAGCTGCTAGCTTCTCTAAAAATGTGTCCCAGCAGGATCCCGCCCGGCTGCAATAATCACTTTGAACTGTCACAAAGGAAGAGAAAAATGAAGGGAACTATCAATAGAAAATGTAAAAATAAGATAATATGACTAAATCATCCATAAAATTACAATTAAGAGCTTGAGTTTCGGTGCCGGGATGGGCCGGTGCTTTTGCGATCGACGAGCAGGGCCTGCACGCCGCAGTGCGGCTGTGAGGGTGTGCCTCCACCCTCATTTAACCACGTTTTTGGGTTTCAGTGGCTGCGTGAAGACAAAGGAGCGGGG
>JAODJX010000039.1:1508611-1534627 GCA_026776945.1 Isichthys henryi | reverse complement strand
CCCCCCCCCCCCCCCCCCCCCCCCCCCCCCCCCCCCCCCCCCCCCCCCCCCCCCCCCCCCCCCCCCCCGCCCAGGCAGAACCCGGAGGTCCAAAATGATCCTCTTGAAACTGAACGGAACGACTGGGTGACAGCGCCCTGCCCAGGCCTCGTGTGGAGATATTTACATGGACCACAATGCCTACTTGACGTGTCAGAAAGTGACTGCCAGGGATCGTGAGACAGAGAATAAGGTTCAGTAAAACAAGCTATGGCCACTGTTTTGACTGAGTAGCGGGGGCTGGGGGCGGGGGGATCCCACTGCTGCAAACCTGGCAACCCACACTCTGCGGTCCAGGTGAACTCATAATACAAGTCATTTATCACTGCCATCATTACAAATGAACCAGACCACTCCCCCCAGCCTTCCTGTCAGTCAGAAAGACATTAATTAAAACAAACCCTCAACTAAAATGAATTCCTTCTCTAAAGAATCAGTTACTTAAACAGGCCGGTGACCAATCCTTAGGTATAATGAGATGGGCTCAGGTCCATGCATTTTTGGGAAGCGTTTCAATGCACAAACCTCATCCTTCAATGAGCAAAACTGAACACTGACTTACGCCCTCTCCATTGTCCTCATTGTAAGGGTCCTCCTCCTCCTCCCCTTCTTGCTTCTGATGTGCCGCTGCCACTGCCAAGTCCTCCTGGACCTAAAGGAAGACCAGGTCTTAGTCTGGGTTTGTAAAAAATCACTCATCACCAATTCAGGGGTACATTACACAATCTCAGTGGTACTCGTTCTGGCATTTGTGCGTGCACACATGTGTCTGCGTGTGTGTGTGTGTGTGTGTGTGTGTGGCAGATGACCTCATCTTCTCCTTCCTCTTGGTACTGCTCATCAAGGTTGTCCTCCTGCTGGTCTGGGTTTCCAACCATCTGTGCCAATCAGACCACGACACAGTCAATACACCCTTCCTCCCCCAGGCCTGCATTTGAGCCCGGGGTCCAAACGGCTGCCCTCCTACCTGCTGCTGCTGTCCTGCCTCCTCCAGCTCATCTTCACCCTGGTTGTTCGGGTCGTCCTCTGGGTTCAGCTCCTCAGCCGGGCTCTAGGATGAGGACTGGTGTTAGACCAACTTCCCTGGCAATAAGAACAAAACTTAACATAAAATTTCAGGAGGGCAGAGCTAGAGGAGTGTTCAGACCTGGTGATGCTGATGCTGGTCGTCCTGGTCCTCCTCATTCACCTCCTTCTGGTGGAGAGCCTGGGTGTCCGTCTCTGCGACACAGCAAAACGATCACACACACGGTCGTATGATCATATCTTTATGGGGACCGTTCATTCATTTCTATGGGAGAAATGCTAACGCTAACTATGACAACCTTAACCCCCACTCTGCCCTAACCATAACCATAAGTAACCAAACAAAATACAAGTTTCTGCATTTTTAGTTTCATTGCAGTCACAGATATTTATAAAATAGAGTAAAAAAAAAAAAAAAAAAAAGGTATTCATCATATATTCATCGTATACCTGGACCTCCCCCCCCCCCCACACACACACGCCAGATCCTTTAAGAACACAATGCATGCACATGAACTTTTCTAATTATTAGAAAAGTATATTTTAATATGGAAGAAATTGCTAACAAATGTCACTTCAAGATCCAAGGTCGGGCCTCACCTCGCCCTGGCCCAACGTGTGGCTCGTCTTCCCCCCGACCGATATCCGTGTCCATGTTCTCGTACTGACTCCTGCGCCTGAGTGTCACAGATTACAAACAGTCTCTGCAGAAACTGGATCGAAATTCACAAAACTGCTGCCTCGACATGCCGCATCCCGTGTCCCTTGACTTCTGACCTCAGCTGCTCCTCCCGCAGCAGCTTCTCCCTGTGGTCGGCCTGACGGTGCTGCTCCTCCTCCTGCTCCCGCAGCTGGCGCAGATGCCGCTCCCGCTCCGCCTGCTCACGCAGCCGCTGCTGGTGCAGGGCCTCCTGGCGCAGTTGCAGCTGCCTGCGCTCCTCAGCCTGCTGCGCAGCCAGACGCTGCTGCTCCAGCTGCGCTTCGTAGGCAGACTTGACCCGCCCCTGGGCCGGAGCCGGGCCCTGCTCCTGCAGTGCACCGCAACTGATATTCAACGCTGATCACGTGATCATGAAGCTCGTTACATCACCAGCTTCTGATTGGCTGACTTAAGCAGGCTGTTTTGTTACCGCCAGCACTGCTTACCGCCGTTTCCTGGTGCAGACCGCGCTCGTGGTCAAGGGCATTTTCATCTAGCTGGTTGGGTTGTGCCCTCTCCTCCACTCCCTCCTCCTTCTCCTCCTCTTCCTGGGCCTGCCCCACTTGTGCCATCTCCGCCTCCGCCAGCTTTGTCCGCCGTTCCTCCGGAGGCTTCTCCTCCCGGGGGTCCTGCGGCTGCGTGTGCTACAGAAACTGGACGTCAGCAACACCTGGCGACAGGACAACAAGCCAGCGGCAGCCCCACAATCCCTACCTCTAACTTCGTGTCCACCACCCTGTGGGCCTGGAGCTCCCCCTTGTGGTCGAACAAGGTCTTGGATGCCGTGGCTTGGGTCGGCTGGTTAGCCTGCTGTGGGCCAAGTGGCCGATTCTGAGATAGCTTCAGCCTCTTCAGCTCCTCCACGTGGTACTTAACGGCAGAGAGAAACGCAACAGGACCATGAGCGATCGGCAGCATCTTCAAAAGATCCACACTCAATGTTTAGGATGCAGTCCAAAACGAAAAAGGTACAGGACACTCTACACTCCTGGGCAAAAAACGGCCCAAAGCTTGAAGACTGCAATTTGGGTTTGGCCCATTTTTTGCTTTAGGAGTTAAAGGTCTGGTACATCTCACACGAGACACTGCGTTCTACTGGTCAGGTGTGGAGGGAGACATACCACCACCAGCAAGAAGAGCAGGGTTAGATCTCTGAACGGGCGCACAGAGGAGGGTTAGATCAGGGACAGCGAAGAGGGTTAGTAGTGGGTTCTTCGGAATCAGGCAGGTACACAACAGCTAATCATATCCCCATCCGGGCTGAGGTTACAGGGTCAGAGGTCATGGGTCAACATACTGGGGGAGACCGCATGCATGCAGAGCAAACTGTGGCCGCCTAAGGATGAGAGAACACAGATTAAGTCCAACCCCGTCCTGGTCACATGGTCTGCACCCAGACACCACCCCCCCTGACTATTGGCCAGAGCTGGCGAATGAGTAGCAGTCCCACTAACAGTCTGACTACATGAGACTGGTCACTTCCTCAGGCAAAAAATATTTAGCATTCTCTCTGCATGTCCCACAGGCCTGCTTACTCACAAAATTATAGATGCACTCCCATGAAGGCACCACAGGAGGCGGTAGAGTGTTGCATCATAAACACACAAGACATGAATCTTTACCGAATTGCCCTAAAACCGGAGGTCTGCAGGGGCATCTTTTACCGTTCCCCAAAAAAAACGTTTACGTGCAGATTGTCCAATCAGGCACAGAGGGAGCGAGTCCAGGTAAGGAGAAGGCAGTATTCAGCAAGTGGGAGGGGGGGTGTAAGCAAATTAAACCTGAGCTTCCCACCAAAGACAGTGAAGAGTCAGTCACATTCAAACCAGATCCCCTCCACCGCCCCCCCACCCTCGGTGAACAAAGTCAGCCTTTGTGCTCCGTCGTTAAAATGCGCCATGCAAGTCATGCACTGACACTCGGGGGGGGGGGGGGGGGGGGGGAAGCAGAGCGCCCCCTGTAGGCCACCCTGGTGTCGCACTCTGACCTGTGCAGCTGCCAGCGCATTCTTGTGGTCTTCCAGTGTCAGTGCAAGTTGGTCATGAGAGGACTTTAAATTCTTCTGTTGATGCTACATTGGACATTTTGCAAATGGAGTATTGATCACACAGTTCTCCCAGCAGACTTACTGGACACGCTTCTCCAGTCGCTTTAGTGTTTTTCATTCCCACCCAGAGCTGAACTATAACAACTAGCATGACTTCATCTCCCTTCCATTAATGGAACATTCATTAAACTGAAACCAAACACAGCGATTTTCACTATATGAAAAGTAGACAGAAAAATATTCTTACATAATATTTCCATTATTTTTACATTGAATGCACACCCAAGGTAATTATCTGGCCAGTAAGACAAGCATCTGTGGTCCCGTCCATTTCCCAGAGGCCTCTGGGGCCACCCCTCACCCGGGCATCCTGCAGTTGTATGTGAACGTCCTGATGGGCCTTCCTCAGCTGCTTGTTCTCCTCTCTGAGGTTATACACACTTTCTGTTGCAGGAAATGAAAAGATGATGCTAAAGGATATGGACACTCAAGGTGGAATAAGAGGTTCACTTGCCGTTTCCGCATCAAAAATCATTTTCCTGCAATACGGTGACCTAAGAACAATCTAAGAACAAGTTGTGTTTCATATCTCTGAAATGAGTCTATGCTCATTCCACTGCATTCAGCGATGGCCAACACAACAGCACCTCTCACGGGCGAGAAGGTCCCTGAGAGTCACCTTTGAGCCTAGCAATCTCCAGTTCCTTGGTCTGCTGTAGATTATCAAATTTCTGCCTGTGGTCCTCCAGGACCTTGCCATGGTCTTCACCCTGGACCTGGTGTTTCTCCTGAAGCTCGAAAAACTGCTTCTTCAAGTCATCGTGCTGGTTCTGGAAAAGAGGGTTAAGAGTTACATGGAAGATTAAGGTCTAGAGGATTAAACTGAACACACACAATGAAACCTGCCAAAAATCACTGAAAGTTTAGAGCCACCAGCACATTATAAGAGGCTTCCTGAGCTCCTCTGAGTGGCGAGAGAAACCACAGCCAATCCCTGACAGACTGCATGGGAACAGATGGAGCCCTACATACAGCTACATCTCCTGCTGCCGGTCACGGGGCAGGGACAGGTGGAGGAGTGCATGCAGTGAGGACAGCCCATAATTAGCACCACGGTGGATCAGCAGCATATTACACAAATTGCCATGGCAACAACATCCGTAAAATTTCCTTACTTCATTTACTAATACTTAAACACAACTTTTTTTCCCCTCTTTCCTATTGTTTCCCTGGAAGAAACTACTGATTGGTTTTACTTTCACAGAACGACAGGTAGGACAGCCCCCTCTCCCCCCCCCTTCTTCCACGCATCCTGATTGGATAATCATCCTGTCCGTCATAAAACTAACTTTGTCACAGAGACAGGCCACTTACACTGACCTCAATTTGTTCTGGGTTATGGTAACTCCACCCCATCCCCCCCACCAACTCCCCCGCATGTCCTGTGTGCAGCTGGTGTTAGGTCATGACTGCACACCACCAGGAGGGGGTCGTGGGGATCAGGGCTGAATGCAGCAAAAACCACAAACTCAGCATCTCATATTTATGCTCCCCAGCTCACCTTCAACATCTGGTGTTGAACATGCAAGGAGTGAAACCTGGTGCTGGAATCTTGCTGTTAAAAAAAAAATAGACGCAGAAAAACACCTGTAACATTTTTCACCATTAATAGGTTTCCGACATGCAGACAGTCCCCAGGACCCCCCCCCCATCCCATCCCATCGCACCTTGACAGACAGACAGTATCAATTAATTAGTAGTTTTGATGGGACTGGGGTGCATTTTCTAAATTCAGAACCTGAACAGTGGGAAGATGGGCAATCAATGTAGACGAAGTACTGATACGCATCTCATATAAAGGCCATTAATGCGTGTGCTGAAGTACAGGACAGCAGTTACCTGCTAACTTACCTTCTCTTTGTTCAGGGTTTGCTGAGATTCAAGTTTGTACACAAGGTAATCTTTAAAAACAAATCGAAAAGGTATCAGAATCGCAGATAGAAGGATGATCTGGTCAGCAGTCAGCCCAGCTGGTCAGAGGTCATTAGCAGCAACAGTGAGAGTTTTAGGGGTTAGAAGGTAAACAGGAAGGCAGCAAGGGACCAGCAGGGGGCATCAGACTCCCACCTTCTTTGGCCTTCTTGTGCTCCAGACGCTCCTTCTGCAGCGATTTCTCCAGGCGGGACCGGTGCTCATACACAACTGTGAAGGGAGAGAGGCAGAGGCCGTGAATCCGTGGCCCTCGCAGACCAGCGGGAGGCAGGAGTAGGTCTGTGCTTGCATTGCATTGAACACATCCCACAAGGAGTCAGCTCTGCCAAGAGCAACCCGGCGCAGGCCTCATCCCGAATATGAAATAGGAGGTTTTCTTCCAATGCCCGCAAAGCCCTGGTCAGTGTAAAAGCCCCTCCAAGCCCCCTGCCAAATTGCTGGACAATGTCATATGACCTGACCCCATCCACTCCTCCCAAGATGTTAATCCGAGAATTTCTCATTCCAGCTACTACCCATGATCCCATGATCATCCTTCACAGTAACAGGCGGCAGGAGGCAATGTCAGTCGCACCCCCGAGAACCAACACACCAAAGAGGAAATGCATCTTCCGCCTCACCACCAGCCCCACCTCCAGGGGGCCACCCACAGCAGAAAGATCGCAGCCCACGTCAAGGACTGCCAAGTTCCCAGGCAGGCATGACTAATCGCTGCCAGAGTGCCTGCCCAGAAGATCCATCAAAATGCAGGTGAGGAGGAGGGGGAGGGAAACCACACATTTACATAGTTACATAGTGCTGCTCTCTTTTCACTATCTAACTTCTGGTCAAGCACAAACCACGGGTGAGTCAACTTCATGGAAGCAGCATTGTTGAGACAGGCCACCTGGAAGAGGGGTCTGTATCTCCCCAAGTTTGTGAAGTCGCTTTATCGAGAGTCGCTTTATGGAGAGTCGCTTTATTTCCTTGGTCTTGTTAGGCATGTTGAACATGGCTCCTCATTCCCACATGAGCAACACCCAGAAGATGAAAGCTGACACTCCAATGAAACTAGCATCACTCAGACAATCCCTTCCGAAAGACACTGCGCCTTTTACGTCATTCAGCTCTGAAATAGTCTGTGTGTACTCTGACCTGCCACTAGGGGGACACAAACCCAACACTGCACCAGCCTTACCGGCAAGCGCAAGGCTGTGTTCCACGGCCATTAGAGCACTGGTTTCCCCAATCCCATCGCATGTAGGTGTAGACGTGTCTATGGATCCCAAAAATGCACGGAAGCAGCCCGATATCTGAGCTGAGGGTTAGATCAGTTACACTCGGCTCCTGCAGGTTTGCCATTCTACGGTTTGGAATCTCGGGTGGGGAGAGGTGAACCCATCTCATGAGGATGAGTCGCTGACAGGACAAGGTGATGTGGGATTCATGTGCACCCCCCACAAATTTTAGATTAATAAATCACCCCCACACCCCCTGCAGTTCATTTTCAATTCGGAAGACAAGGCTTTCCCTAGAGCACAGGGCATATTTGAAGAATTAAGAGAGAAAGAGCTGATGCATGACCAATAAGGTGGGTGGATACTGTTCGAAAAGAGTGACGGAGGGAGCTTGAACATACCCAAGCAGCCAGGGGCCACAGATAACGGGAACCTGCAGCTTTAACCCACAAAATTAGCTCACACACTTATTAATGATCTACTAGTTACCAAAGAAAGAAAAATGGCAGCGGACGGATAGTCCAAATCTGTCAGGGTCTAAGGTCATTTTACAGTCTGGTTGTGTCTCGGTCAAGGGCCAACACTGAAAACACTTGATGCATTTTAATCTGTATTGTCTCTCTGGGTGCATTATATTGCAACCTCAAGATTAGGAGAGAGCAGCTGAGTGTATGTATAAAAAGCAAGGAATGCAGAAAGAATGAATCTGGAAAATCAGGAACTAGTGTGTATGTCTGTATATGTGTGTCTCTCAGAGGGGCACTGAGCATGTGTGATGGGGGACACACACACAGAGGTCCCCTTTGTAAAGGGGCGGAGCTAAGGAGGCACACCTTCCTCTAAACATGCAGACCCGAGCTCTCCCAGTCAGGTGAGCCAGTTCTGATAGGTGGCTCCCTCAAAGCAGGCCTTCATACCACTGCCACATCCAGCTCAAGTGTCTCCAGGGGGTAAATAATACAGCTTGGCGTTGCCATCGGGCAGAGAAAAAGGGCAGCCAATGGGACAGCCAGTGTGGGTTACCTGCCTTGGTGATCTACAGCCTCAAAAAGTCCAGGATAACAGCTGTCCTGTGGTCCCGCCAGCCAAGGGAACCAAAAAATAGGTGTTAGGGACCACGAACCTAAGAGATACCAGAGAATGCGCCTGTACTTGATGACGTCACACATCAACAGCCAGCAGAAGGGCGGTCGGAGGTCCTCTGGAAGCCCAATCTGCAGCTGAAGACCAGTTAAATTCTTTATGAAGCAAACGGCAAGTTTAGAATGGAAACACAGCAGGTTGCCATTGTTTGCTGAAGTAGGGGCAGGCACCCTGAGCCGAGGACTACAGCACAAGCCGAAAAGGCAGCTGGTGACGTAAAGTACAAGCGCCCTTTTATTCTCTCTAGCAATGCAGAGCTATCCCTATTACAAGAGAGCAACAAAAGCAGCTGTAAACTGGAAACCCATCAACTTAGTGAAGCAATACAGAATAATTCCAAAGTAGTAAAAGGACATCCTTTGCAACTTAAGTAATGCTTTTTAACCAGAAAACAGGGACGGCTCGTCTGGGACAGGTATTGAGCACAATAACGACGAATTTTGAAAATATGTTTGACCTAAAGTTGTTGACTTTGTGTGTATTCAGTGGATTAACAGAAGCAGATGACAGCACCAAACTATTCATTACAACTACGACAGACAGAAAGGGGAGAAACTGCTGAATGAGCCGATTTAAAAAACACGGGAAATAGGACGGCAGTCTGGAACATGACATCTAGTCTGGTAGAGATTTCAAAGTTATCAATTCCCACAAGTGGAAAGTTACGAGGCATCACACAAACTTTATTCGTATCCTAGCATCCCGAGCGATAATCTTCCACTTCATCCCGCAGAAACAGACCCGCACGTTGCATCCGTGGTCTGTCGGTCTCTTCTGCCCGTTGCCTCTTTATTGCTGCATGGCTACTGTCTCTGGGGCTCAAATATCGTCTGGCACTTAGATTTACGGCGACCGAGCAGACACCACATTGCACACGGAGCAGGATAATAAAATCAAAGCAATTAAAAAGTTGGGTGTGTTTGATCCAGACGGAAAAAGTCAACAACTCGGTTTGTATACAGAAGAAGAGTTCAAACTGAGTCAGAAAATGCATAACAAGTAATTAGGTGATTTTGACATGAGACATTTATACATTGAATGGACTGTTTACCTTGCAGCTGCGCCGATAGAGACTCTTGGTGCTGCTGATACTTCACCGCCAGCACCTCGGTGCGCTTCAGCTGCTTGTGCAGCTCGTAGGAGAACATGCCCCCGTAAATGATGCCGAAGACCACGGTGAGAACCAGCAGGGACTGGAAGACCCGCTTCTGCCTCCTGGAGCAAACTCCGTTTCCCATTCTCCGAGCAGGCAGCCCCCAAACCTCCGCCGAAACTTAACGAGCCAAATCACAAACTCCCCCCGCCCCCTTACCTTTTTTTGGGGTTTGTCCTTTTTAATTTTCCTCCTGCATAACTAAAACCGTCACTAAGGGATCAAGTTAAATAGTTGCAACCGAAACACTCTCCATCGACCAACTTACGTATGCAAAAAAAAACCGAACATCTATAATTATTACTACTTCCAGAACTATGTTGCCAAGTTTGTCCCGTCTTTTTTTCTTATTTATTTGTTCCCCGTTTGGAGGAAACTGGCAGGACAGACTTCAGAAACGCTAAACTTCACTTTCCTACGTAAGTTGAATAGATGGACGAGCCGATTTAACCAGCGAAGGCCAAAGGTAACATGCAGAAGGCTTTTTTTTCTAAAAGTGCCAGCGGGAGCAGCGCGGCCTACATGGTGCCTTTAATTTTAGATACGTGTCACCTACAGGCTTCGGCCATCCAACAGCAGTCCTGCAGGAAGTCCCGCCCCCTAGAACACGCCTCAGATGCGGCCCCGCCCACCACGACTATCCGACCTTACCATTGGTGCTGGACTCATCAATCAAACGGCCATTCACTCCTCCTGTTTGTCTTGGGCATCCCTCTACAAAGGGGGCGGATTGTCGCATCTGTCGGTTTCCTGGGCTTTAATCTCACTTTTAAGATAAAACTTACTGGCTGGGACCAAAGGAGAAACCGAACACCAGACCAATCCCTCCAGGGCTGCGTGCACCAGCTGCGGCTCTAACACTGATCGAATCATTTTCTGTAACAGACATACTTTATCTGGACCGGCCGACCAATCACTGCCCTTCAGCCGGTAATAAGATATTCAACTGAATTGCACACTGACCCTCAACAGATTTATCCGGTTTAAAAAATATCAGTGACCTACTTTAATTTGGTCGCATTTTAAAGTAAGAGACCCTAGAGATACAGAAAGCCTGCAGGGGTGTGTATATCACTAATAAAAGGGAAAATAAATCAGATTACAAAAGTCGATACCTCTTCTCTCAATATTGCACTTTATTTAAACACCAAAATACACTTATTTCAGCAAAAGTGTGGAGTACAATTATAACAGAGCTGACGTCCCAGCAAAAAGGGGTTTAAAACAAGCGTCACAGTATCACCATTCAGTGAATGTGCAGATTGAAATTTCCTACAAAATATTGATCTCACGATGTTTTAGCAGAATAACATTAATGTTCAAAATATTATACATAAATCAACTCGACTAAACCAATCCAAGAAAAAAAGGGGTCCAGCGAAAAATCCGAACCAGGAGGATTCAGCAAAGGTGACTCTGTCCTTCTGCACATGCTGCATGGGGAGTAGGATCAGGGCATATTTCATAACAGCGTCTTTAAGATCAATATGTATCCTATCCAGTTTTATTAATAATTAACATCCTCCAATAAAGAACAAAGATCATTATTGTTCGGACAATGGTATATTCCAGGGCTCGTTGTGGATGATGAAGATGCAGGGGAGGGAGCACATAGATGTCTTCGAACTCTGGTGCTAGCCTGAAGACTGAAGCTTATCGTTTTTGTGGGACATTGTAAAACACAATATGTTAGGAAGGAAAACCATAAAGCCTGATACAATGTTATAGGAAGTCCAGTGACAAGATGAGCGGATTCAATCACCACATGCCACCGTAAGTCTCAAGACATAAACAGAAGACAGAAGGTTCCAGAGGAAAGCTGTCTATATGCTAATCATGAATTAAGATTAAAGTATAGCAGTTAATGCAAAAACATTTAATAACATCAACACACTGGTGTGATGCACTTTTACGCACCAGTACTACAGTTTAAGTAAGAGAAAGGAGTGTGTAAAATTGCATTCCGAGCCCTGAAATCTTTGACCTGAGAGTTACGGTCCTAGACGATGGTCAATGTCAAAGATGAGTGTCGTGGACCTCAAAACCATGGAGAGGTGACAGCAGCAGAAGACTGAGGAAGTTTATCAACAAACCAGACTCCACGGCTTTATGCATAAACACACACAGCTACCTAGACAGACACAGTGTATATAGGTACCGGGTACACAGGCCACGCTGCCTGATCACAGGGTTACTTCAACGGGAAGGGAGGCAGCTGAGCCCTGCCTCTGCGTGCGCCGTAAGCAGAGAGGAACCCTCATTCGGCCTAAAGACGCACCCACCCCCCGCAGCTCACAGCACCCTGATGTTGAGACAGCCTGTCATACCGAGCACATGATCTAAACATAGCTCAGCTAAAAAAACAGGCATTTTCACATTCCTACCAACACGGGAGGCTCTGCCAATGATGCCACACTGTCAGTGTAAGCTGAGAATGGCTCTTAGCTTTCTGTGGGAGGGGCGGGCACCTGCCTAAGAACGCAGACTGACGGCTTTATAAAACACAGCTTTGTGTAAAAAAACAAAAAAACAACTGAAGGCACTGAGAACTAAATAAGCGCATATTCGTAAAGCATTATTGCTGACCACCCTACATTAGGCAGTCAGCATTCATATTTGGAGGAAAAAAAATCTATCTGCTAATTCCAACGAATTTGTGAAATGGTAAAATTAATAACTTTTTGTTCTACATCTAGTACAGGGAAGTAGGATCCACAGAAAGCTGATGAGGCATTCTGGAGTCTGCCTGTGGTCTGCCAGCCTCACAGCTCCTCGCTCTCAGAAAGCAAGGGCTCCACTTCCGGAAAGTTCTTCAGCACCAGCTGGCTGGAATAACCGGGGCCCTT
Organism: Isichthys henryi; assembly: GCA_026776945.1. Lineage (NCBI taxonomy): Eukaryota > Metazoa > Chordata > Actinopteri > Osteoglossiformes > Mormyridae > Isichthys > Isichthys henryi. Next base: position 1,522,464 of record JAODJX010000039.1, on the reverse strand, counting down.
TTTTCTGTATAAAACAAACTGAATAGAAATCTTTAAAAACAAAAACAAACAAAAAAAAAAAGTTCAGGAAAACACACACACACACAAGTGAATCTGAAAACTCAACATATTGCACCATCATTTCCCTGCTTGAACAGGGAACAGAATCGTTTCCCTCAGGGTGAACCTAAAGGATACGAAAAGGTCGAGTATGAGGACGCCGAGGCTGCCGATGAGCCAGGCCAGGTGGTTCAGGATGAAGGTGCCCTTGGATCCCTTCAAGGACGGCAGGACCACGATCAGGCTCAGCCCGTACGTACAGTTCCCCATCATGGCCAAAGCGAACAGCAGGTAGGAGGTCCCCTCCGTCGACTGCCGCTTGTACTGAGGATGAGAACGTGACCATAACATCATGATCCAGGTGAGGGCATGTCCCAGAGGTGTAATACTATCCTGGATGACAACATCCTGCCCCAGTTTTTCAGCCATCGCTAAACAACGGACAGACTCCCAGGTGGCCCCCACCCCACCCCACCCCACCCAAACAACAGGCACATACGTTTTTGTGGATCTGTGGAATACGGGAGGAGAGGTAGAATACGGATGACAGGTAGCCACAGGCATAGCCGGACATTTCCAAGCTGTGTGAGGTCTTCTGTTCAGAGGTGGAGGAGAGACCAAGTCACCATTAGGAGGGAAATTAGCCGGCCAGGTGCTGGGAACACCCAGGGACACTGCCATACCTGCGACATTAACCTGCCAGCTCATAAGCCCTCAGTGGTGGTGTAAACATTTGACGTAAGGTAGAGTTCCACAGTTCAGATCACGGGTCTGAGTTCTACATTTATCAAGATGCTCTGTCCTGAGACAAAGGAGACAGACGGAACTCACGTCCGGTCCAGTCTTACCCCTGCACGAGATCCTAAGCCGCTTTCATCCAGGATTTTGGGAAGCATCACGCACAAGACGAAGGCACCCCCACACCACATGAAACACATCCACTTCAAGTGCGATTCTGAGAGAAGAGAGGAAGGCCTCGTCATTCCGTGGACATCTGCTGCATCAGTCACCCAGGATAACTCGCCAGGAGAGGCGGCTGTCTCCTCAACCGCAGAGCTGCTTTAAATTCCGCCGTCACCATCACTGAAGGAGCAGCATTTGGGATTAAATTCATCTTTGCCTGGTATAAATCTCAGGCCTGGCCCACTGCAAACACATCTGCTTACAGAACAAACACTCTGTACTTGGGGTGTAAAGTAGCAAGGTCACCTGTGCGAAGCACAGATCCGTTCTCTGAAATTACACTCCCAATTTTCCTGCTACAAACACTTACATATAGAGTCTGGAATAACAGAGTGTTCCAAGACCAACAACTAAGTAAGTTAGTAAGTAAATAAGTAGAGTTTTATTGTCAACTCAGCAATATACAATAAGTATACAGTGAGACAAAATATTCTCCATGACTTTAAGTGCAACATAAAGCACAACATACAAGACAGATCACAATGAGGGTGAGTGGGGTAATAATTTACACTACACCTATAAACACACACACACATATATAGCTAAAAGGAATTTCTTGGGGTGGATACAGCAGAGACACAGTACAACAATACAGTATTCGCAGTAAAGTATTGTACAACTGAGAAGACAACAGACTAGGACTGAATAGAAAGACAGTGCACTGACACGGAGAATACAGTATGAAAGCCGTATGAATGTGCATACATATAGGGTAAGTAAAGTGAGCAAGTTATATTGTGCAAATTAAGGCAGGTTGTGCAAGAATGCAATACGTGTGTCCAGGTATGCAGAGATGTAGACATATTCACATAAAAGCAGCCATAACAGGATCGAAATGAATAAATATAAATTGTTACGTAGGGTGTGCAGTAAAGAGTCGAGTCTGGGGGGTGGCAGCGTGCTGAGCACTAGGTGGAACACTGGTGCTGTGACAATGGCTGTCTCATAACTGCTGGTACATGACACTAAGCAGGGAAAACGGAAGAGGAAATCAAATTACTTCGCTTGCCATGATTCCTCTTGTTCTTTATCTTGTAATACACAAACTGGGAGATCAGTATGATGTCCGTGAATATATAGAAAACTGCAGTCACAGTCTGGAGGGGAGATACAATGTGTTATTAAATATCACATATTTAACATATATTCAAATTCAAAAAACTTTATTTGTCCCCGAGGGGCGATTTAAAAGGCATAGAGGAGCAGCGCACACGCATAACGGTTGTAGCATTTGATATATATCTGATCAGGTAGCCTGCGATTCTTTATAGTCAACAAACTCTCAGTGTTTCTACTGAGCCCTGCCTTTGTGTGCACCGTAAGCAGAGAGAAACCCTCTCTGCTTAATAAGCCACCTATGATTTTATACCACACAGCTCACGTGCTCATCCAGGCGCAGCAAACCATAAACCGGAACAGCCACAAACAAACAGAGGTGATCTCAGGCATTGTGATTACTGCACAATTAAGCAGCCAAACATGTACCTGAACGGGGAGCTGTCTGGTGAGGTAGCAGCCCACAAAATTACTGATGTCTCCACTAAGGATGAAGAGTAAGAAGCCCAGAGAGATGGCCTCCTCCACCTTGCCATTTCTATAGGCTTCGTACACCTGCCTAAGGGATCGTGATAAGGGAGAGAGAAACCCCAGCGATAAGGTACCTTAGAAAAGAGCTAATATTACTTGTTATAAAATGCCACTCCTTTGTGTGAAAAGAATGCCAAGGCAGCCACCCTTACGCAAACATAAAACATACATTAAACTTTCAGGCAGTCAAGCAGGTTTTCACCCCAGTATCCATTCAAGAAACATGCAGAATTGCAGAGACCCCTCCTTAACCGTTTAAGAAATTAAATATGGGGAAAAAACATAAACGTGCTGGTGTTTCTCTTGGCCAAGTTCATGAGACTTACGGCAGAGTAGACAGCAGGAAGCAGCACATGGAGATGAGGCCGATGACCACGCTGCAGTATTCCCAAGCGCTCTCGGCACATTCCTCAAAAAGGTAACGGATCCAGGGTGTCCCGTTGACGCACGGCGGTTCGTCGAGGACAGAAGACAGGTTACCGGCCACGTCCGCAGAGGCCATAACAGCCCCGAGGTCAGGCATCAGCTTATTTCAGGATAGATCCCCTCGACCGTCCCCGCCTTGAAAGCAACCACAAATACAGATGCGACTGCCATCTTGTCACTTCTGCAGAAAGTAGATAGATAGACAGATAGATAGATAGATAGATAGATAGATAGATAGATAGATAGATATTTAGTTTAAAGCCAATTTAATAAGCTGGCCACGTTCGCAATACTACAGCGTATTTATGTATACCGGCATAATGAAAGATGGCTCCAGGTCAACATCCAGTGACAGTGGCAGTTCAAAAAGGAAAGACTGGCGATACTTTTGCTTTGGGCGGTTTCACATTACGGGAAAGACGTCACTCTCCTCCCTTCTGGTCGTGACCGACTAGTCCACAGGATGCTCCAGTGTGCGACTTCTCCAGGTTGAGCGCTATCATGCACAAACAAAAACAGCCCGTTGGTGACCGACTGGGGCGCCTCCTTCTCACCTTACCGCGACACACTGCTTCCGCGGACGGCGCACGGCTGCCGCACCGCCATCCATCGTGTGTAGTGAGCCAGCGGTTCTGTTCTGAGCTTTGAAAGATCAGGCAAAAATTGTTTCAATTTAGTAAACTGTGGAATGGTTGACACACCTATACGCCTCCGGCACAGGGAAGCATGGCAGTGTAGCTCCGTCACTTCCTCTTTCCTTTCTGTGGGTAGTGTGGCCGAGAAAGAACAAACAGTACGCACATTGAGCCCACGGTAGCGCGTGTATTAAATAAAATAAATTACTAAAATGCTAAACCGTTATTCAGTGATTTATCATTCAACCGCTTATTCTTGGTCAGTAAAAACGAACACATCACGTGGCTATTTATCGGAGTATTATTACACAACCAAAAGTATATTTATTTTTAAAATTGCTTAATTCGTTGCACTGTTAAGTTGTCCACTGGATATTCGACAATTTTATCTAATTTGTACCACAACTGGATATTTTACCGAAATTCGGTGTAAACGCCATAATGACGGGTATTAGAGCAGAGTGCTTCTGTCACCCTACTGTGTGATTGTCATGTGGTGACTTCGTAGTTTTATGCTAGTTGTAATATTATTGTACTGTATAAACATATGAAATATATCTGTTATTTAGTAAGTGATTAATCGTGTGTGTATGTAGACTACAGCAAATTACACGCGCATGAATATGCATTAATTACGCGAATTATCAGAAGAAAACAATGGGTATAATATGGATAGTAATATCTGGACAAGTAATGTAGTCATTTATGAATAATTGCACCTGTTGCTTGTAACAGTACCCAATACCATACAGTAGGTGGCGTGCTGTTCCCTTTTGTGTGTAAGAAGTAACGCAAACCTTATCTGCAGGGAGAAGTTGGGGTCTGGCTGCATGCACGTAATGAATCTGTAAATGGCGTATTTTACAGTAGTGCGACCCTTGTGATCACAATTTAACAACGAGGCGCCAGTGAAGAGGCGATAGGTAAGTGACTTTTTAAAGCCCCATGATGCCCGTGAAGCTGTCATGCACAGCCCCCTTCCCCGGGACACTAGGGCTAGGGGGCTGTCTGCACAATTGTCGGGGGGTTAAATAGTCGTGCAAGGTGCCGACGTTTCTGTTTCAGTAGACTGATTTCCAGCTTGTATTTCATCAGATGCCGAGCTGAGGATTTACCCTTTTCTTTATTGCGTTGTTTTGCTTTGTAATCGATTATGCGCAGAATTTCGAAATTACAACATGGAATGTAAAATTGCACACCGTGATGAAATACTGTGAAATGCTTCTCTATAAACCGCATTTCGTTAATCATTGCTGTAAATTACCACATGAAACGCGTTTTTATTTAATAAAGTGCATTAGCAGATTTAAGTTAAATATAAAAAGTTAACGCTTCAGATAATCCGCTCTCAGGGGTCCTGTCCCTGGATGCAATCGCGCAGTAATAATAACCATCGCATTTTCTCAATAGTGCATGAAGCATATGCGTTTAAGTGCAATTTTACACCCTCACTGGAGTTAACACCCACCTCGGGACTGCCTCGGTACACATCTTCCCATCTGGTGAACGATTTCCTAATGAGAAACGCCGGGTGTCGTCGCTCCCTCCTGAACTTTAGATTTAATAAAAAGCTGCTTCAGTCAACCTCGCTAACCGCAGACTTGCAGTAGTTTTCAGGATTTAGGATGAAAGGGGGCATTAAGAACTAATGTTAGTGAGTGAATGATGGGATGTGATAACTATCAGTGGATGAGTTAGTAGGCGGAGAACGAATGAATTAAAGAATGGAGATGTAACATGCACCAAAGCTACGGAGTGGCGGCCACATGGGAAGTGGGGGGACGACCGGGGCTTTACACGGAGGCCACTCTGCCCTTCTCTATTGTCTGATGTCTGCCAGGCTTTGCTTCTGCCTTGATGTTTGGAAGATGAAGATAAAACAGAGATCGGCTCCATGGAGTTCGGGGTGGTAACCTCCCCCCCCCGGTTTACGAGTCGCCGCTTCCGCCATTATTCCCGGCATAAACATGTTGTGTTCAGTAAATAATTGATACGCACTCCGGGCAAATGAAGCGCTTTCCCCGCATTATTGTGTTTTTATCATTAAAGCACATGTGAGCGGTCATCGCTGTCAGTAAATAGCGACGCACAGCCACACTCGTGTCGGTAACTTGCTCCGTTAACCAGAGCCAGTTATATGGGCGTTTATATGTACAGGTGCTGAGCGGGATGGGTGATCAGAGCATTGTCTGGTATGCTTGCCTTCACCAGGACTCTGAGCTCACTTTTAGGGCTGTTTGAGAAAGAAAAATAGTTAATCCCTCAGTGCATCCTGCAGCCTCCCCTACTGCTGGGGACACAAAAGGCCCAGTGTTCCTCTACTCTCTTTGTGTGTGTGTGTGTGTGTGTGTGTGGAAAAACCATAAGCTGACAACAGCTTTGCGTGGGACGTGGCCTTTGTCACACACATTCAGGGGCACACGTACAGACTGAAACGCAAACACGCACACTCTTTGGTCCACTGACTGCGGTCCGGCAGGTATCCAGATGTCTTACCTGATGTGTCGCATTCCTCAACTAGTTAAGCTGTAACCAGATGATTAATATTAACCATTTGACTCTTTGAGGTGTGTTTTCTTTTCTTACCTTTATGAATAACAGCATTCCTGTCCCGTGTGCTCAGCGTATACATAGCACCTGTGTGTACAGAGCGTGTTTTTCCTCGGGTAGGTGTGTTGGCCATATGGGCGTGGCTCTGTTTCCCATGTGACCTCAGGTGTGTGCAGGATGTTGCTTAAAACTGTCCCCCTAAAAGCAACTGTAGAAGCATAGACGTCAACAAAAACCAAAACACCTGTTTTAACAACTTCACCTACACATATCTAAGATTCTACAAGTGCCAAAATGTTGTTGCTTGTCACCAGCCTTTCATCCGTTTTTCTGGACTGTGGTTAGATTTGTGACACAGACACACACACACACAGCTGTCGTATATCAGCTGAAGCCTCATCAGACCGGTCCAGTGTGTCACACAGTAAGTATCAGCCTGGGTTAGAACTTCAAACCAGCGATCTACAGTAGAATCAAACAGCATGAAATTTACAGCCTGGTTGTTCTCATGCCAGCTTGGATCAGATGTCCAGCAATGAATTTGCAGTGGAAACTAGACCCACAGAAATGTTGGGACGGGATTTCAGGTGCAGGCTGTTACCCGAAGGTGTGCTGACACTTCTGTGAGCACAAAACCAAGAGTCCTACAGACTGTCACCAGCTGTGTTTGACGTCTGCAAAACCTGGTCAGCGCTTGGCAGACCGACTCTGGCAGCACATGTGTGAAAGTGTGTGAGGGAGTGTATTTGTGCATGACATACAGTATGTGTATATATGTGCGTGTGTGTGTGTGTTTAGTGACAGTGTTTGAAATTAAGACTGGTGAGGCCGCAGTCAGCTTTCCTGTAATCCATAGTGTGTGGGGTGCGGATCCAATTCTTATCTGAAGTGTCTGGGAAACTATATCATTCATTTGAACACATCCCCTTTTTCTCACGTCAACCTTGGAGTTTGCTGTTATTAACTGAGTACCTCAGGCTGCAGTCTAATAAACCATTTCTAGCTCTGTTAGAGGACAGTTGTGTGAAGCAGCCTTTTCTTTTAGTACTCTAATGAATTGCATATTCATTCAGAAGAAAGTTTGACACATTACTGATTATACTAGCAACCAGCTGTGATTGTAGTGTGAGGTTCCCAGGCGGGGTGGGGGTGGGGGGCAGTGTTTAAATATGTATCTACTGTGTAGCCTTGATTGTTTCACAAGCAAAATTCAACTAAAAAACATTATTTAAAAGAAGAATAATCAGCTGTGTGTGATGACTATCTGCCTGTCTATGTCTGTCTAACTTTGTGGTGAGGATTTACCATGTATAGTTTTCTTATTTAGCCCCCCCCCGTGCTGAAAAACAACAGCTCATGCTGCACCATGCCCAGTTACCATAGCAACAAGGGGCACCAAGGGGACGCCAAGTGGGCCATGGACTGAACCGGCCCCAGCCAGACAGAGTGGAGCCATGCACCAACTCTTCTGCCTGGTACTGGGTCAGAGGGACCTGTCCCGGGCGGGTGACCTGTTTTCCTTGGAGGATGCCGAGATCGAGGACTCCCTCTCTAAGGCCCTGGAGGAGATCAAGGCCATATCGTGCTCTCCGGTGTGGACCCCCCCTCCCCCCACCAACCAACTCGCATCAACCCCCAGTTCACTCCACCTGCCTTCATTTCCCACAATGCAGTTTCCCAGCATGCCTTATGGAGTATTCGTTTTTCTCTCGGAACTCGGAAATTCCGAATTGAGTGACGTCACGTCCGACAATCTCCCGTTCGAGCTACCGCATCTCGGAACAAACATGGCTGCCTCCATGAACACGCTGCTGTGTTGTTGCTTTATATTTTAGCAGTTTTGGAGTAAGATTATTATTTCCGAGAGACAAACAAACAAGAAACAGGAACTAGTCAAACCACATTAAAAGCTGTATTTTAGTACATTCATAACGATGCTCTTTTTTCGAGAGACAAACAAACTACAAACAAAGCAAAAACACTAACAGTTCTGGTAAAAATCTGATATTGCTGCTAGGATACTGCTTACGGTCACGATATGGTATTCTCTAAATCGAACACGTGCAATTACATTTATAATTATTAATAATTATAAATAATAATAATTAATTTAACAAAATAAACATTTTTAAAGATTTGTAAAATAGAATTACTGTTGAGTGTGTAAGCCGCCATGTTGAAATTACGTCACAGGGGCAACTCGGACAAGAAAATTCTGTCCGACATCAACGTCATAAAAGAGGTGTGTTTTCGACGGGAAGTGACATTTTTCGTGACGTTTCTGTCTGAGTTCCGAGTTGGAGAGAAATAATCGAACGCACCATTATTCAGATGAGACACACTGCAGTTTCCCAGCATGCCTCATTCAGATGAGACACACTGCAGTTTCCCAGCATGCTTCATTCAGATGAGGCACACTGCAGTTTCCCAGCATGCCTCATTCAGATGAGGCACACTGCAGTTTCCCAGCATGCCTGATTCAGATGAGGCACACTGCAGTTTCCCAGCATGCCTCATTCAGATGAGACACACTGCAGTTTCCCAGCATGCCTCATTCAGATGAGGCACACTGCAGTTTCCCAGCATCTGAAAGGCCCTGGGAGGATATAAAGCACTTTCTTAGTCCACTACATGCAGAACACCAGTATATTCCTAAATTAGCACCTTTTGTGGGCCGTTTTAGCCAACTGTTACCTCGGGCTTTTCATCCTTGTCCACGCTGAGCAGTTTCTTCGTTTGCTTCAGAGATGAGCTTCAGAATTCACCAGCATTCTCTGTAGTTCAAAGGCTGCTCATTTCTCAGGAATTTTTATTTATCGGGCAAAAACCGCAGCCATTAAGCCGCCATCAAATTAACTATTTAAAATTCACAAGAGCATTGAAATTAACGAAATGCTGAAGGGTTATTATCAGCGAGTGGTAACCTGTGTGATATGGGCTACCCTTACAGTCACAGCAGCAGAAAACATGCACTGGCCCTTTAAGAAAACCAAACTGCAGGGTCAGGTAATGACATTTTTAGACTTTTGCTCTGTTTTATCCAAGCTGGTTATACTGGCTGATAATAAAATAGCAAGTGAGAGCGATGTGACCGTTGTTCACAATAAAACTGATGTTTCTTGATTTATTGGCGGTAGGACTACCTGACCAACGACAACGACCAGGCAGTGGTGGAGATCTGCATCACGCGCATTACCACGGCCATCCGAGAGACGCGCTCCATCGAGAGGCACGGCGCCGCCTTGGTGTCCCTCTGGGAGTCGTGCCTGGAGCACAGTCAGCAACCGCAGGGCAAGGACGAGAACAGCCCTCACGCCAAGATCGCTTCTGACATCACCAGCTGCATCCTGCAGGTTAGCTGCTTAGGGGCGCCAGTGATTTGCTGCTCGCTGCCCTGGTCTGAGGTCATCACTCATGGCACAGTCACACCCCTATGTGTCACTCCAGGTCACCCCTGGCATAAATACATTGTTTTCTACCGGTCTGGATCACCTTGTCACTCCACTAACTGAACCTCGTCCAAAGAGATGCAACAGAAAAGCCATAACTTCTTTCTCGATTTACTCAGTCTGTCGTCTTGCAGAACACTGATCTCTAAACACAATAATGTGGCAGAAGCGGCTTAAGGAGTGAGAGAGGGGTTAGGCGGCTTTTATACTGTCCTGACTGGTTCAGATCCACAGGATGATGCCCTTCTTTACGGTTTCCTGCTCATCATTTACAGCATACCTTACTGCGTGAGACCCCATGTCCTTCCTGCGCTCCTGTGGTCTAGAAAGACGGATACATCTTGGCTAGCCGAGAAACCCAGGCTTAATTAGACCGCCACAGATTGTACCGAGAGTTTTGTCAAATGGCTCAGTGCTTCTGAGCTATTTGTGGAGCCTTTGATCTAAGTAGAGGCCTGATGTGAGCTGACTTCTGATCTGAACACCTTGGGGGTATCTACTGTTTTATACCAGTGGGAAGATTCACCCACAGTGCCCCCTGTTGGATGTGAGAGGAATTATATCTGTTCAAGCTGGATTGAGAGTAGCAGTGTTGTTTTTCGCGTGGATGGTGTGAATAGAATCATCGGCACCAGTGGCTTTAGTGCTATGAGTGTTCGTAGCCATAGTGACGGTACACAAGTCAGCCTAATTGGTTGAGTGTCATAAGCTGTGAGCTTTCTGTTTATTCCCATGGTCCACACTAGGGGGCACTAAAGCACTATAAATAAGTCACGCACATGCCAGTACGCGAAGCAGGGACATAGACTGTGTGGTCAGGTAGTGCCTTGCTTTTGTCTGTGCCTGTGTCATCGCTCTCAGAGCCTGTCCTGGTGTGACACTGGGGTTACCCTCACCCCACCCCAGTCATCCGGAGTAGGGTTCTTGTTGATTTAGCTACAGAGCCTCGTTTGCACACGTTTCAGTCTCGTTTGCAGCGGGTTTATGAGGGGGCCTGTAAAGGAATATTCTCCCATAATCCTTTGGAACATGATAAAGTTTCTGTACTGTCATTTAAATATTTCGATATCTGTCCGAGGTGAGCAGAGACTGGCTTTTTCCGCTTTGAGATTTGGACAGACGGAATGTGTTTGGAATAACTTCAGGAGTGATTTTGAAGGGTGTTGCCCGCTCTGTGCCCCCCCACAGAATTACGACCGCCCTCCCGTGATGGCCCTGGCTGTGCCCGTGGCAGTCCGATTCCTCCAGGGCGGGAATAGGGAGCTGTCCCGCAACATGTCCAGCTACCTGTCCCTGGCAGCTATTAGCAATGCAGAGCTGCTGGCTGAGCACACGGAGGCAATCGTGCGAGCTGTGCTGGCAGGTGAGAGACAAGGTTGGGGAAATGCCTGGATTGGCAGGTAGGAGGGTACCTTCAGGCAACCAGTTGAGTTCCCTGTGAATGTGAATATAACAGTCTTGTTGGTTGAAGCAAAATCTTAGACTGGATTCGTGTTCTGAGCTTGAACTTTCCACCTCTGCCAAAGAATAGGTCTCCTGCGCAGATGTTCACTGCCTTGAGAACGGCTGACGTAAGAAGTGAATAAAAAACAATGGAGTGAGTAAAAGATTAAGTGGTCAATGGGTTGAAGGAGTGAAGGGAACAGCTGTTTAATTACAGCGGGTTGATTAAATGGGTGGGTCGTGCAGAGACCTTTTGTAATGTTTCTGTTTGGAAATGTTGGCTGACTCAGATGCTACCTCTTCATAGTTCCTTATACAGGGTGGGGGGGTTACGTTTGAGCAGAGCCAAGGTGCCACCAAGAGGGTGTAGCTCAGAGGCGGTGGGACAGAGATGTGAAGGAGGCTTGGAGGCAGTGAAGCCCCTGACCTTCCAGTGCGGGTTGTGTGTTTGGGTTTAGTTTAAGCGCAGTGGGATAGACGGCTTGTGCTCTGTGATTTGTATGTGCGGTTGGGGGTGGGGGTATGGGGAAAGCAATTTATTATGCACACCCCCAATAAAATCCCTCCCTTGGGGTCAGGAGAGGCTCACCTACAGTATCCCGGGTGACTCATTAGCACAGTCAAACTTAGAAGTAAATGCATATTTAAGAAGAAGGGTTAGAAGCCTGAGTTTATTCTGGCTGGGAGACGAGGCCGACGTCATGGCTGTGCTCGACCCGGTGCAAGGCCCAGGATGAAACGGCCGACTGGATCCAAGAGTGTCAGGCCCTTGGGGAGTTTGTTCAGTTACTACAGAGCAAATTCTGTTTCTTTCTCTTACTTTGAAGTCCTTTATTCGTCATTCAATAGCATTTATGTACAAATTTCATTTATCTTCATTCCAAAAAATAGAACATAGAAATACTCTCCACAAAAGGTTCGAAACAAACGCTGTAAAGATTTCTTCTTAATTACTCTCCTTAATAACTGCCATTGTAAACGTCCTTATAAATTCAAAGGTTATACATTTTAGGCATTATTGTGTTAAAGTTAGAAAGTAAATAAGTCTTTAGATGAATCACAGATGGTTTCAGTCTAAGGCTCTGGGTGAAACGTTCCTGAAACCTTTACAGACACGGTAATGGTTATCAGAGGGTTTGTAAATGGAAAACATTCCTGTATTTGTGAACTGCAGTCTTTTTCATGAGCAGTTCTTTATTTGGGGGGGGGGGGGGCTGGCTCTGATGTTGTTGCTCAATTGCATGTTGAGCAATGTCGAGGCGGGGGGCAGCGTCAGCCAGTGAATTGGGCTCCCCCGTGTGGTATGATCTCGGAGATGCCCCACCCTACCACGTTGCCCCTGGTGCTACAGGCCCCGTCCTGCCTGGCATGCTGTGAGATTTCGTCATCTCCCAGCACCCGGTCCCAGGCGTTGACTCCTGTCATTTTCCCAGCGAAGGCCAGGTGTGAGTTAAAGCTGTCATCGAATCCAGCAATGCCACAGCAGCCGTTCTTCTCCTGCCCCAGCAGCATAGCACCCCCCCTGGGGAGGGTGTGGTTCTCGGCCACGCCCAGGGAGCTGGCGGCCTTGCGGCCATCCACCCAGAGTGAGGCCAGGCCCTCATCAGAGCTCCAGGCGCCACAATAGTGTACCCACGGGCCCGGCGCCACCGCCTCTTGGGCCTCCACCAGCTGGGCTTCTCCACCCACGGAGAAGCGGGCAGTGTGGCCACTGAGCAGCAGTTGGATCTCCTGTGGGTTGCTGCGCGTCCCGTAGGAGAAGAGCACCGTCTTGTTTAGTGTGTCGGTGGCCTTAGCCCACAGGCAGATGGTGAAGGAACGCAACGACATGGACGAGTCAGGAACGACCGAGGCGAAGATTCTCTTGGAGCGTAGGGGGAAAAGGAGGGCCATCTCACAGCCTGAGAGTGATGGGGGCAGGGAAACAGACAGTGAGGGAGCGGGGAGAGGAGCAAGGGGTGGGGAGACAGATAGGGAGAGGGACAGACAGTTAGATGGAGAGAGAGGCAGGGGCACAAACAGGAAGAGGGCATGAAGACAGACAGGGAAGGGGGAGAGAGAGAGAGAAATAGAGACAGGATGGGTGGGGAGAGAGATGGAAAAAGAGTGAAGCAGAGGGGGTAAAGAGAGGGAGACAGGAAGACATGGGGGAGGAGGAAAGCGACAGAGAGGGTGTTATGGAGGGAGAGAGGAAGGGAGGGAGGGAGAGAAATGCGAGTAAAGAGAGTCAATATACATGTGATTGCAGAAAGCAGACTGCAACTGCCTTCATCATCAGTCTGCAGAGTCCCTCATGTATAAACCCAGCCTGTACACCCATATAAACCCGGCCTGTATGCGTGCAGAAACCCGGCCTGTACGCGTGCATAAACCCGGCCTGTACGCCTGTATAAACCCGACCTGTACGCATATATAAACCCGGCCTGTACGCGTACATAAACCCGGTTTGTATGTGTGCATAAACCCGACCTATATGCATGTATAAACCCAGCCTGTATACGTGCATAAACCCGACCTGTACGCCTGTATAAACCCGACCTGTACGCATATATAAACCCGGCCTATATGCATGTATAAACCCGGCCTGTATGCATGCATAAATCCGACCTGCACGCGTGCATAAACCCGACCTGTATGCGTGTATAAACCCGACCTGTACGCATATATAAACCCGGCCTGTATGCGTGCATAAACCCGACCTATATGCATGTATAAACCCAGCCTGTATACGTGCATAAACCCGACCTGTACGCCTGTATAA
>JAODJX010000039.1:1458665-1497056 GCA_026776945.1 Isichthys henryi | reverse complement strand
TGCTGTAAAGCGCTTTGAGACGATGTAATGTTGTGATAATGCGCTATACAAAAATAAATTTGTTGTTGTTGTTGTTGGTCTGAGGCTGCCTGTGTCTCAAACAGGGCTGGTCGCCCTGTAGGCAATACAGGCGATTGCCTAGGGTGCTGTTTCATTAGGGAGCGCAAAACAGCGAGTGAAAAAAAAATGGAGTTGATACTTCTGGATGAATTCTTTGACATTACTTATATTTATACTAATTGTAATATTTTGCTACTTTTCTTGTGAAACAGACGCAAGCTAGGTAGTAGACAGATAGATCCCCGTGTTACTAAAATGATATTAATACAAACGAATTGTGAAAAATCATTTTCTGCTACTCTGGAGAATGGGGTGAGCTGAGGTGGGGTGGAGTGAGGGTGGGGGGGGGGTGGAGGAGTGCTCAGCAGAATCTTGTCTAGGGTGTCAGAACACTTGGGGGGGGGGCATAAGATTGCTGTGAGTATTTCAGGGATTCTGTTAAGGGGACGTGTACAGTACAAATGTGGAGATGAGCAGGCATGTGGATGGAAACGCAGGGAAGTTAGAAGGTCCCCAGACTCTGTACACGGGTCTGGTCGGTCGTTTTATTGTGGAAATGGTGCAGAAATTCTAGAAGAATGGTAGGATAATGTTGAGGAGTGTCTTAAATCTGGGACTGTGGGCTGTTGAATGTCCATCTGATCGACCGCAGGCCTTAGTTGCCCATGACCCACATCAGCCCTCTCCACCCTCCTTCTCCAGGCTCTGGCTCGCAGCTCCCTGGAGTATCTGGTGTCCCAGCTGGGCAGCATGGAGCACAACGTCCACCACACCCTACTGCAGGAGATCCAGGGCCTGACCAGCCGCTTCTCCTCGATCCAGGGCAGCAAGAATGTCTTCTGCATGAGCCACAACTTCACTGCCATCACCCATCTGCTGAGCCACCAGCTGGACCTCCAGTGCCCTGAGCCATCTGGGTAAACCACCCTCTGACACCCCCACACTGACACCTCCCTCCGTACTTGTCGAACAGGCAGAAGGGAACCAGTAGAGACCACCTGAGAGTTTGGATCAGTCCTGTTTATACCCTTTGTCATAAGATGGACACAAGCGACAGTTCTGGCTTGAAGTGGCCGATACATTGTGAGAACACATGGATACCTTTTCTTAAGCGTAAAATAGCAGTAGAAAAGCAGGTCTCATTACTACGAGCCTAATTTAATTCCTTTCTGGGTTTTTAGGACCAACTTGACATATAAAACTTGTTGTACGGGACCCATTTTCTCCTTGTGTATCATTTATTTAATTCATTTATTACTTTAGTGGACTCTCTGATCTGAGATGTCCTTCCACAGTCTGGAAGCCAATTGCTGTCAGCCTTGACTGACCAGGGCGCCCTCCTTTGCGGCTGCCAGGGACCCCCCCCCCCCCAGCATTTCTCTGAAACTGTGACTGAGGGATGCTGGTGGTGCCCACTGCTGTTCTACGGGCAGGGCTCCAGCTTGGGCTACTGCCATTTTGGAGACCCTGGGCTACTTCTGGGCAACTTCCAGGCTGCGTTTGATGATCTTAAGATAGACAGGGACTAGATGTCTTAGGTTAGATCATGCTCAGCAGCTGAATATACCCTCAACATGGGGGTGGTATGTGGCTTGGTGGGTTAGGATGCCGTGCCAAAGTTCGAAAGATCACCAGTTCAAATCCCGTGGTAAGTCAACTGATTTCACCGTTGGGCCCTTGAGCAAGGTCCTTAACCCCCAATTGCTCCAAGAACTGCCTGACCCTGTATCACTTTAGATAAAAGCGTCTACTAAATAGATAAATGTAAATTACCGATTCTTGTCTGTGCCACCAAACTGAGAATGGCTGCCTAATGAACTTTAACCTTTGGCGGTGGTCAGCGTGGCTCTTGTATTTGATAATTGTTTTTTGCTGTTCTGTTTGTGTGTCTGCACTTATGAGCCCGTATGTGACTGGTAGGTTAACACCCTTGTCCTCCATCGATTAAAGGTGTCTGCTTCCGTCACAAGACCAGCCAATGTCTTTCATGAAGTGTGTCTTTGTTTACTCTTGTTCACAGTGGTTCCCTCTCTTGTTTTGGTTAATAAAGCATCTGGGTTTCCTGGCAAGTCGCTCCCATCTGGGCAGGCATAACGAGGACACTTTTCTAAATAGATTTTCTGCCTTTTTTCTGTTTTACATTCTTGCACTCATGGGAGATAAAGACTGGAACGGCGAAAACATTTAAGCGTCTTGCGATGGGGCATTCTCTCAGTAAAGAAAATTTGAAATTATGAATTTATTTCACTTTTGGCCTTGATGCTGCTCGTAAACTGAAAAAAAAAGTTCGGAATCTAATTTTGAAAGGTTCCGCAGTTCTTGTTAGGGGAGTTGGCACTGAGGACGCTGCTCAGCACTTCAGGCTGCTGTACCAGGAACATTTTGTCCACCACGTATCCAGCTTGGGGTCTCTCTGGAATTAGAGAATTTTACAAGGAAATACTCAGAATGTAAAACAGCTGAAGACGGGGACGAAGGTCTCCTGGATCAGATACACTTATCACAATCCTACTGAAGTGTCCTGCTCACTGCTCGCTCATTTTCCCCAACTACACGCTCGCACACACACACACGCACAGAACCGTGTGGCACTTGATCTTCTGCAGAGGAAGTCTCCTGACTGAGTGTCTGTTGATTTAGCTAATCTGTGTGTCCGTGTGTGTCTCACAGGGAGGATGATGAAGCAGAGGAGTTCCCCAAGCCATTTGACCTGGGCTCCGGGGCAAGCAGGGGGGACTGTGAGGAAAGGCTGCAGATTAAGATCCGAGCAGCATTCGAGGAGAAGCTGGGCGAAGAGGGGGAGCTGAAAGCTGAGTCATCTGGACCACAGCGGCGCAACAGTACTGGCCAGACGGCCCGGGAGGAACGGCGCGAGATGCGCTTCAACAGGTGTGTCAGTCTGCGGCTTCAAAAACCGTGCAGTCTGCAGCTTCAACAGGTGTGCCAGTTTACAGCTTGAGAAAGTGTCAGGCAATCTATAGCTTGAGAAAGTGTGTCAGGCAGTCTACAGCATCAGAAAGTGTCAGGCAGTCTGCAGCTTCAACAGGTGTGTCAGTCTACAGCTTCAGGAATTTTCTCAGGTAGTCTGCAGCTTCAACAGGTGTGTCAGTCTACAGCTTCAGGAATTATCTCAGGTAGTCTGCAGCTTCAACAGGTGTGTCAGTCTACAGCTTCAGGAATTGTCTCAGGCAGTCTGCAGCTTCAGAAACAGTGTCTGGCAGTCTGCAAGGTCAGAAATCGTCAGGTAGCCTGCATCTTCAACAGGTATGTCAACACAGGGGTCTTCCTCAGGTCCAGAAGCCTTGCTCTGCAGGCGGTCCGCTCGCAGTCCATCAACTTGGACAACGGGCAGGATGAACCGGCCGTGGAGAAGGGTGTAGAGGGGATCCCGGCAGAGAGGTCTGCCTGTCCGGAGCATCCGGAAAGTACCGTTACTCTACAGGCCCACATCCCTGCTGCATCCATGCTGCAGGACCCCGGCTCAGAAGGAGAGGGGCAGGCCACAGGAATTGACACCCAGGACAGGGACAGAGACCAGTTCTGGCTCCACATGAAGGACAATGCGGAGCGGATCCAGGCCTTCTGTGCAGACACAAGCAGACACATCCCTTCACCAGATCAGTGTGCAGTCGAAGGTGAGTGCTGCAGTCAGCCAGTTTACCGTAGCCCCATTTTACCATACGGTGAGTCCCCTTTGGTTAAGTCACTTCCATTTACCCTGCTGTCCATCCCACACAATTTGTAAATTTTAAGTGTAAATTGAGCTCCTGTGATTTGAGATTATACGCTGGGTTTCCCTTTTGTTGGCGAAGGGGGCAGAGAATGCCAGATATGAGATTTGGAATTGCTCATTTATCATTCAGCGTAAATCTTTCCACTGAGTATGTTTAAACTAAAAACATCTGGATGTGGAAATATTTATACTCACGGCCCTATTTGGGGGGGGCAGGAGGAACCACTCGCTTGCACCAGCCCTGAACATGTTCACCAGGCAGCCCCCCGGCATTCGGGGGCCTACCAGGGGCTCCGCCATTACTGTGAGAGCAGGGTGGATGTTGCCAACACCCATAACTGGCACCCCCTCCTTCCTGTCAGGCCCAGTGCCGATGGCTCCACTGCAGCCTGTGGTCCGCAGTGCCCTGGGGTCCACAGTAGGAGGTTGCAGGGGTCCTTGGAAACTTGTAGTGAAACTTGACAAGATGTATCATGGATACTATCAGACATTGTTCTTAGCCACCAACGAGTCAGAGTGTTACTCTCTACTCTCCCTCTAATTACTCAACGCCTCAACATCCATAAGAGCTAAAAATACTCAAGGAAAAGCTTCCCCCAAATTTAGTTCGCACATTAGTGCTGTGGGGCCCCCACATCTGCTGTGTTTGCATGTCGTGCTCCGACACATGCAGCCCAACGTGCGCGTGGATCACCGTAAGTGTGCAGATGCACACCGGTGTCGCATGCCTGTGCCTGTGATCAGAAGGAAGTGAGTTCAAATCCCGGAGGTAGCATTGTCGTGTCACCGCTGGGGTCCTGAGCGAGGTCTTTAACCCCCATTGGCTACAGGGACTGGCTGACCCAGCCTTCCCAAAAACATACATCACTTTGGATAAAAGGCTCTGATAAACAGACTGAAATATCTGAATGTGTGCGGCACATATATAAAACGTACGGGTGTACAGAAAAGGGTTTGTTCCCCCAATAGGCCTGACAGCCTGTGTTCTGCCCCCCCTCCCTGTTTTATGGTGAAGACGCCCTAACACATTCCCACAGATAATATCCCCAAATCTGCGGTCCAGACAGCCCGAAATGGCAGTGACGTCTTTGTGGGGGAGGGTTAGGGTTTGGGGGTGCATCCTGTCCTCTTGGTGACATCACTGATGATAACAGAGCCAGGGAAAACACTGGGGCCCATGCGGGGGCCTACACAATCCCCCCACCCCCCCAACTCCCGTCCATGCACCTATTAGTCCCTCCTTCACTTATCAGCTCCTCTCTCACAGTTTGCATCAGAATTGTCCGTAGGCAGGTTCTGGTGGATGTGATTCAGGACACACTGTGTCATGTTTTCCAGTGAATGGAGGGACCAAAGTCAGGGAGACGACAGGACAGTGACAAGGACATTTTAATACCATATATGGAGTTATCACTACTGCTGCAGATCTGCTCATCCTGAGATCACCTGATGTCCAATCAGAGGCATGATTCTGGATCATGTGGGTTAGGCCGCTGCGCCTGTAATCAGAAGGTCGCCAATTCAAATCCCCTGATGGGCAAAATGATGTCACTGTTGGGCCCCCCAGCCAAGCCCTTAACCAGTTGCTCCAGAGACCGTCTGACCCTGTTTTCTCAAAAATATACGTCACTTTCGGATAAAAGCTTCTGCTAAATAAACAATATGTAAATGTGAACATCTGCTGTGATCGCAGGTCCTTCATGCTATAACTCACCAGGTTAAAGGAGAGTGCATCGCTTTCTGCATTCATACACACACAATGTTTGCAGAGGTAAAACCAACACACTGCAGGCACGCAGGCACACGCACGGACGCCTGCGGGGACACACAGGGATACATACGCAGACACATGCAGGCACATACATGGACACCCGTGGTCTCCCGCCACAGAGATGTGGCCCATTTTGGGGGGGCCGTGATAGATCCCTCACCTCCTGTTTTGGTAGCTTGGGTCAGGAATCCCTGTGAAAAGAGACACCGCTCCGCAGGGGGTCCTCACGCATACCGCTGATGTCAGCGCAGACCTCCGCGGCCCCCCGAAGCCCGGATGCGGGGCCTCCCCTCTGAGGCGATGAATGGGCCACTGAGCGCCACCTGCACCCTCGGCTGCAGCGTCCGCTCACTGGCTCAGCAGGCGTGACTCACCTTTTATCTGTCGACCTGTTTGGCCGCTCCCTGCCTGGTGGGGGCGTCGCAGCAGGGTCCTGGCTCCTCACTGACCTCACAGGTGTTTGGTCTGAATCCCCAGGCATAAGTGCTGATCCATGTGCCCCCCCTGAGTCTGAGGTGGAGTGGGGGGTACCGTACTCAGCATGAGCCCATGGTGCACTCTCACCCCCTTCCTGTAACGCGAGCCTTCAGTTGCTGTTTTCCAGACTCTGTGCATGGCTGCGTAGCCCACCTCTCCTTCTCCTGCCCCCTGAAGGGCTCTTACTGTCTCTACGCCAAGTCCAGCTTCTCACTCTGCAGCCACCAGCCACGTCTCTGGCTGCAGCTCATGCTGCTCTTCCTCCAGGTGAGCCGTCCTAGAACTTTCCGGAAGGCCCCGGTAAAATGAACCGAAAAGAATCTCGCCCTCAGTTTCATTGCAGACTGTCCATGGCTACTGTTGGATGTTAAGCACTTTACTCAAAGGTACAACAGCATCCTCCCCAGGGGAGTCTTTTGAAGTTTCCACATCCCATAAGGACTGGTGAGCCAGGATGTGGTCTCACCAGCCTTTTCCATTGTTCCAGAGCAAGGCCAAGGAGCCTCTGGCATCAGGTGATGAAGCCGTCTGCCTCTTAGGTGCCCTGTGGGAGAAGACCCAGCTGACCGGAGAACACAGTCTCGAGATGGCCGTCAGGCAGGCCACATTCCCCCACAAGAAGGTATGTTACCGCGTCCATCCGTCCGTGGGGCCAACAGACCGCTCGCTTGGGCTTTGGCCAGGTCATGTGATCTCGAAAGGAGCGCAAAGGGGAACCTGGCTGGGTTCAAATGTTCTTGAACTCCAGCTTGTGAAATGCTGACAAGAATGGAGTGGAAATGCTGGACTAATATAAGGTCGCTTGTAAAAGTCTCCCCGTTAACGACCCCTTGGCCCAGTCAATCGGCTGATTTACCTGCCTGCCGTTTGACTGTCGGCTGATGGCAGTGCTCATTCTCAGGGGCATATGGTCCGTGTTGAGCTGACCCTGCTTGCCTTGTCAGGGCCGACCGTGTCCCTCGTCCATCACAGTCTTTATGTGCTCCCCTTGCGACGGGGTCAGGTTCGACCCCGCCGCCGCCGTTTGCTCTGACTCATACTGATGGCACATGTTTTCATAAATGTCATACTCCTGCTGATAAGGAAGATGGCAGCTGCTCCTGGTTCTTTAGTCTAGAAAAGAACCCAGACCCCTGGCTAAGAGCATGCAGAAAGGGGTTTAAGATACGGGTTTTCAGTTACCTGTTTTTTCCGCTCCCTGTTCCGGAAGGAAAGCACCGCCCACAGTCCTCAGGACAATCCCGGGTTTCTTTAAAACATTTAACATCGAGGGGGAACCTGGAAAACTGTCAAACCACCAGGCAAGGCAGTAGAGAGGCCTTCTCTCTGAATGTGATCCTGCTTCACACCCCCCAAGGCCTAAGAATTCTGGGAAAAACACAGCTACGGGGAAGCCCACCCCCACCCCCACACAGCAGCTGCAATCGTTTCATCCTAAATTCACCAGTGCTCCCTAGAGCTTTATGCATTGTTGACAGTGAAGTGTTGCTTCCTCGGAAGGCGTAGTTTTGGGAAAGGCAGATGCAGGAGGTCTTCATGGAAGCCTCTCTCTGCGCCTCTTGGCCAGGTGAAGCCCGCGTGTTTTTACACGTGCGTCATGCAGAGAATGGGCATAAAGAAAAGCGTAGTTGGGCCACAGTGAGCTACTCTGAGCTTGCAGGAGGCAAGATGAGACCGTTATCTCGAGGAGTGGGGACAGGGGGTCTGCCTCTGGCTGCGCTCATGAGCCCCTGGGGTCACATTCCCCCCACCTGCAATCTTCAGACGTGCTAATAGGCCTCTTCAACAGCAAGCACTGTTCTGGCCTTTAGATATGCTCTTCTCTCTACTCATGAATGCTGGGGTGGTTTTGGCTCCCAGACATGATGACAGAGGTTTTTGCATCCCGTTAAAGTATGCCCCCCCCCCCCCCCCACCACTTCCTGTAGGGATGCCGAATCGGGAAAGTGGCCCTCATCCTCTCTCCTGATCGAAGTGTTAATGTTTAGGGGAAGATGTTTTAAATGTTTTCTTTTTAGGTCAATTTATCGACGACTGTCTCTCAAGATGTTTTCATTTATGAAACTGGCACTTTACTTATTTGGACGTATGTCTTAAATGCCGGGAATCAGGCTGTAAATCTGTAATAGAATGTGGAGCCACGCACACAGAGTTGCAGTCACTCACATATACTCACGTACTCAGTTTTACACATTTGCATACATGGACTCCCAAAGTCACACACACAGTCACTGGTGAACATGTGCACACGCACACACACAGGTCCAGACACACACACACTACAGCTTCACATGCAGACACACATACAGAGCCAGAAAGAATTTCACGTTACAGTGACAGTCATTATGATTCGTGGGGATCCGGCATGTGGCGTGTGAACACGGCGGGTATTTCTTTGGGGTGGGGGGGGGGTGTCTCAGTGTGACAAACAGCATCTGGCTTATCCAATTCAGATTCATTTTCCACGTCAGACTCCCACCCTCAAATCTCCATGGCTCAGGGTCTGAGAGCGAAGAGGTTAAAGCCACGCAAAAACCCCCCAGGGAGGGGGATGAGCCATATTGTAAACCTGGAAGATGTTATGGACCTCAGATGAAAGGGGGCCTGGTGACGTGATTTACTGTGGGGAGAAGTGGCTCGTACGCCTCCGTACTCCCCCCACATGGTCCTTCTTTAGCGTAGGATTACCCCCAGGCCCATATCCGCATGGTTCCGATGGGCCTATCCCCCCCTGCTGTGTGGGTCAGCCAGCCCGGTCCTGAGAGCGCTCACCACTCATGCCTCCGCAGGGGAATGGAGCCCGTTATCAGCCCATTTCTGTGTGATCGTGCACCCTCAGGAAGGGGGCCGCCCGCCTCTGAAGTTCCCAGAGCATGCTGGGACCTGGCCATGCTATGTCAGCTCCTCTTTACGCCAGCGTTCATTCTGACTGCCACGAGTGTGAGCTCAGATCAATCAAAACACACGTGTTTTCAGACACAGCGGACACGGGTTTGGCACGGGCCGCCATCTCTGTCAGCTCATTCCTACTTGCACACGCGCACGTATGTAAACACACACATATCCATTTCCCAGCCGAGGATTCCCCAGGAGAGATAGATGTGCTGCTGGCTGATGAGGGTAAAGGCTGACGTCTGATTAATGTGCTGGGATCCAAAGAGTTTTGAAATTTATGCATATAAATGGTTACACTGGCTTCTACTCGTTTCGGCCCGTAGGATGAAAAGAATTTAGAATCACTTTTCTCCTATATCCCTCCTACTTTAAAGAGAACATCGAGACGTACTTAAGGTGGGGGCTTCACCGTCTTAAGAGACGTGTGGCCATGGGCAGGATGAAGACCTCCTTCTGAATATCCCTCTGAGGCTCTCCTGTAGACAGGGAGATGTTTCACGTCACCGACGATCTGCTTCGTTAATGAGCTGGATCTAGCTCAAACTAAATCCTGTAGCGGAGATGTTTTCTTTACTCCTTTGTCTCCACCAGGATCTGGAGAGCTTGGAGTCCCAGTTGAAGGAAGTGCGCTTCTTCGACCTGTTCGGCTACAGCGAGAGCGCTGGAGACTGGCTCTGTTTCATGTGCAAGAACCCCGAGAAGGCCGCGGGTAAGGAGCTGGTATGTGGAATACACAGGCGGACGCGAGAAGGTGGCACAGTTGGCCACAGCTCCAGCAGTGATTCTCTGTTAGATGCAGCTACTGGCTGTTAGCACCATCAGTAGCAGTGCGTGCGTGAATTGCTAACAGAAATGGCCGTCCCTAATCGTCACGTTACAGCTGGGGCGTTATGGATACTGATCCAAAGGGACAATATACCTGTCATAAGGATGCCAGATGAGGCAAGCGGTTAGCGTGGGGGGGGGCTACCTGAGGGTGGTGTGTTACTCAGCGGGTTAGGATGCTGGGTCTGTAATCGGAAGGTCGGCAGTTCAAATTCCAAGGTTGGCACAGTGATTTCACAGTCCGGCCCTTGAGCAAGACCCATAACACGCATCAGAAGCCTGGGCCATTGGGGACTGGAGCCTCGAATGAGCCCTGAATGACTTGTTTAGTTCAGATGTTTTAATAACCATCCTCTTAGTCTGAGAACCGAGGGCCACGGATGTCTTAAGATTCTAACAACCCCCCAGCCCTTACGGCCCAAATTGCCCCAGGGACCGGCTGACCCTGCTCTCTCAAACATGAACGATAAAAGCGTCTGCTAGAGAATTAAAATGTTAATGCACCCAGTCCCTAATAAATAACAGGCCAATTCACTCTTAAAGTGGCACCTATGAGAGGGACAGTCGTGGCCCCAAAGCGTGACTCGCTTCAAGTTTGCTTTACGACTTGTGGCAGAAGCTGCGGGGGGGCGGGGGAGCTGGGGGGGGTTGGTTGTGTCTGTGTGTGCTGGTAGAGGAAGGACCAGTCTCACTAGAGGCTGTGCAGAACAGCAGTTCCTGTAGTAAATGCTGATGTCTGTTCATCACCCTGGCAAGCCTCTGTCATTCCCCAAAGATCTCCGTGTTCCGCTTTCCATCAAAACCAACCCCCCCCCCCTTCCCCGATTCGGCCCCTGCTAACACACTACTTTTTTTTGGGCTCCCAGAGGATCTGAAAATTTTTTCAGAGCTCTTAAGAATTCAAACAATAATTGTGAGGGAATTTATTGCTTAAAGACATGGTTTGAATGAAGGGCCCAATCCAGATTCGTGTACGTTTCATGTTTTCAACTGGCGGGGGCTGGGCAGGGGGCAGCGTATAAATCAGGTTTCTTTGCTTTATAATTAGTTGTGGCTCTGCCTGGAATTTGTGCATTTTCACAAACCCAGTTCCAGACCCCAAATCAAAGTAGAGTTAAAATGAAACAAACATTTACTGCAAGGGCACCGACGGAGATATCAGGACCTGCTAATAAAGCTGTAAGCTCCCCGCTTGAGGAATCCAGGGAACGGACGCCGCCAAAATGTTTCCACTGACTTGTCAAGGCGAGATTCGCTCTTCACAAAGCTGAACTCGCAGTTTAATGACGGACCAGGAACTCGCTGCCTGACTAGGGGGTGTTGAAATCACACATATTAAAAACTCCATGACATCACGTGCGGGACTGGATCTCTAACAGCGAGTCGATTGCCAGGAATCAGCGAGGCTGCTGTCGGACTCTTACCCGTGACGCACATCTTCATGCTATTTATATCCTCGAACCAACACCCTTCTGTCATTTAACATCAGTCTTTCAATCTGCATACACTGTCGTAGTGAACCTGGCACCTTTTCACCGGGTCACACCTGAGCAGACATTTTACCTTTAATTTAGCTGATACTTTTCTCCAAAATGACGTCCTTTTGAAAAAGCAGGGTCAGCCAGTCCCTGGAGTGACTGAGTGGTTAAAGGCTTCGCTCAAAGGCTCAACGGTGACATCATTCTATTGACACTGGAATGCGAACCAGCAACCTTACGATCATGGACAGATCATCCTAACGTTCAGAGCCAGGTTTTGTGTATCACAGGCTTTGTGGGGGCCTCAGTGAGGTGGGTTTGACTATAATTGTTCGATGGATATCTCCATGGTGGAGTAGCTGGCAGGTCAACTAGGCTTTACCTTCCATGTGATGCTTCTGAATGCATAAATAACCAGGCTTTTGGTCACCATAACCACATGCTTAATCGGATTTCCATCTGTTTAAAACTGGACATTTGTTCAGGTGCCATTCTCTCAACATTTGTTAATGTTCAGGTTATTTTTGATTGTGATTAAAGTGTGTCAAACCTTGCACACATCTGACACGCACGGTATGTAACTGGGGATGCAGAGGTCACCAGTGCGTGAGAGCAGCGGAGCTTGGCCAAGCTTGATTGGAGCTTATGTGTTTAGACAAGCACAGCAATCCTGAAATACATACTATATGAGGACCCCCCACAAACCCCTTTTAAATGGTTTAAGGGGTTTTTTGTTTGTGATCAACTGAAATCGTTTATGAGTTTTGTCAGGCTGACATCACTGTGCATGGTCCCCTGCAAGGCCAAACTGCAAACATGTGTCACTGTGTGTGACGTGTATCAGTTCCACTCAGTGCTCATAGCTGCTCATCAGTATGTCACTTCTCCATGTGTTATTCCTCAGTGTGTCATTCCACAGTGTGTTATTCCTCAGTGTGTCATTCCACAGTGTGTTATTCCTCAGTCTGTCATTCCACAGTGTGTTATTCCTCAGTCTGTCATTCCACAGTGTATTATTCCTCTGTCTGTCATTCCTCAGTGTGTTATTCCTCAGTGTGTCAGTTCTCAGTCTGTCATTCCTCAGTGTGTCATTCCACCAGCTGTCTGTCCCAAACAACATGAGCTTCCTCAATGTGTCAGAACCACTTCCTCATCCTCCTCCTCACCTTGGTTGGAGGAGACCCGCACTGTGAATCACATCAAAGCCTGATCATCATGTGTCACTGTAACCGAAAAGCTATGGAAGTCACTGAACGCCATGGCACCCCTACACAGGAGCACACTGCATGGTGGAATGTGCAGCCTCTCATCCACATGCAGCTGTGTGTGCCTCCTGCTTTGGCCATCTGCTCCGCGTTTAATGCTGACTGCGGCACTCTCCTCTCCCTCTCTCAGGCTCCTTTTCTTTCCTGCCGAACGTCTCACATGATCCTGCAGGATCGGTGGTTCAGCCTGAGGTTCCACACTCTTAGTGAGCTACATTCCATCCAGCCCATATGATGCTCCCTCATGGGCACTTGCATGCACACTTTTAGCCTGCATTATATCCCCATTCCCCATTACCAGAAGCCTGGCCCACTGACATTCCTGATCTGCGTAGTCATAGAGATTATCGTCTACTGGATGTTTGCTGATGCTTGACAGTGTTGGTGGTCAGCGCTGACTCAGAACCTTCAGGGGTATGGTGCTCTGACTCAGAACCTTGAGGAACACAGAGCTCTGACTCAGAACTTTGAAGGGCATGATGCTCTGACTCAGAACCTTAAGGAGCACGAAGCTCTGATTCAAAACCTGGAGGAACATGAATCTCTGACTCAACTCTTGAAGGGTATGGTGCCCTGACAGAGAAGCACGAGGAGAATAGGTATTCCAACTCAGAACCATGAGGAGCATAGTGCTTTGACTCAGAACCTTGAAAAGCATGGTGCTCTGACTCGCTTGAGGAGCATGGTATTTATTCTTATTTCCTTTGCAAGTGCCTCTAATTTGGACACGTTGATATATCAGCATTCACAGCAACCAGTGGAAGTGGGGGCACTCTACCATCTCGCAGTGTATGCTCTGGAACATTCTGTCTTGGAATCCTGAGCAGCACACATTCTTCCCAGCAGCAATCTCATGCTGGCAGTCAAAGACTCAGATCCGACGGTCCCACTGTCAGAGGGGCCGGGCGGGTGGATGAAAGACCCTTTCTCGACAATGGGGCGCTGTGTACAGTTCTTGGACCGATTTGAACCGCGTTTCCTGTTTGACTGGTGCTGCGTGGCATGTCATCCGTCCCCGGACAGATTCCGGAACATTACAAGAGGGTAAGTGGCATGAGCAAAGGGGCCACAGCCCTCTCTCAACAACTCACAGGGGTGGGCAGGGGGGCCAGCACATGTCCTGAGCCCGTGTCTGTCTGACTCCAGCCGATGTGGGGGTGTCTTTGGGCCACGATTAACGTCCCTTGTCCTATCAAGGCTGTAGAAAGCCAAACAGAGTAGCGCTGGTCTTTAGCGGTATGAGCACCAGGCCTGTCCCAGACTCACAGACACACGCCAGAGGTCCTGTCCTTCACCCTCGGGTTTCCTCTCTGTTTCACCTGTCAGTGGTGAACCGGGAGGGGCAGCCGCTCATCGAGGGTAAGCTGAAGGAGAAGCAGGTGAGGTGGAAGTTCATCAAGCGCTGGAAGACCCGCTACTTCACGCTGGCCGGAAACCAGCTGCTCTTTGGCAAGGGGAAATTGGTAAGTAACCCCAACGCTTCACCCCTAACCTTGGGGGTGGTGGGGGGGTTAGGCATAGTGCAAGGGACAGGTCAAAGGCTACCAATATCCATGGAACAATGTCAAAAGTTCACTGGAGGGCTACTTTCAATAGCGACATTGTTCCCTGTTCTACAGAAAATTAGCTAGTTATAAACAAGACACAAGGTGCTGAAAGTAAAAAGTGCACGAGGTGAACATGGGGGAAGAGAAGAACAAAAAAAGAACAAAAGACAGGAAGGAGGGATGTCAGCGCACACAAGAGCACCGGCATTAGGGAGGCTCACAGCCTGGATTCAGGGCGAAAGGGAAAATGGTCTAATGAAAGCCACCCAGAGAAAGAATCACTGTGGTTAAGCAGCCATACCGCGGTGCGTCTAACGAAGAACACGCAGGTCCATATAAATTCGCCCATTCATCCAGCACTAGCCGTCAGCTAGCCGGTGGTGCGATGCATCTGTTGTCTTTTACTATTGTGATGTTTGGAAAGAGCCTGTAGTATTTTTTATGTGTGGCTGAGTCATTATTGTAATTCGTTTCAGCAGAACAAGGTCTTTATTGTTAAACAATGATTTAAAAAAAAAAAACTAATTGCTGGACAGCAAACGGGGGCCCTGGGAGAGGGTCATGATGCACAGGTGTGGTATGGGGGACGTTTCACGTTTCGCACTGACCCTACCCCCGATGTGTCCCCCCAGAAGGACGACCCTGAAGATGGGCCCATCGAGCTAAGCAAGGTACAGAGTGTGAAGGCGGTGCCGCGGAAGCGGCGGGACTGCGGACTACCGCGCGCCTTCGAGATCTTCACAGAGAGCCGCACGTATGTGCTGAAGGCGCGGGACGAGCAGCGCACCGAGGAGTGGCTACAGTGCATCAATGTGGCCATGGCACAGGTCCGGGAGCGCCAGCACCAGGAGGCCACCACCTACCTGTGACCCAATCAGAACCAGCAACCTATGACCTGCCTAAATCCGTCAACCTGTGACCCGTCTGGATTTTCCTACCTGTGACCCATCTAGAACCACCTACCTGTGATCCAGTCAGAACCACCAACCTATGACCTGCCCAGAACCATCAACCTGTGTCCCGTCTAGATTCTCCTACCTGTGACCCATCTAGAACCACCTACCTGTGACTTGTCCAGAACCACCAAGAACTGACCTGTCCAGAACCACATACGTGTGACCCATCCATAACCACCTGCCTGTTCCCCATCCACAACTACATACCTATAATTTGTCCACCTATTTCAAAACCAGCTACCCTGTGGTGTATATCCAGTGTTACCCGGACCCAGATCTCAAGCACCTTATCACTGAGAGAATGTGTTCTCAGTGTTAGACCAAGAGTGTGAAGCTGCCAGGTATGCTGAACACTCAGCTACCAGATCAGTTACTGAGCGATCTGCAATTAGCAAAGGGTACAGGGAGGCAGAAGCAGTAGGGAAATGTCTACCTGAAAATTACCGTCCATTACCAGGACTAACAGTTCCAGCAGCCAGAAAGTTCAGGTTCAGAAAGTACAAATCCACACCAAAGCTTTGTTTCAACCAACCAGTTGAGTACTCTGTGACTGTGACTCTTTATACTCAACTGGATGGTTGAAATAAAACCTTGATCTGGATACGTGCTTTGTGGACCTGAACTTTCTACCTCTGACGCTCGTACAGGCCCGGTTACGGCGTTGGAGCTAGCACGTCGGCGTACAGACGTCCGGCTTCTGAGATGCATACGCTCCCAGGGTACTATAGGTATCATCCTGCGGACACAGAATACAACCCTCAGGCCGATCAAACTCATCTGCGTTTCACAATGACCGAGTCATCTGAGAACAAAAGGCAGCTTCTGGCAAAGGCTCTCTGTCTGTCTGTTTTTGCCCCCTCAGTCGATCACGAAACAAAAAGTCTGATGATGTTTTGAGGCTCTCCGGCTGACATTTTGGCTTCTGCGCTGTGCAGCGGCGAACTCCTGAAGAGAAACCGCGATCTTGGTCGAAGGAAATGCTGACCTTTCCCTGCTGGGTATAATAAGTCCCAGGCATGGAGAAGGTGGGCTGCGCGAGCTTGAAAGAAAAAGCGCCCAGGCTGATTTAGCTCTTCAGCTGTGTTCACCAAGAACAAGGACGCGGCGACATCGAGGCCAGAGGACGGACCACCTCACTTCACTGGCTGCTTAAATACCCCATGTCTAATTAGAAACCAGCCCTCCTGTTTCCCCTGTCAGCACAGAATTCCACTCTGCATTATCCTTACCCATAATGCCTTGCTCTGTGTTTGTCATGCTGTAGTTGGCCTGTGATTAAGGCTGCAACTGCAAAGTCCTGCTCTAATCAGAGCTCCATCCATATAATAGGGTTGTGCTGCTGGGGATTTGACCACGACTCATTGCCAGCAGATCATGTGCTTCTTCCTATAGTTTAGTACCTCCCAGAGTTTTGTTTTGGGCCAAAATATATACGTCTAAATAGCCCTGTCAAGGCAGCCTTAGCAGTGCCTGAACACAGAGATATTTGTAAGCAGTGTTTAAATTCTCCTAGTATGGAAACCAGACACTGGACCCACGGAGACTATCGCTATGTATGTGTCAGATCGTGCAAATGAAGCTGAAGAGTGCTGCAAGTAGCAATGGAGATGGCGTGCAGCAGAGCTAATCAAATCACGGCCCTCAAAGTCCAAACCTTGCTGATCTTCCAGCCTTCCTTTACCGGTGAGCCAGGTGTGAAGCCTCTGGCCAATCACAATCAGTAATTATTAACCTAACCACCTGGGAGACCTGAAAACAAGGCCTGGATTTGGAATCAAAGGCCAGATTTGAAGGGGGGGGGGGTGGTGGCATACAGCTTCAACATTTACTGATACTTTCCACAATTTTACTTTTAAAGGACAAAAGACGCAGACTGAAGGACAGAATCAAAGCTGAATATATTCATTACTTTTAGTTGCAATTAAATCGTAATTACTCACTTTACTAATGCACTGTGAATGAGCTGTTTTCATAGCACACTCGTAAAGCCTGTAGTGTGTAGGGGAACTGAGTGTTGTGGGCAGTGTTTATTTAGATGGAAAATGAGTTTATGACTTAGGAGTGTCCTGTAAACTTGGTTTATGTGTTTCTAGGGTGCCTGGCTGTCTCCGCCAATGGAACAGCGTCACTGTGTTCCGTTTTCAGTGAGAATAACAAAATTGACGTAGAGCGTATGAAACCCCCAATTTTATGGCGGGGTACTGGGATGCTCCGGTTGCTTGAACACACTGCGGGCCCCACCCTGGCCCGTGCTGGTCTGCAACAGCTCACCTCCGTGGTGTCTGGGCACCTTTTCCTCAAGCAAAACCTTCAACTAAAGGCATGAACGTGAATAAGAAAATCATGTTTTAGGATCAGTGCTCCCTCTTCCAATAAAAGCCTGAATTTCTTGCATGTGTCATTTGCCACGGTGTGGGCAGTGTTGCAGCTAACCCGACATCTGTGCTTGTGACCTTGTGACCTCCTTCAAGGGCTTGTCTCCATGGTTGCACATGACCTTTGACTCCTGACCTTAATCATATTTAGTGTGACAGGATCCGTAACCATAAAAAGTGAATAGTCAGGACAACGTGATATGGTTCATCTGTGGAGAGCTCCGTGTGGTGTGGACTAGGCTAATGTCGCCCCCTTGTGGAGAGCGTTTGAATTTCATAGGCGTGATTTCACATTAATTTTGGTTAGTCTTTTTTTTTTACAAGATACTCTGTAAACTTTAGTGATGGTTGTGAAAAGACATGAGTCAGAATATTTAAATGCCAAATGCTGAACCTTATTCTAAGCCTTGACGCACTTCTAAAAGTCTTTTGCCCTGATGTCAGAGAATGACAAAGCTTTGGATCGGGTCTTTGAGCATTAAATACTAAAGGCAAGACTTTGAGTACTGAGCCTCAAGATAGATGTTCTGCTGCTTTGCAGAATGTGTGAACTTCACACAGCATCCTCAAGCTGTATGGTCCACATTACCACACACCTTCACATGAAAATGCAGTCACACTTACAGCAGGTGTTTTTCCTTTTAATACTTGAAGGCTTCATTAACTGCTATATCACCACAAAGCAACAGTCATCACAGGCCTACAGTAGTTAAGTGAAAAGGCTGTCGTTAGCCCTGCCCACACCTAAATCATGGCCACAGTGGTACCATCTGTTTCAACTGTCCATTGATAGTTGCCAGTGGTGGCTTGATGGTTACTGAGGTACCCTGAGCAAGGTACCGCCCCCAAGCACTGCTCCCCAGATGCTGAATTAGCTGCCCCCTCCTATGTCACATTGTCACATATGGGTTAAATGCAGAAGACACATTTCATTGTTGAGCGCTGTGCTGTGTCAACAATCATTAAATTCAATAATGAACTGTTGCTGCTTTATACAACATCAGCCAAGACACTTCATCAATCACATCTGATTGGTTGTTCCTGCCTCCTCTGATTGCTTAGTTATGCTGATTGGTTATCTCTCTGAACCAATCGTTTTTCCTTCTGCCCTTAGAACATTTTTGTGTAAGTAAAACTCCCCGCGAGCCAAGCGAACAGGCAGGAAGCCAGATGCAGAGGAGACCAGAATGGACCATTGCTGCCAAAGTCGAGTCGCTGATCAGTCCAGCTGCTCCAATGTGAGCTGACGCAACTTCAAACATCAGTATTTAACCAAGGTTCTCTCAGCCAAAGGGTGGGGAAGGTCAGCAATAGAACCCCCCCCCACCCACCCACCAGCGGGACAGTTCCCTCACATTGCTGAGCAGGCCGGATCAGGTGCTGACGGACCAGTGCAGATGCAGTGCTCCATCATCAGAACTTAATGACACTTCATGCTTTTCAGCCAGACCAGATCGACGCCGCTTGGCATGCGTGATGGAGGGGTGGATTTTATAAAAAGCATCTAATTTATTTAAACCTCACTCAAGTGCCCTGAATCTGATATGGCTGTTTTTGGGGAGGGAATGAGATTTAGCTAGAACAGGCCTCAAATAGCACCCATCTATGTGCTGCAAGGGTGGAGGGTGGGGGGCAGGTTCATGCCACACAAAGGGTCCCTAGTTTAATGCACAGGCTGGTATTACTAGGATACCCCATGCACATGGCGACATATTCCAGCCATCTTTCACACAGCATGCTGTAGAACACCTTGCTCCCACCCGCCCCATCACAGCGGCCAAACCCAGTTACCAAGACAACCACTCAGGATCTCCACACCAAAAAAACACCATGGAAATGGTTGGAGCTGCAAGGCTCTGTGTCTCTAAGCACATCAACTAATTGTGAGTACTACCACCAGGTCAGAATGAATCATCTGAGGTTTCACATCTCTTATTTTGGGCCTGGAGGGATGCCAAAGGCATGTAATGTAGACATATTCATTACGATGAAGAAGAAAACAAACAAATAAGGGATTAAGTAACTGGGGCACTAATCATTCTATACATGGTTTGATACTCCTGATTTAATCTACCACTAAGAACACATTCTAACAAGCTTAAAAATACCTCACAACGTTTAAAATCCTTAGTCATTAACGGATGTTTTATGTGACACCCACGCGATCAAACAAAATATTTATGGTATGTTGCAGAAAATCCTTGTTGGCTTCCTTTGCTTTCTATAGGTGGTTACGTCACGCGTCCGCTCGCTCGACCCACCCAAACGACGCAATGAACACGTTCAGCGGGGTTCCCACAATGCATTTCGCATTTAGCGGACATGTTGGCGGAGTGATATGTTCAAATGTGAGCTGCGCAGAAGCGCATATTCCTGGAAACTACGTCAGGGGAGCTTCCCCTGTTAGTGACTCAGTCAGTTGAAACTCAAAATGCTGTTAAATTTGATACGAAGTAAATACGCGTTATAAAGGCAGCTGTTAAAAAGTGCATCTTTTGGGGAAAAAATAGGACAATTTTTGTTCACTTAGAATTTACTATTTGGCAGATTTCTGAATCATTGTGATACTGTCCATGTTTACCAAGTTTCTTGCACTTTTGTTTCCAAAAAGACGTTTTGTACTTAATTGTTATATAAGGAGTGTAAGTACTTCCAAGTCATGGAGTCCAATTGAATATTTTCCTTTTACTGCTGGTACTTTTCTAAATACGCATGTTGGGCTTTTTAAAATTAATTTTGAAGCAGGGAAATACATGAGAATCGTTCTACCAAGACACTTCCCAAAGAAAAAATCTTGTGATGTAGTTAGTTTACATTTGAACTAAACGCACACTAATCCAGTTGCTTTTCTTTTGCAATTTTCTGCGCTCATCCTCGCCGTGTGCCAACGTAATGTGTCAATCTATTACATAAAGTAAATAAACGTGACCTGGTATAAATATCGTTTTAAATGTCAATGATTTGTTTATATTAGTATTTCGTGCTAACATGCCCCCATGTTGTTAAGGTTGTTTTTAATGTAACATTGTGGAAACTATCTAGACGCAGACAGGACGGTTCTGAAATTCCAGCCAGATGTAGGCATTATTCCGTTTAACCAGTCTTTGGCGACAGCACTGTCCCAGTAAAAGGAATACACGGAATAATCATCTTCGATCCGCCGGTATCTCTTACGTGCGGATGCCGTTTTGAACGGGGAGAATCACGGCGCTCTAGTTTGTTTATTACTCAATCTGTCCGAGGGAGGGTCGCGGATGTGCACAATTTCTGGGCGGCGGTGGAGTTCCGGCGTGCGTGCGTCACGGGCGCACAGTCACCTCGCGCTGCGTTTTCTCAACGGTCGTCGCGTTGTGCTCCAGGCTGAGGCGAAGATGGCCGCCGGTTCCTTTTCTGCAGTCGCTAATACCTCCACTAACAATGAAGGCATCCTCATCGGCGACAAGCTGTACTCCGAGGTCTCCCTCACGATCGACAACTCGCTCATACCGGAGGAGCGGCTTTCGCCGACACCGTCTATGCTGGACGGCCTCGACCTCCAGACCGAAACGGACCTCCGTATCTTGGGGTGCGAACTAATCCAGTCTGCCGGTATTCTTCTTCGGCTGCCTCAGGTATGTTTAAATAACTAGACTATCATATGTTATCCGTGGTATAATTTGTCGTTAATATTAAGTGATAACGCCGCCTTAGGAATAGTTAGGTAACATCAGTCACGATTAACGCCGGCTTGTTTCATTTTTGGCTTAATGTAACATTTGCCAGTATATATAAAACCGATTTTCTCCTGCACTATCCATTTAAATTTTGTACAAATGAATGTAGTTGTTTACATACATTTTCGAGAGAGAAAAATCGGCGTAACTCTGTGTGTCCTGCATAACGACAAAAACAAAATGGCGGCGCCGCACCGTGGGCTGCGGACATCGAGGCCCAGCGCTTCACCGGCCTATGCTTCTGCTTTCCAGGTGGCCATGGCTACGGGACAGGTGCTCTTCCACCGCTTCTTCTACTCCAAATCTTTTGTGAAACACAGCTTCGAGGTAAGTCTGCCTGCGGAAACCCGGCTCTCGCTGCATATCCGGAGGGGGGGCGCGGTGCGGCCCGGGCCGCCATGTTGTGTCAGTTGTTAGCCGCTAGCTCTCAACACATGGGGTGATAGAGAGTAATGAGGGATTATACGTTGGCCGACGAGCCGGCACTTAGATTGCCTGCGAATCCCGCCTTGGCATTAATTTGTACCACCGGGCTCGTCTGAGTAAGTTTCCAAAATGGCCGTTTGCGTTTCGGGTTACTGGAGTGTCCAGGCCAGCGTGTGGGCGGGCTGTCTGCTTGTCTGCATCCGGCCCCCCGGCGCCGATTGGGATCCCCTGGTCCCATCAGCCAGGATTTGTTTCGGAAGGTGTTTTCTGTGTCCCTCATTTCCAGATCGTGGCAATGGCTTGCGTGAACCTGGCCTCTAAGATCGAGGAAGCGCCGCGCCGGATACGAGACGTGATCAACGTTTTCCACCACTTACGGCAGCTCAGGGCCAAGAGGTAAGCGACCACCTTCCTGCCCCCACCCCAACTTTGAAAGTGCTGCCCCTTAAACTTCTGTTCCAACAGCAAATTCATTCCTTTCCAGTGTAGGAAGCTTTTTAGTTGAAACAATTTGACGTTTATTGCCTAATCTGATATTAGTAGAAACTGCCTGAACTTTTGTAAGTATTACTTTTCCGTCTGATTTAGATCCATTTATCATATGTGCTTTGCTCTTCTGCACTCTGTTTCCCAGTCCCATAGGCAAAGGGGGTTTCTGCTGTAGTTATTGTTTATTGAACAATAGTAGGGAACACTGAGCTTTCTCTGCTTTAATCCTTTTTCCTGTGCAATTGAAACATTTCCGTAGCGCTTTCAGCTTATTAGTTGACAGTGCTCTGAATTAAAATGGGCACCATTTTCACAACTGTCATTGGACAACTGGTGTGTGTGCTTAAGAAGAATCTGTTTTGTGTTAAATCAGGACTGTGGCATTAACTTAAGTTCTCTTTTCCCCTTGCAACCAACTAACAGCGACCAGCTACATTTACCAATGCCTGGGTGATGTGGAATGGTACGTAGAGATGAAGCTGTCGGCATGGCAACAGTGAGCGAAGTGTTGCATTCCCCCTCCTCCCGTGGGAGAAGCCAGTGGTCTGACAGCGGGTCACTGGAATCGGGGATGACAGGTTGGCCACTCCTTCCAGGCGTCTGGGAAACTCCTGTATCTCAGTCTAAGCTTTTGTCCCAGCTGCCAGCGCTTGTGGTAACTTCCATCTTAGAACATCATTGTCACAGCAGTCAGACACTGCCATGACCTTCACTGGAATTCAGGCATGGCTTTTGTTTTTGTATATCTAGTGTTAGATTTTACATATGGGCCACTGAACTAGAGCTTTTTTCTACTCAGGAACATATTAAACTTTCAATATTTTGCATGCATTGATCCTGCAGACAAACAAAAGTCATGCTTTCTGGAAAACACCCACAATCACTCCTAGTGCCTTACATTTGTCTTTCACAAAAGTCATTCTTTGGTGTTGGTTTCATGCCGCTTTTTGCTGTGTTGGCTGTTTAATTTCTCTCTGAACTTGCAGGTCATAATCTAGGACAGTTGCATTTCTGTCAGTGATTTTTTTGCTATTTTGGTTACATTAAATTGTTTGTGCCTTCATACCTTAGATCGTTCAGTCTTAGAAGCTTCTGAGATCCAGTCAGAAAAGTGTTCAAATGGTAGACTGAGAAATCACATTAAGGGATGTGATGTATTGTATTTTTGTAACTTCAAAGAAGTGTGGAAAACAGGTGAGATGTTGCGAGAATGAATTTATAATAAGTGCCTGTATTTTCCATGTTTTGATTATATGCAGTTCAGTTGTCTGGAATCGTCTGTTAATCTCAATGTTTGCTGAGAAGGTACTTTCAGACCATTGCCTTTTACTTGTCATTTGTCATTTACCTTGATTGAAAAGTTCCTTAATTGTTTTAAAGCTGTAATTGTGGATATGGAAGGAAAACACAGACATATTGTCTTTAATGGAGTAATTCTGTAATCATTCTCACTGATTTGTGTTCAGTGCACTTGCCAGAGGTCTGGTTAAGCAGCTGTATAATTTTCTGTACTTATGAGATTTGTTTAGAGCAGTTTCAAAGTAAAGTATTTGGATGCTTGTTACATTGAGAAAAATGTTTTGCAGATCAGGCATTATGGTGGATATGGCGATGTGGTTTAAGGGTGGGCTGCTGTGGAAGCTGCGCTCCAATTTACCCTGTGATTTCTGCTCAGGCTCGGTTGTTTTGTCAGTTTCTGCATGGGCAGCTGGATTCAAAAGCTTCCACTGAAGTTACAGGAGTCAAAAAGTTAGGACCTGTTGCCTTTAGTTGGTTGAAAGGGGAAAAACAGGAGTAAAGGAAAAGATTTTTGTTGTATGTTTACCTGGGAGACATTATTTTCCTTTTGCAAATCAGGAGTGCAAGTCCACTGATCCTGGATCAGAACTACATTAACACCAAAAATCAAGTCATTAAAGCAGAGCGGCGAGTTCTGAAGGAGCTGGGCTTCTGTGTTCACGTCAAGCATCCGCACAAGGTGGGTCATGTGGCACGTTGCAGTTTTTACATGGCGGTTGGCATTGGGCCTTCGGCTGAGCTCTTGAAGGGGTGTGCTACCGCACCAGTGGGTGTCACACTGCACCTGTTCTGTGGTGTGTGTGTGTGAGTGGGCCAGAGTTCTTGCTGTGGTTTGCATGTTTCATTTTTGGGGGCTGGAGATGGGTGGATTGGGCTACTGTTAGACTCCTGACAGATTTCGGATGACTGAAGGTGCATAAAGTCTGCTGTCTGTTTCAGATCATTGTAATGTACCTACAAGTCCTTGAATGTGAGAAGAACCAAACGCTCGTTCAGACCGCCTGGTGAGTGGATGTTCGCTTTGGACTTTTGTTTGGACTTGTTTGGTTCGCCTTTCTGTAAAACTGCAGTTCTGCATCTCATGGAATTTCTTATTCAGACTTTCTCTTGTGTTGTGACTTAAGTCTGATTTTCATTTATACGTTTAAATGGAGAACTCAGTTTAACTTTGTCCTTTCTTTCTACTCTTTGATTAAAGGGTAGTCCATGATGGTAAGTCTCATAAAGATCCTCTGAACTCTGCTCCTCCAACCACATGACCTCAGGAATCTCCCCCCATTGGCTTCCCTTCTCGAGACAGCCAATCCAGTGAGAGCTCTCTGCCGAGATTCACTGAAGGGGTCCTTTACCATCTGGAAACATCATCTTATTTTCTTTGGGTGTCAAAAGGATTTGTATTTTTTTGTTTGCTTCCAGGTGTATTTTTTTTGTAGTTCTGTAGAATTAAACTTGCTATTTTTCTAAGTATATAAATGCAACCAAGCAGTAAACATAGCAAACGTTTTTTTAAATATTTTTCTGAGTATACTTTTTGAATGTAGATAAACTGTAATGCTATATTGTTGTTGCATTCTATACCTGATGTGGTCTCTAGAGATGTTTTTCAGGATTCCTCCCTCTAAGGCTTTGTCTCCCAGGATCCTGTTCTGTCGTCATCAGCCTTTACCCAATCAGTATCCCTTGCACTAAAAAAAAAAAACAATCGTGACCCACCAAAGTATATCTCCAGAAATTCCCCAATACATTTTTTTCTTCCTTAAAACAAGTTGTAGATGACAAGTTTTCTGGCTCTTGTCCTATTCACGGCCCATTAGTGAAGACTTCATTGGGATTTTCAGCTGGTAGCTTATCTTTTGTGACCTCTGGCCTCTTGTTGGAGATGGTGGTAGATGATGGCGCAGCGTACAACGCCATATCCACCTTGTTTGCACATCTTTAATCTTGCCTGTCTGGAGCTTTTCTGTGTCTCCCCCCCCCAGTGTCCCACATTTGGTGTATGACCTGTTTCATTATAGCCACTTTGGGTGCTTTTTTTGGCCAGTTTCTTATAGCAACAGAGGAACCTGCAGGTCTCACCAGTCTGTGTGAAGCCTACAGGCTCTAAGAAGGACAGTGTTTGAGGACCTCTGGATTTTTTGAGAGGTTTGAAATTGGAGATGGGAGTTTACACTCTAATCCTTCATTTTGCATACTGTAGCTATGCGTGTAGATGCTAATAGCTACAGAGGGATCTGTGTAGTAATATCAATTTCTCGTGACACCCCCTTCCCCCAAAAGGAGCCCATTTTGCATGCTGGTGTGAACATGGGTGTTAGATGGTGTTTTCAGTCTGAATGGCCCAGCAATTTTTTTTACTGCCAATGGCACAATTACCTTTTGGCAGAAAGGTGTGTGGAGGATTGCAGGAAAGAGAGGACAAAGCTAAATGGAGTCTCCATGGTGATAAAGGAAATGTATCCTATGTTGTATTAGAAAGTCAGGAAGTTACTGCTGCAACAAGGCTGTATGTGTGTTTTGTTTTGTAGGAATTACATGAACGACAGCCTTCGGACAAATGTGTTTGTGAGGTTTCAAGTGGAGACCATCGCCTGTGCCTGCATTTACCTTGCTGCCCATGCTCTACAAGTGGGTTCCACGTAGTTCTGCTTTCACTCTACAGTCCTCAGTGGCCTTGCTCTTTAAAATATTTCTGGCTTATTTGCTGATTCATCCCCTGTAGGCAGTCCCCACTCAATGCACCGCCAATTTACTTATGCTGTCTTTCTCACACCTAGATGCCCCTCCCCACTAAGCCACACTGGTTTCTACTCTTTGGAGCCACTGAGGAAGAGATTAGGGACATTTGTATCACCACTCTGAAACTCTACACTAGGAAAAAGGTGAGCTTTTGCCCCACCTTTTTGGTTTAGGGGGAGACCCTAGGCACCTTGCATCTATTGGTTTTCATTTAGTTTTTTTTCTCTTTGCTTTAATCTGTGCCTTCTCCTCTCCAGCCTAACTACGAGTTGTTGGAGAAAGAGGTAGAAAAGCGGAAGGTGGCCCTGCAGGAGGCCAAGCTTAAGGCTAAGGGACTCAACCCAGACGGCACCCCTGCTCTGTCCACCCTAGGTGGCTTCTCTCCGGGGTCCAAGCCATGTAAGTTTTGCTGGGCTACCTTGTCTGTGTTCCTCCATTTGCCACTTTTAGGGAACTAAACTCCCTGCTTCCATTTTTTTTCAGGTTCTCCAAGAGAAGTAAAGGGGGATGAGAAGTCTCCAAATCCACAGGTGCTGAAAGCAGTGAAAAAAGAACCAGAAGACAGACCACAAAGCTCTAAGAGTCCTCACAATGGGTAAGTCTCAGAAGGCAGTAGTTCTGTGTCGCCCCTAATGGAATACATTTGTGTTGCATTTCAGAAGACCATTTAAAATTTTACGTTGTGTCCTTCCAATGTCTCTCAGTCTCAGGAAGGAAAACAAGTTGAACCGCAACAGCAGGAGTGAGAGTCGGTCACGCTCCAGGTCTCGGTCACGCTCCCGGTCACCTCGCAGGCAGTAAGTCCCCCAGACCCCTTAGAAACTACTCTTGAGGTCGGATGACTTGGATAATGGTCTATTTGCGATTAATTTTCCAGGCACTCTGTGTTTTTTTTTTTTTTTTTTTTGTCCCCCCCCCCCCGTCAGTGAGAGTGAATTTTGGCCTTTGTGCTCACACAGTTACAACACACGGCGAAGTCGCTCGGGGACCTTCAGCTCACGCAGCCGGTCACACAGCCGAAGCCCGTCACCCCGGCGTCACCAGAACCACACCTCGCCACCCCCGCTGCTTTTGCCGCACCTGAAACCCAAGCACCGAGCTGACGAGCTCAAACTACAAGGTCGGCATGGACACAAGAGGAAGAAGTCACGTTCACGGTCTGCTAGCAAGTCCCGTGAACGTGAGCGGGACCGCGAACGTGACAGGGTCACCTCCGAGCCCGCTTCAAAGAAGCACAAACACGAACGCAGTAGTGGCGGCCACCATAGGGACCGGCGGGAACGGTCCCGCTCGTATGATCGTGCACACAAGAGCAAGCACCACAGCGGCGGTCACTCGGGCCACAGTCGACACCGGCGCTGAAACCTGTCCTGTGGTCTGGCTGTAAGGGGGAGGGGCATGTCAGGCCTTCATTCCCTCTCTGCTCCCTGATTGGCTTGTTCTGTCGCTATCATCTGCGGACCTTTAGGTGTAAAGTTATGAACTTGAAACTACATATTTACAGTGTAAAGATGGCTTATTGCCAACATATTACAATGAATGCTTTGATTTATAAAAGCAACCGGTAATGGCCGGGGATGGGGGGGGGGTAAAACAATTCAGGAAAGACATCAAGATTTTGCACAGTTTAAAGTGAATACCTGGACGTGTTCGTTTTGCTTTTCCAGGCATACGTATGTATACAGGAGTTTGCTGTACAGATGCGAGAAAACGGGGTTCTCTAGACATAGACCTTATTTTTTTACAGCTGACTGCAGACACTTGATTTCTGACCTCTTTTGTTAGAATCGTGGTGAATTTGTTACACTGGTTTTTAGTCTGCACGTGTTCATGTCTGATTTTTACTCAATAAAAAAAGTGATTCTGATCTGTCTCTTTGCTCTAGCTTGTAAGTCAGGATTCTATTCATGAAACCTGGTCAGCAAGTCTTTGCTATGGACAATAAAATGTGCCATTGCAACCCACTGAATAGCTGATTTCTGGTGATCTGTTTTGTGGTGCGGTATGAATTGTTAAACAGCTTACTCCATCAGAACTGGCTTCCAAATCTTATCAAGAGTGGTTCACCTTACAGCCTGTAGAGGGTGCTGTGGTTTCCTTGACTGGGCGGTGTGTAGATGGGGACAGACCAGAAAATCTTCCTGAAACTAATGTGTCTAGGCTAAAAACCATGTTGGGAGAAATCAGGCCTAATAGGGTGATGGGAGGGGGAAAAATGACTAACAGTCCCCTTATTCACGTAAATGCTTAATGAATGTTGCGTTCACGTTAGAAAACTCCATGGTTTCACTTTCCAGGAACTTGATAATGTTATATAATTATTCTCCTGCTCTAAGCAGTTTCTGTTTTGATTCATCGGGTTGGTACCCTGAAATGCGATGGCAAGAAAACTCACTTCTATATTGTGGTTGGTAAACGCTTTTATTCAAAAATAACGATAGAGGGCGCTGCTGGGTAGAGCAAGGCCTGACTTCTCTGGATAACATGGAACTTTTTTTAATCACCTTACCCTCGCCTGAACTCTGCAGCTCATCAATGCCGTTTTGAAGGCAGACTGCTGCTTACTGCACTGCATGCTTAGATGTTTGCTGTATGTTCTGGGAGTGTTTCAGGGCCCCCTTACTTAGGGCCTGGTGGCATGATTGTGATAGTGAAACACAGGAGGAGTAATGTTAGAGATGTACCTTCCCTGTACATTACGGTATCGTCGTCAGAGAATTCCCAGAAACTGCCCTTGTAGCTGTGCATTTGCTTATTTGATCATTTAGTTCAAAATTGCTCATATAAGAATAATGGTGAAAGGAATGGTACAATAGAGCCCCTCTTGGGGGTTTGAACCACTGCTTTTGACATTGTCTATAACTGTTTTCTCAGGACTGATGGAGGATGTGTGCCGGGTTTTGGGGGAGGGGGGGGGCAGCCTGACACACACTCAGAAGGCTCTGTGAGCTTTGGCAGAGGCAGAAGCAAACCGACTATAACATGGGTGTTTCGTTTAAGGATGGATATACAGACAGTACCCATGTTTGATCCTCTTTGTATCACACATATGGAACACAAAAGCAGAACAAAAAAAAACACTAATGCTGTAAACAGCACCCACACTGCTGGTAGCAGTTCCATATACTGGAATTTGCGACATTAGCTGTGTCTACAGTGGCTGTGGGCTTGATGACTGAGAAGAGACAGTGTCTTTAAAATCTGGGCTATCCTTGCTTTTGCAAAAGATGCAAACGTGTCCCTGCTGAATGAGACAAAAGAATCCTAAATACATGTTTCTTTTCCAGTTGCTATATTTCTTGCTTTTCCAGTGCTGGCGTCTGTTGGCACACAGCATGCTCATAGTTGGCATTTGACCTGGTTGGTGCATCAGGAGTTTACATTTGTGGAAACAGTACCCAACCAATCCCCCCACTCCCCCGTTGCCCCCCAATGTCATTCACTCCCACTGTGGCACAACAATCTTCTGTTATATAATCAGTAAAAAAAAAAACATATTGTGCCCGGCAGTGATTCTTTCTTACAGTGTATTTGGTCAGCAGTTTGTTTTGTTTATCTAAGAGTGCCGATGGCTTGGTGCAGACATCCTGTGCTGGAACAGTGTGAGCAGGCACAGAGCCCCAGCGCAGTAGTGCAGGTCCCCTGGATGTTTTCCTTGCATTGCTAAACCTTTCCCACAGTCCAGGTGATGTAATGATAAAAGGGCAAGAGACCCCGCGTTCTTCAACCGCCACAGTTTCGCGATGACGGTAGAAGTGACCTGTGGCCAGGCGAAAGGGACTGAGGCCTTTTCTGGCAGTGGATGAAAGGGGTGAGTACAACAAAGGCAGCACAGGAAAGCACAGAGCGGCTGCTCGCAGCAGTTTGTTTACAGTGTTCGGCGCGGATGAAAGCGCCAGGGGTCACAGGGCAGCGGCGCAGCTGCCCCGCGTGTGAGAGCACAACACCTACGTCACGCTCCGTGCGGCCAGGGCGCCCCAGCCATGTGGCAGAGAGTCACACCGACCATGGTACAGATCCAGGACTGTGTGTGCTTTTGGGGTGGGGTTCACACTGCCAGTATGTTATTTAGTGTTAAGTTTACAGATTGCTTTACTGTCTATATCTTTTATTGCATTGACCGGAGCAGATTTTCGTTAAGCACGTTTCAGTCAGTGGAGATGTCATGTGGCAGACCATAGATTGACTGATTTCAGGGTCGGG
Source organism: Isichthys henryi (assembly GCA_026776945.1). Taxonomy (NCBI): domain Eukaryota; kingdom Metazoa; phylum Chordata; class Actinopteri; order Osteoglossiformes; family Mormyridae; genus Isichthys; species Isichthys henryi. Next base: position 1,466,808 of record JAODJX010000039.1, on the reverse strand, counting down.
GTGGGGGGCACTGCATGAGTAAGAATTTCGTCTATCTCACCTGAGGGAATTACAGCTCACCACTCCAACCCCCCAAAAACATGTGCAGGAAGTGAGAGAGAGGGACACCCAGGGTGGGGTCATCCCTAGACCCAGCAGGAATGACTGTAATGGGTGAGGTTGATGCGATCGACTGAATCGGAGGATGGCCAGAGTTTCTACACTTTGACTCAGGATGCTGGTCCTCCCACACTAACCAGATGAGGCCTGTCCAGTCATGATAAATTCACTGTCCCTCTCACACAGCCCAGAACCAGTCCTGACAAGCCGTGACCTACCCAAGGCCTCCCAGGCGTGACCTAGACATCATCACCCTGGGACAGAGATTAACAGCAGTGAGCTTATGAGTGGTCAGGACACCCTGTGCCTCACAATACCAAAGACCATGTGAAGCGCAGACAGTGAAGGAATATGCTCATGACTGCTTCAGAAAACGAAGGGAGCTCATTCTCTGATAGGGTCATCAAAGCCTGCATGTGTTTTATAAGGCTGCCTGCCAGTCATATGTCATGCCCTTCCCCCCCACCCAATTAAATCAAATTAAATGAATTGGAAGCATAAGACGTTGTGATGCTTCAGTTTGCTGCGCGCAGCTCTGAGTATCTTGGTGAGAGGCAGGCAGAGCGAGTGCTTTCCCATGCATCGCCTCGCTCTGAGAATTAGTTCCATGCCATGCAGATCGTCTGTTTTCCTCCTGCCAAACTCACAGAAGAAGGAAGAGGGGGTGGAAAGGCCTTGCGTGATGCGGATCACATGGGAAAAGCGCGGGAGGAAGGGCTGGAGAGGCGTGCGTGAGACGGCTCCTCAGGAGTCACGAGTATCTTAGTCTCTGGACGAGCTGCTCCGTGTCTGGGGGGGGGTCTGTAGTCACGCTCTCCTCTTCCTGCCGTGAGAGAGTATATGTGTGTGTGTGTGCCTGTATCCGCGCCTGAAATAAAGATTGTCCAATGCACAATGTCCACCACGTGTATTGCCGTGTGTGTGTGTGTGTGTGTGTGTGTATGTGGGTGCTGCTGCGGTGACCTTTGATCACTGAGCTTTGCACTGTTTGCATTTTTGAATGGAGTGGGGGCCTCAAGCATGCTCTTTCCTTCCCAGCGTGAGGCTGACCCTGTGACGAGTTCCGCTCACAGATGTGGACCTCTTGCTTGAAATCCTAGGCAAGGTTGGCGGCATCCTGGGTCCTGTGATGTGGGGTCCCACAGAGGGGGTTCCCGGGCTAAGGGGGGAGGCTGTCCTTTGCAGCTCCACCAGCTGCTCCTGGGCTTGTGAGAGGGCGGCTGTCAGCTCCTCCCGTTCCTCACACTCTCGCCTCACTGTCTCCTGCAGTAGAACGTTCTGGCAACCGGGAGGAAGTGGAGGGGGGGTGCAGCAGGCATGGGATCAGAGCCAGATGAGGTCAGAGCCAGATGAGGTCAGAGACGGATGGGGTCAGAGACGGATGGGGTCAGAGACGGATGGGGTCAGAAATGGATGAGGTTAGAGACGGATGGGGTTAGAGACGGATGGGGTCAGAGACGGATGAGGTTAGAGACGGATGGGGTTAGAGACGGATGGGGTCAGAGACGGATGGGGTCAGAGACGGATGAGCTTAGAGACGGATGGGGTCAGAGACGGATGGGGTCAGAGACGGATGAGGTCAGAGACGGATGGGATTAGAGACGGATGGGGTCAGAGACAGATGGGGTCAGAGACAGATGGGGTCAGAGACAGATGGGGTCAGAGACAGATGAGGTCAGACAGAAAGTGCCAACATATAAGTAGGTCAAAAGTCACAAGATCAGAGCCACAGTTGGACAGAGCTTTTTTTCTCTGTTCTTCTGTTATATAATATAAGGTCAGGGATGCACACCACCTGCTGGACATGTGATGTAAGCGCAAGCATGGCACTCATGCAGTGATACTGCAGGTCAAACGCTCCCAGTCTGCAGAAACATCTGCTTCACATTTACCCTCATTTTCAGCAGCCCGGGCTGTAAGGGGACCCCTATCCTTTATCGGCAGTGCCAGCCAACACCCAACATGAGTGACGTTACCTATCCATTGTGACAGCAGCTTAACAGGTCAGTAAATGGGGGCTTTGGAGAACCAAAGTAAAATCTGAAGGTGATGAGCATGTTTCCTCCAGACTGTACAGCACGGCTGCCCTGGCAGGGATCAAGAAGAGGTTGGGTACTTTCCCAGACTGCCCTGCGCCTTCACTTTGAAGTTAAATGTGTAGCAGGAGTGTGTAACATCCATGTTACGACACAGTGATATGAGTGCTCTCTGGGGATGGATGATTGATCTAAGCCCCCACAGTCAGACTGTAGACAACGTTAGAGTAGCTTCTGCTTAAACACAGACAAATGCTAGTCTCCCCTGCCTCAGATGTATCAGAGCTCTGTAAACCCCCAGCAGCTGTGCTCTCGTGGGCTGCGGTGGGAGAGTAGTAACCATACCAGGTTACTGGAGGGTAAACAGCTGATGTGGAGTACGGGAGCTCGGCATGAAACAGCAGACCTACCGGCCCTCAAGATCAGTTACATTCATACCTAATTATCGCTCACACAAAGAAACGTTATTACACCCGTGAAATGTGAGCCGAACATATACGTGAAAAAAGGTGATTATCGCAGTTCAAGCCTCAAGTCTCCACAGAGCAGTGATGACATCTCTCAGAAAGACTTCATGAAATCTTAAAATGCAATTAATAACATCACAGAAAGGGGGTAGGCAGAGAGAGAGAGAGAAATGCCCAGTGGTTAACCTTCTTCATGGCATCCTGCACCATGGACGCAGCTATACATGCCTGTCCATGTCACGCACCTCCTCCTGCAGTACACTCATCTCCTTCCTCTGCTTCTCCAGTTCCTGCTTCATCTTGCTCATCTGCAGCACCCCTTCTTGTTCCTTGCCTCTCACGTGCTGTAGCTCTCTCTCTAGGTTGTGGCACCTCGCTGATTCCTCTTCCACCTCCTCTCTCCTGCACTGCTCAGAATCGCCAATAGTGGCCTCCGCCTCCTGCAGCCTCTCCTGCAGCTTCCCTACCTGCTCCTGAAGCTCTCTCATGGCCTCCTCAACCAAGGAGGACAGCTAAGGTGTGGACCAGGAGCCACACACAGGCAAACCGTTACTGTTTCTCCCCATGAACCATGGATGTCAGGCAAATGAAGCATTATGATAAATTATGGTGCAGTTGGGCCCCTTCAGGTCATCCATCCACTTAACCACGGAATGACCCGTTCCCATCAAGCAGCTAACTAACACGTCACCTCATAGGGGTTTGTTCACACTGATGTCAGGGCACTATGTTATCACAGCTTGCAACAATAAATGTCAGACTGTTGCTTAAAATGCAACAGCGCAAGAGTAATACCTTCCTCTGAAGCTTGATGTTCTCCCTTTGGGACGCCAGCAGCATCTCCTGGCCCTTGTCCTTCTCGGCATGGAGCTCCCTCCTCAGCTCCTCCTCCCGCTGCCTGGATTGCAGGGCCACCTGGACCCGTTCCCGCTGCAGTGTGGCCTCCATCTGAACATGACCACCTTCACCTCACTTCATGCATGTGCTACCAAGGTCACATCCCCAGATTCCCTGCCCAGAGGATCTTTGATTCCTATCCCAACAAGCATTTTATGAATGACTTTTCAGAAAATGTGGAGTAAATTTATGCAATGAACAAATGTCTTTCGAATAGAAATACCACGGTAAAAATTACAAGTTGTTTCCACAAGCTATTTATGTACTGGACTGTTGTCTTATTCGCTCAGCTAAAACATGCAGTTAGGATAAATGAGATGGATGGATGCTCTACAAAGATGAAACGAGCATGAGAGAGACTGTGTAGCTTTGAAAGTGGGATGCGATAAATTGCTTCAGGGTCAAGTTGATTAATGAAAACGAAAGGGAAGGAAAAGTAGCCTTGAACTGTTTTTGTGAAGTGTGACTGATCTCATCTGGTTCAAAAGGGTGTGAGAGACCAGACCCAGCGGTGTGTGAGAACATGACACTGGTGGATAAGCGGCCAGAGCGTGTGCGTGTGTGCGACAGACCGCTTCCTCCATTTGGTTAAAGTCATGTCAGCTGCAGGAAACCAAAGGGGCTTATGTGCAATTTTACTAAATCAAAAAACATTCCGGTATATACTACTGTGCAAGGAAGAAACCTCAGTGACCTTTGAGAAAAAAACAACATGCATGAAACAGAAATGCAAAGCACAATGAGAGTGTGAAGGCCGTGGGCCACGGCAGAGAGTGATGGAGCTGAAGCTTCACACGGAGGCGTGCCTCTATGAGTACCTGTACTTTTACCTGTCATGTGATGGGACTCCTATGACACAGCAGTTTCGTTAAAAACACGGAAAGCTTCGGAATTTTGGTACTTAACACATATGTGACTATCGTTAGATATGATTCGATGAGATTAACATGTGTAAAATATCAGAAACCATATTTACCACAGCTGTAAACATACACGAGAATAAATATTTTCAACGTGACACAATTCCTTAGTGTAATTGTGATGGTGAATACTCCATTATGCAGACATGTCAGAGGTATATTAATCATGGTCTGTATTAAAAGCCTGCTAGTCTGAAAGCTTATATAATGGCTAATTATATCCATCCATAGGCAAAATAAAGTTTCAATTAGATATGCACACCCCTGGGTCCTCTCCCAGCCATGGGTACCCGCACTGCCTCCCTCTGATGCACACCTCTGCTGTTATGGCCTCTCCTTCTGCTATCTTTAGTTTCAAAGTCTGTTCCAGATTTGCCATGTTCTCCTGGTGCACAAGAGCCGCTTCTTTACTGTGGAGACAGATAGAGAAAAGAACCACTGTTTACACACATTCGATACACATCTTTTAGTAATTCCTCCCTCATAAACCCTAACCCTTATATTAATGCACGTCCCATCTATCACACATACAAATGCTCTCTTGAAATGAGTTCTGATGACTATGCAGGCCATAAAATGTGGGTAAGTTCATCTCTTGCTATCAAAAACATCTGTTGTGTCTTCACACATTCTTCTTGACCATAAATATGAAGAAATAAGTAATAAAAATACTAGGAATTTCTGCAAGCAATGTTTGCTTTGCTGTTGTGTCCTGCTTATCATGAAACAATAAAAAACAGAGATGCATGATTTATTTCTCCCTCCGGGTAAATCACAAGGCAAACAGCCGTCGCCATGGTAAAGATCAGTGCAGACTCTTCACCATGAGATCAGACATCCTGGCCCTGATTTCTGCCAGCTATTCAGTGCTTAAAATTAAATCTGCATTTTCCATGAGAGTTGGCTGGGACGACTGACAGCACAATGTTTCCGGCATCAGACAACGGATCCACCAGATCCCAGCTGGATTTGTGACATTCCACCAATGTACTTTTGATTTGGGGTCTTCTGTAGGACAGACACAACCTGAAGGGAGAAATTCAAGCAAAGGGCTGGAGCTGAAAACAAAATACTCCAGATGTTCTCTCCAACCAAACAAAGCTCTTTAATCCCCAGACAGAGTGTCAACACTGATGTCTAGGCCATCCCTGCACCCGTTTGACAGCATCTCAGGCACACAGAAACAGCCTTGGTGCGTCCTCACTGCAGTCAAGACAAGAGAAGGAACAGTCGAGTGAAATAATAGGGCTACAGCTAATGTCCCGGTGGCCTGCAAATTGTTCTGGAAGGATCCTGAGAGAGACAGCGTGACATGACTCTGGTTTCCTGGGCTGAGAAAGCTTACGACAGCATGAGCAGACACATGACATGAAGAAAGCCTAAAAGTATATCTGTGAGTTACATTTTACACATGGGAAACAAAATTCCACATAAAAATCTACCTTTCACTTGTGGGGGAAAAAACAGGCATTATTTCATCTGCATGATCTAACTTGAAATGGCATCAGACTTGGATAGCAGTAAATATCTGCACCGTGCTTTGATGGAAATCGCTTGGAAAGAGCTCCGCTGCTACTTGCCAAGTGCTCCTTGAGTCAGTTGGACGCGTGTAATCAAATCAGCACCAACACATTAGGAGGGCAAACAGAAGTCAAACAGCACAAAGGAGTAAGGAATGGGATGAGTAGAAAGTTCACTGGCAAGCTGGAATGAGGAGGGACTCCATGTAACAAAGGGAAGCCCCGCCCACCAGCATGGGGTCAAAGGTAAATTTGCAAAACAGAAAAGAAAAAATGTTGGCGCTCAGAGTGAGCGGTGGAACGCCTCCCCAAGCAGCTTATCGCCTGACATGAGGCTGCTGTGCATAGATCTCCAGACCACACCCCCCACCTTCCAGTGAACTCCAGTGACTCACAGGAGAAACATCAGTAACAATGGCTACTTGTCACGCTGAACACCACAAGGTGACTGACCCACTGACTGCGGGAATATAAATGAACGACGCAGGACAGGTGAGAATGAGAAAGCATTTAATTGCTACATCCTATTTTAGCAATCAGACTCAGAGCTGCCCTACAGCAGTGTGCCGCTTCTCTGCATTTTCTCAAGAAGAATTCTTACCTGTCCTTGTCCATACTGATCATTCCAGCACTTACATAAGAGTTGTGGAACCGTGGCTTTTCCACAATTCACCTACATTCTGATCGCTATCTACTGGACACTCATGCTGGAACAAACCCACCTCAGCATTTTCCACCTGGGCCCTCCCACCTGGCCACAAGGCAAAGACCACCTGCCCAGTAATGTCACACATGATGCCCTCTGCTACACCACCGTACTCAGGCTGAACTGGGCTGGGGAGGGGTACCCCAGAAAAACAACCCCTGCCTTCCCTCAATACAGAATTCAATTCAATTAAAAAAACTTTATTTGTCCCCGAGGGACAATTAAAAGAATGAAACGCAGCAGTTCATGCATACAAGCGGAGACCTTGAAATGGCGAGGCTGAGCCCCAGGATCCTGCTTCTTGGGAAAAGCTTCTGTATAACAGTGTACTGATGACTAAGGAAACCAGGCAGGATTTTGTTTTGGTTCTGAACTCGGTTCTGAGTGGCAAAGACACTGAAAACAGACTCAAGTGTGTCTCATAGGAAATAAGAGGATATGAGGACTTGTTGTCTTTTTATCAGCTCCTAAAATGAAATTTAAAAAAAAGAAATCCGGCAAGAACACTGTGATCAGAACACATCCATCCCAATTAACTATTTCTGCTGGGCCAAACGACTATAAACACCACGAACACTGTTTTCTCCCTTGAGACAATTCCTCGCTTTAAAAAGTGACCCCAAGATACCTTCTACCCCTGGTTTGTCAGGCTGACCGGACTCACCGGGTGTCCGGTTCCATGACCCAGCTGCATGGAAGAGTACAAGAGAGAGTTCAGCCCACACAATCATACTCATTCTCATTCTCCCTTTGTCAAAGCCTCCAATGGCTGCTTTGTGAAGACAAGCAAGAGGCATAGGGGAGGGGGGGGGTCTGCTATCAGGCATCAGGCTCTAGCTGTAGCCAATGGGTTTGAGGTCACTGGAGGTCACTGCGGCGGTCAGCCACTGCGGCTGAAGTGATGGCGCGCTGATAGCAGCTGCAGGCACATTAGCATTTCTGCTTTAGGACAGTCTTCAGCCTTCGCTCTGCACCCTTTCACTTCCCTCAGCATCCCCTTAACTCTCCTCACCCCTCGTATTATTTTGTGATGTGTGAAATCATTATGACACATTTAATGTATGCTGTTTGACAATACATGTTCCAAAGCAGTCGGTTACCAAGCGAACTTCAGTAAAACATTCAAGCTGAACCAGCTGTTCTTGTGTGTTTTGGGTACAACAGATTTTTTGTCACGTACTGAAAATGTACGTCCCAGGCTATACATGGTTTGTCTGATATCTTCTGCAGCTTGAGCATTGTGATTTTAATGCAGACCCATCACCCAACGCATCCATCCATCCATCCATTTTCCAAACCGCTTATCCTTACTGGGTCGCGGGGGGTCCGGAGCCAGAGGGCACGAGGCAGGGAACAATTCAGGATGGGGGGCCAGCCCATCGCAGGGCACACTCACACACCATTCACACACACCTATGGGTAATTTAGCAACTCCAATTAGTCTCAGCATGTTTTTGGACTGTGGGGGGAAACCGGAGTACCCGGAGGAAACCCCACG
>JAODJX010000039.1:1410559-1430962 GCA_026776945.1 Isichthys henryi | reverse complement strand
ACAGATTGATTTGCTCATTATTATTGTGCAATTATTTAATACAGAACTGCCCCCTCGACCCTGATACCTAAATACGGATTTATTTTTATGCTAAGTTTTCACTCTGGCCTCCTCCCACATTCACAATGTATTTTGGACTAGCAATCCTTAGTGTGTAATTCGGTATATGGACTGGATGCACTCCTGAAATATCTCCGTCAGTGATGGGTTAAAACGGGGTTCAGGTTTACATACAGAGATGCAATTCTGCTTGACATTACAGGATCGTGTTCATGTTATATGCGGAGGAATGTCATGGAGGAGTCATTTAAAATGCCCTTTATTCTGGGATCTCACGACCTGGATCGTCACGAAAGCTGGGAACCGGCGCTGTAAAACATACATCGGTCGATATCGTGTCACACTCCCTCGCTTTCCTCCAGGGCAATGAGGTGACTCAGACACTGCTGCCTTTTAGCACGCATGCCGCTTTCTCTCTCTTTATCCCCCAGCAGTCGTGGATTTGTCCGGACTCCAGACGATCCAGTCCAATTAACGCTGCAGGCCGCTTCGTCTTATATTAATTTAATGTTTATGATAAACAGCTACAGGGTATAATAAAAATTAATCGGTATATTTCAAATGAAAAAGGCCAGATAATGTGAAGGCGGAATCATATTTGAACAGTTCTGGATTAACACTGACCTCAGTGGTTTCTCTTTACTGTCGGGAAATACAATAAATTAATCGTATTGCATGATCGGTTTGTCCCGTTTTGTATTTATGAGCCTGTTTTCCTCTTTTTTTCCTTTAAAATTTATAAACTTTTTTAGAGGTTTTACTACATTTTCCCATTTAAAATATCCTGTCCCTGCATTTTATGCTTCAAACATATTTTTTTTCTTACCAATAAGAGCCACGGTGGTTAATCCAGTACAATATTGTCAAAATGTGTTTTAGGTATCGTGGAATTCTATAATCAAATACTGTATATAACGCCAGCGCTATATATTTGTTCGTGTCTGATATAGGCAGGTTAAGGCTGCCAGTATCTGTTATTTGAAAAGAAACGGTTAACCCCGCAGACTTCAGCTGGAATTTCCCCCTAGGGGTGATACGTGTAATACATTTGTAATGTAAAATGTAAACTCAATTAGCAGCGGATTCTCCGTCACGCCTACGCCTCCCCTACGCACACACCGGAATAACGACGCGGAACCACGGGTGGAGCTCGCCATCCTCTCTCTGTACTGTTTAAATGGGCCGCACTCCAGCACTGCGTCCCGACCTGATTGGTATCAGACACTTCTGTGAAGTTATCTTCAGCTGGACCACCCTAGATGAATAAAAACAAGGATTCAGCCGCCGCTAGGCATTCTGGGTGCAGGAAGGTCGGCCTCTCGGCACCCCGCACAAACGTTTTCTCCGCTTATTTCAAGAGTAAGTGTTAGTTTGGGGTGAATCATCCCCTTCAACTGGGGAAAAGAAATTATATGGGAAGTAACTGCTGTGCTGTGACCTGAGTGTATCTATACGCAGACGCGGAACTGAATTCCATCTTCACTTTAACTTGTTTCATTTTGTTGTTGATGTCGATTTCCCCTTTGTTTAGAGCAATACTGTTTGCATTTAATATATTCGTAACCTGAGAGCTGGGTCAAGAACGAACCGGAGAAATATCTTTGCAATTTTATCTGTTGGGACAGACTGAAGGAACAAGGTGTGTCCTGAAGATAAGTAATTCAGGTAGGATTTGTGTCTGGTGCAAAGTTTGACTGTGAGCAAAAAACCTTTCACCTCGTTTGAGCTCACAGCTGATCTGTAGGTAACAGACGCGAAACGGGCACAGTGAAAAAAACACGCGCTCTCACAACGAGATGCAAGACCACACAAAAAGTGTAGTTTGTGAGCCTCGCCATGCCATTTCTGAGTGGAGAAATGTGGCCGTTTTTGATCTTGCCGGTGGTGTTTTTATTGTTGGCTCAAATTTGAAGTTAAGCCCTAATTAAAGCCTTCGCATGAGTTTGGCACGGAAAGGCCCACAAGTCTGTGCTGCAGTAAATTAGCATGTGTTTGGGGAGTGTGGCCAATAGCAGCACACGTCAGAGTCTCAGCGGCAGGGCTGCTCTGCACTGGTCTTGCTGTAGCTGGTGCTGGTTCGGCACGTCTGGCCATATTAAACCCCAAATTGATCCACTGACCACATATTAAGAGGCTTGTTACATTTTAGGAACATTTATTTAACTCTGTCACTTAGCTAAGAATTCAGTGAACTAACTTTATGCTGATTGCAGTTGTTCACATATTCGGGTATTTATGGTCCATGGTCAAGGACACTCATGACGTCACATTTGTAGGAATTACACCTAAGACCTCTCTGTTCATCAACCAGCACCTTGTTTATCCAATCCTGCTACTCCAAATACAAATGAATAATCAGAGAAAGTGTGGAATTAGGACTGAACTAGAGTAAAACTTTGAATTTGGGTGACGGCATTGGACACCACGCATTCACATACCCACAATGCCGACTTGTTCTTGACAACCGATTCTTCTGTGCTCTGCCTGAGTCCCTTACCACTGTCGCCATGGCGCTGTGTTCTATCATCTGTGACATCCAACAAGAGGCCTTTGACTACAGCACAGCTCGACAAGAAGAATGGAGCAGCAGCCCTCCGTCACCGCCGTCAAAATGTAATTCCCACACACGCTTATCTCTGATGTTCTGAATTCTGGATTGAATCAGCAGTTCTTAAAGGTATTCAGAGTTCGAAAGGTCGCACATGTGAATTTTCAGTGTGTAGTTTTGCCCTGGGAGTCCGATGAAGAGCCTGGCATTAAGTGGAAAATTCCACCGTCAACTGTTGATGGAATCCGATCGCTGTTCGTTATTTTTCTACTTCTCCACGTTGCTTGTTAGTTGTGACCAGCAGCCATATCAGGCAGCTGATATGAAGCATGACATCATCAGGTAATCACTCTCATCTGGGCTGTCCCTCCGGACCACATGTGATCTTTCGAGCCGTGCTGGACGGTAGCCTCTTCACACTGACTGACTTCGACTCGCTTCATCGCAAAATGGCTTTTGTCAAACCCACAGAAATTGAAGACAAACAAACAAAAGAACAGAAACCAACACCACCAAATGTTAATGTGTGGCCAAAGTAGTATTTGCTGTGAGGAGATGCAGAGGACTAGGCCCCACGGCTGGTTACCAAGGAAACGAAGGTATCAACAAACACCAGCCACCTGACAGCACAGTGAAGGGACAGCAAGGCCACACAATCCAAACAGAATGGATATGAGCGCAAATAAGCCATGAAGGACGCTTGTTTTTGATGTGTTTAAATATGCTGGAGAGTATGTGTGCAGGGAATTATGTACGTGATTCTTTTTGAGATCATGTGATTTTTAAATCCATGAATAAGAAAGAAAAGTTTCCAGATTCGAGACACGAGACAAGCATGAGGTATCTTCCAGGTTCCCTCAGAGCTGGACGTATCTTGAACCTTTAAGGCCACTCAGGGCTGCTTTGATGGACGTGAGGGACCACCTTCAGCCTCTCGTAGCTGGACATGAGGTCCTAATGAAAATATTCGCCCCTTTCCACCAAGATTGACCTAAGAGCGCGATGCTAAGTGCAGCAGTGATCATTTTACCATCTCTGTGTGGGCGAGTTCGCTTGGGATTCGTTCTCCCTTTTGATTTCACTCGTCTCTCCCTCTCTCTGCCCCTCTGCAGAGCTCGAGATGTGTCTCGCAGACCCATCGCTGGGCGTGTGCATTCCTGAGGGCTGAACATCCTGTTGCCTCAGTCAGCGAGTCTCGCCGTGTTGCACGTACACATGCCACCCCCATCCCCCTCCCCACAGCCCTCACACACGCCCCCCGGGCACCAGCCGTCCCAGCACCTCCCAGCTTTTTAAACAGGAAATGGGGGCTCACGCAGTCTTGCATCAGTCGCCGGCATTAAACACTATGCTCACTGTAGGTACTCAGACTTCCAGGACTCCGCCCACTTCCTGCTCCCTCTCACTGTTTATTGGCTCCTGTGGAGGGGCACACTTTTTCATAGACATTGTGAAACCACAAATTGGGAAAATATGAAGCCCTTTGAGGGGGTTCAGTGTCGCTCCGGGGCCTCCATTTCAAAGGGATTCATTCTGCACAAATGCTGCAGCTAACCTCGCCTGCTCTGTCCTTGAACTAGGCCCACGAGAGGAGTGTGTTTAATTCTTTATTTTTATTATTATTATTGTTATTATTATTATAGCTATTAGTTCTCAAAATTCTGGTTACCCATAACGATGGAAGCACAGAATACAAGCTTAATAAAAGATATAGCAATGTCCTCTTTAAAGCAACTGTCTATTAATGGTGATAAAGTCTAATGTTATAAATGCAATGAATGGAAATGCTTGAATGTGTTCATATTCTGGCATATATTTAATAATATAGGTATAAAATAGGAGCCTTGTGACCTCAAGGCCTAGGGTGTGAATCCTGCCTCTGTATGTCTTCCTCATGATCACATGACTTTCCTGCAGGTGCTCCAGTTTCCTCTTGCAGTCCAAAAGCATGTGGTTAGGTGAACTTTTGCCCTTAGGGTGTGATTGTTCATGTGCCAAGGAGTTCCAGGCCGTGTGCATTGTGCTCCCTTAGATAGGCTTCATATTCTCCAAGACTGCACTGGAAAAGCGTTACGTGTCGCAATGGCGGGTAAATCATAAGTGTTTGTACACTCACAGTTGCACTGGGAAAATGAGCTTGTGTGTCATAATTGTGCTAATATTCATACAAAAGACAGCGTAAGTTTCGCTATGTGTGTTTTTGTGTGTATATTAGGAAAGGGAGAACTAGGGACATCCCATAGCAGTCTGACCTGTTGTGTGCGGGTGTAGTCCTTCAGGCTGCAGGGAGGCGACTGCAGAACCAGTCAATACCCCTTACGCATCAGCTACGAGACGAGTACAAGTGATTCAGCCATACGCTCCTGGGTGTAAGTCATTCAACCATACACAGCAGCAGGTACGAGCCGTTCCACCACACATACCACACTAACAATGTAAACATATTTCATGTTTGCATAGATGTTTTCATATTTACGTATATTTTTGACCAAATTCAAACTGTTTTTTTTTTTTGTAAAGAGTGTAATTTATTCGAGTATAACTGGTACATTTTTTTCAATCTGCAGATTGACTTTGTGGGCTCTTGACTCTGTTTTCCTGTAACGTTTCAGTTCCTCAAAATCTATCCTTCTATCTCCCTGATTTAAAGCTCCTAAAAGGTCAGTTAGAAAAAGGCAAATCCGACTGTCCTGGACTTGACTGAGAGGTCGGGACGGTGGCGGCGTGGTGGACGTCCTGGGTCTGAGGTTCGACTGGAGGGTCTCCTAGGCGATGGCCACTGTTCAGGATGGATGGTAAATGCAATCCAGAAGAGAAAGGTCCAGAAAGATCTACGAAAAGCCAACGGTACTGGTCCGTCCTTGCAGCAAAGTGTAAAGGTTACCATGAACCGGCTGCCTTGGAGGTTACATGCTGTTCACAGCAACGTTGTCCCACGTTTGGGCTTTTGGTGAAACCCCACATGATGCAAACAGACCTGGAATGTTGATTGGTTGCAGCTGAGCAGGGTTTTACAGCGCAGCCCCACAGCATCTGTTCGCTACTTTTCCATCACCTTTCTTTTGGGTTGTGGGTTCCCCTTCCCCAGAGAACCCAAATCAATGAGGGAAACCATTTCCAAACGTGAATAATTAACAACAGACAGGAGCGTGAGAGTCACAGGGTGCGAGTCACCTGACTATGGAACAGCATCACTTCTTAGGCAGAACACAAAAATCATTGCTAGTGGGATCTGCCTAGCATGCAATGGATTGACGATGAATGGATGGATGGATGGATGGATGGAATGGCCTCCAAGCAACCTATTCCTGGGGGTTGCTCACACTCACACACTGTAGTCCCCTCCCATCCATGAGACCCCAGGCCTGCAGGGTAGATCATCCAGCACTCAGTCAGCAGCAAGCTGCTTCAGCCTGCTGGGTGTTTTGCAGTGATACTCCTCAAGCTGCACGTTCGCTCCAAGGAGGTAGAATGAGGAGAGGGAGGGGGGTGTGGTGCAAAGGAGCCCAGCGTGACAGCGAGAGCACGGACCCGCATACTGCTATCACAAGAGACCCAGAATAGCTCCTCCTCGTATATGCCTGTCTGCTCCCTCCCCCTCCCTCCACAAAGCTGCAAATCCTCCAGGTCAACCCTACCTCTCTCTATCCAAGGATTCAAGCAACTGCCCCAGAATCCCCCCCCCCACCCCGTCTATGGAATATGGACCCCCCGATCATCATGGGGAGGGACACAGATTTGTGTAGTAGTAATGAGAGTAATTCTGTATAAACAGGTGTTCCTGCTGTTTTTCCCGGCTGTGTGGAGTTAGGGATTGTGGGATTACGTGCTGATGTCACCTGACAGGCCAGAGAAGCCCAGCGCTTCCCAGTGTCGCCTGTCTGCCACCAGAGCAAAGGGCAGCCGGTGTGTAAGGGGACACTGAGGAAAGACACGGAGGAGACACAGGCTTGCAGAGGCCACCACACACACAGCGATACACAAGCAGAATTGCGGAAGAAAAACTTTAAACTATTACAAATGGATAATTAAAAAGAAAAAAATCACTTCATTTCATTAAACATTTTTATATTTATTTCAGTGTTACATTTACTAACATAAATAAACATTTTATGAACAAAAAGGCACACAGTTCAAATATAAACAGAAAAAAATGTATGTACAACTGCTCACATAACATGGATGATCTCCAGATGGTAGAAGGTAGGGGGCTAACGAGATGAAGCAAGCCGATCTGGGCGGAGTCGCTGGGGGATGATTAGACGCGCGGCCCCCAAAATCCCAAATTGGGGGGGTTTGGGGGCAGGAGAAGTGAGGCACAGAGGGTCAAAAACACCGGCAATGTCACTCAGACAGACACGGTGCTGGGTACCTCCTCGTACTGGATGATGAAGTAGGGGTAACTCTGGTCATCATTAAAGATAACGAATATCTGGGGGTCGAGCCAGTTGTCCACGCAGGAGTCGTACAGGTCGCTAGAGGGGTCCCTGGGGTTGAGGGGGGGCGGGCGGCGCATGGAGGGATTACCCACCGTGACGCGGCCCGTCAGCACCTTGGCCAAGAACATGAAGTGCACGCCCTTCGTCGAGCGCTTGGAGAAGTTGTGCGAGTACACGGCCTTGCGAGCAAAGTAGCTGCCCTGGCCAAACATGGTGGCGTGCTTCCCGCACACGCGTGGATCAAAGTTGTGCTTGCAGATGCCGTCCACCACATCCTGCGACGTGCCGTGGAAGAGGTGGCGCTCGTTCAGCATGCGGTCCATCTCCGACATCTTTCTCGACATGTACTCCTTCTTCCTGTTCCGGGGAAGAGAGGGGCAGGGGCAAGCGGTCAGTATTTATCAGTACACGTATGTGACCGACACCTTGGAAGATTCCAGAGAGGAACCAGTTGCCGCTGCACAAGCTTACATAAAATGAAATTTTGTGTGGCTATTTCTGGGACAGATGTTTCCGTGGGCGTTAGTATAACTGGAAGGAGCACTGGGGAAAACGCGCTGATATCACCACCACGATTTCCTGTATTGCTTACAGTTGTTCAATTGCCTCAAAATGGATAATGGAACCGGGCGGCCCAAATCAGGCTTCCCTCTGGACCCTCAATGACCTGGTCTCAAGGCTGCTTCTGGCCTACTAGCCCTGTTAACACTGAGCACCATTGAGTGCGCCTCCCTTGTCTGAGCCGGCCTCTCCCACACACCCCCTGCCCCCCCCACCCCGCCCCGGCGTCTATTCTGCGGGGGCTTATGTAGATACAGAGACACACGCACCGTCCATGACTCAACGACATCCTCCCTCCTGTCTCTGACTCATCTGCCAGTCCTGAGAGTTTCAGGCAGAGTGAGATGTTTTCATGGGTGGCAAGAGAGGCCCCCAGGTGCAAAGCCACAGAGCCCATTGCCGTGAGAAAAAGGTCTCCATTCGACCGAAATTCAGACCGTCCCCTTCAGCCGCTTGTTGCCAGAGTGGCAGCTGACACGACATGATCACAACAAGCACCGACTAAATCCACCTGAGGCTATAAAATACTAAATCCTGTTTGTTGCCAACTGAAGAGCAAATTTCCAAAACGTTTTCCAGAAAAATTCTGTGGACTGCACGAATTTCGAACATTTATCGAAAGTCTTTGATTACATGAGGACTGAGTGAGTTTTGGTTCCCGATACTATGAAATATGGTGAAGCAGGCTGACTTTCGGTCATCTAAAGTCGCATCTCGAAAACGACTGAAAAGGGAGTTTTGGTGCGAATTTTGCTCTTCATCTGCTCCAGAACTTCTGCTGGGACTTTGCATACACTCAGATCCCTGGCAGACACTTGGATCCCTGGCATCTGATGCTACTCACCTCTTATACTTCTCCCAGAGGAAGGGGTTCTGAACCCGGAGGATGCGGAGAATTCGGAACTTGGTCTCCGACACGGTCTTGTGGAAGAGGCTGTAGACGGTACGGTAGCTGCGGTCCTCCCGAGCCAGGGGCACCTGCAGAAAGTCCTGGAAGGAGCTCATCGGCAGCCAGGTCTCGGGGTAGAGCCGTGAGGGGTCGGATGAGGTAGGCGACACGGGCACGGAGCCCTGCGTGGAGGCCAGGCCACTGAGCGTCCTGCAGACGGACCACAGAACACGGTTATCCATCTCCTTCACGACAATCCCGTTTGACAGGCAGCTTCCAACATGCTGGACCCCAAACAGCAACAGAATGTGGTAGCTACCCGAACGCCGTAGGCAGTGCGCATGTACGGAGCCAGAAGGAAAAGCATCTGGGTGAATGGGGCTGCGCGGCTAAGCGCTAACCTCATACAACTGAAGGGAAACTTATCGTGACTGTCGACCAACAGCTGTGTGACAGTGGCTGGCTGCAGAGCACCCCCCTGCCCCCCACATGCTTGCACCGAGACTCCCGAGCGAGACCGTGGGAGACACTAATCCTGCCAGTCAGCTTCACATGAAAAAAAAAGACTGCGGTCAAAACAAAAAACGGAAGAACGGTCAGAGGGGGAGTCAGGAACAGAGCAGTTTACTGAGTTACGGGGGCCTCTGCCAAAGGGTTAATGGCCCCCACTGTGGCCAGGGGAAGGCAGATCTGCAAACCAGTGCTGAGGCTGGAGAGATAAGAGGGGCAGGGTAGAGCGAGTTGTGGATCTGTGCTGGCTGAGAGCGACGCAGAGATGCATACCACAGGCGTTCCCACGCGCTTACTTTCACACGTACAGACACGCACACACAGTCATACCGGCACAAGCGCTTAGACGTTTGCCCACTGTTTACTCCTGTAGCTCTGCTCCCATCAGAGGCGCTCCCACGGCCAGCGTTGCATGCGAACTCGCAGTCTGCAGCCACCCGCCGGGTCACCACAAAGCCGCCACCTTGGTCTGGGGCACGAAAGCTGCCCCTCCCACACCCCCACCCCCCGCAGGCTGACGCAGTATGGCTAGATTCACACTTACTGTAAGTATGGCGTCAGCATCACAGCCGAAAGGAAGAGGGGCCTCTTCCTGATCTGCCGGCGGAACCCAAAGACGGCATTTTGCTGAAAACCCTCGCGGATGTTCAGGATGTATTGATTCTGGAGTGTGATGAAGCGGACCTCCTTCAGGCCACGGCTGCTAGCCTCTTCGATGAGACGTACCACGGGCTGGAGGGCGAGACGAGATCACCGTGAGTCCACTGGTGCCGGGCCAGGTTCAGATCCGAACCCACCCATTAGGTTTCCCCAGCGGCTAACATTATGGAAGAACCAGTGACCTGAAGTGACTAATCCACCTTGCTACTGGTGGGTGTTTGTGTGTGCATGTGTCCGTGACGTAAAGTTTGGCCATTTTTGTCTGATACCATGCAAACTTTCCCATAGGAGGCTGCGGTGCTCATGAGGAATGTGAAGATCACCAGCATGGAATAAACCAGCTGGAATAAGGAATCTGTCTGGCTGTTTCTAGGTGTATCACATGGTTTACGACTTCTGGAGGTGGCCTGTGTGCCTCACCTCAGAGTACTCCCTCCAGCCAAAGTTATCTCTGCAGTAGTACTTCCATACAGTGTGACAGCTGGGCACGAGGCTTGAACTGGTGGGTGCAATGGCCGAGACAGGGGGCGTGGCTGTCGAGCTTGGGGGCGTGGTCATCGAGCTTGGGGGCGTGGACAGACGTCTGACCAGGTCGAACTCCATGTCGACCACCTGCATGGTTCCGAAGTGCAGTGTGAACAGACGGCCGCTGCGGGAAGGATGAGACAGAGAGTGAGAGATCCGTGGATGCAGACGGTCCACCTCCATGTCATGCCGTCAGACTGGTCTACATCAATGGAAACCCACGCAGAGATATTCAAGGTCCATCAGTGAATCACTACCGGGTGCTACTCACTGTACCTGTGACAAGAGGACCCCCAAACTGAAATGGGCAAACATGTAAATGCTTGGTGCCATTTTTCAGTGACTCTTCATGTTCTTTAGACAAACAAGCATAACGGCAAAGCACATGTTACTGAAAGCCTGCAAAACTGATCAACGCACACAAACAAAAGGTCACAGTTCAACCAGGACAGGGTGATCCAGTTGGCTGCCTGCTCTCTGTGATCAAACCACGCCCCCGCTCTCTAGATACTAACCCCTGTGTGGACCTGAGCGGAACATAAATCTGCTTCAGGCTTTACTCAATCGCACCCCTGATCCATTAAGGTAATTTTGCTGGGTACATCAGAAGGTCCCCAACGGCTACAAACCACAACCTTTCTGAGGGGGGGGGGGGGGTTGTCAATTGGAACAGAACCAGACACAGAAACTGTTAGAACAGGACTGACTGGAACAAGGTCGGCTAGCTCAGAATAAAAGCGAGCATTAACAGGAACGGAGCGGCCACTCTCTCATGCTGTCAAACACCGGGAACGATCCTGACTGCTTATGAATGGCTTGTTCTAGAACCTAGGAAGGGAGGCTCAGTAATTAGGAATCTCTGTCCTGCTGGAGACCCCTTCAGATGGTTGCCCACCCTGTTCGCCTCCCCCCGTCTTGCTCTTCGGTCCCTGGGCTGGGAACACACTAGCCACACGGCTCAGACAGTCCAGGACATGGTGTCTCTGACTGCTGGTGTCAACCCCCCCCACACACACACACACACCCAGAGCTGGCTGAGATACCAGCCACCGGAGGCCGAGAATCATGCCAGACCTCCGAGCCACAGCGGAACAACATGAAACCCTAACTCACCGGTAAATCATACCAGTTACGTGTGTGCGGATAATCATCTTTTTGGGATCATCTCACATCATTCAGCAACGTATGAGTACAAAGCAACTGGGAGCCACTGAAGACCCTCAATATGTGTGAACTGGGGGGGGGGCAGAAATGCTGAGTAACGTTCCTGCACCAGAGGGCCCCCCTTCTAGGATTCCACTCTGGGCCCCACGTCACACCCACATGCCAGCTCGGGAAACAAACCCCACGTGGTTCAAACCAAAAAACAAACAGGAAAATCACACAGCGCCCCTGGCCTGGGAAGGCAAACAGAAAGCAGACGTGCTGACAAAGAGGAAGAGAAAAGCTCCCCCTCTGCCCCCCGCAGCAGCGAAAATCGGCACCCAGAAGAGTGTGTTCCTTCACAGGATGGGACTGACACAGGAACGTGCAGTGACTTCTGGGTAATACAGCATAACAGAGGACACCCAGCATCAGCAAATAATGAGAAGAAAACATATTGCGAGCCCACTTCACCCCCCCCCCACCCCCGAAACACACAGACGCTCTCGCAGTAACCTGACAAACTGCTCAAGCACCCAGTTTCATGTCAACGCCTGTGTTGCGCAACAAGGTGTGACGTGCTGGTGGGACGGGCCACAGGTAGCCACAGGTGCCTGTAACCACAGGGCGGGCAGCAGCATGCACAAAAGCTGGGCGCCGAGAGCCTTCATGTTGTGGTGCAGGGGCTGGGGAGGGCGGGTCACAGTCTCACAGAGCTATCAGGGGGTCTACGACCCCTGTGGTGGTGAACCTCAATATGACCCCAGACAACCCATAAAACCACCACCCCCACTCCCCCCACCCAGCTTCCTGCCTCCCAGGGGGCAACAAAGTCCTGCACTAAAAATAAAATCCCATGGGTTAAATTAAGTTCAAAGGCCGATTGTTTGTTGGCAAGTCGGTTAGAAGGAGAGTTCGGATGGGCTTCCTAGTTGGCCTAACTGGTGCAGACCCGGCTGGCCATGGGGCAGGGGGAGGTCCAGCGGCCCATGACATGATGTCAGAGAGAACGAGGTCACCAAGCTCACAAAGGGCAACTTACAGAAGGACAATCTGGGCAAGAAGAGGTGAACAGTAAAAGGTGGTTTGTTTTTTTTAAAATCACGTTTAAGTAACGAAAAAGAATCCTGTCCTGGTCACATCCTTAGAAAAGGATGGACTCCTGAAGGTGCTGAGGTCGACTTGGGAAAATGAGACACAGCCGGCACACCTGAGAGCTAAAAGCGGTCAAAGGGCACCGCAAGCCTGTGGAACCGGGAAGCGGCAGAGTCATCACACACACAACCTGTTCTGAAAGCTCCGGAAAGTAAAACCTGGCTGGGTTTCAGCAAAAGGGAGAAGCAGCTTGTCATGCAAATGATGGGTTATTTGAATTCAAATGGGAGAGAGAGCGAGCGTGGGGGAGAGAAAGAGAGCTGCAGGCAGAGAGCGACTCCCCCCAGCGACGAGGGGCAAGCCTGCAGTGGGAACCGGCCCTTCAGCAGCACCAGCATCACCCGTTCGGGCACCAATAGCAGTGAAAGCTTGGCCTACCCCGTGTTGTTAACATAAACAGATGAAGCACACAGAATACTCCTTTGCCAAATGTAAGGCGCAAAAGCAAAGTGTGTGAAGCTTTGTCCGAAACAGCAGAGAGTCAGTTAGTGAGTAGGGTTAGATTTACAGGAAAAGAGAGTCATAGTTAGAGTATATTTAGAGTTAGACACAGAGTAGGGTCAGGGTTTGAAAGAGTAAAATCGAGGATAGACATACAGTGGTTAGGGTTAGACAGAGTAGGGACGGAGACTGAGAGAGTAGGGTTAGAGTTAACAGAGAGTAAGGTTGTGGTTATAATCAGAAAGTAAGTTATCACTAGAAACAGGGAGTAGGGTTAGACATGCTACAGTTATAGTTAGATACAAGATAGGGTTAGAGTTTGGGGGAGTAAAGTTAGAATTAGACATACAAGGAAGTTTAGGGTTAAGCACAGAGTAGGATTGTGGTTATAGTTAGACAGGGAGTAAGGTTATCATTATAAATAGAAAATAGAGTTATAGTTAGACACAGAGTACGGTTATGGTTAGACAGTTAAAGAGAGCCCTATCTGAGTTTTAGTTAGGGAATGTGGGTATCATGAGATACACAGAGTGTGACAGTAGGGTTGGGGTTAGAAATCAGAGCAGAAGGACAGTAGAAGCACAGGTAGTACGCTACACCCAGCCAACACGCATTCATCTTCTCACAGCACTGGGATGAGCTCTCAGACATGTGGCAAGAATGTAGTCTGTCTGGGCGTGTAATTCATCTAACAGGGATCCTCTCACATTCAGTCACACACGGCGGTATTCCTCACCCACTGTGCACTGCAGCACCGTGACTACCTCACTAGCACGCTGCCATTTAACAGCCAGGTGTGCTAAGCCCCCCCCCGCCCCCCCCAGGCCATGATCCCCCAACCTCCTGAGTGGGAACACACCCAGCTCACGGTGATATCATCTCCGGTCACATTCCTCCAACACACACACTGACCATGCGCTGATAAGGCGGTTTCACCTGACCGGGTGATTGATCGCCCGGGGCAGCGAGCGTGGTGGTGACACACATGTGTACGCAAACTCGAGAACGTGCGATGCAAACGTCAGACAAGCCCGGGGAGACCCCGCCCACTCTGTGGACGGAACGTTCCCAAACATTCACGGGTGCGACCAGTTCCACCAGGGTGGGGCAGCTGCCTGCCCAATACTCTCAGCAGGGGAGACGCTCAGCGCTAAGAGCAATGGCGGTCCATTCTGTAAAATAAATAAATATATCACACAAACACGGCAAAATGTTCTGCGTGGCTGAATCGGAGTTGTGACAAAGCTCAGACTGCAACACCCTCAGCTCACTCCATGACGCTGTGGAGGATCTGCATCTGTCATAAAGTCACAACTCATTTCACTCACACAGACTTTGAGACGCAGAACCGCTAAAGGCCTTTCCACCATCAAATGGAACAGCATGATCAAATCACTGCCCAGCCTTAATAAGAACCCATATATCAAGCCTCTTCAACCAGAACTCCCAGGTCACAAATCGGCGTCTCTAACCAACACGCCACCTACTGTCCTGTCATTAAAGAGAAGAAATTGGGATAATGGAAAATAACTGAGGGTGTTTTATGATCACACCATGTCAGCTGTGAGTCTCGTGTTGGGGTATAACTTGCTACCCAGAGAAGGAGGGGGGATAAGAGACACAGAGGGAAAAAGCGATGCAACAGAGGAAATTGACAAAGATAGGACAGAGAAGAAGAAGAAGGAAGTGCCTCGGGAAGACAAGCGTGCCCGGAATCGTCAATTCGTCGCCCGCAAAAGGAGGAAATGGCTAGTTTGGCATGGGTGGAGATTAAAGGGTTAAAAGGAGCCGTGAGTAATCAAGATGGGGCCCAGCCTGGCACAGTGATTCACGACACAACTGCCACGTTCTCCGGTTTTCATTCCACTCAGGATGGTTTCGAGCTGTTACGCCCTCAGCCCCCAGGAGCCGACATGCCACTGTCCGATTTGTGGCCGAATGTTTTGTTCCATGAGAGCCCACCCCCACCCCCCGAGCAAGAGGGGGAAGTGCCTCTCACGTACCCATACAAGCATACACACACACACATATACACGCATACACTTGCTGTGTTTAATATTTACACATATAACAACAGATACAACACAGACTGGACAACACTGAGCTTGGGGTGGGGGGTCTGTTCAAACCCCCAGTAAGCTTCAACGATTGTATGTTTGGGACTGAGAGAGAATTAGTTGCTGGTGAGCCCTTAAATTCTGCTCTGTCCCACCATGGCCCTGATTACTGAAGAGACCCTTCCTTCTTGACTTCCACTGAAAGTACATCTATCATCCCCAGTCTTGGGGGACCCCTGCCACCCATGACCTGGCCATTGATGCTCTGGGAATGCAAACTGGGACGAGGATAATAAAGGGGGTACACTCAGATTCACACGACAGGAAAAAAACCCCCAAGGGTGACTCAGAACACTAGTTTTTAAATAAACACCAAGAATTAACTGCTGAAAACTCGATGCAGATCACACATCACCAACGTCAACCAACATTACAGGTCAATAGCAATATTATATTCTAGTAAGATTGCTCCAACATAAGCAAATGAGCATGTTGCTTATGGGATAATCAGTGTGAGAATTCATTGTGTGAGCTGGGATAAACAGCATCAGGTCATATCAGGACCAGGGCGCCACTTCCTGCTTGTAACTACGTTTGCATACGCTAATTTCGGCAAAAGCCGGCCGGCTATGTGGAGTCAAACCACCCAGCCATTAAAAAAATGTATTTAACGTGTGTGTCACTGTAGCCTGGGGTGAATGAGAGGGTGGCAGTGTTTGGGGCTGAGCCCGCAATGTGAGTGTCAAGGAAGGTGTGTGTGTGTGTGTGTGTGTTTCAGTTCACTGCACCAGACAATCAGCAGGTCATGCCTGTTCATTACCCAGCAGCACTTCCTCTTCACAGCCCTGCCGATTGGAGGAAACCGTGACTTAACCAACCAACTAACTAACTAGGGTGGTTAATAATCCATAATAAAGCAGCCGGGGGGTGCGCTTTGGTTATGTCCAGAGTGACCTGGCAGCAGCACCGTGACACCGGCGACACCAGACGCGGCTCCCTCGGCAAGCCTTTTTGCGCTCTCAGTGTTAAATAATCATTTTATTTTAACAGTACAGTGAACAGTATTAAACAGAAGCAAGCAAGCAGAACCGCGGCGAAGAAAAACGACGATCAGACACTTACTGAAACTTAAGGCGGACGTGTTCATTGTCCGGATTGCAATACAGCCTTTCCACATGCTCTTGGGAGTCATCCGATATACTTTGCCAGACCTGGCCGTGAGCTTTCCGGATCTGCCAGTGGTAGGGCAGCACGGTGTGGTGCCGCTGGCAGTCGCTTCCGTACACACAGACCCCCTGCAGGAAATCCACGCAGATTTCCACCCCGTCCCCTTGATGTGTGTGATACTGAAGCTGGGTCAGCAGTTCAAACACGAGATCCAAGGAAGCTTCTTCGCTTTTATCCTGAAAGATCTCGCTTTTCAGTTGCCCGTCTTTCATGGGGAGGCAATCAGCTCCCTGCAACGACCCAGAGCTGTAGATGCCATTCATTTTCCCCCCCTCACAGGGGGAAACGATGGCAGCAGGCGCCGCCGCGTCCCGTGTCTGCGGCTGGAAATGGGACTCATCGGGCGCCATCGTCACCTTCTGTCCCCTGTCCCCGAGCTCCGTCGCAGGGTCGGCTATGTCTCCGTCTCCTCCGGCATTTATAAGTCCGGAAACCGCTCCGTCGTCCTTCAGACACACCTGGTTAATCCGCGCCTGCTTCTCCACGGCAGCGGCGCAAAGAGTCGCTTGGGGTCTCGCCGGGTTTTGCGGCACAAAAACTCCATCACTAGCTACCAGTGTGTCCGAGTTCAGTAACGTGGTGAGAATAGGATCCTCTAAAGCCCTTAGACATTTCGAGTCCAACTTCCTCTGAGCGTGTTTCTTCTTAAAATAAGGTTTAACCAAAGGTATTTTGTCCGACAGTCCCATCTGCTGCTCCGTAAATCCTTCGCCTCCAGTGACCAGACTGAGCGCCGGTTCCTGCATAACCTGCTCCGCCGTATCTACCGGCTTCTGTAATAGACGCAAAGTTTTCTCCATGGTCTAACGGGGTAACCACTCGTACGACCTAGTCAGGTGTAGAAAAGGGAGAAAGAGTTATCAAACTGCTCGGCAGTATCACTTCGGTTACGTTATTTGTGGCAAAGTCGGACTCACCTTTTTCCTCAGTCAACCGCTTTTTCTAGTCCAACCAAACGGCGAAAATCGGCGTTTTCACCAGGAAAGTTGTACATTCCGAAACGCAGTACAGTGTCATATAAAGCGTTACAAAGTGGCACATAAATCGAACATCTAATTCAAGTCCCACCGACCGACTCGGTAGACTGAAACGAAACTGAGCCTGATCGCGTCTGCCGGTGTTGAGAAAACTTTCCGTCTTCTCACGAGTTACATGATGCGATCACAGCTCGCCAACACATTGATAAAATCACTGTTAAACTGTAACAGATCGCTCTTCCTATGGTGGTTTGATCACTCAAAATCACATTTATCGGGTCGGGGTGGGGGGGCATGGGTGCCTGTCAGAAATCGCGGCCGAGCAGGTCTGCACGTAGTCCCTTTGTTAGCGCGATCCCCGGGACACTGCGGCGCTACAGCGCACTGAAAAAACCCCACCATTTTAAAGCCCTTTTATGTTGGCAGACGAGACCGGCACAGAGAAACACGTAACGTATAATACAATAAACCCCCGAAATTACAGGGATCGAAATGCATACTAACTATATCCTAAGCATAAAAAATCAGGAAGCCGGCCGATCTGCCTCTGACATCCAGTTTTGTTACAGCACGTACGCCAATCCTATCCAAACGTACCGTGAGAATGATCCTCTGCCTCCCCCTCTGTCCTCTCCGTGCCTCAGGTCCGCTCCGATCGTAAGCCGTTCATGTCCTGCTGGATGTGCGCTAAGTTTTGCGCAAAGCCGGAACGCTGCGCTGCGTCGCGGACCCCCACACGCAGCTGTGCAGCTCGCAGCTGTCGCAGGGCAGGCAGGCAGGCGCTCTGTGCGCTTCCCTTCTGCCGCGGCCACTCGCTGCGACCTGGAGGCGGAGTTTCGCGTTAAAAGGCAGATAAGCCAGGGAAAAAAATAAATAATGAAAGAGGGCTTTCGGTAACAGGAAGCTGAAGCTACTGTCCCGGCGTCAGCGTACAGTATCTGTGTGTCAGCCTGCTGACGCACGCCAATGGAGTCGAGATCTGCGAGGCCAATGCGGACTTTCGTCCTTCTTTGCATTTGGAGACCATATTCAAACTTTTATTTTCCAGTACAGGGAGGATGTGTGAGCAGAAATAGGAGACAAGGGCGGGAGTGGGTGGTTGGGGGGGGGTCACTCTTCGCAATATAACGCTGAAAGTCCATTTCAAGAAACACTTAAATATGGAATATTAGGAATTTCGCCGAAAGTGACTGGCAATCTCTATAGGCAATTATCGGGCAACACCTCCGGTGGAATCAAGACACGAAACGGGACGCAAGGTTCATTCCCTGAGCCGATGATGGCGAGCCTGCATGTGGGACCCGAAGCCCACACGGTCAGAACTGGATCTTTAAAAGCCCTGGCAGGTCTGTCAGACGTGCCGTCACAGCGTCAATAGGAGAAATAAAGCGCCAAATTATAATATAGACTCACCTGCTTTAAGAAAAAGAGCTGACGCAAACGAATAATTGCTTGGTTACACATCTATGCGTTTCAAACATTCCCCCAAACCCAAAGACGTAACGTCCCATTGTTCCTGCAGCGACCTGTCAGTATTAGCCTTTTCAGAGAATAACTGCTTTTAGAAACCCGCAAACACACACACTGCAACAGGTCTCAGACTAATGGCCGTAACAGCCCAACTCGGAGACACATCACAGGCGATATTTCTTACCAGATCGTTACCAGAAATATATTCCTACGGGGTTAATTCGGTGGGTTTCGCCGGCCTGGGGAGGGGTGGGTTCACATTCCTAATTTCACTACGTGGCTACGTGCTTATTTTAAACTGGCCTTTCACATTAATCAAGATCTCGTGAGTCTTAGAAGATAGTTTTAAACAGCAAAAAACGCGGTCTGTGTGGTTATAAATAAATAACTCGGTCGTTATTTGCTTAAAATTTCGCAGCCGTATGTCACTTCAGTACTTATATAAATAAGGTCATAGCAGAAAATCCACCAGCGGCTGCGATCTAGGGGGCAGTCTTGGGTCTAAAATGATCCGTAGTACAGTGACCTAAAAATAAGTATTAGTTCAAGGTTCTCTCATTACAAACGCCGGTAATGAACGTGATTTAACAAAAAACTACATGTGGACTAGAGTTTCACAAAGCCAGTTTAGCGAATAATCTGCTGATAGAACACAGGTGTAACTGCCGTTAATGTTTGAGACTTTTATTTTAAATTAGCTGGACACAAACCATATGAAAAATGATCAATTACCTCGAGTTAAGTTGTTATCTGACGACAACAGTAATATCGAAAGTTCAAGAACCAGAGGAACTGGGATTTCTTATCAACTTAATTTTGTTGTTTCATTAAATCAGGTTGATCTTGCCAGTTGAGACGATGGTGTCAGATTATTATTGGTGACATATATTTGGAGCTGGATTCATGGTTGTTACTGCTGAGCCGTGGAGGCAGCTGGGCGTGGGGGTACCTTTTGGGGGACCTGTACAAGCCAGAGGGACTGGGAAAGCTGGGGTTCAGGGCCAGGGTGGCTAATGGAAATGTTTGTGTGAACTGGGATACCACCTCTTCTCAATTCCCAGTCAAACTCCCACCTGTGGGGGGAGGAGGAGAGGGCAGTGGTCATGGGAGGGAAGCGTAATCTGATGCTCCTTCAAAGTATGGCACTTTTCCTCAGGTCTTTTAAGATGGTCCAAGGGTAGGGCCCTGCCATTGTCAGGGAGATGGGGCGCAAACGTGAGCTTGAAAGAAAGAGAGACATGGCGCGACCCTTTGTCTTGCGACTCGACACGCATCCCCCCCCCTTCTGAAGAAGAGCTGATGGTGCGCCCCGATTAGGAGGCTCAAGGAAAGCCAGAGAGAGGGAAGCTGGACGTGACCCAGCATGTCATTCGGGGGATTGGGGGAGTGAGCAAGAATGTTAATGACCCTGAAACTGGCCGGGCAGGTTGAAGACAGATGGATGCCAGAAATGCCTCACTGGGCAGACCGAGAGCCGGGCAGAGGTCCCCTTGCTTGGCCACGCTACTCTCTCTTCCCCCAAAAAAATCAGCGTCATGACAAATGCACATATGTGGAATGCTCTTAATGGCACCTCAATGGAGGATAGAAGCTGTGTTCAGTCGGCCATGTTGTTTTCATCCTTACGTTAGCATCGGCTACGCGCTAGCAGCGACTGGAACAGTCATATTTGGCTGGCAGCCTCTGCAGTGGACTTGGCGTGACTGTGACCATGTCAGAAACAGGCCAGTGAACTCAGTCC
>JAODJX010000039.1:1378398-1407748 GCA_026776945.1 Isichthys henryi | reverse complement strand
CCCCCCCCCCTGCCTCCCCCCGCCCCGCAGTGGCACTTAGAAGCTTGTCCCCAGTCATTCACGTTCCCTGTGGAGTGAACAGTGGGGTCCCAGATGTGTGGCTGCAGGGGTTTGGGCAGTGGGGGGTAACTGGCAGGGAGCGCGGTCGCTTACACTGGGGAGATGCATGGGGTAGTGGGGACCGGGGCTCCTCAGACACATTCCCCCTTAAGAGTTCAAACATGTCTGCACGCACAGCAGCCGAATCCACACACCTGTCTTCACTTTGGTGCGTGTAGCAGACACCAAAGGAAATGACATCACAGGGTGGGCAGTTTGACGGACGGACGGTGTAGCCTCAGCTGCTTTAAATATCCATTCTGCTTGGCTCTTCCTCGCGTAACAACATACATTTTGATTGTTTACTGTCCGGCATCTGTGATGTAACCCAGGACATGCTGTCATGTTTTTCAGTTCATCTCATTCGTTTGTGGATGGTATTCCACTCCAATGTGCATTCTCAACCATTTTAAGGCGTGAAGGCACATACTGTCTTCTTCGCTCTTGAACAAACAAACAAACGTTTTCTTCTGTGGACAAAAAGCTCAGAAGGGAAGGTAGTAGAAGTGGCCCTCACGCGCTATGCCCAACACAACCCAGCCAAAACCTGGATATTGCCTATTAACTTTAACTCTATACATGTTCTTTGGTCTAAGCCAGTGTTTACCAGCTCAGTCCTCGGAGACCCAGAGACAGTCCAGGTTTTTGCTCCCGCGAGCTGGGAGGAAGCAAAAATGTGGACTGTCTCTGGGTCCCCAAGGACCGGATTGGGAAACACTTTTCTAAGCTTTACTGCATCCCTCACAACATCAACCTCAATCCAGCTTCTCCACCATGGCCGTGAGTGATGGACCCCCTGCAAGTCTTCATGAATCATTGTTAGAAGACAAAGACCAGCGACGTGGAAGGATGAGCCCAGCTGCCCGATGCCACAACGCTGCTCAGTTTCCTTTTTTATACTTCCTGTGGGGCGGGTGGGCGCAGGCAGGGAGCGACAGCACCAGGGTATTCAGAGTTTGCACTCCACACTAGTTTTGTGCAAACCATTATATTTGGAGAGGCTGAAGGCAATTCCATTTCCAAGGATATTATTTTCTGGTAGGGCATGCGTGTTTGTGTTGTTTTCCTTCTGGGCGGGTTTGTTTTTTCATCTCAAGTGTTCTTCACACGGGGCTGAGGTTCTGGAAACATTCTGGCCTTTAGATGGAGATAGACCAGAGAGCCTTTTCTGCCAAAATGTCAACAACGTATATTTTCTTTCTTGTTCCTTTCAGCTAAGCTGGGCTTGTTGATTAACCCTTAGGTGTCCCCACGGTTCTGGTCCAAATGTGCAATATCTGGGTTGTGTTTAGTCCATGTTAAGTTGTACAGAGAGTAATGGATTATACTGTGTCGGCAATGCTGATAAATCCACGTCTATTTGAGTCACATCAGAAACCTTTTTCTTGTCGGGTCTGACAACCAGGCTACAGAAATGTCAACTTTTGAAAGACGAATCACCTGGAACTCAGAGTCTGTCCAAAACAGTGCATCAATACCGATGCGTCAATAAAATGTGTCTGGGAGGAATACGAGAGCTCCTGGGTGAACAAATAGTGTCGAGTGCCAACACCAGCATGTGACTGCAAGAGCGGAGCAAGCACTTCCCCGGAGTGAACACCGGTACATGGAATGGGGGTGGGGGTGGGGGGCGGGGGATGTGGCGGCGACTCCACCTTCATATCAAAGACGGTTGAGAAGCTGGGAGGAAACATACTGAAAAAGAAGCGATAAAACCATCCCAAAATAAAGTCAGTTTCTAGTTTCTTACCATGACCTAACCCAAAACAGAAGGGGGAGACCTATTTTTGGAAGATGTACTTTACACGAAATGTAAACAAAAAATCCACTACTGTCTTCCTAAAAAAAAAGGCACAAAAACAGAGCCCTTCACCCACTACTGTGTATGTACTCTGTACGGCTCATAGGAGTGTGTTTGCCAAAACACTGCAACAGCTGAAATACGAGACGTAGACCTCAATAAACCATAAACATAGCAGCCTCTCCTGTGTAACCTCTAGCTCCATCGCGATCCTCCCACCTGCCTCCTTATTCTGCATGATGCTATTTGGGACGGAGATGGACGAAGGTGGAATTGTGCGGCTGCTGGCACATGGGCTGTAATGAAAAGCCTTTGAAAGACATCAGCACATGCATAATTAAGTTCTTTTATGATGCTAAGGTTGAAAATACAGTTTATGGAGGTGATGTGCTAGATGCTATTCTGCTTCATTCTCCAGCTTTCACTGGACAAGAAGCACCCACGATAGAAGTAATAAGGGAATTGGTGGAATAGCATGGAGACCTTCATGGAACGGGGGATATTTCAACAGCTCGTGCTTAAGCAAGTAAAATGCTTCATAAGGCGAATGTGAACTCAGACTGAAACTTCTGCTTACGATAAACCCAGATCACCTGAGGGCAGAGCAGCCTGGCGGTGACCTTTGACCTTTAACAAGAAACAGGCAGTGACAGTGGCACCTGGAAACACCTTTTGTTTATTAATTCGCACAGGATTTCTGAGTCTGTGTGACTGAACTCGATTAATGATTTACTGTCAGCTGTGATGCAGCATTCAGAGGCGACGTGGCAGCCTGTGGGTGTGGAGGCTGGGCTGGGGCAGGGTGGGGCGGGGGCTAGAAACCATATGCTGTAAAACAGGCCCTTAGACCTGTCACTGGCTCACAGGGAGACAGACAGTGCCATCTGAAAGCCAGCAGCCAGGAAGGTTATATTATAAAGCCATGTTATTCTATGGCGTCATATAAGCAGGACTGCTGCAGATAAAGCAGTTCCTCGGGCATCATGGATCTGAAGTGGCAGACAGCAACATCACCAGTACCACAACAGGAGGACACAATACGTAAACAACGCCATCGACAGGTAAACGACAGCAGCGACACGTAAACAACACCGTCGACATGTGAACAACTCCAGCAACATGGAAATAACACCATTGACACGCAAACTGCAGTACGACAGCGACGACAGTAACACAGCAACCATGACGACAACAAAAACACATTCAGCAATAACAATAAAACTGCGAGCAGCAGGGAGGCCTGACCCTCATCTCCCCAATCAGGCTTAATCCCTAAATCATTGGGGGCCACAGTCACGCTAGCTGACATTCTGTTTGTGTGTGTGTGTGTGTGTGTGTGTGTCTGTGTCTGTGCTCGCTTTTCCTCACTCAGCTGTTAAAATTCTTCTTGATGGTTTTGGAAGAAGACATGCAAGGATCAGAAGTCACACTCCGTGCCGAATTCCTGACTGCTGGTTCGTTTGGACTTCAGTCATGCTCAGGGACAGCTATGCTCTTGCTGCGGTGGACATTCACATGGAGATGAGGTGGGGGGGCGCTGGGGGCCGAGGGCCGCGGCTTAAAATGGCAGAGGTGGTGAGCGTAATGGATCCAGACAGGTACATGTAGTACTGCGCATCGGAATTCAATTCAGTTCTGCCCCGGAACAGTAAGGGTTGGCACGGGACGGAATGTCCTTGGACACCGGAATGATTCCTCCCTCTGGGACAGCCAGTTTGGCTTCCAACTAAACTACTGTCAAAGTATTGAAGCTTATACTGAGTTTATAAACCAATGACTTCATCTCACTACATCAACAAAACCAACAAAACAGGACGAATCCCAGCATCATTGAGAACCTGAGCCTTAAAATTGTGGTTGTGCAGCTGACTGGGGTGACGGCCATGCCCAGAATGACAGTAACGTGACAATATTAAAAGCAGCATATGAGTTGTGGGTGTGGCTAAGTGTGCCACCTCTGCTTCTGATTGGATATCCAGTAACAGCTCCTAAAAGCCCTTAAATCTCTCCGTACAGAGCTAACCTGAAAGTGACACAATGTGACACAACCATGACCATTTTTCGACCTGCGTGATACTTATGATACTTATTTTCTTTTGCCGCGCTTGTGATTTGTTTTGCCGCATATTCTCATCACTCTATTGCAGTTAGGTTGTTTCAGCGTCTAGACGTTGCCGATTCAGCATTTCTCGAGTAGGAGAACACGAGAAGACAGTGCAGGGTTTCAGACCCACATTAGTACAGGATTTATAACATAAACAGGACCATTTAATTATCTTCTATATTTATTTCCTTCTAGAGAGGTAATGTTCCACTTTCCCAAAAGCAACTGATTCATCTAGGCTTTCCCTGCCTGCGTCTGCCCCCCTTTCGTCGTGTGAGTGGTGAGCCCCCAGAATGGCTCCACGTAGCCATTTCGTGCTCAGCCTGGACCAGGCACCAGCTATTTGCCGGGAAACCTCAGACCTAGACTTAGCTGCAGGGGTCGGTCCCTGTAAACCCTGTTCCAGGCAGGGTACACAGGCTATTCTTGGTACCTTTCCAGGTTACAGTTCTCAGAGGGGATTCAGTCAGCTGAGGTGGCGGGGAGACAGGATGCTGTGCCTGTTATCGGAAGGTCACCGGTTCAAATCCCAAAGCGATTTTACCATTGGGCCCTTGAGCAGGACCGCTAATGCACAATTCCCCCAGGGAACCTGCCTTCTCAAAAATGTATGACACTTTGGGTAAAAATATCTGCTGAAGAAGGTAAGACTCAAGTAATATATTGTTACTGTGTAATGCAACAAAATTACTTTTATGTCAAGCCCAAGTTTCATTAATACTTACAAAATAAGCTAAAAGAGTTTGAAAAATGTTGCTGAGGTGGTCTGGACATCTCATGCTCCCCTGAACAGAGACCTCCAGAGTGGACCCAGGACATGCTGGATGGAATCTATCTGCCAGCTGCCTTGGGAATGGCAGAGGATTCTCCAGAGAGCCAGAGTTTCTCATTTTGGAAAGAAAGATCTCATTTGACCTGCTTGGCATCTTAGTGCAATGACACAGGAGAAGCATTATGAAGACTCCTGTTTCCTTCCATACTATACACCTGCCCTCAGGGTTGGGGTGGAATTAAAAATCAGCCCTGGACTGAGAGTCCCCCACAGT
This sequence comes from Isichthys henryi, assembly GCA_026776945.1. Classification (NCBI taxonomy): domain Eukaryota; kingdom Metazoa; phylum Chordata; class Actinopteri; order Osteoglossiformes; family Mormyridae; genus Isichthys; species Isichthys henryi. Next base: position 1,402,698 of record JAODJX010000039.1, on the reverse strand, counting down.
TAATTTTGCCGGGGGGCTGATATATTTGCGGCTTACATCATACCCTGCAACCAATGCGGAAATGTCCGGTATGCCAGATGGCCAGCCCAGCCCGTCCTCAAAGGTACAAAAGAAGCATTGTCTGTGACACAGTGATTTATATTAAAGTAAATTCTGTAAATATTTCCTGGAATATGTGATTCAGACATGTCGTAAGCTAACAGTCCCATCTAGTGTATTTAGCAGATATTACAAATCCCACAACATCCATGCCTTTCGGATAAACCCGGTCTTTCCTAATCATTTCCCTGGGGGGAATTTCACAAACCGGGATTGCTTAAGATTTTTATAATGAAAATAATGCTATTTTTTTCCATTTGGCAGAACCTGTTTATCCGTAACGTGACCATACGGCCTCTCTTTCCCGGACACTTGTCTTTTTAGGGACTTCACTTTGTTTCATATTGATATTTGCTTTCTGCAGTCAGATTATTTGTGTGTACACACTTACCTTGCTTTGACGCGTCTCTCTGCGCCCTGACCCCTTTAATTTCTGTTTAGCAAAGTAAAATATAGTAGCCCCCAGTTACTCGCCTACCTGAATAATCTGCCAAAGGCCACGAAGACTGAAGTTGTATGTATTAACATCCATTCCAGCTCAGCATTTATTTATACATTTCGATATCATAAGTCGATCGATGTCATGAAATGGAGAGGCATCTGGCTGCAGGAGGGCCTAACACCGCGTGCTACACTCTCATGTCCCAAAACGTCATTCCCGAAGACAGCGACGTTACGACAGGTATTTGGTTATTAACGTAAAAGAGGCCTGGATAGTGCGCCCCCGCCTGGACACAAGCCGCACTTCACTCCCGTGGCAACCGTACCATAGATATGCACACGGCGGACTTCCGGTGCTCCGCCATCCACTTCCGGATTTGTGCTGACGAGGCGTAAGATTGAAAGGTTTTTTCGGAGCGAACCGGGGCTTTGCTACGTGTCTTTCGTTCTTACTTTTGGGCTGTGGGTTATACGGCACAGTTGTTCGCCATGGCCCCGAAAAGCAGTAGCAAGCAGCAGTCTGAGGAAGACCTTCTTCTCCAGGATTTCAGCAGAAACCTCTCGGCGAAGTCGTCGGCGCTTTTCTATGGCAATGCGCTCATAGTTTCTGCTATCCCAATCTGTGAGTAATCAGACATTCAAAGTCAGTGCTAATAGAAATTATTATTGTTAATAATAATAATAATTTATTATTATTATTAAAATGTTAAGGCTACAGGCTTGTACGTTTTGTGCTTATTTGCAAACACATGGCACAGTCTACGTACAGTCTACGTGGCACAGTCGAGCTCTTTTCTTGCAGTATGTTATGGGGTTTTTGCACAAACCTGTGCACGTGTGGTACCTATCGCAGTTGCATCGTTAGTAATGTTTCTACCTGTGTGCAGTTCCGAGGTAAATCACATTCATTCTTGTCCTCCGCAGCTCCAAATGAGAGTGCGTAAGGGGTAAAATACTTTATTTCGTTTCACACCCCCACTCCCCAGTTTTATAAGACTGTTTAAAATTCCATATCTCCTGCTGATGTGCAGCTTCATTACTCATAAACCGATGTGGCTACAAAGACGTGGACATAAGAGCAAATCTGCGGCGTTTCGAGGAACATTTCGGCAGATTGGGAGAGACGGAAATCTTTTACCTGTTGATTTATCTGAAGATGTGCTTAGTTGGCCGTAACTGCAGCCTTTCTACAGATTTTGTCATTTCTCCTGTCTGACAGGGCTGTTCTGGAGAATCTGGCACATGGATCTCGTTCAGTCTGCAGTATTATATGGCGTTATGACGCTGGTCAGTACTTACCTGGTTGCCTTCGCCTATAAAAACGTGAAGTTTGTATTAAAGCACAAGTAAGTATTTTCTGGTCTGTTTTATGTTCAACATGGCTAACTTGTATCATTCTAATGAAGGGCCATCCTTAATGTCCATTTCCATCCAGTCTAAAGGTATATTTAATTGCTGTATTTTTACTGTTAGAGTTGCCCAGAAACGAGAAGATGCCGTTTCCAAGGAAGTGACCCGTAAGCTCTCTGAAGCTGACAACCGAAAGATGTCTCGCAAAGAGAAAGATGAGAGGTTGGTGCTCAGAACTGATGCTTCGTTCCTCAGAAGTCGGAGCTGGAAGTGATGACACACCCGAGTTGACCGTATTGCAATAAAACTAGTGCGGTTATCCGTTAGCAGTACCAGCCTTAGCCAAGTTAATTGTTAGCAATACCACTTGACAGCAACATAGCACCATGTCCACAGATAGTGGCTGGACAGTACTGTGCGTATGACCAGTTTGAGACACGACAGAAATGCAGTATGGACAATTAATTGTAAGTGTTGTATAAAGTTGCAATAACTTTTCTTACTGCGTTCCATCTTTCACTAGGATCCTGTGGAAGAAAAACGAGGTGGCTGATTATGAAGCAACAACGTTCTCCATCTTCTACAACAACACCCTCTTCCTCGTCCTTGTCATCATCGCCTCCTTCTTCCTGCTGAAGAACTTCAACCCCACAGTGTATCCTTTGCTTTGGGTTCAGACTGAAGGTCACAGCTGAACTGAACTGAGAGTAGGTTTCAGATTTAATCTGAGTTGGTTTATTTTCGTTTAGCTTCAGCTTGGGAATGACTTCCCAGTAAGTGTAGACAGCAGGCCAATAATGTGGTTTTACTGCAATGGATGTACAAATTTGTCCTTAATGATCTTCCCCCAGGAACTATGTTTTGTCGATCAGTGCATCATCTGGCCTCATTGCCCTGCTCTCCACTGGGTCCAAGTAATAAGCTGGAAGATGTCGTCCTCGCAGTAAGGGCCATGACTTAAGGAAAGGCAGTGTTTGTTTTTCTAAAAAGGGGGGGCAGGTGGACTGGACCTCAGATGAGATATGGTGGAGAGGGGGGGGGGTTATCATGAAACAAATGGCTGTAATTCAAGGTGATTTTGAAGATGTTCTTTTTTTAAATAAAGAACCAGTAAAATGTGCTTCAGAGTGATGGATTGTGAGATTAAACATTTATAAGGTAATATCACCTTTTATTGCGAGATTGATGAGAACAAAACCAACACGACTCATCATTTCTGTATTTATTTAAACAGAAATATGTATATATTTACATTTGGTTTTCTTAGAAGCAAAATGTGGTTTCGAGATCCTGATGAGACGACCCAGCTTGAAAAGTAAACATTTCTTCTTCCATCACACACTTGTACAAATTGTAGAAAACATAGAGGATTCATAAATATATTTCAGCAATTTACAGTCTGGTGAATCAAAGGATGTAGCCTGGAGCCAAACATTACGATCACTGGCGGTCATCAGCACTGTCAAGGCACTCAGCACGGAGGGTGAAAGGATACCTGCGCTTAACTCAGACCTGCGCTTAACTCAGACCTGCGCTTAACTCAGACCTGCACTTTTCCAAAGAAGCTGAAGGGTAACTAAAGGAACAAAAAAGATGAGCGTCGCTGTTGTGAGACGTCTGAGTCACGTCTGAGGCTGTGCAGCTGAGATGACAAGTTTGTGATGCAGTGCTACTGCCACTGGTCACTGGGTGCTCAGACGACAGGAATGCAGGTCGCAGCAGTACGACTCGATCTCCTACACGTCCTACAGCAGTGTTTCCCGACTTGGTCCTGGGGGACCACCTGACAGTCCATGAACCATTTGGGGGTCTCTGAGGACCGGGTTGGGAAACACTGTACTGTAGGATTTGTCAGCTCAGCTCATGGCCCGGTTACCCCATGACAGACATCACGAAGGCCGGGTGGGGGGTAAAAGCCCACGGGACAATGAAGATACACTGTCTTAAGTTGCCACTGTGCAGTTGATAGGTGGAATCTGTACATATATATTTTTTCAAAATATATACAATATACATTTAATCTGCGGGAAGGCTTTGAGGTCAGTTTGGGATATTTTACATTAACATAAAGTTCTCACCTAAAATACAAACTTGTTGAGTACATATATTTATATATATATATTTATATGTATAGGATTGATACTACCTCAGCCCTCTGGTCACACACAGTCACCAACCTTGGTCTCGGATCAACGTGTAGCAGCTACAGCATTCAGATGAGCATTAGCATTCAAGGCGATTAAAATGCACAGACAAAGGGGAGGCCGCCTTCTCTCCTACAGATGCAAACGAAGGGGTTGCGTCCTTCAGGGTTACTAAAGCAAAGCTGCAGTTTGCCGTCTGCACTGAGCAGGACGCTGGGAGCTGACTCCGCCCTCCCAGACTGGTGACGGCCTTTGCCCTCACGCTACGTCACGCGGCTGTAGGTCGAGCAAGAGCCCTGGGGTCAGGATAGCAAGTGCGGCTTTACGGGTTAAACCTACTGTAATGTACTGAGGTACAGAAAGTGTTTCAAATTCTATGTATGTCTTCCTTGGATCTTCATCTGATGTGCTACAGAAATAGTTCAGGCACACATTTTCTGCGCAGGCATGCAGTTAGGGTAACGAAAAAAAAAATCCGCTTTAGATGCTGGGCCAGGAAGCCGGGGGTGGGGGGTCTGCGTGTGGCCACCCAGGTGTCGGCCCCCACCCTGAACCTCCTGGAGCCCATACCACACGGACTCTACGAGCGGTAGTCCTTCTTACTGTAGGGCCGGTTTCCCAGTATGTGGTCGATGTCAGAAACCACACGAGATGTCATCTTCGGGAGGACCTGAGAAGATGAAAATCCCGGGGATTACGTGAGGTGGAGAGTAGCACCATCAGCTCGCGGCTGTGTGGGGGCTCATGGTCATGCCGCTTACCTGTATCGCCCCCAAGTTCTCCGTCAGCTGTTCTGGGTTTGAGGTTCCCAAGAGCACAGAACTCACGCCCTCGTTTCGGAGGCACCAGGCTGAAGGGACACATGAGCCAAGTCACTTTTCACGTTTGTGATTGTGACCATTTGCTTGCAGCTAAGTAGCAGGAATCTGTGCCCAAATCGCTACATCTCAATATTTTATTGATCCACAGCCTTTTCACAAACTGGAACTATTCTACAAGCCAACTGCCAAGTAAATCAACTTAACTAGATGTCAAGCTTTTCATTTGCTAAACCAAGTGTGCAAGTACTGAAATAATCAGATATAGCTTGGGGATCCATACTGGGATAATTGAGAACGAGTGCTCTAAAGGATGGGCTCCCAACGTTTAGACTTCCGTAGACTGGTTTTGTTGTACAAAAATTTCACGGAGCGGTAGGGACGGGGATTTCATAAGTTTAAGGGTTTATTTTTTTTTCAGATGTGAACAGAATTCACAAATGTGAGCAGCTGGAATACCCTGGACTGAGGGCTGGGAAACCCTCTTCTACAGGTTTCAAACTACTTTGCCTAGTGATACCACAGGAATCCAGTAGGTGGCAGCGTAAGTCATGAATGCCAACAGAAAAAAAAAAAATAAATGTCTGGCTGCCGGATCTGAATGTGATGCGATAATAATAAGGGTTTGAGGGTAAAAATACAGCAGCTGTCAGCTTTCAGTTGAGGCGCCTCCCAGTCATTCTCACCCACAGCCAGCTGAGGCAGAGTGCAGCTCAGCTTCTCTGCGACATGAGTGAGCTCCTTCAGCTTGACCTGCTGCTTCCTGCCATCCTCACTCACTATTTTGTCCTTGAGCCACTGGTACGACTACAAGAGGAGCGAACGAGATGAGGAGAGAAGAAAGGAGGACTAAAGAATTGCGACAACAGGGACACCGCAACCCTTGGGTGAGAAAGTCACACACCTGAGCGTGTTGTGCAAGAAAAACAGACTGTAATAAAGCTGAGAATGTTACCACTCTGCAGTTTGCCTCATGGTGTCCAGTAAATGCTCAGCCATTTGCTTAAGTTTAGTGCCTAACACTTTTTCAGTAAAATGCAGACACTTATCATGCTTCCTCTGCTGTGTAATTATACTTATACTACTCTGATGACCAGGGGTGGAGATTTCAGGTCCAGAGAGTACAAATCCAGACCAGGATTTTGTTTCAACCAACCGGTTGAGTATAAAGAGTCGCAGTCACATTTGAGTATTCAAATGGTTGGTTGAAATAAAAACTTGGTCTGGATTTATACTCTCTGGACCTGAAATCTCCACCTCTGCTGATGGCGGAAAGAGTACTGAAGTAATGTGTACCATGACAATTATGATGGTAAGTAATAATGCAGGAAACAGGGCCGGGGGAGGCCTTTGTGTGAAGACTTCCATGAACAGAACTAGAGATCGCTACCTTGATGGAGGCCCTGGAAGCTTCCGGAATTCCATTCTCATACTTTCCAGTGATGATGCCACAGGCTAGAGGAGACCACGTCATGGCACCGACACCTGGCAGAGGTCACCGGGCAGAGGTCACCGGCGTTAAGACATGCAGGTGACATACAGGCTAAGCACCAACATTTATAGCTGCCTGGAGACGTAAGTGCTAAAGTAGGGAGACATGTAACATAAAGCGCATAATGGAACAGGCATAATTAAGGCAGATACTGCAGTCACGGTCACAGACCCTAGTGGGCCTAAAACAACAAACGTTTATGTGGAACTCTGGGAAATCCTTCTATAACAAGGGTGCCTGCAGCAAGCCACAGTCGCTTTGTTTAAGAGGCATCTCTCAAAGGCCCAGGAGGCAGAGAGATCCAGAAGATGTGTCTGGAAAGATTTCATGAGTGACTGCACGCAGCCTTTGGTTCCTGGCTGTCACTTGCCGATCTTGTGGTAGAGTTCAGGCAGCTGCACCTCCACCTTCTCCCGCTGGAACATGTGGTACTCTGCCTGTTCACACACAGGTGGGATCATGTTGAACTGGCGGGCCACAGAGTACGCCTCCTGCAGGTAGAGAGGAGAACAGCGCTAGATTCCACATCGTTTTAAGTTTTCACGTGTAAAGGTTGCCTTTCCTTGTAGTAGAGAGTAGAGGCTATGTTCTGAAAGTGAACACTCACCCTGTCCACATACAGAGATATGTACTGTATATACATGTGCATATAAACACATTTGAGAAAACATAGTTTTATTTTAATATTGGCACCGTGCCCTGGAATGGTGACCCAAGCCTTGGCACGTGCTCCAGGCTAGATGATCTGAGAGGAGTCTGCATAGATGCCATTTTGACTTTCTTCATGGATGACCACGTATTTTGCTGTTCACTAGTTTGCTTTAACTGCAAATTATGTGCATGATGAGTGTATACTTTCTTAATTTTCCTTCCATTTAGTCTTTGGTAAAATGCACAAGAATGGGGTTCTTAGGCCTAGTCAATCTGCAGAGCGCTTAAGGAGCACCCAGGGAAATACCGCAAGTCGTCTGAGCTCCAAGGCATTTCTAGAGGATATCACAAATTTATTTCCAACTAGTTAAAATGCCAGTTTCTGATATCAGGAATTCCACTGTAACTAGCTATAATTAAAATTGAATTATAACTAGATATAAACTGAATTCCTGATATCAGAAATTGGATTTTCAACTACTTAAAATTTTACTCCTGAATAATATATTAGACTATTAATAATATTAATAGTCACGCATCTGGTCAGGTAAAGTTGGATTACTACATGTACAATATAATAATCCATACCACAAGTGTGTCTGCTGGGGTGTGGCATGAGTAAATGGTGTCCTGTAGTTGTGTTCTGGGCATACAGCAACTCTGAATATAATGGATTTTGGATATAACGCACTGTTTTGCCCGGTCCATTGAAGTCCGATATAACGGGAATTTACTGTAAGTTAATACTCTTCTGCTTACAGCATTCCCTCCAATATACTGTGTGCATGAAGGCCAACCAAGTGAGCACAGGGGTGGAGCCAGGAGGCACTCTGGATGGGATGCCAGTCTTCTGAAGAGTACATGAAAGCCAAACACTAAACAAGACGGAGAGGACTGCTCATACTGTTCATGATGAGCTCAAATATGAGTTAAACAGTAGCTATAGGCACTAACTGCCAGTACAGACACAAGCCAGCATGAGTATCACATGACCCTGCACACTCCCTAGCATCTGATTGGCCATCTGCATTTATTATGGTGAACTATGGATGCCCTTTAAACTGTGGATTGTTCATCATCGCTATTGCAGTCTTTCCTGTCAATTCATATTTCGTCGAATCATACTAAAATCTTGAAACCTGGAGGCTAAGCGTTTGCCAGGATTCTGAAAGAAAAAGCCTTATGACTCTATTGCCCTGAAGATGGTCTGACATCTTTTTAGAAACCTTCCATAATGCAAGTCTTTTTTAGTCCTTTCTGCTACTGGTAAAGGAAGGAGCAGAGGCTGAAAGCCCCCAGCACCCATAAAGACAGACAGCTGAGAGCAGAAGTCATTGTAATTCGTTCAGGCATGACAGTGGGATGCTCTGGGGGGCCCTTAGGAGTCACTCACTGTGGTTTTGCTCACTGATGGACTACAATATGACTCAAAGGAATACAGAGAGGAAAATCAGGCTCGGGACAGAGTGGGTGTTCAGCTGCTTTTCACAGCCTTTCATACACTTCAGGCTGCAGATTTAAATGGTCAAAACACAGCAGCACAGCTGACCAGCTAACCAAACATGGCTGGGGGAGGGGGTCTGGCTGTTGTTTGGTGCTTACCATGATTTCCATAGCTGTCCATCGTGAAGTGCCCCAGTACATCGACATGCCTTGGTTTATCACGTAGGTCATGGCCCTCACGATCTCTGAGCAAGCAGTCAATAAGCAAGTGTAAAAAAGTAAATAGGAAAAACATTCCGTGACAGTAAAGCTTTCAAATTTTCAATGACCACAGTTTGCTTATTTTATCTGGGCTGCTGCACGCACATTCGCTTGGGTATATACAAGAGGGGATTTGGAAAATTAATGAAGATTAAGGTAATGTTTATTTATCCCAGTGGGAAAGTCTTGCGTACACAGCAGCGAGTATGTAGAGCACAGATGAGCATTTCGTACAGTGCAAAGCAGACAAAGTTCGAAGACAGAACGCATAATGCAAACCGTGACTCATATAAACGATATCAGCTGCAGTTTTTGCATTAGATTAGCTGAAGAAATAGGAATAAACACATATAATATTACACAGACCAACTGCTAAAGAAACGCTCATTATAGCAGAGTAAAACACTGTGTAATTAAGTACACCAGGGGGCGCTACAAATTTTAGTGTAAAATAATAAAACGAAAAAGTCAATCATCCATCCATCATTAGAAACCCAGTTTGTTAAAAAAAAGTGAATATATAACTGTGTGTATGTGTGTGTGTGTGTGTATTTGTGCGTATGTGTGTGTGTGTTCTTAACAAACAAGACTGAAGGGTAGTTCCTCATGCAGATGTATGGTTTACTATCACATCTTACGCCGTCATTCAGGACAGATGCTATTAAGATGAATGTATATGCAGTGGTTCTCACTTTAAGGTTTCCGAGGTGCCAGCAGCCCCCATCCTGCACTCACAGATCCTAGGTGTGAGGCTGCTCCCTTCACGCGGCTCACCCCTCGACAGTCACTCCTGCCTTTATGTAACACAACACGTGGTGCAGTGTCTCACAGTGAACCTTTACAGCGAGGCGGGCTGCGGACGGCACTCTGAGCTGCGCATTAACATTCCCCACTCAGCCTGGCCGCTGCGGGCCACGCATGCACTGCAGTCACGGCAGCTCGACGCACAGCCAAGGACTGCACTCCGGTTGGGGAGAACTGTGGGCTGATGCGATGTGGCAAGAGGCGGGGGGCTCTGCATTTGGTCACTGGGAAACTGCAGCACTGATAATGAGAGCTAATCTACAGGCCCCGCGGCTCCCCCACTCCTAAGTGCTGAGCGGAACGGCGACATGTAGCACAGCGGGGGAGCCGAAAGCCTCAAACCAGCAGAGAGACGTGAAGATGGGAGATGACAGGCAAACAGAAAGATGGAAAATAAATGCTGTATGGAAAAGAAAAACGACCCTTTTTATATATTAAAAGAACAAATTTGTTACAGTCAAGGCCAAATAGGCACATGTGGGATGGGGGGGTGGGGGGCGAGAGAGTGACAGGGAGAGACAGAGTAGGGAGAGAGAGAGAGAGCGAAAGAGAGAGAATGTGTGGGTGATGCAAGTGGGAAGCAAAGTCGAGAGAGAGTGGTGTGAATCAGAGGTTTTACACAGCAAGAGGGCACAGCTCACAGGCACACCATCACTCAACTGCTTGCACCTTCCACTCCAGACACCATGGGGTCATGGGAAGCTACAAGGTTAAAGGTCAACTCCATCGCCTCACCAACAGTGCAGATTCAGGTATTCACACGGGATCGGGGGTGCTCTCTATCCAACAGTGACTATTCCAGTGATGTACGACCAACGCGTTGCATGCGGCAGACAGTGCTCTTGCTATTCGCGGGCATTTATTTTGGTTTAATGCGATTATGCTAAGTTGGCCTGTCTGTTTATGTAAATAGGTAGGATTCTTGGTAGCTGGCCCATTGGGGCTTCTTGATGGTGATGCAAGCTCAGGAGTCTCAAGAAAAGCACGACATCCTTGGCATGGAAGGTGTGTGCTTCAAAGGAATTAATTCTGGACATTTACTGAGCTTAAGAGCTCTGCTTTTGGTGACATGTCTGTGCGTGTCTGACATTTTTTGCATCTAATCACAGATTTGTGCTGAAGTTAAGATTTCATGCACGCACGGCCATGCTGTGGAGCGTTTGGTTGATGCTCATCTTTAAAGGGGCAGTCACATAGAAGATGGGCCTGGTTTCACTCATCCTTCAGCCTCACAGTTTCAGAAGTCATGCAGCTACAGCTGCACTCCAACATGCGCAATTGTGCTGCAGTGCAGTGGTGACACAGAGGCTAATGATGTGACTGGTCAAGAGGTTCTGGAACAGTCCAGGTGAGGATTCATGACATTACAGAGAGATACTGGAGGGGTCCCATTACCACAGCTCTGATTACCCACAATAACCGTTCCTTCAGCGACTGCTCTGAATTTCAGTGAGTCCTGCCAAGACCCATCCAACAGCACCCGTGAGAGAGATCTCCAAAGCAAGGCGAGTGTGCAAACTGCGAATTGCTTCATTTATGATCAACAACAACTACGTGCTTAAATCTGTCCAGATCTCCAGTCATTAATGAATGGACTGGCTTAATCAGTTACAGAGGGATTGAATGCACCCCCCAAGCCAAAGCTACCCGTCTCTGCCACTCAAATTACACCCAATTGATGCATCTCAGAGGGTGTTATATATATTATATAAAGGGACCAAAACAGACATACTGCACCAATAGTGTTTCCTGTAAAAAGAAAGGTTCTCCTGGATGTACATCAGGCTACCTGAGGTAATGTTAGGTGTCCTTCTGAGGGAAGGTACTTTGTGAGTCCATTTCAGGAACCTTTTAAAGAACACAGAACTAATAGAGACCAGGGAAGAGGGGTAGCAGAGTGCACAGAGGGGTTAAGTGTGTGGTCTACAGAGAAGAACACACTGAACTGCAGTGTCCTTCATCCAACATCAACCTTAGAGCACTCGGCCCAAACACCATGGGTAGTGACACGGTCCAACTAAAGTGTGAGCAATTTGCTGCCAGTACTGAATATAGCTGGTAATCTTCTAACAAAATATTAATGAAGGACCCATTTTATTCATCAGCTTGCACAGTGGAATTCTGGGCATTAGCGCACTGAGTGCGTTTGTGTGTACTTATGCATGCGGTTTGTTTGTGAATGAGTATATCATGCATGTATATGTGCATGTATGTGTATGTGAGCGTGAGGGTGTGTGTGCGTGGGTTATGTTTAGATTACATTGTGGGGACCCAATGTCCCCCGCAATGTAATAAAAACCTGTTATTTTGAACATATTTCAGGTCTGGATTTGCGAATGCAATCAAAAAAGTAAAAATGCCAAAAGTCTTGTATTTTCTTTGGTTACTTATAGTTAAGGTTAGGGCTGGGTGGGGGGTTAAGGTCGTCATGTTGTGATTAGAATTTTCCCCATAGAAATGAATGGAGAGTCCCCGCAAATATATAATTACAAACCTGTGTGTGTGTGTGTGTGTGTGTGTGTGTATGTGTGTGTGTACCTCATAAAGGAATAAGTGAATTTGAGTGACACAAGCATAGGGTCTGTTCCCTCTGCAAACACTAAAATGGCAGCAAACTCCAGAACCATGAGGCAGGATTTCTCAGACTCACCCTCCATTGGTGTGTTGTTGTCTGGCCGGTTGGCAAAGACCACATCCACGTATTCCAACTGCATCCTCTGGAGGGAGCCTTTGAGTCCTGAGACAGAGACAAGGACTGACCAATGGTCTAAGAGCACCCATAACCGTGGTCATAATGTGAACATTTGATAGGTAATTGTTATAGGTAATTTGATAGGTTATAATTAGGCCTGTGTTATTAATCAAACCTTTGTTAATGGTTACATTACCCACTTCGTATTTGTTTTAGAAACAGCAATGAACCTCAATCTTTCACCATTTCAATCATCTCAGTTGGCCTTTCAGTCTCTTACTGTCCACCTTACCCAAATAACCACAACATTTTGTCTGAAAAATGTGCAGATCACAGTAATGAACAAAATGTTTTTCTTCAAAGCTACATCAGAATAAAGGTGAAATAACTATTGTCTTTGATACAGTGTTCCGGGGCTCGTCAGAATGTTTTTACAAATCCATACGTGTAAAAAATGATATCTTTTCAGATAAACAAGTTAGACACAGAGGAATACGATGGAACAGAACTGTTTTCTCTGTGTGAACAACGTGTTAATCACCCAGTAAAATGTGGAATGTTATCAGGTCACTGGGGAGGAAGAGATGCCAAGACCAGTTTGATGGAAACAGGAAAAAGAGGGGAACTGAAAGTTTTAACTGGCAGACAAAAGTCGGAAAGCCAGAATGGCAGTGTCACGATCGGGGCGAAGCAAGTGGCGATCGTGCGGGCAGGCGAGCAAGCAGGAGGCACACAGGCAGAGATCGGGGTAAACTAAGGGTTTAATTAGGGAAACGGAACGGGCAGGCAAGGACATAGACAACTTCACCTAACCACAATGACGGACAGGGGAAACAGGTCAGACCAGGACTTAAACACAACCGGACTAAGCAACGAAATCAGACAACGCTGGAGACAATCAGGGAAACACACGTGGGCAACCAGGAGGGCGTGGCACACATGAGGAGCCGACGAGCCGGGCATGACAGGCAGGCAGTGAGGGTTACCTTCAATAATGTGCTTCCGGGAAAGTCCTCTTTCAGTCTCTGCCCTGTTAGAGGGGTGGAAGAGAGATGGACACACATAGTTTGTGTCTATATATTTGCTTAGACCTCCCAGTGATTCTCCGTTTCATGCATTTAATAATTCCCAAATCCAAACCTCACAAAACTGAAATATATATATATATATATATATTATATATATATATAAAAACCAATAGGAAAACATTTTGACGGTTTAAGTTTCATGAAAAATTTAAGGTTGGTAAGTGCATAAGATTTTGAGGAATTTTCCCCAAAAATAGTAAGAGCGACACAGACAGCAGTGGACCAGCAGGGACAGCTCTGGCAGCGTGAAGCTGACCCTCAAAGCGCTTCAGCGATGCAGCATCCTGCATCCGGCCTTCTCTCCTGCTTCCATTACCCGGAGGAGGGAGCTAATACCCTGGAGCGATGCAGGCCCTTATCGGCCACCGCAGTCGCATCACGCTGTGTGCAGTATCTTGTAAGCATTTAATAACAGGGCCTGACAGCCGCATGCGGGCACGCAGTTCTCAAGAGCCTGTTTCATGGCTCGCTTGCCATTGCCGCAGTACAGCCCCCCTCATGGGGAAGAGGGACAGAAATCAGCAGAGTCAGCAGCAAGGACCCAGTGTTGTCACTCACAATTGGACACTGTTGCCTGCAAGGGGCTTAATCAAATGGATAAGATTCGAGCGCGAACAGGAGGGGTAGGCAGAGAGATTAGCCTGATATTACTTATGCATTTACAGTGAAGACCATCAGCTTAACGCCATACTGACTTGGATACATAAAGGCTACTTAGTTAAGAGCTTAAACTAAGGGTGCGACTTCCTCTATCATGGCATTAACTTGTGCAATGGTATAAAGCCCCATAATATATTTATACTAGGATACCCTATATATAGTCATGTGCCACATGACGATGTTACAGTCAGCAACGGACAGCATGACGGTGGCCCTATCATGTTATTGTGTAATGGAGCTGAAAATCCAGGTGACATTGTAGCACAAAGTGTTATTTTGTGTAAAAGTATAGTACATACAATCACGAACAGCACAAAATACTTGATACTGTTACTGGTTTATGTATTTGCTATGCTGTAAATTTTTATTGATTTTTTAGAGTGCACTCTTTATACTCATAAATTTTTTTACTGTAGTCTATACCGTTTAGGTTCGTGTAAGTACACCCTATGACGTTTGTGCAACAAACAGAATCGCCTAGCAACGCATTTCTCAGAAGGTATCATGTATACTTTTTTCTCGTACATACAGCTGGATGTTTTATTGAGACAATTCAAACACGTGAGTCAAAGAGAAGCGTCCGGCAAGCACTTCGCAGGAACCCTCCAGATTCCTTTGTTTTGTGTCATTGAGCTTGTGTGCCATAAAGAGTCTGTACACTTACTTTCCTCCCCAGTACAGCTTAGTAGTAATGATGAGACTGGATCGCCTAATGGGGGGGGGAGGGGGGGAATGAACAGATGGGAGAGATTAATCAGAACCCAAACTTTCCATTAGCAAGAAAACTTTACATGTAATATGACCAACTGAAATCAACACTGTCACAGTGCAGGTTCCGAGGTCATAGGTCACTGGCGCGATGCATATTTATCGTTGTGTGCGGGAGAAGCCAAATACAGCATTTCACCTTTGCATTTAAAAAAAAAGAATAAATGGTTTTAGAACAGAAATGTCTATTTTAGTCTCAACTTTTGTGGAACTCCTACAGAACAAGTGACAGAGAGATGAGTGACATTATATATAGCGAACTCATACCCAAACTGCATATATCTTCTGACTTAAGCCTGACTCTTCAAACACTGACAGAATGAGGGTTTTAGCTCAAGGCCAAGAGGAGTTTGGGTTTGACTAGGAAGTCCATCTAAAGGCATTAAAAATATCTGTGTGGGAGGAATTTCCTTGATTTTCTTACTTTCATTGCTTACTGTTGAGTAACACTGTGAACCACAGCTTTGACCTACATATAATGTGTAGGTCCTGCACTGCACATCTTTTTAGTCGTGAGGCAATCTGAATTGTAAATAACCGTTTAGCCGTGTACATATCCTGCTGTCCCACGTTCCGTGGCCACGTTCCATGGCTGCAATTTGCATTTCCCACTTACATAATGATGAAGAATCATTTGTAAACGAAATTAAAGGTAGTCAAAACATTGACCTTTGCCACTGCGTTGAAACACACGGTCCGCAGCATGTGGACCTGGCGGAGCAGAAGGGGCTTCTATACCATCTGTTGCTTCACTAGCCTGTGTGCTTCACTGTGCGCATCATCTATGTGTGTATCTGCTGATGGCAGGATGAGAGTTTGAGCAGAGTTCACACTTTCCACGTGATTCTCGCACTGACCTAATGGCACGTGTTCACATCCATGCGCTGACGAGTTTTTTATAACGCGTCCCTGTCAGCACACGTGTGATGAATGTCCTCCTTCGGCCCCCAAGACGGAATTGAGAGTTAGAACCAAGGAGTCGATGTCAAAAAGTGGGGGGGGGGGGCTTGTTTTTGTGATCACTTCACTCCCTGACCGACCAGCAGAACTGCAAAGTATTAACTGTCAAATAATTCCCTCAGTCATATATCGTGTGATTTCAGTTACAAAACTCCGGCATGCAATATGTATTTTAATGCTGTTAGCCCTTGTCCAGATCTCCCACCAGCCACCAGGCCTGGGCAGCAAGCTGCCTACTCCACTGATGCTGTCGCCGGTAGCCATGGTTACCATGGCAGGCCCCATCAGTGGTACTAACCAATCAGAAATAGCAAGTGTTCTCTAATCAGAAAAGCGTGCACTGCAACACTGGACGTTTTTGTTTCTTACAATGTCGCAACTCAAACAAAGATGAGATTAAAATGATATTACCTCCAACACTTTTTCTTGATGATATTACCCAGAATAATCTCAGCTCTGCAGAACAATAAATAGCAGAAGAAGTAGAATAAGGACTTTTAATGGAGAATCTGCACATTTGACATTTCAGAGAAGCTAAAACAAACAACAAACAAAGAACATTCATGCATTAGTTATACCTCAAACTGGTGCATGGAGAGTTTATCAGATGATTCCCCTTAGATATACGCTTGGGATAAATATGCATGTTTATCGGTGCCTCGGTAGCAGACATACAATGTGAACACACTGCCCGTCTTTCTTTGGGGGTCGGGGAGGTGTGAGTTCAATCTGACAGGACTGGGCACAGCCTGGCTCAGTGTTCTGAGGCAGGATGCAGTCTGTGTCGCTTGCAGTTAGGATGTGTCGCCTGCCTACCTCCCAGCTGCATACACCTCTGCCGTGTCAAACAAGTTGACCCCGCTTTCATAGGCAATAGTCATGAGTTGCTCGGCGACCTGCAGGACACAAAAGGAAAAGATAGAACCGTGTCTTTTCCTTATTGCAATATAGTTGAAATCTGTTTCTCATCACGTCTACTGTTGTTTATTTCATAAAAACATTTCTTATGATTGTTTACTTTCTGCGTATATGGAAAGAGCCAAACACAGCTAATCAAGAAGGATCATTTAGATGATTTAAAGTGAGCTCCTTTGAAGTCTAATAGAAGCACTGAGACTGTCATGTGAAGCCAACCTTGACGGTGCTATAGCCCACTATAGAAAGAGATGCAACATTCCACTCCAGGACCCTATAGATCTTCCATTCAATTTACAGCCTACTCCCTTTACTGAGACATTTAACAAATCACCCCATCCAAATTATTTTACATAACTAGGCTTAGTAACTACCAACTGCACCCCCTATCCCTCCATTATCTCCATACACATTGTAGCTAACAGAGAATTTAATCTACAGATTTGTAGATTTCCAACTGGAATTTGTGAATCTGTTCAGGCACTTGCTTAACTGCCTGGGATGTAACCCTCAGACTTCCCAGTCCTAGGGCCCTGTGGGGGGGGGAGGGGTGCTCCTATCCCAGGAATGTTTGGTCAACCCTTCGAGCCCCTGATCCCATCTCACCTCTCACCTTCTCCTCTTCGTGCACTTGAAGGTGATGGATGATGAACGTCAAACACACTGGCACTCAGACACATTTTTTGCCTTGACTCCCAGTGAGTTATCCACTGGGGGCACTGGTTATCTAAGGATAGCAGTTATGTGGCCTGGGTCACATTCCTCCAACCCCACAGAAATTAAAATTTCCAGAGCATGACGGACCCAGCTCCATGCCAGCATTTTCCAAAAAGCCAAAACCGTTTTAAAAGGTTAGTTCCTCAGCAATTCCAAATTAAACTCTACTTAGCATGACGCTAAAACCTGATCCCCAATAAATGCATGAAACAAATGAGGCATGTGCAGTTTATTTAAAACATCTCATCTTACCTCATCTGAAATCTGACCTCCAAAAGTTACCCAGGTACCTGCAGGGAAGGAGATTTTAATATTAATTTACTGTTAAAAAGCATCAGTGCCTCCTTGGTCACTGAAGGTCTTATGAACAGAAGAAGGGTGACGACCCAGGTGTCCTGCCCAGAAGCTTGTTCAGTATAGTAACAGAAATAATTCATTACTTCTTCACACGAAAGCTACCGTGCTTAAGTCAGATTAAAGCCAGATACAGGCGAAGTCCTCTAAAGTGAGTCCTCTACAACAAAGGTTCTCAACCCATGGGTCGCGACCCAAATTTGGGTCATGGCAAGTTCCGAAAGGGTTGCGAGGCACAGTTTGAAACGTACGCATTTTAAAACCAGCAAGCCCCTATGCTGATCCACGATCAGATTTCCCAGCCCGATTACAGAATTAACCTATATAAACGGGTCTTGGGTCTGCAAATGCTTAGCGCAAAACTAGCGAACAGTCAACCAATCCAAGAAGCCAAACCACAGATGCTTAATTTAAAATTTACTGGCACATCCAATCAGATTTGTGCGATAGGCATTGATTGGCGTAAATTGCAGAGTGCACTGCGTGCTTGATCATAGCGTTAATTTAGAGCTCTATTTGATAGAAGGTCGTGACTGAGCTGGTGTGGTAAAAATTGGATCACAGTACATAAAAGGTTGAGGACCACTATTCTACAATACAATACAGCCCATCGCCATCGTTATGATTATTCATTGTTGATGTGTACCAAGTTGGGATTTTTCAGTCACTACTTGTAGCTTGTGGCAAGAAATCTCTTTTCTCTCTGTATGAAAGTACAGTCCATGCATTTCCATTAACTCCAGGAGGTTGTGAGTTTTCTACTTCCAGTTAACCTTTATTCCCACATCAACAACTGTGGAAAAATGTAGGCAAGAAGTTTTAACAACAGACCTCTCCAAGGCACAAAAGCCTGGTCGGAGGCATGCTTTGTGTTGATGACGCCACCTGCTCCCGGCCTGCTCTGGGCCAACGCTCATCCAACGCTCTTCTCATGATTTCCAACACCTCAAGTTGGCACCAGTTTCACAGTGGAGCCGTGAGCAGGCCTGGGAGAGGAAAACGAGGCCTGGCAGAGAGCATCGCGTGACTATGAAGGTGAAACAATATAAATCGAGATCCTAAGCTCCCGATAGGCCAGATCCTGTGGGAATACCGCTTCATTGCAGTAAACTAGCAGGAACAGGCAGATGGCTCTGAGACACACTCACTTCCTTGTCTCACACAAGCTCAACGTGGGCAGCAGGACTGGCCAGAGGGACAATATGTAGCTGCGTACGTGTGAAATTTTCATACAAGCCAGTGACAAAAAGCACAACAAGGTCTGTGTTACATGTATATGCCACTAAAGTGAAGACAACAAACGTCTATATCTAACAGTACATGCCTTAGAGGCAACTACAGGCTTCTGACCCAAAGTACGTGTCCCAGATTTCCGTTTTTGTTGGGTGTATGATGAAGCCACTGTGTTAGCAGAAAAGACGTGATTCCTAGCACAAATTATGGATGGATGAGGAAATACTGTATGAGCAGAGCAGAAGAGTAAACAGTTATAATAGGACACAGAAGATCATACACCCACTCTGGAAATGTGAGTGTTTGTGGTACAAAATGAAAAATCACAACAAAATTCAAGAAAAATAAATAGATAGTGAAAAAATTAAAGGCACAGCTGCATAAGTGTGTATGTGTCCCAAACTAATACAGTAAGTGTTTGTGAATAAGTCGAGCCACTTAATGCACTCGGTTCTTCAAAGTTCAAGCTCCATCAAAGGACCAGAGGTTCCTCTACAGCCATCCCACGGGATTCGATCTTTGGTCTGACGTCGCTTTTTGGAGTATAGCTCAGTGTACAGCAGGAACATGGGCACAATGACTCAGTCTCACACCTACAGCTGCTGGTCCAGCAATGCGCCAGATTTCCATGGCAATGAAACAATCTCATTGTTTGGACGTGATTTCGATCACAGGAAAACACGGCATGGAGGCCCCTGAAGAAACAAAGACCTCAAAATAGTGAGAAATCAGATAACCTGCTGGTGAATATTAGAGAAACAGAATGATCCAGGTGATTAAAATCTCCACTCAAGGGAAATAAGAAAAGAAAAAACTGGTGTAAAAAAATAACACCATTAATAATAATATCAGGAGGACTAAAATATTTCTCTTAGAGTTCATGATTAATGAAGGAAAAGTCTTGCATCATAATTTATTTAACTTTTACTTTACCCAGGCAGTTTGTGTGTGTCTGTGTGTGCAATATGTGTGTGTGTGTGTGAGAGAGAGAGAGAGACACCTGTGATGACCCCCCCATCCCCCAAAAAACCTGCAGCTGTACTAACTCACGCTCATGGCTCCCTCCCCAGTGAACGTGGACTCCCCCCGTCTCCATGTACGATATATGGACTAAACTATTGGGACACACCTCTCAATCACTGAATTCAGGTGTTTCATTCAGACCCTTCGCCACAGGGGTATAACATCAAGCACCTAGTCATACAGTTAAGATCATAAATGTTTGTGAATGAATGGGTGATTCTGAAGACCTCAGTGAATTGAAATTTCTTCCCTGTAAGATGTCCCACGGTCAGCTGTAAGTGGCATTACTGCGAAGTGGAAACATTTAGGGACAACAGAAACTCAGGTACGAAGTGGCAGGACACGTAAAGTACATAAAAGTCACCAGTGCTCAGTTTGCCAATGCCAAGTGCCAGACTTCCTCTGGCATTAACCCCAACACAAAGACTGTGTGCTGGGAGCTTCATGGAATGGGCTTCCATGGCTGGGCAGCTGCATGCAAGCCTCACATCACCAAGCCCAATGCCAAGCGTCGGATGGAGCGGTATAAAGCACACTGCCTCTGGACTCTGGAGTAATAGAAAAGTGTTCTGTGGGGTGATGAATCATGCTTCTCTGTCTGGCAGTCTGATGGACGAGTCTGGGTTTGGTGGATATCAAGAGAACGTTACCTGCCTGACTCCATTGTATCAACTGTAAAGATTGTTGGAGGAGGGATAATGGTATGGGGTCTTAATGCCTCAGCGTACCAAGACATTTTGGGCAACTCCATACTTCCAACTTTGTTGGTACAGCTTGGGAATGTTCCAGCATGACTGTGCCCCAGTACACAAAGCAAGGTCCATAGAGACATGGTTGAGTGAGTTTGGTGTGGAAGAACTGGTCCACACAGAGCCCTGACCTCAACCCCACTGAACATCTTTGGGATGAACTAGAATGGAGATTGTGAGTCAGGCCTTTACACCCAACATCAGTGCCTGACCTCACAAACGCTCTTCTGGATGAATGGGCAAAAATTCCCACAGACTCACTCCAACATCTTGTGGAAACCTTCCCAGAAGAGTGGCAGCTGTTACAGCTGCAAGAAGGAGACCAACTCCATATTAAGGCCTATGGATTTAGAATAGGATGTCATCTTAGTTCAAGTAGGTTCTAGGTGTCCCCATATGGCCAGACAGAATTTCTGTCACCTCACATCAAATCTGCTGTTCGGAATCTCACAGAGAATTCCCAGCATCACAAACTTATTCCAACCGATCTCCACATTTCAAATTTCACATTTCAGGACTGTAATTCTGAATTGTTTATTTAAAAAAGTAGTTGGGTATTAGGTCAGGAAGTCCATGTCGATTTGCATCCGCCCAGAGCTTGAGGTTCTCTGAGGTTCTGTGTCGGCTCTGTGATTGTAAAAGGGAAATGCTAGTTCCCTTCCTCGGATTTGGGAGCGGACCCTTCCCGCTGAATCATCTGTCCTACAGGCTTGGCAAACAGGGAAGCCGGTGACCCGAGAAGTGCACTGTCTTGTTTAATCACTCAGCTGCTGATCAAACCAGAGTGAATTCACTCAGTACACAGCATGGCTAATTCACACACCGTGACCCTCTTTGGATACATACCACTGACTACAGAGTGCAATGGCCCCATTTTACACTAGGGTGATCTCTGAGGCATGTAACAATGCCTCATTTTAGATGTTGTTTGTTGTGATTACCTAATTCAGTTTTTTGGATGAAGAGTATATGTCTGATAACAATATTTTAAATAACACACACAGAAAGTACTTTTCAGAGCAGACTGGTAGCTAAATTTCTGGCCAGCAAATGTAATTACAGTACTCATAGTATCCAGAAGAATAATGGAGTCTGAGAGGAATGTGGTATTAAATATTAAATGCTGTTTATTAAGCAGATTACCATGACTAACCTTTGCCTCTTTCTAGTTATGTTCCTCCACACATTATTCTTGCTTGTGTCTTTAAACCAATTACCTTTGGATTAAAACCAGGTTTAGGAAAAGATGAATCAACAATGACGCTTCTCCTGTACCAGTCGACTTGCCAGTTTAACATTTATGGCCGTAAACACAGAATTAAAAGGATTTTGAAAAGACTGTCATTTTCACAAGTGCTGGTTATCTTCCATTCTGTGAGACATCAGGACATAAGTGTTATAGCAGAGAAGCAACGTACAAATATGGATCATATTCAAGCGCAAAGAAGCACAAAGGAGTGAAATATTGCTCGGAAAACCAATTCTACTTAATACAAACTGAGGGAAGTGAATTATGGTTGAAAAAGCCAGACTCGAGAGCTGCAGGTCCAGTTTAAAGGTCGTCCACTTGCACTGCTAAAAGTGCACATTGAAAGATTCCCAGACTGGCAACTTCTCGGCCTGCTGGCTCCCATCCAGGGCCAGGAAAACTAGGAAACTGTTCACAACTGGGTGAGAATTTAATGGTTCATCAAGATATCTTATCTCCAAGCCCAACGGGACATGTTTGCTGTGGCAAAGAGACACAACGACTGGAGGAACTGGGCCAGCAAAATCTCAAACTGGGAACAGCAAAAGAGCACAGCAGTTCAGAAATGCAGCCTCCCTACTACCTCACGTGGTGGTTTATAGAACTGTGGGTGTCGAGGCCCTCGAGCTGTGTCATCACCCACCACTTAGAGCAGCACTAGATATATCGATTCCAGCTTTTATCATGAGTAATCACTGTACAGTCAGCCTTAAAATTCCTCATGATCAATGCCTACCAAAGAAAGGCAGCAGATCCGTATTTCAATAAAGCACAATCCCCAAGATTTTTTTTTTTTCTGAGAAAACCAGCCCCCCTGCTGCATTTATTACATACATTTATCACAGGAGAAGCAGAGAGGCAGCATCCACAAAGAGGGAAAAAGCCAAGCAACACTCATGCTCCACCGGGCAGGCATGAAGCTTGTTGACTGCCCATACTCAAAGGCGAGTATCTTTTTGTCTGCAGTCACTGAGGTGAAATACAATTGATATTAGGGTGGACATAGTGGGGGATAATACCGCCCCCCACCCCCCACTATGCAGAGAGTACACTAAGGATAAAAGCTCCGCCCCTGCTGTTTCTGTGTGGGTGAAAAGATAACTGAACACTCCCCACTGCGATAAAAGAGAGAGACAGCTGAGCCCTTGTTCTGCTGCTTACAGACTGAGCGTTCCGTCTAACGCACTACTAATCTCATGTTCATGCCGAACCCCTCCCACGATTAACCCCCCCTCATGGGCAAGACCCTATATCAATGCCTAAGCAAGCATATAAATATTTAATATATTTTTATTGTAATTAAATGACTTTTTACAAGCCAATATATTAAACGGAATTGATTTAGGAGTTGCCTCCCGCCCAGGGTCGTCTTCTGCTTCATGTCTATTACCTGGGATAGACTCCCTGTGACCCAGAACAGGATAAGCGGTTGGAAGACAGATGAAGGCTTGGGCTTTTAAGCTGGAAGGCAATTACATGCTGCAATATCATTGCACTGTGAATAATTAATGGTTAATTTGTTAGATGCCTTGAGGAAATATTCTGCACCAAACTTCAAATTAAAGACTATTACATCTCCCATTTGACTTTGGAGCACTTGGGACTCCCCAAGGAGAAGTGAGAGTCCCTGGACAGGGAATGGGAAGTGAGGGATAGAAGTCCTACTGTACCTGTCCGTTCAAGCCAGTGTGAAGCATCCAAGACAAAGGGAGCAAATGAACTGCGACGGCACCATGTTCCCTTCCATCCCCTGTCAGCACTTCTGCTCTTTTGCCATTCGTGTCTAACCCTGATAAACATACTTTCCTGGCGCGTCCTTTAACCTCAGCTTGCTCCAGGAGCAGCCACTCAGCACAACGTGGGTGCTTCTCTACTTCTTGAGTCACGGTATGACGTTCTCTGATGCTGAGAGACACCAGAGTTCCTACTGGTACCCCATGATCTCCCTTATGACCTCAGCTGGGTATCTCTGCCTGTCTTACGCCATAGATGGCGTCCAGAAAGTAAAAAAAAACAGACCATGATTTAGTTTCAACCAAACAGTTGAGTATAAAGAGTCACGATCACAGAGGACTCAACTGCTTGGTTGAAACAACATCTTGGTCTGGATTTTTACTTTCTGTCCCACACACTGTCACCCACACCTCAAAATCAACTGACCTCATTCAAATTGCATTTTTGCAATTTGCAGCATCATTACCACACAGGGCTTCTAACCAGCCTTGCAGAAGTTTAATTTACAAGTTTTTAATACTTGCTGCCTAGCAGATGGAGCTTTCAGTCAAAAAGGAGATGGTCACATACCCATCCATACATCCATCCATCCATTTTCCAAACCGCTTATCCTACTGGATCGCGGGGGGTCCGGAGCCTATCCCGGAAGCAATGG
>JAODJX010000039.1:1350999-1366492 GCA_026776945.1 Isichthys henryi | reverse complement strand
ACAGCTGGGACTTGTGTGTGGGGCAGGGATAGCGGGATACCAAGCAGGGCAGTGGGGCCCGAGGACCGAGTTTGAGAGCCACTGGCTTACACTCATAATCTTAAATATATTATATAACCAAAAGTATTCCCTCTGCAGGTATAACAGCCTGTACCCTTTTGTGAAGGTTTTTCGCGCAAGGGGATTTATTGCCACTCAGCTGTAAGTGCATCAGTGAGGCTGGGTACGGATGTTGGGGAATAGGGTCTGGACTGACTTGCAGTCAGCATTTCAGTTCATCCCACAGATGTTCTGTTAAGGTGAGGTTAGGCTTTTGCTTAATGCCCGTTATGTTTTACCTGAGAACACCATTTCTTTCTGGACTTCACTGTGCGCGAAATGTACACATTGGGCCATATTTCTGCGCGAGTTTCTCTTCCCCAGCTGAGTATATGAGTACAAGATCCATTCCTCTCATTTTGACCCTCCCAAGTTAAAGAGCTAGCATCAGCAAGCCTGCTGTACAACTACGCATTTTTGTTCAAGTACCGTTACTTATGGTTCCATGGCAACCGCAAGTTAATTTAGTGTTATCGTGCTTGTTTAACCGCCTTCGGCTGCATCTCACGTGTACAATGGACAAGCATTTTCGACGAAAGCCACGTAATGTGCATCCCGACCCTCTGGTCGGTGATTAGGATGAGAATTTCGATAGTGGATGCGAGTTCATTTACCTTTTTTCCTTTATAAATGCATGCATTACTCTCAATTGTATGTAATCAAGATAATCATTTTTAAAAGCGAATAGAAGAAAAAAGGTTTGGGCACAAAGGAACAGAACAGTCTGCATTTTATAAACATGGACAAACAAACTACAATCACAGAGGACTCTCTTCACATTAATGAAGTGTACAATCGGATAGTATTTACAAAAGTCCATTTCTAAACACTATCCTGTACACAGGCTTTCTTAGCAATACTGTCCATCATCATACAGAAAATATACAGATACTTTGTCATATTGCTATATTTTAAGGGCATTTACACACTACAGAGGAGATGAAACATTGTCGCTGTATTTACTAAAGCTGTCTGTTTGAGAAAACATCTGGGTTTATTTTGCATTACGCTTTTACGTGGCTGGATAAATATATGCACTGATGGAGAGGATTGCCTGAAGCAGTGGGTATTCTGTCAATGCCTTGCCTACCAGTGCTTCTGAGCATTCCCCCTAGGTCCAAATCAGAGTAATTAATTGTAAGACTGAGTGTCCCACTGAGTTCCAGCACCACCTCCACACGCCCCGGCTAGATTTGCTGGATGTGACATACACAATTCTAGAAAAAAGGGAAAAGGTTACAAACAAAGGAACATGATGGAACACAAACCATGTCAGTAACTCATACTCACAATTTGCAACATACAAAGCAGTTCTAGCTGCATATCCTATATTATAAGGCTGAGTAAAGTTGAAGTTTTTAAGCGAAATGCATATAGTTAAAGAGCTTTTTTTTCCTTGTGGGTAGTGAAACATGCCATACACATTACTGTAGTTTTATACTGAGATCTTCAAGTCCAAACAAATGGGTTTTAAATGCCCCTATTTCAAGTATTGGAAAACCTTCACAGTAGTGAACAATTATCATACATTGGGCAGAAGTGTCTGTGGTCCAGCAGCTGATACCTTGGGTTCTCTTGTACTCATTTTACATCATCTTCCATCGCCGAAGACCAGTTCCGATGCTGAGAATAAAAGCTCAGAGGATGGTAATAATCTACGGATGTCGTTCTTGTCCTGTCCCAAATATCAAAGATGCATTGATTACATCCCAGCCAAATGAGACCAATCCCATGATCCACTGCAACACAAGTTTGTTCTTGGGAAGCAATTAAGAAGACTGATCTTGCCAAGACCACAAGTACGGTCTTTGAATTCTTAATATTGAGCTTCACCCCTGGTTTTGGTGCCTTCTGAGACCAGCCAGGCCCACCTGCCCCAAGGCTAGTTCAGGAAACTGCGGACAAGCTCTTCAACCAGGTGCTGTTCACCGGACGTCTGTGCACAAATTACCACCGCATCCAGACAGAAATCGGAACTAAAATCTGCATGGGAGCTATTCATGTTAAAGTTTGAAATCAGATTATGCAGCATACTTAGAACAACGTACATTGTATCTTCTTATTTACCAATCCTCATACTGCTGAATGCAAGCATACTGGTACCATTCTGATTCGAAAAATTTTACCCCCAGAGAAGGCAGCTGCTGACCCCATATTCTGTCACGCCGGTATTTATGAAGTGGAGCCACGTCATAGCTCATGATCCTGGAATCAGAACTAAAAGACTCATCATTATTGCTATATAATTTAGCTTCAACCAAATTACCAGCATTACACTTTATGAGTGTTTGAAAAAGAATGCTAGAAAGGGACACTAATTACTTTACATGTTGTCATGGAAACAGGAAGAGACCTACAGACATAAGTACGGTTGAATGGTGGGTTGGAAAACAAGCCAGCCCTGTTGTGTTCTGTGTTATCGCGGCCGTCTGCCTCGCCAGCTTCCAGCGGCCCCCTCCTCACCACAATCCCATCCGTGTGTCTCCTACATGACGGCAGATTGGCGCATGAGCTGCTTCCATCTTTCATGCGTCGTCAGAGCATTGGCTGGCTTTAAGGCTCTGTAGATGCGCCCAGGCTCAGTTTAATGGCCATGTGCGGGACACTGCTGTGTGTATCGCACTGTTAGGTCATTTACACTGTTTTGGCACTGGTGCAGCTCGTTTGGTTCCGTGTTGCGTGCTGGCGACTCGGGGCCCTTGTTCCGTAGCCATTCGCTTAGCGGCTTTTGGAAGCCGTACCTGTAAAACAGCTACGAGAGACCCGGGTTGTGAGAGGACATTACAAACCTGGATGTGTTTTATGTGCCAATGGGACTGACAATAAATTCATTACAGAGGGGGTCACATGTCTGCATAATTGTTTGCTTCAACATTAAACACTCAGCCGCATTTTATTTTTAAGAAGAGAGGTTTTTATATAATCATACCAACATTTTAATCACTACTGGATTGAAGCTGCAGGATGGGAATTCCGACGACCGACCTGTTTCAGTGCTTGTCAGAGCCTCTCTCTGACTCCTGTAATTTGCTTGCCCCTCACATTCTGAAGCAGTGGGCCGGATTATTAATAGATTTAGTAGTTTGGCTGTATTTTCCTCCCTTCTTCCTTTGCAAAGAGTCTAAAGGGACCTTCAGATCTTGATGGGGGTTCAGATGAACTGGCTTAAATATCCTGCAGCAGTGTTCATACTGTTATACGATGTTTGGTCGGAACACCCTGCCTTTTCTGTTTGTCTCTCTTGCCGCTCGGAGTAAACGTGTTATCCAGCTACTTCTAGTGCTAATGTGTCCTTGCATAGCTCCGCTTTTCTTTCTCGCTGTTCACCCAGGGACGACATCCCGCACAGAATCTGCCTCAAAGCCAAATCAGTGACTGGTTGTCTGTTACAAGCCACAGCTCGTGGTTTTTCATATATAAAAAATGATGTTCTACAGTTTTTAATATCAGCTAGACTGCGACTAGACAGGAAATGCTCCAGAATGTTTCACTGGCCTGTTTTTTCATTCCTGTGCTGAAAAGGAAATTATCTCAAATAAAGCTGGGCAGTGTTTGCATTCTACGGTTTCACCTGTGATAACTGGTGTCGGGGACTTTTACATATGAGTCACTGGGTCAGCACTGAGCCTGTAGCAAAGGGGTCCTTTCCCCCCAGTGACACTGGCCTTATTTATAACCTTCTTTTCCTGTTTCAATAACAAGTGGTGTGAAAGCGCCTTGCACTATCCAGGTACGTTTCATTTCCCCCCACTGTACTTAAACGCCCTTCATTAAGCAGACATCCTTGGCTGATCCTCAAAGCCACAGTAGATGCCAGTGTTGCCTGTGGATTTAATGTTCTCTCACTTTAAAACAGATAGTATTTCTTACCTTGTCAGACACTGTAGTAACACCCTCCACAAGTACTGCTGCTTTTGTACCACACACACACACACACACACGCACACACACCTGGGGTTATGTAAATATTACATTAGGGGGACCCAATCTCCCCAAACTGTAATAAAAACCAATTATTTTGATGTTGTGGGGACC
Organism: Isichthys henryi; assembly: GCA_026776945.1. Classification (NCBI taxonomy): domain Eukaryota; kingdom Metazoa; phylum Chordata; class Actinopteri; order Osteoglossiformes; family Mormyridae; genus Isichthys; species Isichthys henryi. Next base: position 1,362,358 of record JAODJX010000039.1, on the reverse strand, counting down.
ATTTTTAGGTCCCCACAAAGGGAAAGTCAGTTTTATAAAAATCTGAAACTACAGTTGAAAAACCAAAATAGCTAAATGTCTTGTATTTTGTTTGGTTACTTATGGCTAAGGTTAGGGCTGGATTAAGGGTTAAGGTTGTCATTACTGGGATTCAGGTTATGACAATAGAAATGGATGGATGGTCCCCAAAAACATGTGAGTGCATCCCCCCTCCCACCCCACCTCGACGCACGCACGCGTGCATGCACACACACACACACACACACACACACACACAAACACCAGTGTTGTTTGCATTCAAACAGCACTGTGCAGTCTGTGTGCCTTATGGTCTACAAGTTTGCTAATCTATGTTTCTGACTGCCCCTTTCTTAGATTTGACAAGCAGCAACGGTTTGAAGTCACGAGGCTTAATTTCAGAGCCTATCATTTGGCATAAAAGGTCAGGTCACTTGTGATTCAAAGTCTTCATTCCTTTCCTTCTCAAAAACATAAGTACAGTTCGCCATTTAAAAAATATTTGCACGCCTACAAATATTTTCTGCAGCTAATATATCATTATGGTTGACCGTCAGCATATTGGCTAAGCAGCGTGAACACGCACAGATGGATTTTACATTCGATTAGCGATACACACATAACCCTAAAGCACATTAGGCAAATGTAAAATACTCTCAAAATATCCATTTTCGACCGAGCAGGTACGGGTACAGGAACTTGCAGGAAAATTACTTGGTGTCCATGTTGAATCACACTGACATGTGATTACAGTCGATGGACTGGGCCACCTCTGCCTGATGCTACTGCAGCACCAGGGTCGATGTCACAATTCCCTGAGAAAGGGGCCACATGCAGAGAAGCACACAGTAAAGTACCCCCCCTCATTTGTATGAAAGAGCAAGAGGTCATGCGATTACCTCTATACTACTTAGTGTAAACGCAGACAAAAGTGCACCAGAGAGCATTTACGCCAGGTATGAAAGTAAAGGATGTGGGGGGTGGGCATCATGGGACAACAGCGAGGGGGGGTGTTTTATTCATGACAGTGTCGAGAGTGTGGGGCAGGCAACAGAAACACACAGTGCCACGCTATGTTCTGTCACAGTCTGTAATTATTACTCCAGAATATTACACATATGCACAAATAGATGCTGACTGTACAGGAATTCAAAACCCCCTGAAAGTCATACATTCTCATACAGCTACTACATTTTCAACAAATAAAACTTAACACACCCCTTTTGGTAGATCGCTGACAAAGAACAAAAGACTTTTCTAGAATCATGTGTGAATGGTGCGTTTAAAAGAATCTCACAAAAATCCATACAAATCTATAGCTTCCGGTTTTAGCGTATTTGGACGTCCGTGCTACGTTTTTCAGGACAGACACACCGCACGTGCGATTCGGAGGCCGTGGATTCCTCTCTCATAGTATTCCCGAACATAAAATTCTAGCATTAGTCCTGCGCAGTAGCACTTAAGCAATGCCACAGCATGCTGCAGTGAATCCATGACTGAATCACGCACTGAGCCAGTCGAGTCTGATTCAAGTAAATGCACAGACAGGTGTTCTGAGATGACTTAGTGGGATGCTGCTGCATACAGAGATACCTGCCTGAGGGATCCATCCCCTCTAGCTTCATAAGGCAGCCGTGTTTGGGATGGATAGACTACATGGCTGAGTGGCTGAGTGAGAGGGGAGTGTACATTCTCACATACCGGTACTTCATGCCAGTCAGCTTGCCCGTGGACTCCTTCAGAGAGATGTGATGCCTTGGGGTGAAGGATCCAAAGCTGCGGGCAATGATGGCAACCGTACGGAATTTGGCCCTGGCTGCGTTCACCATGTTGGGGCTACTGGCGTTCGGCTTGCTGTGGTCCCCGTTGCGCCCCTTCAGGTTGTGGTCCGTGCAAGCGATGGAGACCTGCATGGCTTTCTGGGCACGCGGTCTCAGTTAGCAGACTGCTGGAGCGCCTTGGCTTTCTTCCACCCGGCAACCTTGACACTGCCAGTTGACACTCCGGTACCAGCAAAAGGAACTTCCAAGCTTCGCAGTACGCCAGCAACTTTCTCTTACTCGCCCCCCCCCGGTGCCTGTATACAAGTGGCAGTGGCAGAGCTGAGGAATGCAGCGGGAATCTTCCAGAGGTCCGGAGATAGCTGGAGAGCTTCCAGTATAAAGCTAAGCAATCTTGGGCTAGTTTCTCCGGCTTGTGCACGTTGTGCTGAACGTGGATGAACCTAGGTGGGCTCTCAGTATTGGTGCATTTCTATATCTGCAGAAACCACCTCTCACTGTCTCTGTGCCTTTCCCTCTTGCAAGTCCTGTCGTGCCTCCCTCTTCCTGCAGATGTTAGTGCATGGCATCAGCGGGATGTTGCCCCAGATTTTGGTCTGGTCTATGTACGTTTTCTCGTTTTCACCCCTTGATTTCAGCAGAAGCACCCCATCTCTGCTGGACTGTGTTCTGGTGAGCCGAGCTGCAGTTCACTTCAGTCTGAAAACGCTCTCTCCTTTGCTCTCCCTGCATCTCTCTCACTCTCTCTCTCTTTCTCGCTTGCTCTCTCTCTCTCTCTTTGTGCCGCCTTCTGCTAAGCGCTAAGTTCCCTGCAAATCAGCGGACTCCAGCGCAGCACACAAATGCACACTCATGGACATGAGCAGGTGCTGACTGACACACACACACACACACACACACACACACACACAGCCACATACTTGTATTCATATCTTTGTGGGGACTGTCCATTCATTTCTGTCCATTCAATGACAACCTTAACCCCCACCCAGCCCTAACCATAACCGTAAGTAACCAAGCAAATTGTAAGACTTTTGGCAGTTTTAGTTTTTTGATTGCAGTCACAGACTTTTTTATATTAAATTGAGTTTCCCTTTGTGGGGACTGAAAAATGGTCCCCACAACATCAAAATAACACATTTGGTCCTCACAGTGATATAAATGCATAACCTACACATACCTTGGACAATAATGGAAGATACAACGTGTATTATACTCTTAATAAGGACTACGAGAAAGTCTGGTTGAAAGACCTATATTGGACGCATTGTTTTATAGCAGAATATCACTTATGTGCTAAGCCCTGCTTGCTTATCAGAACTTTAACTGCAGCTGTCCAAAACTGAGCGCGAAGGTCTGTCTTTAAAAATAGACCAACATCAAAGAAAGGCAAGTTATTTTTAAGAAAAATTGCTAGAATGAAATGACAGATGAAATGTTAATGACATGAGAAGAGGAAAGACTGGCATAGGAAAAGAATGAGTGTAAATTGTTGGTTACCAAGCAAGAGAGAAAGGGAAAGAGGGAAAATGGGAAACAAAAGAGAGAAAAGGGGGGAAAACGAGGGTCCGTCAGCTGTCGACCGCTGCCGAGCGATACGACGGCATGACACCAATGGCATCTCTAAAACTGATAGAGCAGTGACTTTGACTGACAGTGTTTAATCTATTTGTGAGTGCTGGTGAGAGTGTTTAGGCTAAATTACGGAGAGATTTCACATAACGGAGTAACAGTGCCCTTTACCCTCTGGGCAGGCTAACAGCACTCTGTTTTACTCTGAAACGAGAGTGGGGTTAACACTCATGTGCGGGGATTGAAAAGTTAAACCGCACAATACCATAGATAACTGCCCATCTCCTTGGGTGCCAGTCTATTAAGATGGTTAATTCATTGTGATGCTGTATGTAAATAGCGAAACGTGAATATGATGCAAGGTTCCACTGAATCCTTGATGCATCACTGGAATTATATACCTGTTTAGCATATGGCTCAGACTGAAAACAACTTAATACATCATATTTCATAAAAATTGCTATTTCGCTCAAGTAATCCAAGTTAAGTTAAACAGCTGCGCCCCCACTAGAATTTTAAAACACTTTTGTCACGTATCCAGTTCATATAATTAGATTACATCAATCACACCTAAGCAAGCAGACTTATCTCAAACCCACCTGCTTAATTTCACATGTTTGTGTGTATATGGATGAGCACGCACACCTGGAATTTGAGTACAATGACGCTGTGCCACATTCACATTTAAGATCCAATTAAAATTATTTCTAGGCCTGCCAATAAGAATTGGCATAAAACCACACATACAGCCATTTGTGGCATCTCAATGAGCATGGACTGGACACATAAATTCTACAACAGTACACGCTTCTCCTAACCTCTTGGCAAATACAACCAAGCACAGACTGGAGATGGATCTGTGTTTTTCCCAGCACAGTAAGCAGCTGATCTGCACTCAGTCTGCCCACCAGGTTCCCTGCACCGACCACAACACGACTCTCAGCTCCGTCCTTCCCACGAGCCATCTCTCTATGCCAACTTCAGCCGTGTCTGACATGTTGGTACTGCAGGCCATGCATTGTAGACAAGCAGCACTTGCTTTGACCATCCTGTCACAATTACAGGGGCTGCTGTAGCAAAACATTCACAATAGTGCTACTTGCATCCGTTTTAATTGAGAGCCTGTTATTCAGGTGTAGAACTTGAGTGTTACTGTCAGCAAAAAAGCGGTGTAAAGATATAGGCCCCCAGTGAATCAGGGCCAGCGCTGATGCAGCCTTGCGTCAACTCGTGTTGCAGTTGGGACCAGGACTACAGGATGCAAGTTAATATGGATGGATCCCTATATTGTAGCTGTTCATCACATATACATTACTGTACAAATACTGTATTACAAGTTAGATATGGACAGTAGGTCATTTTACGGCCTCACCTGTTTCACTAAGCGATATTCCTGCTGACGTTCTACTACATCCACTTTCAGGTGTCTCTCAATTAATGTATATTATTTACTATGGACATAAATGCCATCAGATGTGATTCGATCAGGCATAACTCAATGCAAGACTGTATAGTCAACCCTGATCAAGAACAAATCTAACCAAAGTGTGATTTACTCAGATCGGATGTACTTAAAATGCTTAAAATGTCCCTTATCCTCTGTGGCATCCATTAACAGGTCTTCTGTTTCACTGGCTGTTTCACTGGCTGTTCCACTGGCTGTTTCACTGGCTGTGTCAGGTTTCTCAAGCTGCATCAGGGCTTGACGTCACCCAGTGGAGGTCAAGAGGAGCAGAAGGAAGGGTGTCCAGTATAACCACCAGAGGGTGAGTACCACACATGTCTTCCAGATTTACCGCCACACTGACAAGCGAGACTGTCACAGCCTGACATCACATGACCCATCAGACCCCCAGAAAGACCAGAGGGGTTCGCTGGGGGGTCACCATGTGCATGCGACAGTAAGTACAGAGTAGGCATTTGTTTGATAAAATACATAAATTAGACTTCTTGTGTCAGAATATTTATAATGTATCGATCAACAGACTAACAGATTGAGACCATGTACACATTATATTAGTACAGTCAGGATGGAATTATACATTATATTTGCTCGTCTGTCTTCATGTTCTTCATCTCTGAGCATTTTATATATGAAAGACATATCCGCAAGATATTAATGTGTCAAACTGGAATATATGCTAGTTGGGGTGCAGGTGTCTTGAATACACAGCAGGAGACCGACGTCCTTCACTTGTCCACACTAGTTCTTTGCTTTCAGGGAGAGATGAATGGCAGAAGCAATGCTGGAATGCAAAAAGACTGCAGTCTTACTCACAATGACAAATGGATACTAAGTATATTAATCTGGCAGTAGCAAAATCTGCACAGCAAGACATCAGCATGACAGCTGTGGGGATCAGAACCGTATATTTCATTCTAAAGGATTTGTTTGTTGCATATAGTTTCCAAGGATTCCAAAAGCTACATTTAGTATTTTATTAGTATTTTATTATAGAGCACTGCATATACTTATACTATTGTAAAAAATACGTAAGTATAGCTAAGTAAAATAAAATAAATGAACAAGGATTCATGGTGTGTGACATTCATACCAGTGAAACAGTGGTTAAGTTCCCGAACATTTCAGTCGGACTTCTTCAATACAAGGACACACTTTCACTGGCATACTACACACATTCACTGGCATACTACACACATTCACTGGCATACTACACACATTCACTGGCATACTACACCACCACACCCTTTACTGGATAGTTAAAAATCATGATAATCGAGCTCAGGGGCGTCGTTAGACATTTTTTATGCCCCCCCCCTCCAACTCCGGTCCTGGAGAGCTACTATCCAGTAGATTTTCTATCCTACCCGGCTTCTGATGAGCCACAGCTGCTCTCAGGCAAATACCAGGAACAGGTGTGGCTCCTCAGAACCCCGGTATGATGGAAAACCTACTGGATAGTAGCTCACCAGGACTGGAGTTGGAGACCCCTGTATTATATTATATATAACTTGGCCATCAGCCCCCTCCCCCAATAAAAACGCCGCCTCTTCATCCTTTCATCTCTAACATTTAAAAAGAAAAAAAAAATCCTGATTTATAATTTCATTTTATATTGATTTTGATGCATTAATCTACATGTAAATGTGAATGATCTGTACAGTTAGCTGCGCATGCCAATGAGGGTAAAACCACGTAGGCCTGAATTCATCGGGTGATGACCCTGATTTATCGTCATTACCACCGACTCATTTTCTGCTTCCTGACTTTATTGCAGCAGTTTTCTGTCAGTACTAATTTGTTTTTTTCCACTTGCCTAAGGTTGCGTGGGGCACGGTGGTGTGCAATTCAGGTCCAGTTCTATGGGCAAGAAGAATGCTGATGTCAGGCTTCTCCAGGCTATAACAGCTTCCTCCTACATTTCAAAGGGACTTTGAATTTGTATCTGATTTCCCTTTTAGCATGCAGATGCACGGTAAACCCTCTCCAGGGTGTGCTGTGAATCACCATGACCCTAATAGGATATGAGGTTCTCATAAATGAAGGATCACGTTAATGTTTAAATAAAACGATTCTTCAATCTTGCTTAAAAAACAATGGCCGAATAGAATACTGTTGTCTGAAACAATTACATGAATCTATAAATACCCACCTTTCCAAATATGGGAAAATTAATTTCGCTACCCACAATCCATCTCCCACATACACAGCTTAGAACCAAGGACAAATTGTGATGTGACACTGTCATTATGTGGTGAAGAGTTTTGTATGCAGACTGATAGTATGAAACACAAAATCGATATCAAGATGAAATGAACCAGTTTTGGGGAAAAAAAAGTATGTTTAAATCTCCTTGATACAAGCAATACTGCATAACAGATTACATTTTCATTGCCGAGTCACAATTAAACTACAGTATTACTATTTAAATGTGAGCTTAAGGCACAGCTGTTAAATCAGCAATTCCAATGGCTCTCTAACGTCAACTGTCTGTTTAAACAGGATATCAAAAGCCAAACCGACAAAAGCGTTTTTATTCAGTGCCCTGCCAGTGAGGAATTTGGAGGACATGGGAAGATGGAAAAAAACACCAGATTGCTCCCTGCACATTGACCAACTTGAAATCTTGATGCAGGAGGAATTCATCACTAAAAATGTATTTAAGTTGGAGGAACGAAAAACAGCACTTGGCCTTCATATTAAGCTCACCATTGCACTGCATCTATTAATAGTTTTTCATAGCGCAAGACTTTTAACATGAACTGTATCACAGTCCTTATTGTGCAGTGCGCTGAATGTGGGTGGGCTTTGTTGTACAGCTGCAAGTCTGCTTCTTGGACATGATATGAACAATGGAGAAGCATCTGAGCTCCATATAATCAAGTATTCTGATTTGGATAAGGGACTGAAATGCAAACTGTAAAGAGACAAGCTCATGATTCAAATGAAATCTAAGCAAAACATGCCAATGAGAAGCGAATTATGAACTGTTGACATTTACGGGCATATAGAAAAGCAATAAAAATCGTATAGCTGATTATTCACTGCTTACATTAAAGATTATATTTCAGTGAAATGTGAAATATATTCACTCTTGCCTCTCTCCAGACCCCACCCACTGCTGTCAGAGCTGTGCAGCCCTTTTCCAGTCACCACACCGACCAGTCCTACAAAATAACCAGCCCTCAACACCCAAGCTGTGAACTGCATGGCTTTTATTTTAGCCAGGAATTTACAAGTAGTGCAGCTGGTAATGTGTGAAAAACATAAGTGCAATTCAATGTTAATCAACATAATTCCACCCTAAGAAGCTAATCCCCAATATGAATATAAAGGACCAAAGTTAGCAGCGATTGGCCAATGGTTTGCAAGCATAATGTGCTGCCCCATCTCTGACCACTCCCCTTTCGTCCCACCTAACATGCATGGTCAACCCCCCTTTTGCAGAAACAGAGTGACATGGTTAGAAGCTACCCTACTATTTGGGGGTTATTGTTGATGTGTGTGTGTGTGTGGGGGGGGGGGGGGAGTGTATGACAATTAAGTAAGTCAGGAGTCTGCAGGAGCCTATGTGTGAGACTGTGGGTGACAGGAAGAGCCAAGTTTGCATACGAATATCCGTGTTTATTTGCTAGGGAGTATCAGGGATTGAACTTTTCTAGTGGCTTGTTTTTCTGACTCTGATCTCCAGTTTCAGCATTGACTGCAAAGGCGTAAAATACAGGTCCCTGCTGTTTAAGCGGCCTTCGTTTCCATCTCACTGCTTTCTAATTCTCGGCTGCGCACATGCCTGTGTAAATATACGTATTTGTACTTTGGTGGATCTGTGCGTGTTTGTTGGTGTCACACATTCTAGATTCCTGCATTAGTGTTTACATCTGACCCCTGCAGGTCCAGTGTTATCTATGTTAGCCAGAACCCACCCGGCCCAGTGGTTCCGGTGTGTATGTATGTGTGTAATTTGCATGTGTCTACATTTGAGCTGCTAATGTACAAAGGCTACATTTGAGTGTTGCGCATTATTGAATGTTGCTTATCACCATCTGCCAATGCATTGTAGATATTAAAAAATGAAAACTCCACAAAATAAAGAAATCCAGGTACTCCTTCATTTTCCCCAGTGCCAGCTGGCAAACCTACACCTTCCGTCTGGTCTCCGGCTAATAACTTAGATGCTAAGCACTCATTGTGGAGCAACTGGTGAAAGCCTGCATAATAGATTGGCTAATCCATGCGGTTCAGTTCATTTACCTAAACTTGCCTACAGCTTTACTGAGGAAATGAAAAATGTACTTATAATAGAGAAGAATGCCCTAGGAACACCTCCCAAAAGCTTCAACTGGTATAACCCCGGGTGGGGGCCGCTCCCAGTGCAGTAAAGGTGATGCTCTGTTACACTGCACAGCAGGAAAGGACTGATAAGGAGCAAAAGTCTTTCATGAGGGCTGTCTGCTTTTTGTACATTTAACCTGATAGCACATGTCATTTATATACTTAAAATGAAATATTTGACAATATTCCGCTACAGCTTGCTGCCTCAGAGGCAAAGTTACACTGAGGATACAGAGGCATGAGCTACACTGATGAGAAGCCTTTGATTTTTTTGGATGATTTGCCCCAGTTTTACAAGAACTCAGTGAAATGTTCTCATGCATAGGAACTGATCCTTCAATTAGCTTTGGCGTTCTAGTACAGAGCCCTGTGAGATCATATGTAAAACAATCAGATGATTGGTGGTGCATTTTTAGTGAGACATGCAATCAGTACCTTCAAAACACAGGCAAGAACCACTGTGGAAATCTGGGTCAGATAAAGATCGAAAAATGAAAAACTATCCATTAAAATCATTCTTATCTCATGCACACTGTCCTTTTCATAAAGAGAAACCTCTTCACAATGGACTTGTGTTGCAGCTTTGTAGCATGTACTCAGTGTATAATGATATAACTGCTCTTTAGCTCTTGTTGTCCTGAATTGAACCAGAACAAATCTGCTTATTCCCAGTGGTGAACTTGTGTAAATATTAATAACAGCAGGGCTCCACCTGGTGGCTGTTATAAATTTCATGGAGACAAACACTATACACTGCCTGCAAATACACTCAATATTTTTTTTAAAAAATCTGCAATTTTAAATCCTGATTTAATGCTGGTTCTGCTGGCAGAAGGCTATGCTGAACATCAGGATGCTACAAGGTTCAAAGTTTCTAAGACAGCAGAACAGAAGAACAAGGTGAAGCAGGAGACACTGGGAACGACCAGAAACCAGTCAGGTAAAGGGCAGAAGCAACTTTCTAATGCCAAAGATGACCGTTAACGTATCTGACCATTTCTCATGATTCACAGGATGACATCAGGTGACCTTCACAAGGAACAGGAAACATTAAGTGCAGATGTGAAGTGCACTGCTAGGACAGTTCATATCAGGCTCCTAGAAGCAGGACTGAAGTCCCATAAAGCAAGGAAGAAACCCTTCATCAATGAGAAACAGGGGAGAGTCACCCTACGGTTTGCAATATATCTATATGCACATCCATAAATTGAGAAATGAGTGAAACAAACAATTGTGTTGTGGCCTCTTGATGTTTTCCAGAGCTGCCGCTCTAATCGCACATGCCATGCACACAGACTTTGGTGATTCACTCCATGCTATGTTAGGGTTAGCTGGTGATAATCAGTCAGGAGATCGGCCATATAACTGCCCGGCTTATATAAAAATACAGGAAAGTGAAAAGTATCATTTTCCCCATAGATGTTCATCTAGACTAGAACAGAAATGTGAATTAGAGACAAATATACATTTTTAATTCCTTTGATGTCCTGGAAATCTCACATGTTATGTGTTGAGGCTTCTGCACCTCCAGAAAAGCAAAGCATTGACCCATGATGCCTTCACTATGGACATTGACGCTTAAGTAATACTCAGCGCTCCCCCTCCATAGTACCATCCCAAAGGGGATATCGCAGCGACCTGCATGGTAATTCCTCTCTAATTGCATGAGCAATTAAGAATTTATATTGGTAACAGCTGCCAACTGATGTTAAATATTTATTATTTTTCCAAGTTCAATTAATGATGAGCATTAGTTACACTGTGTGTAGATACACTATAGGGTTACATGCAGAACACAGGGTTAACAAGCCTTGTCCGACAAAAAAATCAACCATTGAAATAAATTAGAAATTACAGATTAGACATACATTATATATACATGGTACATAAATACATCCTGCTTATAAGAAAGGTGACATTAACTTAGTGTGTCTGTGTTTGCTGATTCATATACTGACAGGTCTATTTTATATATATAAATATACACACATACACACAAGCAAACTGCTTCGGAAATAAACATGATTTACCATAATACTTAATAACACATATAATTCATAACATATTACAAGAACTGACAAGTATGTAGTGAATGACATGCAATATCCACCCATCCATCCATCCATCCATTTTCCAAACCGCTTATCCTACTGGGTCGCGGGGGGGGTCCGGAGCCTATCCCGGAAGCAATGGG
>JAODJX010000039.1:1289258-1310346 GCA_026776945.1 Isichthys henryi | reverse complement strand
TCTGGGCCTCCCTGCTGAGACTGCTGCCCCCGCGACCCGACCTCGGATTAAGCGGGAGATGATGGATGGATGGATGGCATTTTACTTTATTATACATATAAACGAATACTTAATGTTTCATAGATGCATTCATATTTTTGTGTATATAGATTTTTTATTTATGTAATATATATTGCATTTTGTAGTAGGCCTACCTCTTGTGTACAGTGACGATATGAAGGCATTCTATTTTAATCGCACACAAATGTACAGACAGACGTGCGGTACTGCCGCCGAAACATTTAGACATTACAGTACACCTAAACTGCAGGTGAAAGTGACACTGCCGTAGTCCATATTCAGCTGCTGGTTATGTCGACAGGTTGAGGGAAGAAACTGATCATTGTTTGGATCCTGTAATATACATCGTTCTTTGTTGTGTCAGCGGTCAATGCAAGTTTGTTATACCAAATATCTATATTAAACGACTGATGTGTCCACTGGCGTGTCCTAATATAGCAACTACACAAATAAGGTTGTTTAAAAATCATATCCCATACCTTGGTAGATCTTACCCTCAAAGACCGATATTTCATTTAAAATGTTGGCTCCAGCACATACTGTGGTACCTAAGATTATTATAAATAACTAAAATAACGGCTGCTAAGAAACCAGGCACATAGAGGTAAGGAGTTATAACTTTTTTAAAGAATGTATACGGGGGATATCTAAATGGTCACCGTATCTGATTGGCTGGTTATAATCTAAGAATCAAAATATCCATACGTATTATTGATAAATTTTGTGTCAATGCAGTAATTTTCTGATTGTACAAAGTACATACGACGATATAAAGATTTTCACTAACTTTTTGTGATCAAGTGAGTGCATAATATAAAGTTTCTCCCCGGAACCACGGATGTCAAGTAACAGCAATATAGATTCTAATGGGCATGACGACCGGAGGCTAAAGAAGCTAAACTGCCAGTTCTGTATGGTTATCCTATATACAGCTGATTGTCATAGGTACGTCATACAATTAGATGCTTCTCGCATACCTCCTGCAGTCTGTCATGGTGTACCCCTGTCTTTTATCCTATGGTTTTCCCTACGATCCCGTCCAGGATGACCGCTTGGAAGGTGCACAGATGAATGGATATTCCTGAGTAGTTCCCATCTTTTGCCTGAGCTTTGCTTATCATGGGTCTCTGTTACTGCTATCAGCAAGAATAGGAACTGACGTTTGAAGCTTTTGGACACGTCAGCTGAAAGACACGGAAGGCTTTCAATGTGACACACTTAACGGAAACCCATTGGATACATGCGGCTTTGCGAACACGGAAGGGTTTTACTGTGACGCGCACTTGAAGTATACGGAAGGATTTTGGTGAAACACGTAATGCTTGCATGAAGAGATGCGCTCAACTGCTGGTTATGACAAGGAATTATAGTTTTTTAAAGTGCATTGCGGTTTTAAAATACTTAGCTGTGGATACGCAGGAGAATCACGCACGAAGTCTAAGTTTGTAGATGTATGCATCGTTGGTCGGCTTATTAGGTTAGTGGGGTTTCCATGAACCATTTCATCGCAAAAGGTACCGTCATGCTGGCTAAACGAAATAATCTTACTAATAATTTAGTATCCATTCTCTATTCTGTTTATTTTTTTGCATTCTGTTTATATTGTTTTCGGTTGTTGTTATATTTCCTCAGTCTCTTTCCTGGAATTCGGTCAATAATAGTTATTATTTTCTTGTATGAGTACTAAACTGACTCCATAGTTTACAATCACCAACAGATAACTGGTACATCCTGCGGTCGTTGGTTAGAGTAGGACGCTTCAGATCCCGTAACCTTTTCAGACTTGCAGTGATATAAAACTATGTCACGCAACGTTTTACGCTTCATTGGTCATTGAGAGTAATATAGACGAGTGAACTTCAAAGCAACCTTTTCTGCTTCATGTCATATCACCATCATCAAAGTTATATATTATTATTAAACTGAAACCTTAATAAGCAAATTTTGTAAAGTATTTGTGAGTACTGTACTATAAAATATTCCTTGATTAAAAAATGAAGTTTACAATCCCTTGAATTTTATATCGTAGAATCCTTCACTGCACTGTTGGATTGATGTCCAACCAGAAATCATGGACCTGCCTATATCTGATTCGAGAAGGAATGGTCGGCAGAGGAGGCCAGTCATCTCTTGGGAGATGAAGGATGGCGAAACCATCTACCCATCCTCTTTAGAGAGGGAGGAGGAGGCACTGCTTCAGGCTGCTGAGGATGATGACGGTCGTCCCAATGGGCATAGGAGTGTGAGGGCAGAACTGGGCAATGTCTGCTTACTGCTCTTCCTGTATGTTTTACAGGGAATTCCTCTGGGTCTGGCAGGAAGTATACCTCTTATCTTACAGAGTAAGAACATCAGTTATAAAGACCAGGCGTACTTCAGCTTTGTCTTTTGGCCTTTCAGTCTCAAGCTGCTTTGGGCTCCGCTGGTGGACGCCCTATACTTTCCCCGGTTTGGTCGCAGGAAGTCGTGGTTGGTCCCCACCCAGTACCTCCTGGGCTTTTTTATGCTCTACCTGTCCGCATCCGTGGACTCGCTGCTGGAGAGCGATGACCACAAGCCCCCGGACATTTTCACAATCACGGCTGTATTTTTTATGTTGGCCTTTCTGGCTGCGACGCAGGACATCGCCGTGGACGGCTGGGCTCTCACCATGCTCTCCCGGGAGAATGTCGGTTATGCCTCTACTTGCAACTCAGTAGGGCAGACAGCTGGCTATTTCCTCGGCAATGTGCTCTTCCTGGCTCTGGAGTCGGCTGACTTCTGCAACAGTTACCTGAGATTTGAGCCCAAGTCCACTGGCATCGTTACTCTCTCAGGTACATCTACCTAGGGAATGCAAAGGATTTGCTCCGTGTCATTTGCACTCTGATCTGTAGATATATACATACTTCCGCGTGTGCACACGCAAGCATAGCTTTTGATTTCCTGTTTATCGTGCTTTGGCTAGACTTCCTTTTCTTCTGGGGGGTGGTGTTCTTGGTGTCGACCACCCTGGTGGCGATCATGAAGAAGGAGACCCCCAGACAGCGGGCCAAGAAGGAGGTGAGGGAGGAATCCCAGGGGGTCATGGAGACGTACAAGCTGCTCATCTCCATCATCAGGATGCCGGCCGTCTTTACCTTCTGCTGCCTGCTGCTAACCGCCAAGGTCGGCTTTCACTGCCGTGCCTCCCATTACCAACCGTTATGTTACAGTTTGCTTTGTTTACGTATTAAACAATGTTTAACAAATATTACCAATGATTAATATATATATGCTATTAACACAGTTGGAGATTTTAACCCCTGATCTGGCCAATGCTAATATCTCTCTTGGCTTCACGATCGGCAGGTGGGCTTCTCCGCAGCAGACACCGTGACGGGGCTGAAGCTGGTGGAGGCGGGGGTGCCCAAGGAGAAGCTGGCTCTTCTGGCAGTGCCCATGGTGCCCCTGCAGATCCTCCTGCCCCTCCTTATCAGCAAGTACACAGCGGGGCCCCGGCCCCTGGATGTGTTCTACAAGGCCTTTCCTTTCAGGTACGAATACGCACTGGCATCCAAGTGCCGGAGGACAACCTTACGCCTGTATTACCATTTGATGAAGCTTCTGGAGCTTTTGGAGCGTCGGCATCAAGCTGAACATCTCTTGGCAGGTTGCTGATTGGCTTGGAATATGCTCTGCTGGTGTGGTGGACACCCAGCATGCGCCAGGAGACGGGCTTTCCCCTCGGCTACTACGGCATGGTGCTCCTGAGTTACGCTGTTCACCAGGTCATCCTTTTGATCACATGCTCGAGGTTTTCTGGGGACAGTCAGATGTTGTAGATGCTGCCTGCACACACACACCGTTTGTTTGGTCCTCCACAGGTGGCCCTGTACAGCATGTATGTGGCCACGATGGCCTTCCATGCCAAAGTCAGTGACCCCCTCATTGGTGGCACCTACATGACCCTCCTGAACACCGTCACCAACCTAGGCGGCAACTGGCCGTCCACGCTGGCACTTTGGCTCGTGGACCCGCTGACGACCAAGGAATGTCAGGGGGCCGCTGGCCAGGCGTGTAACTCTCCAGAGGCAGCTGGGGTGAGTCTGCACTCTGGCGGATGGTCAGCTGACCAGCTTGCGGACCAAAAAAAGTGAAAAGTGCTTGGAGTAGTACCCAATATTGGGGTCTTTACAAGCATGCCGTTCCATTTGTGTGCCATCGTGTATCTTGTTAATTGGATTGTCACACTTCATGCAAATTTCTAGTTGCTTGGATACATTTCTGTATTGTTTTGGATAATTAAACGGTTTAGGTGCTTAGCTTTGTGTTAGAATGATCATGACCTTCATAAGCCAAGTGAAGATATTTACTGAGAGCTTTCCCGGATTTTTCCTACGGTGATTTTCATGTCTGTTTCTCCTCCCCTCCCTCCCCGTAGCTCTGTTCCCAGATGGGCGGTACCTGTGTGACGCTGCTAGATGGCTATTATGTGGAATCTCTGGTGTGCGTTCTGATCGGCTTTGGCTGGTGGTTCTGGCTGGGAAAGCGCCTGAAACGACTGCAGGATACGAGACCTTCGGCCTGGCAGTGCCAGAGGCCCAACTGAGCCCCCCCCCCCCCATGCAGCTGCGTATTGGGACACCTGATGCCAGACCATGCGGCCTTCTTAGGCTGCGGATGCCCATCCCTGTGCCACCATTCAGCTCTGTCATTCGTCACTGTCTTGTGTCTGTTTGTTTCTGAATTTTCTTCGCAATCGCTCCTTCACCCATCTTATCAGAGGTGGAATGTTCAGTTCCAGAAAGTACAAATCCAGACCAAGGTCTTGTTTCAACCAACCAGTTGAGTCCTCTGTGACTGTGACTCTTTACACTTAACTGCTTGGTCGAAATCTTTGGTCGACTGGATTTGTTCTTTCTGGACCTGAACTTTCCACCTCTTCTTATTACGCCTCCTGACCCCGGTCTCCTCCCCGTCCTGTATACATACTTGGGTGCTTTACCATCTCAGACGTCCAACATAATTATCATTAAGTATATCTCCACACTCGCGGGTTTATGCTTCCTGTCTTCAGATGATGCACAATCGTTGCACAAAGTTGCATCCAGTCTGCGTGAGGGCTGATGCAAAATATATTCCAGTATGTACTTTCAGTTTCTGTCTGCCATAAAGGAGTTTGATATTGATTATTAAGTCTGGGGGGTTTTAATTTGGGTGAGCACTGGTTAGAAAGTGATTTTGTGTAGTTTGCACAGTATTGTAGAAGAAAAAACAAAAGGATTGTAGATTCAGTTTTCTTGTTTTTTTTCCCCTTCTGGTCTATATTTTTCATTATGCAGGACTTTCTTACGTTAAAATGTAAAAACATTTTGTCTTTTTTTTTTTATATAGAATATAGCTGTACCTTTTAATTATGTTTTAAAAACATTTTTACTGAAGATGACACACAAAGAATGTGTAGAATTCTTTTACATTCTTCTCATTATTTATATTGTTTGATGGCTCTACTGAACTGAGCTAAAAATCACCAAAATGTTATTCCTTCTAATTTGCCAAAATTGTTTATTTCTTAACGTCACTTAAATGCTTTTGATGTATTTTTTCCGATTATAATTTCGATTTTGTATTTATGTTAGATTTAGAAGGACCTGTGCTCTCGTGAGGGAGGGACAGATTTCAAATCCAGTCTTTTCTTTTGAGTAACTGTTTTTCTTTACTTGATAAAATGATGTCATACGCCCTCTGCTGGAGCTGTCAGGAACTACACGACGGGCATGAGATGCTTTAAAATATTGTGTCATTATCCCTGTTACGCATTTTAACATGACTTGTTGAAACTTGTTTGGTGACGTGAGGTTCTTCTCTGGGACCCCTGGTTTGTCTTCAAATTCAATATTGTCAATATTCTGAGTGCGATAATTAGCTGGGAGGGTGCAGGGAGAACTTTTGAGAACAACTTTGGTCTTGCATTGTGTGCAGTTTTTGCTTTAGTTGGAAGATTTTTTTTTTGTGAATTTTGGTCTGTCAAATATGGCAGAAGTTACAAGGTGGCTGTAATGACTGATTGTACATATGCTGAACTGTAAGCAGTTCTAGGGAACTTTTGTACCAAAAAAAACGACCAAGATTAAATATTGTAAAGATTTAATACATATCATATATAATAAAAATATTTAACGATTCATTTGTTGTTTTTATTTTTACCTCGCTGAAAAACGAAATCGCGTACGCACTTATTTTGACCCATTCGCCACCCACTACAGCTGGGGTGGAGCTTAGTTTGTAGTTTTTAGATGACAAGCAACATGGCGGAGCCCCCATCGGCCGTACCGCCGCGGACGGGATCTGTAGGCAGTGGAAAAGCTTCCTCCAACGTCGTTTCAACGATATCCCAATTTGCGGACGATCACCTCACGCTTGTGAGAGTACGAGCTAATTTAAACGCCGAATATGTACATTTTAAGCCCTTACCTGATCACCTAGTATTGACATATCAACGCTACAAAGACACCATTGTTTACAATGTCAGACTTTAAGTTATTGGTACTTAAATGAAATAGACATTTAAAACGACCGGCATCTTGTTACCCGTGTTGAAAGGAGTATCTCAGAGTGTAATGTAGTCCATTTCTGTCATGTGTTTCTGCAGAGTCTCAGCACCGGTCTTGCAATAGCTGGTGTGGTTATAATAACACGAAGCATTAAACTGGTTAGTATCGTCAAATAAAAGAACACGCACGTGGTTATGGCTTTGCAGTAAGAAACGCAGCACTAAATGTCATTCAGCAGTACTCCACATGTAGTCAGCTAAGTGACCTCGACAGATTCCTGATGCAGATGCACTTGGAAGACATGAACTTTCACATTTACGTCATTCAGCTTAGAAAAGAATGGCCGGTTAGGGGTAATGTCAAACGTAGACTTTAGTAAGCTGATATTCGTCCCTTAAAATATATTCGTGCGTTTATTAGTAAATTGTTTACTAACTGGCTTGACAGTGCTCACTTATAATGAAAATTTAAAAAATTGATCTCTCTCTTGTCACAGACCGCTAAGTTTGGCACTGCCTCGGAAATCCCAGCTTATTTCATAGAGAGGAACGTCAGTCTGCGAGGCAGAGTGCATCGAGTCACAGACAAGGGACTGGAGGTGGAGCACACCCCAATCAGGATCCCGGTGCTTTCGTCCCTGCTGGGGAAATGTATGCCCCACACCACCAAAACAAGGAGTACTTACCGGAGTACTAAACACACTACTACCTGTACATCCTAACTGTACAGTTTTTCTTCCTACTGTCAGACTCACCCTAACACATCACACCAGGTTAAGAAGCTTGGTTCTGGTTCCTTCGCAAACAACAAAAATAGCTTCAGTCATATGAATGTGAAAAAAAGACCCAGTATACGAAGTCTTTCATATTGGTTTACATTTCTCAAAGTTTTCCTAACCTTTACATTAAAAAGACTGACATTACTGCACATATATATATCTACTTCATCTTCTGTGAGAAGTGACTTTTCAGCAAGATGGGATTATGGCTATTTCTCCTATACTCTTTCTTTTTTAAGGGTTTTAATAGGATGCCTTTAGATCTCTCTTAAGTTCTTCTCATGTCAGTGAGTATCAGGATTATGTCCCTGGGAATTGAGCCACTAACATGATTTGGTTGCCCGTTCACGCAGTAGCGTCTTCCATGTGGCGTCACATGTTATTTTGCAGTGAAAAGTGCAGAGACTGCTGTGACATGGTGGGGCAGCAGTTAGCACAGTGATTAAGATAACTGGCTATAAGGTAGATTTCTGGGCCATCATGTCTAACCCGAATTACTCCAGTTAAAATATCCAGATGTTTAATATTCTAGGTCACTTTGAGTTCAAGGCTCCAAGCATCATCTAAGCTAGAGTTTCCCATCCCCTGGTCCGTGACGAGAATCCCAGCTGGTTGCAGAGCACTGAAGGTTTTGAAGCACTGGTGGGAAATTGCCAGAAATAAGCTATATTACTATATAAATGAGACCTGATTATCGCGCCTCTTGATCACATGGAACCGGTGAAATGTATTAAATCTGGGAACCCTTATTATAAGCGACCGAGATATGAAAAGGCATGACAATAAAACGTCAGTGATTAGGCTGATATGGAGGGGTCTCGGTCACTTTATTGCCTGTTTTTCACAGGCCGCTCGGACAGCCTGCTTGACGTGCGTTTTGCTGGAGTGCAGGTCACGGACGAGGGCTGGGCGTGGCTTCGGGACCACCTGACGTCCACAGAGACCGTGTGGTTCAGGCTCATTCGGCGAGACAACGACACTCTCGACTGCCTGGTGTCCCTGGGCCGGGTGAGCGTGGCCTTCTGCCTGTTTTTTTTGGGGGGGGGGAGATGTGTACTTAGGGCTCTGTTTTCAAGGTGTCGTCAGATTCTGGTGAAAAATAACAAGTTGGCGTCTGCTGCCTCCCCCGCCCCCCCACCCCCTGCGGTGGCTGCCGTGTCCCGTCCAGAGGGTTGCGTTCAACACGTGTGTGAATGAGGAGCTGCTTCGTCTGGGCCTGGGAAGGACCGTACCGGTGCTGGGTCTTCACCACGGCTCCCGGTTCTACTGGAGGGTCCACAGGCGCCTTCTGAGGGCCGAGGTGCAGGCGGAGAGGAAGAGACGGGGCTTATGGGTGCAGGAGAGCTTCTGGAAGAGGCTAGCAGTGGCTCTCAGTGGTAGTGCTGTGGTGCGGCTGCTTAAAAAACTGCTCAAACGGACCTAGAACCTCAGAGAGGACAAAAGCCGGGCTGGATTTTGGTTGGGTGGAAGGTTAGTATGTAGAGAAGACAAATGAGAAGTACTACCTGGTCAGATATATCTTTGGTAATAAATGTAATAAATAACGTGACTTTGTAAAAACTTTATTTGTAAATAAATACAATATTTAGCATGTGGTCTGTTATATCAGATGTTAAAACGTGATGTGACTAAGAACTGCGCCTGTAATACTTGGGTAATAGCAGTTTTTTGATTATTTTTTAACGCATGCACACTGCAGATAAGTTGATCTTTTGAGTAACGTGGATTTGTGAAGCTCGGGATCACCTGGACTCATGGTACAGGAGGGCTGAAGTGATTCCCGCAATCATCTTGGTGCCCCACCCCCCCTTTCGAAAGCCTTCTCTTTGCTGTTGTCCTCTGACAGGGAGCCACATTGTTACGGTAATAGTGCTGGAGGGGTCCACTACTCCCACTCACACCCCCCCCCCCACTGAGAAAGGGGACTCGGTTGTCATGGTAGCATTCAAAGGACAAAGCAAACTGAAAAAGCGAAACCCTAGATAGCTGTAAGAGGCCCAGCACAAAAGGCAGGGTATAAATTCAGTATGGGGGGGTGGCATCAGAGAAGCCTTAGATAAAATGTGAGACTCAACTTAGATTTTGGTTAAAAAACAATTAACAATTGAAGGAATGAATATGTAACCCCCAATTTAAAATACAATAACACAGAAAGTGCTTAACAAGCTAAAGCCTTTGTGTTGCAGGGTTATTTACACTCTGTAGCAAATGTGGTTTGATTTGTTTTTTACTTCACCGGTAAATTATTTCAGTCAGAACAGAATCTAAGTTCTTGCCAAGGTGGTGCTGCTCTGTAGCAGCCGTGTGGGGGGAAGTGGGCCAAAGCTAAATCCTGAACAGCCGCAAATCGCTCTCCCTGTGTGTGAGTGGGGTTTGGATGGAGGAGAGCGAAAGAAAATGTCCTCAGAAGAAAGACGGAGCCGAGTCTTTGTTGTGCCGCTCCCACGGGCGGCCAGGCGAGCTGGTCGCCCCTCATTGGGCGGCTGTTTGAACTAGAAGGTAAATGAAAATCTGGAAGCTGGTCTGGAGGACTTTGGACTGACAGGGAGCGTAAAAGACGGTTAGAGGGAGGGTCGGTGTGGGAGGGAAACTGCGGACAGGGTTACAGGGGACCGGGAGGCACAGAGCAGCCATCCCGCCGTCAGGGCTGATGAAACGCATCAAATTAAACCTGAAGCGACGTCCACATTTAATAAAGCATTCGTGTTTACTTCTAATAAAGTCTCGTATATGCGTGGTTTTAAAAGTTAATTCAAGTCAGACTGAGTGAAATTTAAGTACTAAATATACTTTTACTGAATGTGTTTAACTTGTATGTTTAACAACACAATAAAAATACTCTTGAATACTGAACATGTGCAGTGAATGTTTTCCTCTATATATATGACTTTAGGCAAAATTTGAAATTAGATTTAAATTGAATTTATATAATCAAATACCGGTAAAGAAAACTAAACATATGAATGTAATTAGCGTGGGGGGGGGGGGGGAATATAATTGAAGTCCTTAAATTAGGAAGCTGCAGGTAGCTGGTCATACAGTCGATGGCCGAAGGGTCCGGTGCTGAAATCCGCTCCTCGGATTCCGCGTCGCCGGTCGGCCGGTTTGAATGAGGGGCGGCGGACGCGCTCCGACTGCGCTGCTGACTGTACTGCAGCCCGGCCAGCAACAGGGAGCCGCTGCGAGGCATGCAAAGATCATATTTTCGTGAAGAATACGCAGTCTACCTGAAAAACTGATACTTGTAAGTATGGTTATTCTTTTCAATTATTTCTCTCCGCTGCGCAAGGAGAGTAATTTAGTGTTTGGCTATACTTTCAAAGCATTTGGCAGGACGTCTAATACCCTGTACTGAATTGTGAGTTAAGTAGTTCACATTAACAGAAACATTAAGCGGTTTTATTGTCAGAGTTGCAGAAGAAGTTATGCACCTGCCCAGTGCAGTTAGTAGAATCAGTGTCTGGGCACTGAACGTATCCCGGAAGCCTGTTTGCGGAAGATTTGTCGTCGATGCGACTTTGCTCAACACTGGGATTCACGGGCACGTTTCGTGTCCC
This sequence comes from Isichthys henryi, assembly GCA_026776945.1. Lineage (NCBI taxonomy): Eukaryota > Metazoa > Chordata > Actinopteri > Osteoglossiformes > Mormyridae > Isichthys > Isichthys henryi. The sequence continues at coordinate 1,299,436 of JAODJX010000039.1, read as the reverse complement.
GCGTGTATTTAAACCTAAAATTAATAGTACTCATTTAATCTTCCCTGAAACGATTTAAAATTTAGATTGATTCAGGTTTAATTAAATAAATTTACTGGGTCGTTGATTTCATGTTATGTGTGTAAAACATACATACATCTGGGTTAAAACCGCCTTTCTTTAATACGGAATGATTGCTTCTGGATAAAAGAAGATTGTCCCGTTTGCAGTTTGATTCCTTGGGGACGTTGTGGGGGGCGCTATAGTTAATGACATTTTTTACAACTCAAACTAACGGTGGACCCTCTCACCCCCATCCGTTAACACACTTTTGTTTTATACTGCAACCAGGTTAAGGGACAGCCTGCAATAGAGGGGTGTCTGTGTTAATGTTGGGAACTGTTTTTCTTCATTTAAAAAAAATCATTCTTGTTGCTCCATGCAGAGTATTTTCCTTACTCTCAAAATGTCTCCTCTCAGCACTGTGTGAGTACACAGAGGGAGTCTTAAGAAGTGCACTCAGCAGGGGATCCAGTTGTGAGTAATTCACATAATGCAAGCCAAACTCAGGGTCTCCGCTGCAGTGTGTGAGTCGAGGTCCCACAGTTCACTTCGGCTGTTTGAGCCAGCAGTAGGCTATGGGGGCCCATGATCTCCCTGGCTGTCTAGTTGACTTGCAGTAAACCGATTCCAAGGCCTGGAAGATGAGACAGTGATCGGTGTGTATCGGCCTCTCCGTAGCCGCTCTCGGACCGCACTTGAAACAGGCCTTTCTGTCATTGCAAACCCCTGTGAATTATTTAGCGACGTTCTCCATGGGAGGAACAAGAGATGCACATCTTCCCATGAACCTCTGCAGCTCCATGCCAGCTCCGACCCGTTATTCTGTGTACTCAAGCTGGTTTTTGTGTTTACTGGAAGCAGTCTGGTCTGAATGAATCTGTGGTGTGTATCAGGTAGCTTATGAACATGCGAGGTTTTACTCAACCATGTTGGTTTTTTTTGTTCGTCGTCTTGAATGAACTTTTGCTTTTAAGTCTCTGCTAAAACAACCCCCCCCCCTCCCCCATTAGAAAGCTGTTAATCTGAGCATTGTCATGCTTTCGTTTTGGTTTGGTGTCAGTTGTGTCGGAAGCGTCCCGTGATTTTGCATGCAGGAGAGTCTGTGCTGGGAGTGGCTCAGGTTAAGGGGGCTGGGGGCTTCTGCTGCCATGTTCTAACCCCGGTGTCTGCAGCATTCGTGGAAGGTGTGAACCTTTGGGACAGGGCGATTGCTGGGGGGAATGAGGAGATCAATAAGGCCCCTCTCTTTGGATGTATTCAGCACCCACCGACCCACCCTGGATTTGCATTTCCTATAGACCTGCAAAAGCAGATCTGACAGATGGTAAGAGGGATCCATAATATCTCACATCGAGCCAGGCATCATTTGGCGATGTGCACAAAGACCCAGGGGTGAAAGCTACAATTATTCCGAGTGGCATGCGTCTGAAACTGGAGCTCAGTCATTATTTAAACCGGTGCTGAAAGTCTTTCCAGTGCCCCCCCCTGACTGCAGTGCCTACTACTCAGTCCCCAAACACTCCCACCATGAACAAACAATAATCGCAGCCAATCACCGGGAATCGGGGAACCATTGGTAACCTGATACGACGACCATGTGACCTCTGCCAAATATACAAGATAATGACATTAGAGGTTTTATCTATCTCCGAGGTTGTTTTTAAAAATTTCACGCTGTACGTTTTAAATAAACTGTATTAGTTTTACGTAGAGTATAAAAATAGAGGCCAATGCTGTTGATGTTGTGAGGACCTGCTGAATTCGGATTGGTGGTGACATTCTCAGTGGGCTTCTGTGATTGGTTGACAGCTGTTGGGTTTGAAGGTGGGTATGCGAAGAGGGCATTCAGGTTGCTAAGAGCTTGGTCTCCTAACTTAATTGGTGAAAAGATTTCTAAGGGGCTGAAGCTGTGATGCTCCCCCCATGTGGTGGCTGTGAAGAGGGGTGTGATAGGAAGAAGCTTAAGGGTCAGGGGTCAAATACTCAGGAAGCTCTCAAACTCACACATCTGTGTTCTTTGGTTAGTTGTCACACCTCACATGATCTACGAGGCTTGTCTCGTTAAATGTTAAATGTTTTCCTGTAAGGGTTTATTTCCTGGTATCGGTGTTATAAAAAATTATTGAATCTGGACTCGGTCACGGCTGTTAATTCTCAGGGACTGCATTGTTTTTCATTACTGCCGTGTTACGCTGTTGTAAGGTTATATCTGTTGCACTCGATGTTGCACTGTGTGTCAGAGACAGACGTGCTGGGACAGATGTCCCCTCCCAGGTCTGAGAAAGCGATAGGAGCCGTCTGTAAGTCATGGCTTTTCAGGGGGGTTCCCGGCTTTACTCTGTGACCCCCCCTTGGCAGAGAAGGGGTAAATATGGTGGAGGCAAACTCAGTGAACAGTCTGTGTTGTCCTTGGATCTACTGTTTCTGTCTGTCTTCCATGTTTCACTTTCAGGATCTCAGGTGGTAAATTCAGGAAATTGTTAACCTTCGAACCGTGTAATGGTGTGTCGGGTTTCAGCCTCGGGGGCCCTGGGCTGGGTCACGACCGTTGGTGGGCGGGGCTTGTTTGATTCTTGGTGGCGTTTTCCACGAGCTTGGCTGTCTGCCATTGTAGTAGTTGTACTATTACTGTATTTATTTCACAGTTTCTGTTAATGTTGTACCAGCATCTGCAGGCTTCATACATTACAAAAGGGTTAATAATAAGACTGTTATGTTTGCGATGTATGCAGATTTCAGATTGTGGTCAGGGTTTTAGTTAGGTTTCGGTAAGGTTTTGATCTGAGTTTGATCATGGCCTCCTTCACTTCCTCTCAGAATGACCCTTTAGTCTCCCCACAAAGAAATATAACCCTAAGAGATGAAATTTTAGTGACTCTTAAAAACAATTCAGAAACCCGGAAACCAAAGCCATCATCAGTTAAATCGACCCATATAAGTAAAAAGAAAGCCTTAAAACCAGAATTGACAACAAGCTTGCTTAATTATCTGTCTCTAATAAGCCTCAAGGACACTGACAAGTAAAACGAAAAACTTTGTGTCAGTTTGCACACAGGCTGCCAAATGAAGTGCCAAGTGGCTTTAGCGTTAGCACTGTCTGTTTGGGTCCCCGTGAGACCCGGTGTCATCCATTTCCATACCTGTCATGTCACTCAGTCTCTTCCTCACAGCAAGGGGCCTACTCGTGAGTCTGCAGCTGTCAGCTTCAGCCAGGAGTCTCCCGTCAGCCTCTCCATCCTGCCACCTCGCTGCCGGCTCCCTGTCAGGCCGGACACTGAAGTGTTTGCCTTGTTGTCATAACTCTTCACTTCCTGTTACTGCTTTAAGAGTAATACCAGCCTGGCAGTCTAGTTACTCCTTCCAGAACAGAAGTGGCAGAAGTGGACATTTCAGGTCCAGAAAGTATAAATTCAAAGCAGGAGTACTCAACTGGTTGGTTGAAACAAAATCTTGGTCTGGATTTTTACTCTCTGGACCGGACTGTGTGTCTGCCTGTTTAAACACACAGGTTGAGTGCCTTGAGCGAGGTCTTGTTGCATGGCCCCTAATGGATAACTGGAGCCCTCCTTGAGCCATAAACCGTTGGTTATAAATTGTGCATTTAATCACTCTGCTGCCCGTTTGAAGACGCTGTCAGAATGTCACAGTCCATCAGCACTGGGTCTTCTGGACCCATGTCATTCAGGTGCTTATCTGATCTGTCTTTTGAAGGTGACCTGTCTGACATTTAACTAAATGATCTGGTTTTTGAGCTTTTAAAATCACAGCCATCTGCCCTTTCATCTCACAGAACGCAATACGCACTCCGTCTGCCGATCTGTGTGCTATGCGCGGGATGGAGCGATGTGCGAATGCAGCCTGAAAGCGCTTCGTGCTGAAGCACTCACCATAACCTCTACTTTCCCCCCCCTCACAGGTCTTTCTCCCCCCATTATGAGCTCACGACGGATCAACAGACAGGGCAGCATGCAATACTGTCGACATTTCTTAGCGGACAACAGTGCCTTTCACGGTAGGTGTTTTCTGTTACCGCTCGACTGATGGTCTCCAGGAAACGCAAGTTATTAATAGGCCTTTGTGAAGAGTTCAGTTTGTTTTGTGAATTCTAAATATTACATTTAATAAATATGAAATCTAAGACAAATAGTTACTGAAACTTATCATAACATAACTGAGTGCATATTGGCTGAGGAAAATTGAGCTGGTTTTGCACTGAGGAAATTCTCTCTATAAGGGCCGTGCAGTCGAACTGCTGGTTGCGGTTCTCTTCCCACTGCTGAGCCCATCCTGAAGAACTATTGGTAAACTTTAGCTTTGACTCGTGTAACCGGACACTAGATGGCAATGTGTTACACCCTATGTGTAAAAGCGCCTTTACAGAAACGAGAAGCACGGCGCTTAGATCGCGCTGCCGCTTAGTGGTTTAAAACAGTTAAGTATATATTGCATTTGACTTATTAATATACTTTTTTATGCTGGTAAATTATCAGGTGTGACAGTAGCCCTGTGACAGAAATAGGTTGCTGAAAATGTCAATCTGCGCTGGCCTCAGTGACACTGAGTCACTGGAAAGAAATGGTTTTGAGGCAGTGTGAGTTGGAGTTATAAGGAGTCTTTTAGAAATTCGTTGAATAATAGGGGTGCGTTGAGAATGTGTGCAATTGTCTCTCTTGTACCTATTGCGGTTTGTTAAGCCATCGCCTGTGTCAAAGACAGCGCGAAATACAAAAGTCTCCTTCGACAGCCGTGTGAACACTCAGAAACCTGATCTTCTCCGGTTACATGATCTACTCCTGCGGTTTGAGTTAGTGTTACACTAAAGTACTGAGGAGTATGGGCAATCAGAAAGCAGCAAGCTGCATTGACGACTGTTTCTGAGGAGTGTTTTAGGTGCATTTGACACCGAGGGCGCACTTAGGGAGAAAATATTGTTTTTTTCACAACATTCGATCCCCCATGAAGCAGCACTGATGCACTCCTGCCCCGCACAGCACATGGCGGCTCTGCCGCATCTTCGTGTAGCCTGACAGCGAAATGCGGGCGGAGTCTCATTTGTCGTCGGGGCGGGGGGGGAAATGTGACATTCAGAACGTACATCTCACCATTTTCATATAGAAGAAGACATTGATGTTCAATGATGTATATCATTGAAATGTAGTTAGAGAAAGGTATGTAATAATTGGAAGAAATTATTTACTTTTATCTTTACGGTGATGAAAGAACGATAGTATTTTGAATGTTTTGAAACTGAGCCGAAGAAAACCCTTCAGAAATGATTCAGTCCTAGGCGCTATTAAAGAGGCTCAGTCCGTATTTCTACAGGAGAGTCGGTTAGTCCCAATCCTAGATTCGCCTTTTCATGTTATTGACACTATTTTCCCTTGCAGCAATCATTAGACAGAGTTGTTACTCTTGGTTGAGTACGTCTGTGTTTTTGTTGTCAAGTATGCAAACCCTGGAGTTGTTATGTCACCACTGAAATTAATTGGCGCTAATTAACCCAGTGGAATAGCGCATAAAGGAAAATCAGTGGTTCCCTTGACACTTAAACAGTTAACACCTGCCCTATAACTTTTAAAGCTATGCGGTTTTATGTAGCCTGAGGGCTTAATAGGCCAAGCATGATGTCCTCTATGTTTGATTAATGTCACTCGTGTTTATGATTTTCTTTCTGTAGTCTAACGTCTTGGCTCATATAAATGAATAATTTCACACACCTTTTTCACGCCTAACGTTGGCTACATCTGATGGGCTGTATTCGGTTCCGTGACGCACTTAAAAAGAACTAAATACGTCTGATGAAAATAAACTGGGAAATACATGTAAATCCATCCATGTGACGGTGGATTCGTTTTATTATCGTTTGCAAGTACAGACACGATTTTTGTGTAATTCCTGCTCAGAAATGTAATGTAATACCCATAAAACCACAGAGGATCCGAAGCAGACAAATCGAATTGGAAATATTGACGTGGACATTGCAATCGGTGTTTTATAATTATTTATATATATTTTTTGTCACGTGTCATTACTCTGACAACGTGTCATTTTTTTGTGATAGAACACATCACATCTGACAGCTGACTTTATGTTCTTAAGGTAAAAAGCGAGCCGCTTGTCAATCAAAGCAATCAGACATAGCTAAAATAGTTGGTGCTACCTGGAAGACGTTATTTCGGTATTGTAGACTTTACTAAATGTGACAAAACGCAATCTATGGAATTAAATTACGCGCAGAAAGCTGCAGTGGCTTAGTGATATTACTCCCGGGAATAACAATAACGAAAAGCAGGTCCTTCATAACCCTTTCATGATTCATCTGTGATTACTACTGGTCACTATCATCCAAGCTTTAAGCAACCCCAGGTCATTAATTGATCATTCGTTAAAAAAATACTGTCTGCCATCTAGGCTACAGCTGACGTGCCAAGCCGTATGTATTAAGATATTCATACATTTATTTAGTTCTGTGTGGTTCCCCGAGTCGGTCGGATACGTCTCCCCTTCTGCACTCGTGCTTTAACGCGCAGATCCACTAGTGCCTTATAAGTGGTGTTTCCCCGTTTTTGAGCATTTGAGGAAGCACCTTCGCTGACTCCCTTCTGCGTTCGTCTGAGTCCCCGACCTCGGGTCGGTTCACCTGAGGATCGCTGAAGCTGAGGGGCCACTGCGCTGAGCCCCGTGCGTCGGAACCGGACCCGAGCGGCGCCCCGCGACCCGGTCTGCGGCGCTTGGATTGTTGCGCGGATAATGAAGTCTTAAAGCAGATTTCTGCCAGCACGATTTCTCAGTTTTCCTTCCCTTCGGATTTGGATAGGATTTTTTTTTTGGGATAAAGCTATGCATGTAAAAAATACGTTGAATGGCAGACCTTGAAGTTTTCAAGAACCTCAGCAGTGAAAAGGGTGAGTGATATCTTCAGATGTTTCATTTTAATATTGAGCGTATGTCGGCTTTTTAAACGGGATCTTGTTTCTAAATATTGTTATGCTGTATAACGGCAATAAAATAATTCTATTGGACTACTCTATTGAGATAAGCAGTGACTCGTTATTTTTACGATGCAAAACGTAAGTAAAATGATTGTATTGAACTATCGTTCAAACTATTAAGATATAAACAATGCATTATCGTATCACACCGCTGTGTATAGGGACGCGTCGATAGGTGGCAGCTCTTTGCGGTTAAATGCAAAACTAAAGTCATCAAAATTGTATCCGGTGTGATTTTGTGTTGCTGGTTATAAGATATAAAAATAAGTTGGGATGTCATTACGGTTTCACGGATGCACCGTTTTTTTTACTCCAGAAAAGGCGGAATTTGTTTCAGTGCTTATGAGGCGCTCTCAGAGGCGCCTGTCAGTGCGGAGAGGAGACGCCCACCGCTTGCGGAGAGCTGTGCCGGGCTTCAGGAGCTGGAGCTGTCCGTGGTGCTGCATCGAAGCTGCTCCGTCTCTTCTGCAGCGCTTGCTCCTGAACCTCCAGCACACTGCTTGGCTGTGGAAATGTTACTGTCCATCCATTTACCAGATATAGGTTTGCCGAGGATGCAATTAAACGAGCTTATCGGCTCTTTATGAGCCGATTCCAATCTGGAGCAGCAACAATTAAATTTTAATTTCATTAGACATAATTGATAGGGATTAAGATATAACAGTTCAGCCCGTATTAGCTGTTTTGGCAATGGTTTACATCAACAGAATTCTGAGGAATGTTGCCTGTTTGACAGGTGAATAACAGTCACTGTGTTTATATATCAGTCAGAATTATCCATCTGGATTCCTTCGAATTTGTGCCAGACACAACAGGGAAAGTGGTTTTCAAGCTGATGAGGTGGCGACTGCAATGTTAAACAGGACTGTGGTTTGACTAAGTCTGTAAAAATTGCTTTAATTTATACCATGCGTGGTAAATTTCAGGCATGCAAAAAGGAGAACGGGCACATGCCTGTTTGTGTGTTTGCCGCTGGCTGGATGCCGTTCGGAGGCTCGGTCGCAGATGATGGTAATGAGCATCTTCCTAAATGACAGGCTGTCCGTCAGCATGCCAGTGCGTAGACCTGGGGTGGAGCCCTGTGGCATACAGATGCAGGTCTGGTGGGGGGGGGGTTCGTAGCTTTGCCTCTGTTCACAGGAGAGCGACATCGACTCGACGGGGGGCCTGGCGTGCGAATTGGTGGCACAGTGTAGTTTTCTGTCTGTTAATTGAAGCATTCTGGAATGTATGGCTAATCAGAGCCCCCATTCCCAGAACAGCAACAGCGTAGGTTTGGTTTCAACATTGGTAGCAGCCAAAATAGCCCTTAACTCCCCACCCCCCTAAACACACACAGTGATTCCAAAATATTATTAGGGACTGACCACACCCAAACCTACACCCTTACTTCACAGACCATTATGCTCTAACACCTGCCATTGGGGGGCGCTGTGTGGCGCAGTGGATTAGGACTCAGTGCTGCCTTTGGACCCCTGAGCAAGGCCCTTCACCCTCTTTTGTTCCAGGGGTGCTGTAGGCTGGCTGACTCTGTGGTGTGACACCCAAGCTTCATCTCAGCTGTGAATTTGTCTTTATGTCTGAAAGAGAGCAAGATGGCATGTAAGCAAAAAAAACGATTTACCCATCGGGGTTAATAAAAGTCTGTCATGGCTGCGTGATTCTCTTTCGGTCCCACGGCCAGATGGCCGAGCACCTTCTCACCTGAAGGCTCTGCGGACCGTGAAGGAGATGCAGAGTTACATCACCTCGAAAGCGCCTGAGATCTGGCATTCCTGCTGGTTCCACTGTGTTGTCATGGGGGGGGGATCTTTCCGGGAAAGAGGGTCAGAGGTCTGCTGGGAATGTGGCTCATGCTGAGCCTCGACCCAGAGCAACCAGAACAGAAAACTTGGCAACTACTGGTTTTAAAACAAGCCAAGTGATGTCCAATTTTTTGTTCCTTTCATTCAGCCTGCAGTTTCTCCTCCCATCCGGCTGACACTGGACTCTGTCATGTTAAAATTATTTGCAGAGGGTTTTTTAAGAATTATATATAAAAAAGCTTTTTAAGTTCTGGCATTACTCGATGACGAAAGTGCATGTTTGTCTAACTTAGTGCGAAGATTATTGCTGCAGATTAAGTGTGCTGAGAGCCCGCGGCTCATTGCATTGTGCATTTACTCTCCGAGACAATTCCATAAGCAGGCACTTCAGAGCAAATCCCTGATGGGCTCCTCTGGAGGCTCTCATACACATGTTCAAAGGGGCCGGCCGGCCGGCGTCGCTGTGGAGAGAGACGTGTTCGGAGAGAGACGGGGCCAAAGGCAGAGAAGCAGCAGTCCCTCAGAGAGAGGTGATGGCAGTGCCAGGTGGGCTGAGGAAGTTCTCCCAGCGGGAAGCGTCCGTGTTCCTGAGCACCGCTAGTGGGTCGGATGCCATGACCTTGCTGCCTCCTCAGCAGATCTGCCGTGTAGGAGGAAGTATAGCCCAGCCCCGCAGGCTGGCGTCCAGAGGTGAAGCCTGTCTGTGTGATGCACATCTGTGTCTCTGTACAGGATGTTTCACAGGTGTGTGTGTGTGTGCGTGTGTGTATGTGTGTCTGTATAATATTCTTAACATAGCATGAGTGAGGAGATGGGCATGCTTAACAAGTACGTACCGTGACGGAGCTCGGTCTGAGAGTGTGGAGATGGGCATGCTTAATGTGTAGTTAGCGTGACATAGCTCGTTCTGAGAGTTTGGAAATGGGCACATTTAACGTGTAGTTAGCTTGACGGAGCTCGGTCTGAGAGTGTGGAGATGGGCACGCTTAACGTGTACTTAGCGTGACGTAGCTCGGTCTGAGAGTGTGGAGATGGGCATGCTTAATGTGTAGTTAGCGTGACGTAGCTCGGTCTGAGAGTGTGGAGATGGGCACGCTTAACGTGTAGTTAGCGTGACGTAGCTCGGTCTGAGAGTGTGGAGATGGGCACGCTTAACGTGTAGTTAGTGTGACGTAGCTCGGTCTGAGAGTGGAGATGGGCACGCTTAATGTGTAGTTAGCGTGACGTAGCTCGGTCTGAGAGTGGAGTTGGGCACGCTTAATGTGTAGTTAGTGTGACGTAGCTCGGTCTGAGAGTGGAGATGGGCACGCTTAATGTGTAGTTAGCGTGACGTAGCTCG
>JAODJX010000039.1:1256952-1269911 GCA_026776945.1 Isichthys henryi | reverse complement strand
CCCCCCCACCCCCCCCCCCCGCCCCCCCCCCGCCGCCCCGGGGGGGGCGGGCGGGGCCGCGCCCCCCCCCCCCGACGAGGCGTCGTGCCTCTGTGCCCCGGCTGAGCAAAGCCCCCCAAAGGGGCGTCGAGAGGAGGAAAGGCGCCAGAGTGGCGGAGACGTGCTTGGTGTGAAGACGCGGAGGAACAAACGCAGCTCACCTTGCGAGCTTTCAGTCTGTTACTGAGAAGCTTGAGTTCTCCCAGACTCAGAGCGAAACAGTACAGGCTGTTCCCTCCATCCTAATGTTTGGGCCCTTTGTGCGTGTGTGTGTGTGTGTGTGTGTGTACCTTTACAGGTTACATAACAAGGTTTGTTTGTGCTGTTTGTTTTTTGTACCACATTACCAAACACCGCTAACGTGGATGGGTTCCCTGGCTGCTGTGTCCACCCCCCCCCCCCACACCTGTACTCCAGGCACCCCTGGTGACGTTCTGTCCTTTAGTGAGACGCAGGCCCAGCATCTCGTCCACCAGCAGGCTGAGCGGTTTGTCCGCTTCAACCAGCAACAGCTGTCGCGTATCTACCCTTCCGCATACCGCATCGACTCGAGCAACTTTAACCCGCAGACCTACTGGAACATGGGCTGTCAGCTGGGTGAGGAACCAGCCTGCCGCACACACATATATAGGTCCCATGTAGATTCAAGTGGAATTTTCCAGAGGTTCATATGAGAAATCAAGGCCTGCAACCTACAGAAATGTGGCAGACAGCTCAGCCTTCTGTCGTGACTGGTTTGATATTCTGGATTTTTCTGTTTATGCTCGTTTGACCTGGATCTGCACGATTCTCCAGTGGCTCTCAACTACCAGACAGAGGGCCGTATGATGCAGCTGAACCGGGCGAAGTTCCAGGTGAATGGTGACAGCGGCTACGTTCTCAAGCCTCCCCCCATATGTAAAGGTATTTTCTGATTCCCACTGGGCCAGAGTAAAGCCACCTGGTCCAAAACCCGAGCACATGTACATCTGTGTTGCTGAGACCAAAACCAAATTATGAGCAGGTGCACCAAAACCTGGTGTTGTAACACAGACACCCGGGCACTTCCATTCTGTCCTGCAGGTTCACCTGGTATCTCCTTCTCTTCTCCAGGGTCTTTTAACCCCTTCAGCAGTGACCCTCTCCCAGCTTATCCCAAAAAGCAGCTCGTTCTCAAGATCATCAGTGGGCAGCAGTTACCCAAACCGCCAGACTCCATGCTCGGGGACCGCGGAGAGGTGAGGGTCACTCCAAACGCACCGTCAGGCGACCGCGTCCTGTCTGTGTGTGGGGGGAAAAAAACCCCACAGGATCCTTGTTTCCGTCTCCGGTTTTGTATTCGCTGAGTGTGATGTGGATAATCTCCATCCAGTGTTTAGAAAACCTCTCTTGATAAACGGCCTGTCATCCTCAGATCATTGATCCGTTTGTTGAGGTGGAAATCATAGGGCTGCCTATCGACTGCTGCAAGGAGCAGACCAGGGTGGTGGACGACAACGGTAAGCGCATCATTCCGGTCATTAACCCTTCATCTCCCTTAAGCCCCTACATTTTCCCGGTTTAACGTTACGGGTTCTGGGTGATGGCATCTTGTAGGCTTTAACCCTGTCTGGGAGGAGACAGTGTCCTTCACGCTGCACATGGCTGAACTGGCCCTGGTCCGCTTCCTCGTGTGGGACCACGATCCCATCGGGAGAGACTTTGTGGGCCAGAGGACGGTGGCCTTCAGCAGCCTGATGCCAGGTCAGTGTGGAGTCCGGTCCCCCTTGTCCGTCCACGGAGGCGCCTCCCCCTCCCGACGTGGCTGACTCATACCTTGCACGTCAGAGATGTTGTGAATGAACGGGACGACCTCCCGCAGGGAGGTTATCTGTGCCGCCGCGAAGCTGCTGTGGGCCTCCTTCCGCAGAGCTGTTTCTCTGGCACTCGCTCCCAGTCGAGTTGGCAAACCAGCCAATGAGAAGCTGCAGGCGAACCCCGGTCTATCCCACGGATATCCGGAGGGAAAAACACATCTAACAGCAAGAGTACAATTATACTATCAGTACAACAATAACAGCCATGATGTATTCTTGTAGGATTAATACAAAACAAATAAATAATACATTATGTCTCCCAGGAAGATTACAACTGTGTTATCAGTTCTGCTTTTCTTGTAACAGTCATCACAGGCTTTTCTAGGATTAGTATTCTTGTATATAACGTTATCACTGTCACACACTCACTCACTGCCTCAGGTTACCGGCACGTGTATCTGGAGGGTCTAACCGAAGCCTCGATCTTCATCCATGTCGCCATCCATGACATCTTCGGGAAGGTATGTGACCCTTCCGGTTTTAGGCCACTCCAGTCCAAGACTTCAAATGGTCAGTATTATACAGATAGCCATTATATATATATATATATATATATACACACACACACACACACCTGAGTTATATTTGCATAAAGAGGGTGTTTGTCTGAAAAACCATGTGATATTCAGATATTTGACTGTAGGGTTTCCCTCTTCAAATGCTTTCCCTTTCAGTGGAGTCCCTTAATCCTCAATCCCAGCTATACCATCCTGCACTTTCTGGGAGCTAACAAGGTATTCTGGGTAATTTTGCTGGCTGCATGACAGCAGCATGTGTACTGTGCTCCCGTGGATGTGCCGTCCAGTCCTGGCTCTACTTCTCTTTCTCTCATACTGGGCTTCCTTCCATTGGCTGATATTCCTCATCATTGCTTCTGTAAGGGTTTTGGATATAGGCAGAGAGAAGGGAGCACAATAGTGCCACCTACAGGCTATACATGGCTATGCAGTTACGTCTCATCACATGTGTAACATGGTGAACCCCATGGAGTGAATGTACAGCCATCAGCTTGGACCGCGTTATGTGATTGTGTTTGAGGGTTGGGTGGGGCTTCCTGTCCCAGTGTCATCTTCCCACTTGCTGCCATATCGCTGCCGGGGTGGGGCTCTTCTTTTACTTTTAGGTCTGTTTCACAACCCCCCGTCTGCCCCCCAGGGCCGACAGTTGCGGGGAATCAAAGGCCTGTTTAGCCGGACCTCCAGGAGCTGTGTGGACACCCCCCTGGTGGGCCCCCATACATGCAAACGCTCTATCAGCCAGCAGCTACTGCGACGCACAGCGAGTGCCCCCGCCAAAGGCCGTAGGAAGACCAAGCGGGCACCAGCCCCGCCCACCGAGGGCGGGGATGGGGAGGGTGGGACCCCACCCCCCCCGTGTCCGTTTCTACCCCGCCCTGCCTCTATGCCCCTGGATAAGCTTCTCCAGGACACCCTGACGCTGTCCTCCCCCAGGCAGGACACCCCCGAGGCAGGATCCAACACCCCGGCAGGTGAGGCCTCCAAACCACCCCCGCGCATCGCGATTGGATCAATGAATGTTCATAGGGTCAAGGTGTGTGTACCTTGGTTACCTGTCAGCTGCAGTGAGTGTTACAGGGGGCTAAATAATTAATATAATTAAAATATTCACGCTATATAACCTGGTTATATTGACAGAATTATTCTATCCTCTTACTTATATGAGTGTAACTTACTGCAGTCGTGTTCTATGTGTCTTGGTGCATTATAATGTGCGCCGGTAGTTAATCTGAGAGATTGCCGTCCACTGTTTTTATGTACTGTGTGCTCCTACTCCCACTGTTTCAGACTGAAGCTTTGGTATCACTGGTAACTTGCGCTTCTGTTTGTTCTGTTCTTATCGTCGCACTCCTCTGTAGTAGAGTACTGACTAGGAGCCCCAGCAGGTAATTCCCGAGGCTTACTGAGGGCATCTCATCCAGATAGATGTTGTAAATGTTACCCCATCTCACTGATACCATTTAAAGAGATGCATTTCGTAAATGCTGTCTGGCCCTGTTCATCTTGTCATTTCCCCCCGATGTGTTAATGGAGTTTCCCTACAGCATAGCTTCATTGACCACCCCCACAGTTGTGCTTGGTGGTACATTCCATCTGTCTCGGTGTCAGAATAGAGCTTCTCACCTGTAAGCCTGCAGACACCGCTGACCTCTCCAACTCTGTCCACAGAAACGACCTTTGTCCGGAGGCCTCGCTCCTCCTCCTTGGACCTCCTCCTGGAGACCCCATCTTCTTATATGGCCCGATCCAAAAGCCCTCCGCATGTAGGAGGGGAAGCCAAGCCAGCTGTCGGAGGTCCCCACATGGACAGGCCCCGTGACCTCTCTCTGGGTGGCGAGCAGGACCGCCTGACCATTATCACAGAACCGACTCGGCACAGCACTGTCCAGAACCAGCCCAACACTGGGCAGACAGTGGAGGAGGATCATTTACGGGGAGAGACTGTGTGTGGTGAAGGCGGCGTGACAACCGAAACGCTGGAGCCCAGTGCTGGGTCTGTGAACCGGGTCAATCCACTGAGTGACTTGTCTCTGCAGGACAGCACATTATCACGGCTTATAGATGCTGTGTCCCTGGACAACGACACCTGTGGGTCCATATCGGCGCTTATCGGGCAGTTTGATGTCACTGCAGAGCTGAGCAGTGTGGCCCTGCGGTCCAGTGACCATGACGTCTCCCAGACACCATACCAGACCCTGGCCTGCAACCCCTGCCAATCCAGCGGCCCGCCGAATTCAGTGCTCTTCTCCAGCCCGGAGACCACTGACCACACCATCTACACCATACTCAACGAGGAGGTGCTGTCGCCCATCTCCGAGTTTAACCCAGGGGAGAACACTGTCCGGAGCCTCCAGATGGGGTCTGAGGAGAACACTCCTGTGGCCAGCCCAGCCTCATCACCTGTAAAACCTCTTCTTACCCACAAGCCCCTCTTCTTGAGGAAACAGGCCCCCTACAGCCGGGCTCTGGAGGTCCCATGCGGGCAAGACCCCTGTTTTCATCCCATGGCTGTGCAGGAGGAGGTGACTTGGGGAAGTCATGGTGGATCGTTCCACAGCGCTGCTTCTGACCTCTTCCTACTTTGCCAGGACTCAGCTGGCAGCAGCTTGATGGAGATCGAGATCAACGTTGACGAGGATCCGCTGGACATCACGCTGACCCCCTCTAGCCTCCACCATCAGTTAGCTGATCCTCGCCCCTGTGGACCATTGAACCACAGTACCAGAACTGACCCCCACCATAGCCCCAGTAGCTGGATCTATGGGCCAACGCCTTGGCGGGCCAGTCGTCAGTCCAGGTGTGGGCATCAGATGGGTGACAAGCACCTACCTGCCCAGGGGACCGTTGGGTACCTCAGCGGGCACCCCTCCTCCAGCAGCCGGCCATTTCCTCTGAGAATCAATTCTTCCATGGACCAGGTCGCCAGCAGGTCGTCCAATGACTGGCCACAGGTCTCCAGGGTGGAAAATGGTCACTTCCTGCAACAGGGCCACCCAGCTAACACGTCCCTGTCCCCAAGCCCTGGCCCCTGCAAGTCTAAGAGCCTGGGCGACCTCACATCTGAGGACATCTCCTGCAACTTCGAGAGCAAGTACAAGTTCATCAACCGCAGCTTTATGGCGGCCAGAGCTCAGAGCGGCAGGCAGGTGTCCGGCCCAGCCAGATGTTCGGCACCAACTGACCCCCTTACAGAGCAGCTGCGCCGACTGGTGTCGCTGGACCAGGACGAGCACTCCCAAAACCCAGCTTTGCTCACCACCTCCCCCTTGCACCCCCTCTCCCGCAAGCTGTCGTCTCGCAGCCAAAGCCGGGTCCGGCACATTGCCAGTCGCGCCCGTGAACGCCAGCAAGAATCACTCAAGCCTCGGCCCACCTGCGCCTCCTACAGCACAACTGGGGTAGTGCTCCGCAGCAAGCCTGCCAACCACAACCCCCCTGCTTGCCGCCACTCCACCGGCTCTTACATCGCTGGGTACCTGGAGCACTCTGAGGGTCGGGGGCTTCCGGAAGGTTCCTGCGCCAAGTCCAATGGAGACCGCTGCTGCCATGGTGACGCCAGCACCCCTGTGGACTGGTGTCAGCCATCAGAACCTGAGGTCTACTTCCTGCTTAGACTGTAGCTGTACTTCCTGTTCTGCCCTGAAGCACGAACGAGGAGTCCCCTGTGTTCTGTTGACTGAGGTCTTTCTGAAGTCTTCCCGTATCTCTGTGCTGCACTGTATGTAAAAATGAATCTTGTAATAATTAAATTATGGATAATAGATTATGTGTGTAGGAACCTGCATGAGACAGTGGGTGTAACCAGCATGACTACGCTCCATCCCATGCCCGTGTTGCTAGGCACAGGACCTCCTGCCAGGCTTAACACCCTATGGAGTGAGAGCGTGGCGTGTCTTTCCCCCTCCTGAATTTAACGTGGTTCACGTCTGCTTTGTTTCAATCTGTATTTTTATAATTACTTTGATATCACAGATGATGCAGCTTCGGTGGGGGTGGGGGGTGCATGATTTTGGAGCGAGGAAGGTTTTCTGTTCTGCGAGTAAAACTCTGTACAGGCGTCAGAAATGGCTCTTCTGAACTCCCGACTGATGCAATAAAACTCTGGAATATGATGGAAGCAGAGAGGGCCCAGTGTGTCTGTGTGCCTCCCAGTGGCGGCCTCTAGGGGGCACCCCTCAGTGCAAAGCCCAAGGCCGTCTGCTCCCACCAGCCACCATACTCTTATTAGGATGTCGTCCTCGCGTCAGTGTTAAGCAGTGGGGTCCTGATCGAATGCCCTCATTTAAACACATTTATTCGTGCCCCTCAAGAAAATGATGACAAAATGAGCGCTCAGCGAAAGCATGAATTATTCATATCCTTTAACAGTGTGACAGCTCAGACTATTAACATAAATCAACAAATCAGCTCGTGTATAATAATAACAGGCAAAATAATGATACAGCCATTAATTATGAGTAAAACCAAACCCAGCAGACTAGTCATACTTATTATGAGTGTTCTGTCAGCAGTTCTGTTCGGGGTGTTTGCCATGTCTGTTGTGGCGTATCCCAGAATTCAATGCCCTCTGTCCCTGTGTGTCTTTCTTGAGCAGACATCATCATAGGCCGTTTGTTGGCCTTCCCGGTCTTGTAAGCGGGATACTTTCTCTACACTTACCTAGGAAATTGAGTGCAATTACAGGAGAAATGTGGTTTAGTGGGAGATGGCGCACCTGTGTCTCTGGTGGCCCCCTCCCTCACTGTCTCTACCCGCCTGCCCCCTTTATCTGCCTGCAGTGAGCTTTTCTGTTTCATTCTTAAATTCTTGATCAGCCTTTCCCCTATTTTCTTTATAATTATAAACACACATTTGCAGTACACATCTGCACGAGCTCACCCAGCCGTAAAATGAATCAACGGCAGGAAGATTACTGTTGATTTGGGGGCCCGGGGGATGGTGAGCCCAGGCCTGTCCATGTGATTGTTTACTCCTGACTTGTGGCCCCCAGCGGGGCCCATTGCCAATGATAAAGGATGGTGGAGAGACCTGCGGGGCCACCAGACGGGCGGCCATGTCCCACTTGCTGCCTCTCTGGCTGCTGCCTGCGGTGCTGCTCCAGGTCCCGACGCCGTGGACGGCGGTAACCTGCTCGCGGTACGAAGCCTTGGGTGACCAGGACAGATATGGCCTGTCCCAGGATGGGGATATTGTCCTGGGGGGACTCTTCCCGCTCTACAACCAGCCCATCCTGCAAGACGTCAAGTTCACTCGGCTTCCCAAGGTGCAGAACTGTGTGCCTTCCCTCGACCCCTCCTGCTGGTCACCGAGGGGATTTCTCCCTTGTCACTTGCCTCCCTTTCATTCTGGCCCATCCTTAGCCTGCTGTTAGCTTGCTTTTCATGTGCAGTTTTACGACGGGTTCAGCTTCCAGGCTCGGCCCCTGCACTTGCCCCACGCCATGACCTTTGCTGTGGAGCAGATTAACAGAGACCCCAGGCTGTTGCCAGGCATTAGGCTGGGATACCGCATGCTGGACAGCTGTTCCAAGTACTCCTGGGCCTTGGGCGGGGGCCTGTCCCTTGCCAGTCGGTGGGGCTTTATCTGTAGTGCAGCTGGATCTGTCCCGGTCATCATCGGAGATTCCTCCACCCAGTCCATTATCTTGTCCCAGACCCTGGGACCGCTGGATGTCCCACTGGTAAGGTGCCTACGGGGCCTGGCTGCCGTGTGAAACGTGGTGTCTCATTTCAAGGGAGGGATTTGGTACCCCAGAGCAGCGTGTGGCCCAGCAGGCTCGGATGCTGTGCCTGTGATCAGGTGGCCAGCAGTCCCAATCCCAGGCTCAGCAGAGTGATTATGCCACTAGCCTCCTGAGTATGGCTGTTACCCCATGGCTGTCTAACCCTGCCTTCAAATGCATGCCACTTCAGGTAATAGTGTCTGCTAAATAAATGCATGTTTAATTAAGGTTAATTATGCCTGTAGAAATGTATGAGGTTGCATCTAATTCTCATCCTAAGAGGGAATCATGGGGTTTTCCGGGAAAAAAAAGCATCTTCCACCTATTCAGTTTCAGGTTCGGTATGATCGTGTTTTTTGTCACACCTGGTTTCTGTGTCACTGTTTCACGTTCAGGTCAGTTACCAGGCAAGCTGGGCCTGCCTGAGTAGCCACCGGGAGTATCCCAATTTCTTCCGGACCATCCCCAGCGATTTCTACCAGTCGTGGACGATGGCACAGTTGGTGCGTCGCTTCGGCTGGACCTGGGTCGGCGCCGTCGCTGTTAACAATGACTACGGGTTGCAGGGCATCCAGGTGTTTGCCGAGGAGGTGCCTGGCGTTCTTCGAGACGTCCTTCTGGAAGACGCTGCTTGCTGACATGCCCCGGCTGGTGAGAGCCGTCCATGAGTCCTCGGCCCGGGTCATCCTGGTGTTCTCCTGATACACGGACGCGGGCGCCCTGCTGGCTGAGCTGGCCTGGCGTAACGTGACAGGCCGCATCTTTTTGGCCAGCGAGGCCTAGAGCACCAGCGGCGGACCCCGCCCTTGCCTCGATGGGCAGCGGCGTGCTGGGCGTGGCCGTGCCAGCTGCTCCCATCCCCGGGCTGGAGGCGCACCTCCGTACTGTCCAGCCCTCCTGCAGTCACTGTAGGAGGAGACGTTCGAATGCACCCCGGAGAATGGCGGAGCAGCCCTCAAATCGCTGCCCCCTTGTGGGGGAACGGAGATGCTGCAGAATGTTCAGAGCACCACTTTCGCGAACACCTCCCAGTTGCGAATGGCAACATGCCCTACATAACCAGCTTGCTTGCACACAGAATAGCTCTGCTGTTTCCACTGCCTCCCCTGCGCAGACGGCGAGATCAGCAACACCACAGGTGAGCTGGTTGCCTTGTGACACACTTCTGTGTGTGATAAGTTCTCTCTTCCGACCCGGATTCTGGGTTTTTCTTGCTGTTCATCCTCAGTTGCAGTGTAGTGTGATCGCTGTCCTCCCGATTACTGGTCCAACGCACACCACAACGCGCGCATCCCGCGTGAAGTGGAGTTCCTGTCCTTCAGGGACTCCATGGGCGTGATGCTGACTGCATGACATGGCATGCGGTGCCTGAGTGACGCTCGCTGTCAGCATTGTCTTCTTGCACCGCCGGCACACGCCCATTGTGCGCGCCAACAACTCGGAGCTGAGCTTCCTGCTTCTGTTCGCGCTGGCGTACTACTAGTACTTTTCATCGGCCGCCCTTCCCCCTGGTCCTGCCGCGCTCAGCGCCTTCATGCTCTGCCTGTCCTGTATCCTGGTCAAGACTATCGTGGTTCTGGTGGCGTTCCGCTCTGCCAGGCCGGGCACCAGCGGCATGAAGTGGTTCGGGCCAGCCCAAAAGAGGGGCAGCGTCTTTTTCCTCACCTGCATCCAAGTGGCGATTTGTACCACCTGGCTCTCCCTCAGGCCCCCCCAGCCTCACAGCAACACCGGACTCCAGGGCTCCAAGCTGGTCCTGCAGTGTGAGATCGGGTCGGCCCTGGGCTTCAGCTGCGTCCTGGGCTACATCGGCCTGCTGGCCGCCGTCTGCTTCCTGCTGGCCTTCCTGGCCAGAAAGCTGCCCGATAACTTCGAGGCCAAGTTCATCACCTTCAGCATGCTCATCTTCTGCGCCGTCTGGGTGGCCTTCGTGCCCGCCTACGTCAGCTCGCCGGGGAAGTACACGGTCGCCGTGGAGATCTTCGCCATCCTGGCCTTCAGCTTTGGCCTCTTGCTGTGTGTTTTTGCCCCAAAGTGTTACATCATTTTTGATGGGAAGAACTTGATGTGATTTCAAAAGGAAACATGTGAGATTGTTATACTGTTATGCAGCCTGTGCCGTGAGTTCATCTCGACTGTCGTCATTATCTTCATAATTGTGATTAAAAGTGAATTAATTGCTTTCTTTTCTTCCCTTTTAGGCATTTATATAAACACTGAATAATTGTATATTTATAAAGTTCGGTTAATTCCATCAAGGAGTGTGTAATAGCATTCTGTAATTTAATTTAATTTAATTTAATTTAATTTAATTTAATTTAATTTGTTTCTACATAGCCTTGGGTAATATGAATGAGTAAACCAATAGTGACTTTGAAATCAAAATGTTTCATTAGAGAAAATTTATGACTGATTCATTCACATTTTTTTGGGGTCTTTGGGGGAGGTAAAATTCAGATATATAAAACATATTATTCTGTGGCAGAAATATAATGCAAATGAAATATGTCATTAAAATACAATCAATATGTAATTAAAATATAATTGAGGTGAAAGCTGTAACTGTGTCTGTAATTTTCTTTGGAATAGTTAGTGCTCAATCACAGTCGCTCCACAGGTATGAAATAGTGTGCGTGTAAATGTGTGTGTGGAGGTGTCTGGGTGAGGTGGGGGGGGGGTGGCATGTGGTTCATTGGGTTGGGACTCTGCCTGCAATTGGAAGGTCACCAGTCACTGGGGCCAGCAGACTGATGTTACCATCGGGCCCCTGAGTGAGGCCCTTGGCCCCCATTTGCTCCAGGGATGCTGCACACTGACTGACCCTGCACTGTGACCCCCCCCAGTTTGCTCTCATCTGTTTGTGTGTCTCAGGGAGAGTAAGATATGATCAGTGATCCCCACAGAGCTGAATAAATTTCACTATAATATAAACAGCAGACGTTCCCTTTGCTAACACGGGAAGATGATGAGATGGTGTGAAGATGCACGGAGCCGATGGTGAGGCTGACTGGTGAAATCGCAATGCAGCTTCAGCAGACCGGAACACTCTGGAGACTTTTCTTTGTACCCTAACTAGCAGGAGCTCATAACCGTGGTTCATTTCTGCGACCCAACACAAGGGCAGAAACGAGGGCGCGGGACCTATATCAGTCGGGCCACAAGATCCCGGCTAGTGGGACGATGTGGGCCAAGGGGACGCCAAGCCCCCCGACCCCAACTCCGCACGTTGTCAAGGAGACAAGGTGACCTCATGTCATAGGATTGCCATCAGTGCATTTATTTCGGAGTAATTACTGATTGATATTCTGAATATGTTCCTAAAGCAATAATAGCAAAAACAATAACAAAATGACATTAATAATAATAATTAGCCACAAGGGGCTTGTGAGCAGAATAATGTATCTAAAGATCATAATGTCTGTGGAATATCTGAGCTTTCCTACTTCTGGTGAGGAGCTCGACCCATCATAGCTTTCTTGGTGTTCTCCTCAGGATGAAGCAGGATGATGTAGCACTTCGGCATGAATATGGCCGCTAAGAGTCCAAAGCTGGAGGCCAGGATGGCGAAGACCTCCACGGCGTCTGAGTACTTCCCCGGCGAGCTGACATAGGCGGGTACGAAGGTGATCCAGACGGCGCAGAAGATGAGCATGCTGAAGGTGATGAACTTGGCCTCGTTGAAGTTATCGGGCAGCTTCCTGGCCAGGAAGGCCAGCAGGAAGCAGACGGCGGCTAGAAGACCGACGTAGCCCAGGACGCAGCCAAACCCCGACACAGAGCCCACGGCACACTCGTAGATGATCCGGGAGTTCTGGTACCGCGTGTTTTTGAAGGGTACTGGGGGGGTGGTGATGAGCCATGCCATGCAGATGGTTGCCTGGACAGCAGTGAAGAAAACCACGGTCCCTCTCTGCTGTGCTGTTCCAAACCACTTCATGATGTCACCGCCCGGCAGCGTGGCGCGAAACGCCATGACCACCACAATGGTCTTGACCAGGATGCAGGAGATGCAGAGGGCGAAGGCCAGGCCAAAGACCACGTGGCGGAGTCGGCAGGTCCAGTCCTGCGGCCGGCCGATGAAGAGCAGGGCGCACAGGAAGCAGAGCATCAGCGCCAGCAGGAGCAGGAAGCTCAGCTCCGAGTTGTTGGCGCGCACCACAGGCGTGTGGCGGTGCCGAGCGAATACAGAGAGCACGGCCATGCACACGCACGCCCCCAGCAGCGAGGCAGCGGTCAGGCACACACCCAGGGGCTCCTCGAAGGACAGGAACTCGATGGGCTTCGGCTCACAGTGGTCTCGCTCTCTGTTGGACCAGAAGTCTGAAGGACACCTGAAGCACTCGCTGGAGTCTGGAAGGGAGGCAGAGCGCAGGAGTTACAGCTTAAGGGTAGCAGGGGAAGGAGACGCACAACTGCCATCTCTCATTATCAGGAAGTAAACTGAAATTACTTAATGCCATATATGCCATATACAAGTCACAAAAATCCAATTGTTTACTCATTTTCAAACAGAATGAAAGTATAAAATGAAAATGTTGAGTAGAGGGGCTGTGGAGGGTATTGAGTGGGAATATTTAGGTTATAAGTGGCGTGTTAATTTGCTAATATCGTCTCTCTGCTGTGCTAGTTTTTCGTCTCACCTGTGGTGATGCTGATCTCGCCGTCTGCGCAGGGCAGGCAGTCGAAGCAGCAGACTGGTTCACCCTTCCTGATGGCTAGCCTTGTCCCTGGGGGGCAAGACTCGCTGCACACCGATCTTGGCGCCTAGAGGAGTGGGGAGGACGACAGAGACTGACAGCATGAGGGAAAGTCTGGCTTTTGATGGTAATTATGCAGGTGATGGTG
>JAODJX010000039.1:1205951-1218311 GCA_026776945.1 Isichthys henryi | reverse complement strand
CCCAGGCGGAGACTCGAACCCGGGTCCCAGAGGTGTGAGGCAACAGTGCTAACCACTGCACCACCATGCCGCCCTTGGTTATGAAATCATGTGTTTGAAATAATTTTCGAATTATGCCAGTAAAATCCACAGATGGGATACCCCCCACTTGTCATGCCCACCTCACGGAGGCAGCAACCGCAGCTAACTCATCTTAGGACTAATCAGTAGAACTCCCTGTTATTATTGGCATGCCACTACTGAGCGTTCTATCTCTTTGTTCTTCCTCTCCTTCCACTCCGCCCCTCCCCCCTGTGAAGCCCCTCTTGGATTCCCCTTCTTTGCTCGTCCACGTCGCTTGACTGACCCCTTGGCTCCTCGACCCTCCCTTAACGACTATGACCTGCAATGGCTCCTGACCTTTCCCTGTTTTGCCCTGAATAAACCCGGTTGCCTGGAATTCTCTGTCCTGGTCTTGTTAGATAGAACACCACTCCCCAGTCAGCGAATTCTACCTACTGTACCCCCCAGCTGGCAAAATAAACAGAGAGTTTTGCTGAGTAAGGGCTTAGTACCATGTTTGCTTAGGGAGACAGGGGGTTCGGGGCTGATTTGCTTCCCACTGATGTTGCAACGAAATCTGCACCCTTGTTCTCACGGGTATCAAACAGCCAGAAGCATTCAGGTTGACAGCTAAAACAAACAGGACAGTGCCGGGTGGTAGGACCAGTAAAATGGTGCCAAGCCGCAACACTGTGCCTCACTACAGTGACCGGAGGCTATTTGTTGGGACGGCCGAATATGTGCACCTGTGCACCTCCCTAGTACAGTTTTCTGATCTAGGTGGGTCTGGAATTTCTTCATGATCATAGCACCACCTACCGTGGTAGGAGCTGTCGACGCCGGCCATGTGAGTCACACCTCTCTCCGTCTTTAGACGGCAGTGTCACTGCTGATATCTTCGGCCATTGTTTGTTTAATCCGCCATTGTTTGTTTCATCCGCCATTCTTTAATCCACCATTGTTTGTTGATATCTCAGGATTCAATCATTGTCCACAGGTCTGCCTGTGCTATAAACAAAACCATCAGCCAGATGATGATACTGAGAAGCCAGCTTAATGTGCAGCTTTTTCACTCAGTCCTCTGGTATGTGAACACATTTCAAAGTAATAAAGCATTTGCTTAAATTAATAAGGTATTTTGACAGGTCTTCTGAAACTTCAAATTGTGGGTTTACCCATTTTACGTCCGTGCCTCTTATTCTTCAAGTACAGTACCTGATTTCCAAAATGTATATGACATGGCTACATATCGGGCAATGCATTGTGGGCCATAACGTGCCAAAGAATGCTTCCCTGTGATTGGGCAGCTCTCTTTACTTGTGGGATGAGCCTTTTGCTCTGGGTTTATATAGAGTGCCACCTCAGACCCCTCCAGCCTCTCTGTAGTGATGGCGCTCCTGGCTGCCTGGCTCCTGGCCTCGTCTCTCCTCTTCACGTTGGTCAAGGTAGGCAAACCCGCATCTGCAGCATGCGTGTTCCAGGGAGAGGAGGACACCCGGAACCTCTACAAGGAAGGTGACATTGTCATTGGAGGTTTATTTCCTGTACACTACAGTCCAAGATCTTTTAAACCTTCTTATCAGAAGAAACCTGAGCCAACTGAATACAAGTAGTAAGTAATATGCTTTGTTATACACGTAGTTAATCTAGGTGTATGACACATAGACCATGAGTACTGCTCCCTAACTGCTTCCTCTCCATATGACCAGCTGGTTCTGGAACTTTCTCAGTTTCAGTGCCAGAGCCCTGCGATGGACGCAGACGATGGCCTTTGCTATCGAAGAGATAAACCAACGGCGGGACCTGCTTCCCCATCTAAAGCTGGGCTACCACATTCGCGACAGCTGTGATGACGTTCCCGTGTCTCTGAGAAGTTCCCTGCTCCTTGTAAGTGGACCGCCTGACTCGAATGCCAACTCCGCCTGCAGAGGAGTGCCCAAGCCCATGTCGCCCGTCATTATCGGAGACGCCGCTTCAGGCGTGTCGATGGCCATCCTCAGAACCCTCGGTTCCTTTGGAATCCCCTTGGTGAGATACCTCCACAGTGTATCACAGTGCCTGTGAATATCGCTGTTTTCTTAGCTTTCAGGCAGAATTTAGACAGACTTGAGACATCTCCTGGGCTAACTGCTGATTATTCCTTTTTTCAGGTGAGTTACTTTGCCTCCTGCAACTGCCTCAGCAATAAGAAAGAATTTCCGACGTTTATGAGGACGATGCCTAGCGATGCTTTTCAGATAAAGGCCATAGCTAAGCTCGTCAGGTACTTTCGCTGGACCTGGGTCGGGGTGATAGGGGTGGAGTCGGACTACGCCCGCTTTGCCATACAGCTGTTCCTGGAGGAGTCCTCCAAGCATGGCACATGTGCCGCCTACGTTCACTTTTACCCAGTGCTCCTCTCCAAGGAGTCCATTGCTGACCTAATGCAGACCATCAGGGGATCCACTGCCAAGGTAATCCTGAACTTCTCCGGGGAATCGGAGCTACAGACGATCTTGACGGAGTGCCGGCGGCAGAACATCACGCGCATCCAGTGGATCGCAAGTGAAGCCTGGGCCACGGCTAAGTCCCTGTGGCGGGAGTTTCAGGGCCTGCTGACAGGGACTTTGGGCTTTGCCATACGCAAGGCTGAAATCCCAGGCCTGCAGAGCTTCCTGACCCGGGGGATGCCTGCCCGAGCTCGCCAGTCCCCATTCTTTGCAGAATTATGGGAGGAGATATTCAACTGCAAGCTGAACGTCTCGTTGAACCCGCATGTGCACAGCGAGGCGGCCCTGGGCAGGAGGCCATGTGCCGAGGAGAAGGAAGCCCCAGAGGCTGTTCACTCTGACTACTCCGACGTCTCCCAGCTGCGCGTGTCCTACAACGTGTACAAAGCCGTATACTTGGTAGCACAAGCGCTGCATGACATGAGCGGCTGCACGAGGGGGGCAGGGCCTTTCCAGAATGGCACATGTGCAGACCCCGACAACTTCCTCCCTTGGCAGGTGACCTGAACTGGACTCACAGTAGCACCAAGATACACAAATGGGGAACAGGATATTTCTTACTCATGGGTCTAATAAAACTTCATGTTATGTTTCTGCATGCGTCCATCTCACTCATTATATTTCACATTTAGGCTTATGGGTGCATGAATATTTTGCTTAACATAGAAATTCCTGCAGGTGAAGCCATGTAAAACAAACAGACCTTAGCATTGTGATGGAAGCCTGACATATAATATTTATTGTGTATTAGTGTCATCTGATTTGATGCTCTGCAGCAGTGCTGTGATATCTGACATTGATCAGCTGATCAATCCATAAGAGGCTAATTGACTAAATGGCTAAGCGTTCCTCACCAGTGTCTCTTACTTCCCATCCTCAGCTCCTACACTACATGAAGCAAGCTCGCTTCAACACGTTGGGAGAGCAGGTCAGCTTCGACAAGAACGGGGACCCCATAGCCTCCTATGACCTCATGAACTGGCAGGAGGGGCCAGGCGGTTCCCTGCAGCTCGTGAAAGTGGGGTTCTACGACACCTCACTGGGCGGGGAGAAGGACCTCGTCATTAACGATTCGGCCATCTGGTGGCACGGGGGCCAGCAGGTTTGTCCCGTCTCCCTGCTGACGAGATGCACGGCACTCTGCCTGTCTCTCATATTTTCCCTCGGCCCTTGGCTGTGTGGAAATGCCCTCTCGTTTTTGCAGCTGCGACTAACTTCAGCAGACATTAGAATCGCAGTGTAAAGTGGATGAAACTCCGTCCCAGCATCAAAATGGACAATCACGGCAGCCTTCAAATTGCGCAGCTAAGTTACTGAGCTACTGTTCTGACTGTATAGTAATCATGAGTGAACCTGAATGACTGAGTGCCCAGTCTGCATTTCTATGGCGTCCCAAATTGTGACATCATTCGATGCCCTCCACCCCATACTCACTGGTATGCTGAAACTGTCCTTCCCTATCTGATCATAACACACCCGTGAAACCGTTAACGCGCTGACTGATGCTCGCTCTGCACGCGAGGTGCACGTCCGCCTATGAATTAACTGCGACCGCTGCCGACGCCCTCCCTCCCTAGGCCCCCCCCACATCTGTGTGCAGTGCAAGCTGCCCCCCCGGCTCCAGAAAGGCCACTCGCAAAGGAGAGCCCATCTGCTGTTTTGACTGCCTTCCATGCACCGAAGGGGAGATTAGTAACGAGACAGGTACGGGAGGTGCTGATTGACGGCTCAACCTTAACGGAGATGTGATTACACTGGGCTACCTTAAAAAACAAGTGTGATTGATGACTGCGCATTTACATATCTGCCGCATGTTCCCTTTCACCCTCCTGCAGACTCTTTGGATTGCAAGAGATGCTCTGTAGAGACATGGCCTAATCAAGTCCAAGATCATTGCGTGCCCAAGACCACTGAGTTCCTCTCCTACCATGGGTCTATGGGCATAGTGTTGTATATATGCTCCTTGTTTGGGTTCTTTGTGACCATGGCTATATTTGGGGTGTTCGTCGCCTATAGGACCACCCCAGTCGTCCGTGGCAACAACATGGAGCTGAGCTTCTTGTTGCTAATCTTCCTCAGCGTCTGCTTCCTGAGTGGCCTCACCTTCATCGGTGAGCCCACTGACTGGCTTTGCCGCATCCGCTACACCACGTTCGGGGTCAGCTTCTCCCTCTGCATCTCTTGCATCCTTGCCAAGACAGTGGTGGTGCTGATGGCGTTCCGGGCCACTCTGCCAGATAGCCGAGTCATGCGGTGGTTTGGGCCGGCCCAGCAGAGGGCTAGCGTTTTCCTCTGCACCTGTGTCCAGATCGTCATCTGTCTGGTCTGGCTGACCACGAGACCTCCTTTGGCTGTGAGGAACACCAGGCACCACAGTTCCCGGATCATACTGGAGTGCGTGGCAGGTTCGGACGTGGGCTTCTGGTCTGTTCTTGGCTACGTCGGTCTTCTAGCCGCCGTCTGCTTCCTGCTGGCCTTCCTGGCCAGGAAGCTGCCCGACAGCTTCAACGAGGCCAAGTTCATCACCTTCAGCATGCTCATCTTTTTCGCTGTTTGGATCACTTTCATCCCAGTGTACATCAGCACGTCTGGCCAGTATATGGTGGCCGTCCACACCTTCGCTATCTTAGCCTCCGCTTTCGGCATCCTGCTCTGCATTTTCGCCCCAAAGTGCTACATCGTGCTACTGAAACCAGAAAAAAACACCAAAAAACAAATGATGCTAAAAAAATAACTATAGACTGCCCTCATTGCAACCTTAAGCCCAGTCAGTAGCATTATAATCCTTCATAAATCAATGTATATAAATAAAATAAACCTTTGTATCAATGTTACTGTTTATTTTGACTCCTGTCTTTGCTTTTCAATGCAAAAGCTGACTGTTTCATTTTCTTTGTAAAAATGAAAATAAAAGTTTAACATCTGCAGTGTATGTATGTGTGAAAACATGGTTGTTTGAGCATAAATAAAGGGAGACCATCCGCCACAACACGGCTGTCTCTGGACAGTGCAGAGGAAAGTCTGTCCGTCTTACTGCCTTAAAATGCATTTTCTGAGAACTGGCAGCTGCCACCATTTCTGCAATAGCTAGTCCCAGTTACCAGGTTGCAGTAATTCCTAGCGGACGGAGTGACACGTGTTGGCGCAAGTGTAGATGGACAGTCTGGCATGTTTAGACAAAAGATCGTTTAATTTAGAGTTTTAGGAAAAGCTGTCACTGACTTCACGCAGATGGGGTGAGAGGTACCTGTTTACTCTCTCGGTTTATTGCCTCAGGGACAAACCAAATAAATGGATCTTTTTAATGAACCATGAACCAATATGGGATGGGCTCAGGTTTCTGGGAAATCAGGTGTGCTTGCGACCGTGGGGGAGAGGTCCTCTGGGTCGTGGCAGGTGGTGCAGCCAGCGCAGAAAAAAACACCTGTGGAGCCAGGGAGAGGCGCAGCCCCCAAGGGTGGGTGTGACTCAGCTCCCACGAGCTCACAAAAGCTCACCTGTGCATCTTTGCTTTCTTGTGGTGACTTGATCATGTTCTCTCGCCGGAGCACTAGACTCCAGTAACTTCACATCAGTCAAAACACGGACTGCAATGCATCAGTCAAATATGTGCGAGAAATATAGCGTACAGCAATCATACATAGTGAGCCATAGATCTAGAATGTGTCTAGAGGGGGTAGATATTGTTTTTAATGGTCTGGTATGTTAGATTCAAGCCCATCATATTTGCTACGTTCTAGACTAGAATGGCATTGTAATACTATGACAGAAAGAATTAGATTCAGGGTTGAAGAGTTAATGAGTGTTTCAGGGAATTTAATTATTACCATGAATGTCATATGACCAAATGCCCATTAGAACATAACGAAGAAATCATTGTTTGCGAATTAATACATGTACAGTATATGTAAGTGATATACAGTTTAAATGTCATAGATGTTTTGAGGACATTTTCCCCATAACATGTCTTCTTGTATTTCTTTCTGGTTTAAGTAAAATTATATAACATTTCGGAACAAAGATACAAGCCAGTAATCCAAATGTGGAGGACAAGATCGCAAATATTTCAACTGCCACTGTGTATTTTCCAGGTGAGCTTACGTACGCTGGAATGAAAGCAAGCCAGACAGCGCAGAATATGAGCATGCTGAAGGTGATGAACTTGGCTTCGTTAAAATTATCAGGCAACTTCCTGGCCAGGAAAGCCAGCATGAAACAGACAGCTGACAAGAGACCTATATAACCCAACACTGCATAAAAGGCTGTTTCAGATCCCGGGTTACATTCTAGAATGATCTTTTTGTTGTTGAGTCTCAGGTTCTGCTCAGGAAAGGGTGGTCTGAGACTGAGCCACAGGGAACAGATGAGGATTTGCACTGCTGTACACAAGCACACTATCGCCCTCTGCTGGGCTGGGCCGAACTTCCTGGCCATGTTGTTATTGGGGAGGTTTGCCCTGAACGCCGCCACAACCACCATGGTCTTGCCCAGCACGCAGGAGATACAGAGGGCAAAGGTCACCCCGAAAGCGGTGTGACGCAGCATGCAGGAGGAGGCCGTGGGCCTGCCGATGAAGGTGAAGGGGCACAGGAAGCAGAGGAGCAGGGAGAGCAGCAGCAGCGAACTCAGCTCCGAGTTGTTGGCCTTCACCACCGGCGTGTCCCTGAAGCGAGCGAAGACGGCCATGACCACGAAAGCCAGGCAGGCACCACACAAGGACAAGGCTGTGAGTGTGATGCCCATAGTGTCTCTGTAGGACAGGAACTCCATTTCCTTAGGGATGCACCGGTCCTTCAAGTCATCTGACCTGTAGGTTTCTGGACATGGAGTACAGTCACTTGCACCTGTAAGTACAGCAGAGGAGACTGTGTGGGGGGACTCGCTCAGTAGCTATTTACACCAACACTTCCTCATGTACTTAATGCCCTGGTCATGTGACATAGCCTGCCACCATTCATACAACAGCATGCTAAACCCTTGCATTTCATACTCCTCTGTTCTTGGGTGCACAGCACATTGTACCTGTGGTGTTAGCGATTGTACCGTCAGCACAGGGGATGCAGTCGAAACAGCACACCGGTCTGCCTTTGATCTGTGCTTTTCTCTTACCAACAGGGCAAATGGCTGAGCAGAATCCTTCAGGAACCTGACAGAAGAAATACACTCTTTTAGTCACGTGCGACAAATTAAATCCTGGCACCTCAGCAAGTGCTGCAGGCCTTTGCAAAGTGAGATGGCATGTACCAGTCTGCCTGTATGCCAGATGATGTCGTTGTCTTTGATTTGCAGCTCATAGCCGCCATTGGGGGCTGGGCCAAAATGACCCACAGTCACATGCTGGACCCTTCCACCAATAAGCTGCCAGTTGACAATATCATAGGAAGGAGGGGGGTTTCCATTCTCATCAAAAAACACCATTTCCCCAAAACTGTTTATGAAATGCACTTTCTTGAGATAGTTAGTGACCTTAATAAGAGAGATATTATTTCAATAAAAAAACAAGTATAAAAAGCCATTAAAATAATGAAACGTTCCATTTCTTTTCCAAAGTCACATAAGAAAACTTGATGGACAAATGCACTCATTATACATATATTATTGTGGTATTTCTCGCAGCTCTCCACTCTACACCTACACGGGGCTTTGGATTACCTCACCTGCTGGGGCTCAATTTGTGAGACATTTACACAGGGACTGGTGCCACCATCTGGGTTTTGCTTCTTACAAAAAATCAGCTCATGAAGGGAGTGGGCGATAGCATACACAGCTTTGTGTACATTGTAGGTCACCCTCAATTCCATGACATTGAAAAAAGGGTTCTGTGACTGATCCAATGTCTCATTCCCGGTGCATGCTCTGGATTTGCCGGCCCCATATTTCAAACGTGGGTCACAGCCCACTATAGATTCCCAGAAGTCATTTACGAAACCAACTTCTGGGTCAAGGGAGGGTCTTATTTTAACCAGGAAATCTCTCAGTGTTGGTATTGCCATTTTCCGTGTCACAAACCCAATGGCACCACCAAAAGACTGGAAAATTTCTGGGGTGGAAGGTCGAGCTGCAGTTATCCAGGCTTCACTTGCTATCCACTGGATGCCTGTGATGTTCTGAAGGACCACCTCCTGCATTAGAGGGTAGAGATCACCTTCCGGAACAAACGCCAGGATGACCTTTACATCGGATTGTTTAATCGTTTCAACAACCTTGAGTATTTTATTCCTGGGGTAAGTCCTTAGAACCGTCCCTATGAAAGCGAGGCACACTCCCATTTTTTGCACTTCCTCAGAGAAGGACTGGATCCCATTCCGGCCATAGTCATTATCAGACTGAATGGCACCAATCCAAGTCCATCCAAATTGCTTGACGAGAAATGCTAGAGCCTTCGCCTGGTAATCATCACTGGGAATGGTCCGGAAAAACGTGGGGTATTTCCTCTTGTTGCTCAGGCAGGCACATGTGGAGAAGTAGCTGACCTAGAGAAACACAAACACACACCCATACACATATATATGGAATAAAGTAGGGGGATACAAAGATTCGTTTGACTGTCTTTTGAGAGTGACTCAAGTTTAGCAGTCTAAATTAAATAATTCAGGCAGCCTATGTTTACACACAGAGAGGATGAAATTTTACCATTGGCACATGGAAGGGGCCAAGCAACCCAGCTACTGCAATCGACTGTGACGAACCGGACTCTGCAATGACCGCTGATAATGGTGGATAACACAACCGAGGAGCCTCGTCTGCTCTCTCCTGCCCACCTAATAATGTGAGTGCGGCTTGCAGAGTTCTGGTTGGTGAAGCGCAGGAATCATAAATTTGGTATCCCAGCGATATATTGGGCAGTAAGGTGTTGCTGTTGTTAATTTCATCAATGGCAAACATCATCATCTGTGTCCACCGAAAGGCTCGAAGGTCGAACCTGTGGGGGGGAAGATGCTGATGGATGCGAACAGCAATGACACAGATAGCGACAGCGGTGGGACACAGCGGCATGTCGTTTTGTGACTAGGAACCTCCCCCCGTCAGTCACTCACCCGATACACTTCGCTGGAGCAGGCTTAGCTCGGTATGATGGGTTCATATAGTCTTGCTTGTTGAAAATGGGGAAAATCCCTCCAATCATAATATCTCCTCGCCTGGAGAGACTTGGCATCCCAAATGTCCCCAGCTGCTTGCATTCAGGATGCCCCTCTGCCTGGGACCAGAGCAAAGAAAGGACACAAAGCCAGCTTTCCCTGAGTTGGCCCATACTGATCCTTTCCAACCACTCAGTGCTGTGATGTCCCGCCTTTATATAGAGCTTGGCATCTATCAGGAAGCACGTGAGCAGCTGAAAGCAGACGCGTAGCAGGCAGAATTCGCCCAAGCTTTTTCCCTGGAGGCAAATATGACCTTGCAGTAACAAAGAGAGCCAATGTTAATCATGAACTACCAGGGCATGATATGGTTTTTAGAGTTTGCGGATACATTTTTCCTCTATCCAGACTCAAATGTGTCTATATTAGCATCACATATCTTCATATCTTTAGATTCTATTCAAAGAAAAACAGTTAACATGATGGGTTTAGATGAGCTACAGAGACATACATTCAAACACTGACATGCAGGCAAGAAAAAAATGTCACTGGCAATAAATAATGCATTGTGGAGATTAACAGTCATGTAGTCACTTGGCCTGCAGTGGTCAATTGTTGTAGGAACAATGAACAATCTGCTTCACCTGACCAGCATCATGTGACAGGAACAGGCATACTTGGTGCCCTGGGTGAAATCTGAGCCACCATCTTCATTATATTAGTAGCTAAGTAGCTCTGGTTCTGCTAACTCTAAGTATTAGGCAGCCACAGAGAAAAGGATGTTGGCAGAATTGGACAATCAGGAGGTCTGGGCATCCCTGCTTAGACTGCTGCCCACACAGCCTGGCCCTGGATAAGTGGCAGATAATGGATGGATGGATGGATGGATGGAAGGATGGATGGATGGATGGATGGATGGATACAAACGTTAATTTCAGCAGTATATCAATAATCTTTTTTTTGAGGATGCTTTATTTGTTTTCACAACATTTACTTGTTTGCACTGCGTGTGTTTGTACCTTGTTTGTTTGGCACTATACAGCTATCAGCCATAACTTTATAACCATTGACATGTTAAGTCAATAACCTCATCTCATAAAAAAGAGAAAAAAATTATAATAACATTATCTTATTACAACCTGTGATGCGTGACATTTCATATTAAGCAAATGAACAGTCAGTATTTGAAGTTAATGCGTTGGAAGCAGAAAAATGGGCAAGTGTCAGGACAAGGGCTAAACTGTGATGCTAGATGACTGCGTCAAAGCATCTCCAAAATGGCAAGTATTGTGAGGAGTTCCTGGTGTGCAGTAATCAGTACCTACCAAAAGTGGTCCAAGGAAGGCCAACCGGTGAACTGGCAATTTGGGAGTTGTTCTCCGATCCGGGATTGCTGACATGCCCCCAGATCTAGTCTCTCTCCTCTTGAACGCTGTTACTTAACTGGTCTAGCCAGTTACTGCTTTGCAAGGTATTGATGACTAGTCTCATGTGAGTATATACATACAAGCTAAAACATTATGATCAACCCCCCATGTGAACGAAATAATGTTGACTAGGGTATAAAAAGGGTATATGTTAAGGTCTGGTATATATTAGATGGTAAGCTAACATTCAGTACTTGTAGCCAACATGTTGTATGTAGAAGAAATGGGCAGGGATTGAGATCTGATTGACTTTGACAAAAATGCTTGCAAAATGCCTGTAACCGTAACATTAGTGGAAAGTGAAGGAAATCATACTGAGGCCCGAGTGGATGTGAAAGTCTGTGTATAGTCAGTGTACCATCACTCGTGCAACTGGAATAATCTATAGGACAAACCTACACTGGAACAGGACTAATGCAGGTGGATCTCTTTCCGCTGTCATCTGGCTTTCTCTGTCATTTTTCCATTATCACTAGTTCTGTGTTCTGCTGTTATTATTGTTAAGGATGTTCCAATGAACACACCTGTAAAGCGCATTGGGGCAACCTTGTTGTGAAAAGCGCTATATAAAAATAAATTGAATTAAAAATAAATTGAAGATGTATTTCTCATCTGTATGGAAAAAATTACCCAGATCAGATACTTTATACCTGAAATTAATAAGACACACTACATGCCATAGTTTTTTGCTGGCGAATATATTCAAACCTGACACCTGAATTATGATGGTCAAATCTTGATTTCTAAAAACATCTAAAGAGCACAGAAAAGCATGAATTTACTACATCTGTAAAAATTACACTAATTCCTTATTATTATTTTTTAAACAAATCATAAATTGCAACAATGGAAGGAAAGAGTAAAGAATGATTTTATTTATTATGTCTTCAGAAAATATCTCTGGTCACATTTCTGCAAGATTACAATCCAAAATATGAGAATATTATAAAAGAGCAGAGTGTTTATTCCCAATATACAAACCAAAATATGAGTACAGTAAAAATCAGGAAATTTATTGAAATTCATTTTTTTCTTAATAAAATTACAGAGATTTTGATGCCATTTTGCCCATTAAATGCTTCTTTGAATTTAGTTCAGGCTTAAAAATAATAATATAACATTTGGGTAGAAAAATAGAGAAAAGCAAACCAAAACTGGAAGCTAAAATGGCAAATATCTCGACGGCCACAGTGAACTTCCCAGGTGAGCTGACATAAGCTGGGATAAAGGTGATCCAGACGGCACAGAATATGAGCATGCTGAAGGTGATGAATTTGGCTTCATTGAAGTTGTCAGGCAGCTTCCTGGCCAGAAAAGCCAGTA
>JAODJX010000039.1:1120861-1131949 GCA_026776945.1 Isichthys henryi | reverse complement strand
CCGCCGTGCCTCACCCGGTCTGTTTGTTAAACCATAGAGACCGCAGCAGGTGTTACTGCCATCATGCTGAATCATCAGCTGTTCATTTTATTTCTCCAGGCTGTCCTGACAGTGTGGCACCAGCGCAGTGTTTGTTTTGTGTTTATGATAAGAAAAAGGGTCTTTGTGTGTGTGTGTGTGTGTGTGTGTATCTGCACAGGGACTTTGTGACACCCTGCTGGTGGAATGACAGGCCGGGCACAGGAGACTCCACACATGAGCCCTCTCTGTGTCATGGAGAATCCCCGCATTCATAATGGCAGGATTGGGGTGGGTCGCAGTCTTGGCCTTCAGCATCCTCTGCTGGCCAGTTTCCAGACGTGCAGCCTCCACTGCTGAAGTGTTCTGCCAGGGTCTTCTGCCGTATAATGTTTGATATGACAGTAAATTTACAAATTATGTTATTATTAGAAAGCATTGCAGAACTTGTGGGTGACCTCAGCTGTTGTCCTCTACTGACCAGAATAGTCACACATCTGTGATCAGAGGTGCTCATTGAAATACTCAATAAGCTTTAATTATCTGTAGATAATCAGTTGCTTATATCTATGGTGTTGGGTTTGTGAAAGCTGTACACTGTCCAGATCTCCTCTACAAATGCACTTCTACATATTTTGTCAAACAATTAAACTTAAAAAAAAAGTTAAAAGGTCACTGTTACCTCAGTATTAAATAACTAATTCATACACATGTGAAAATGGCACTGCACTATATTACATTTCTTTGCTAGATGCTTTTATCCAAAGAAGGCAAGGTCAGATAATTGGGACCAAATCGCTTATCTGACCCAGAGATTTGAACCAGCAACCTTCCAGTCACAAACACAGTGTCCCACCTACACTACAGAGGTGCTGTCCAGTGTCTTCCCTGCTGTCAGCTTTAAGATAAGCTCTTGAGCACAAACACACATGTAAAGGCCCAGAAACAGGGGCCTAGTGAGAACAGGCACATGGTTCCTGTGTAATCCCCCAAAAGCTGGTAGGGAAATGTGGCATGCTGGTGTGTGTGGGAGAGGCACCCTGAGCTCGCAGCTCACTTCCCATGCCCCTTCTGATGAGATTCTCTGTAAACAGGTGAGGCTCCCAGCGCAGCCTCCAGCCCCTAATCAGAACCGGGAAATTTGTTATGATGCAATACTGCAGCTGGGATCAGGCCACTGAGGCACAGAGCTACTTTCCTGCGTAGGAAACAGTTTCAAGTCTCTGCATGCTTAATTGGCCCTTCTTCACCTGCCCCCTCTGCCCCCTCCCTCCCGAGGTGACAGGGAAATTGGGCGATCCGGGACAGCATTCCCACATGGACGCCCACACCTCTGCGCCGAGTTCCGGCCCCCTTCTGGGTTTGCAACTTCTTGTTAATTAAAACATCACTCCAGGCGAGTTCTGATTAAAAAGCAGACATGTCCCATAGGTGATCTGTCTAAGCTCACAAACAACACTGTTGCATTATAGTTGTTTTTGCTAGTCTGTATCAGTAATATTAATTAGGGCACAAGTCAGGTGACGTCTCAGGAAAAATCTTATGGTTCACGTCCCGCCAGCTTTGTTTTTCCAGCCTGGCTAAAGTAGACAAGGCAAAGGGACCCTCTCAGTGGTTTTCTGTCTGTGAACATCAGCACCTATCGTCTTCGTGTGTTCATTTAATTACAGAAAGTTTGTTTTTGTTTCCTTGTGCATTTGCAGTTCATGCTCCTGTCTCTTAAGACGTTAATGGATTTGGATCAGTAATAACACTGCTGCGTTTAAGAATATGATTTAAAAAGACAACCTGAAATGTGTGTCTTGAATCATGATAGTGAATCACAGTGCTGAAATACAAAAGTTAAATGCAGAGGTGCCAGCAGCTGTCTGGTGTCTGTGACAGTGTCTGCGGAGGAAAGGAGGCTGCTTGATGAAGATGTGCAACAGTCACTCTGCCGCCCTGGGAGATGCCCCACCATTAGTCCACAAAGCATGAAATAGTGCACTGCCTTACTGAACCATATGACAGGGCCTTCCGCTGCATGTCGGTAGTTGCTTCTCCTCTGTGATTTGCCCTGCCTTTTCAAGTACAATATGATGTAAACGAAGAAGGCTGACAGGCGTGTTACTGCTCTAGACCTCATTTATACACCATAGATTTATATACTATACTGCTTGCTTGCTTAAAATTAAACATGCACAGAATTATTGTTGTCTGGGTGGAAGTTTATTTCACATCGTCACTTTTATGCATTCTGGAGTTGTTTTAAGGGGCATCATGAGACTGGTTGTTACGAGAGAAACCAGGGATGAAATCTCTCACCATTATGGTGGAGTATAGAACATAGTGAGAGGACAGGTGGGGGTCCACTGCGGGATGCCCCATGAGAGCAGGAAATGGCACAGACGCAACATAACCTGTGATGAACAGAGGCAGAGGAAGTCCTGCTCCAGATCCATCTGAGCTCTGATGTCCTGAGCTAATGCTGAGATGCAAATACATCACTTCCTGTTGGGACACCCTGTCAGGGAGCCAGGGGCAGGGATCGGC
This sequence comes from Isichthys henryi, assembly GCA_026776945.1. NCBI lineage: Eukaryota > Metazoa > Chordata > Actinopteri > Osteoglossiformes > Mormyridae > Isichthys > Isichthys henryi. The sequence continues at coordinate 1,129,399 of JAODJX010000039.1, read as the reverse complement.
TCCAAAATATGGGAGCTGTGGGATTTAAAAGTGGGCATTTAGCGAAGAGAACGTACCTGTGTTGTCCCAGCAGAGACTGCTGGGGAGGCAGGCTGCTGTTTCCGTGTGGCCTGGGGCAGCACAACAAGCACGCCCCACTCCCCCCTATCTCCTGCCGCCTGCGGTGCCGTCCTAATGACCTGCTCCCATACAATAGCAGCACTTAGCACACGCGGCGGCCCTTAATGACTCATTAAACCCAGGCTAAACCATCCTACTGAGAGCTCCTGCTGCCTCTGGTTAATGGACAGACTGCAACGCACACTGGTCTCTGGAGTGTAGCCCCTCTCTTAGCAGTGGTATTGGGAACCTGACATTCTGTTACAAGAAAGCCCTGCGTTTTGCTGTAGTGCCCGTGAGCAGCTGATGTGTTTTCAGCTTCACAGAGAAGGACAACACATGCCTCTTTTTGTTAGGGTGCACACTGCAGGCGGGTGCACATTGTGTAATTTCCAGTTGCTGTGCCCCCCAGGGCCCTGGGTTACTGTCTGTAGGGAGGTGAAGAGATGATGCCCATCATGTATAAAGATGGGCGTCTGTGGGCGGCACCATGTTTGATGGGCGCTCTGAACGCTGGGGCAGGGCATGTGTGGCACGGAGCACCAACCATGAGGGCGTGCGCTCTGCTGTGGGTGATCTGCTCAGCCGTGCTCTGGGCCTCTTGTCACCAGCAAACCTGCCAGCCCATCGCTGGACACTCCAGCCTGGGGGCACTGGAGCGAGAGGGGGACGTCACCTTGGGAGGGCTCTTCTCCCTCCACGACTCAGTACTGGAACCTGACTTGACCTTTGGGTCCAGACCTGCTCCCACGCGCTGCTCTGGGTGAGTAGAGGAACCAAACCAGCTCCCGCAGCACTTCCGCACCTTGAGGGGGTTCTCCAGGAAGGGATCGAGATTGAGCACAGCCTGCAGGCGGTGTTCCAGGTCTCCACATGACTGTCTGACATCTGATGCCTGTGTTCCAACTGCCCCTGTTTCAGGTTCAACTTCCGAACCTTTAGATGGATGCAGACCATGATTTTTGCCATAGAAGAGATTAACCGACAGGGTCACCTTCTTCCCAACCTGACCCTGGGCTACAAGATCTATGACTCCTGCAGCACCACCTTCCAGGCGCTGCGAGCAGCAATGGCGCTGGTGAATGGGCGCGGGGCGGGCGAGGAGGCAGCCATTTGCAGTTCCGCGGTGCCCATCGTCATCGGCGATGGCGGTTCCACTCTCTCCCTGGTGGTGGCGCGACTTCTGGGCATCCTTCGTTTGCCACAGGTGAACAGCCTGTGTTATTGTGTTCCTGTCAGTCTGATGTTAGTGTTTGCATGTGACACCAGAGTCCTCTCCTCCCCGACCCCAGGTGAGCTACTTCTCTAGCTGTGCCTGCCTGAGTAACAAGAAGGAGTTCCCAGCCTTCCTGAGGACTATGCCCAGCGACCTCTTTCAGGTCGACGCCCTGGCCCTGCTGGTTCGCCACTCGGGCTGGACCTGGGTTGGCACCGTCGCCGGGGATGACGACTACGGCCGGCAGGGCATCCAGATCTTCAACCAGCAGGTGGGAAGTCAGGGTGCATGTGTGGCCTTTCTGGAGGTCATCCCCAAGAACCATGCCGGCGAGCGTATGTCCAGCATCGTGCGGCGCATACGACTGTCCGGCGTGCGCGTGGTGCTGCTCTTTGCCCTGGAGCAGGATGCAGGGGCGCTCTTTCAGGAGGTGCTCAGGCAGAACCTGACCGGCATCCAGTGGCTGGCCAGTGAGGCATGGGTCACAGCATCCGTGCTGGCCACACCGCACTTCCAGCCCATCTTGCAAGGCTCCGTGGGGTTCGCGATCCGCCGGGCCGACCTGCCCGGGCTGAAGCCCTTCCTCCTCCGCCTGCTCCCATCCATGGCTTCCTCCGACCCCTTTGTCCTTGAGTTCTGGGAGAAGACCTTCGGGTGCACCTTCCAGGGCATCCCGGGCCAGAGCCGCTGCACCGGCTCTGAGCAGCTTGCCAACGTCACGAATATCTATGCTGACGTGACACAGCTGAGGATCTCCTACAACGTGTACAAGGCAGTGTATGCCATCGCTCACTCTCTACGCTCCATGCTGCAGTGTGGGCCAGGTGGGGCACCCTTCTCTGGGGGCTCCTGTCCTCACGTCTCCAACATCCAGCCTTGGCAGGTAACGCTCCTGGAATATTAAATGACATTTTTTTAAATGAAGGCACATTTTTTTCTTTTTTAAAAGGTAAACGTTTTGTTTAAAAAGTAGGTATTATCTGTAATAGTGTTTCTCAGCCCTAATCCTTGGGGACCCTCAGACGGTCCACACTTTTGCAGAGACATGGACTGTCTGGGTTCCTGGGGGGTCTGGGCTGAGAAACACTGATATAAAAAACATGACTTTTCACCCCTGCAGCTCCTGCACTACATGAAGCAGGTGGAATTCACCAATGAGTTCGGGGAGACTACGAAATTCGACAAGAACGGGGACGCCGTGGCAATGTACGATCTAATAAACTGGCAGCTCACAGGCGACGGCGCCGTCAGGTTTGCCACGGTGGGCCGATTCGACGGCACATTGAGCCCCGATAAGAAGCTAACGATCGACGACAAGGCTATCGTCTGGAACGGGAACCAGAAACAAGTAAGCCTTTAATACTCCTGGGGCCATGAGCCTGGTTCTGAGTTGCCTTCGGTGTGAGATGCTGACACGTTATCCTGACTGCCGCAGTCTTCCCGGCTCCTCCCCCCCAGGTACCCCGGTCCGTCTGTAGCGACAGCTGCCCCCCCGGCACTCGCAAGGCCATCAAGCCTCGGCTCCCTGTTTGCTGCTTTGACTGCATTGTCTGCCCTGCTGGGGGGGTTAGCAATCAGACAGGTGAGTGCTAATGGCTTTTGTCAGGCTGTTGATCCTGGCAACTGTTGGAGGGGGTGTGCGGGTGACTGAAACATGTGAGTCTCTGCCCTCTTTCAGACGCCATAGAGTGTGAGAGATGCCAGCCGGAGTTCTGGTCCAATGAGGGCCGCGACGCGTGTGTCCCCAAGCAGCTGGACTATCTTTCCTTCCAGGACGCTATGGGCGGCACCCTCCTGGCAATGGCGCTCCTCGGGGCCTGCTGCACTGCCACTGTGGCTTTGGTCTTTACCTGGTACAGGAACACGCCGATCGTGCGCGCCAACAACTCGGAGCTGAGCTGCCTGATCCTGTGCTCTCTGGTGCTCTGCTTCCTGTGCGCCCTGGCCTTCCTGGGCCGGCCCTCGGCCTGGTCCTGCCGGCTGCGTCACACCGCCTTTGGCGTTGCCTTTGTGCTCTGCATCTCCTGCATCCTGGGCAAGACCGTGGTGGTGCTGATGGCCTTCCGGGCAACGCTGCCGGGCAGCCGAGTAATGCGCTGGTTTGGTCCCATGCAGCAGAGGGCCAGCATCTTCCTCTGTACCTTAGTGCAGGTGCTCATCTGCAGCCTGTGGCTAGGGCTTGCCCCGCCGTCACCGCAGAGACTGCTGGGCCGCGAGAGTGCTCACATCCTACTGCTGTGTGATGTGGGCTCCAGTCTGGCCTTCTCCCTTGTGCTGGGCTACATCGGCCTGCTGGCCTGCATCTGCTTCCTGCTGGCCTTCCTGGCCAGGAAGCTGCCCGATAACTTCAACGAGGCCAAGTTCATCACCTTCAGCATGCTCATCTTCTGCGCCGTCTGGGTGGCCTTCGTGCCCGCCTACGTCAGCTCGCCGGGGAAGTACTCCACAGCCACGGAGATCTTCGCCATCCTGGCCTCCAGCTTTGGCCTCCTGGTCTGTCTCTTCTTTCCTAAGTGCTACATAATTTTACTAAAACCAGAGAAGAACAACCGAAAGAACATGATGACAAAATCGACATCAGGGAAACAATATTAGATTGAATTTTTGTAATATATGATTCCAGAAAAAAAATGGATTCCTCAGATCCTATTTCTGCGGGTTTTTTTCTGTACCAAGTAGTATGTAGGTAAGATAAATGTATGGAACCTGAACACTAAGCCTATTATGTTTAATGACTAGTTGCTAGTGGGAGAAAAAAAGCCACACCAGTATGCTTTGGTGTTTAAGGGGAAGTGAAGTGAATATATCTCCTTTTAGTCCATTTGCCGCATTCTTGTGGACCATGTGGGGAGACTGTTTGGGGAGCAGCGTTCAAGCATAAATAATAAGGAGCGGTGCGGACTGGAAAATGGGGGTGGCATTACTCTACCATGCACTGTATATCCATTCTTCTATATTTCAACTGCTTATCTTAGTCAGCGTTGGGGGTGGGGAGGCTTTAGCCTACCCCAGGCAGCGCAGGGCACAAGGCAGGGCAGACCCTGGAAGCGATACCAGTCCATTGTAGGGGGCATACACACAAAATTATTTACTAGAGGTCATTTAGAAATGCCAGTTAGGTTAAGTGCATGGACTGTGGGTGCAAACGAGAATGACTGGAGGAAAACTGCATTATAGAGGGAGCCGAGAGAGAGAACATGCAGGACACATAGCAGTAGCAGTGCCCTATATATGTATGTCATCTGATATTATTAGTGGCGTGACAATCATATGACGTCTCTGACTCTATATTTTGCCGAAATATCTCATCTGTAACCACAAAGTATGCAGAGAGTTTGCAGGAAACAGGATTTATTAAACCCATCTTCAGATGGTGTGAAATGTGGTGAAAATCGAAAGGCTGAGCCCAAAGTGCACACCTGCCAAGACACGACAGTGAAATCTGTACCATTCGTAATGTCCTTAACACCAGAGAAAAGGGATGGAAACAGCCACATGGCGTCTGTGTCGTTTCTAAAGATTATACAGACGGCTGCTGCTTCGTCAGTCCTGCCTGGGCGTAAACCAGACCTGCGCTCCATAGGAACTGCATGGAGAAGCAGCTGTCAATGACTAATTAAAATCAGTGTCCCCTGAGATTCACTACATGAAAACAGGGCAGGTGACACCCCCTTAGCCTGACCCCCACAGTAATAAACAACCTGTTTCCATCATAGGCCACCCTCTCTGAACCCCCCCTGTACCACCACCATCACCATCACCCTGTATAACCCCTGATATCTGATGCTACGTTATTAAATTTATCAATTTATTTTGTGATGGGGAGGTTGGTGTAGGAATGGTGCTTCCGCACTGCACTGAACTAATGTCACTTAATGACACATAATGACTAAACCGTGGTACAGTATACAGGACACACACTGTGGCTTTGAACTCAGGCTACAGGGAACGGAATGTGGTCCACCTGGCTTGAAATGTGTTGAAAATGGGCTCGAAATGACCCATAATTACCAAACCTTTGTGTTTGCTGGTCTGTGTTTGAAGGCAATTATAGATTTTGGAGCTATTTTCCAGGAATCCTCTAATCAGAGAGTGACTTTGCATGTTTTGGCTGAACGAAGTAGACAACAATCTATGGCAATTATACTGTATTCTAGTATATTTTATGCTTGTTTGTAACTGTAAAATGTTCTATTTGGCAAAAAAAAATAATTAAGTCATTCATCCTGCTCACAAATTAAGGCTCAAATTAAAATGTTTGGGAAAAAAAACTTTTTTGTCTTGTCATCCTGTTAAACAGATCTTAGGATCAAAGAAACCATACGCACTCAATTTTTTTTTTTATCTTTTAATCCATCCCAATTACGTCTATACACGTGTGTGTGTGTGTCTGTGTGTGTGTGTGTGTGTGCGTGTGTTTGTGTGTGTGTTTGCACCCGTGCGTGTCCTTATGCACTTTGATTTCCCCAAAGGTGCTGTTCTCATTAATCGGACCCTATAAAGTCTCGGTGCCGCTGACTGCGGGTCACCCCACTGAAGATGCGTGCTGCGCTGGCATTCTGGCTGCTCATCCTCGGCCCCGGCACCGCACAGGACGCCTGTCAGCGCTGGGAGGACCTGGACACCTCGGTGGTTCACAAGAGTGGCGATGTGATCCTGGGAGGCATGTTCCCCATCCACTCCAAAGGCGTGGAGGAAGAGCGCAGCTTCAGGACGCCTCCAGACCAGAGCCGGTGCAGAGGGTAACAGGGAAGGGAACTTCGGGGAGGGACCGCGAGCTCTGGGCATGTAGTACCACTATCTCAGTGGGCTACCCCCCCCCCGGTACTACAGTCACGCAAAGCATGCAAAAGGTGCATCAAAGCTGATCAAAATGATCAAAATCACGCAAAGCTGATCAAAATGATAATTTTGTTTAGGTTTAACCTGAGGGTGTTCCGCTGGTCCCAGGCGATGGTGTTCTTCATTGAAAAGATCAACCAAGACCCATCTCTCCTCCCCAACATCACCCTGGGCTACCGACTGTATGACACCTGCGGTATTGTGGGGCTATCAGTGAAGACCGCCATGTCTGTCATCTCTCAGCCCCTGAAGAGGATAGAGGGGCAATGTGGACCTCCCAGCATCTCCCTCATCATTGGTGACTCCGGCTCCACCCTCTCCATGGCCATCTCTAGGGTGCTCAACCTTTTCCGCGTCCCCCTGGTGAGCAGAGCAGACAGAGAGGACTGTAAACATGTCATTTCCTGTCACACTCGATGCTTTCACTGTCAGGTTTTGCTTTTCTGTGCGCTCTCTATCTCCAGGTCAGCTATTTCGCCTCATGTGCCTGCCTGAGCAACAAGCGTAAATTTCCATACTTTTTCCGGACCATTCCAAGCGATGTGAACCAGGCGGATGCCCTGGCACGTCTGGTCAAGCACTTCAGCTGGACATGGGTGGGCACTGTAGGGGCAGACGACGACTATGGCCGCACGGGCATCGACATGTTCACAGCGGCCGTGACCCGGCTGGGCGTGTGTGTGGCCTATAGGGTAGTCATCCCCAAGATCCCCACGAGAGACAGACTGCAGGAAATGGTTAAGACCATACGCAGATCTACTGCTCAGGTGATTGTGGCATTTGCCATCGAGGAGGACATCCAGCCTCTCATTCAGGAAATCATCCGTCAGAACGTTACAGGTAAACAGTGGGTGGCCAGCGAAGCCTGGGTCACATCCACTCTCATCTCCACCCAGGAAAACTTCGCCTCCCTGAGTGGAACCATCGGCTTCGGCATTCGCCGCGCAGACATTCCCGGCTTCAAGCACTTCCTGGAGAGCCTAGAGCCGCTGGCCACACCCTATAACCCCTTTGCCAGGGAATTCTGGGAAACGCAGTTTCAATGCTCTCTGAACACGACGGCACCATATGCCTCTACGGCTGAGCTGCCACAGTACGAGAGCATCTGCACTGGGTCAGAAAGCATCAGGGAGACAAACAGCATCTACAATGACGTGTCGCAGCTCCGGGTCACCTACAATGTGCACAAAGCTGTGTATTCTGTGGCCCAGGCACTGCATGCCCTGCTGGGATGCGGGAGGCGCAAGGGCTGTGCGGACCCCCGAGAGCTGCAGCCCTGGCAGGTGAGTACATTGCATATCCCACTAGATGCCTCTGGCCCACTGATTGGCTGAAGCTCCTAATTACCCATGAGGAGGGAGAACCAATTATCCAAATTAAATGACATTAATCCATCCATCCATCATCCAACTGTTTATCCCAGTCAGGCACACTTGGGGGGCTGCGGGGCGGTCTGAAGCATATCCCAGAGGGAATCATACAGGATGCTGCTCTAAATTATATTAATATAGAAAAATATTTAAATATAATTATATTAGTAGAAAAAACCGTTTCAGTAAGACAGCTCATTTTCAGAGCTCATAGGTAGTCAGAGTTAGAGAAAAGATAGACAGGATGAAAGACGGGATGAAAGACGAGATGAAAGACAGGACTGCCTGTAGATTACAGCACTGTCATCTGTGTGACCATGGAAACTGATGGGATTAAAATCCGTAGGTGGTGCAGTTCCTGAAGGAGGTGAACTACTCCAACTCCTTCAGCGACGTCGTCTACTTCGACGAGAACGGCGACCCCGTGGGCTCCTATGACATCATCAACTGGCAGAGGGAGGGGACGGGGCCCGTGACCTATGTGACGGTGGGGCGCTTTGATGCCACCCTGCCGTTCGGCGAGCAGCTGGTCATGCGGCAGGAAGACATTGTGTGGCACGGCGGCCGCCGGGAGGTGATGTTAGATCAGTACTATGACAGTACCGAAAGGGGGAAGTCAGTGTTCAGAGCAAATGACCGTGCATTAGGCAGTATCATTAGGCAGAAACGGGAGACTCACTCTCTGTCCTAATCGGCAGCGGATCATGTTTTACTTAATGGTTTTGGCTCCTTTATGTTCCACTGGCTGGATGTGTAATTTGTATAGATATTGGGGAAGTTAGAGGAAGAAAACTGGAAAGAGAGAGGCCTTTTCAGAACTGGGATTCTGTTATTCGAGCAGTGTGTGTGTGTGTATGTGTGTGTGTGCGAGCGGGTATACCTATCCTTATGGAAACACAATGTCCCCATAACGTGATAAATATTCATTTTTTTTCTTTATGGGGACCGGTTTCCTGGTCCCCATAAGGGAAAACTCTATTTTATAAAAATCAGTGACTGCTATGAAAAAAC
>JAODJX010000039.1:1108753-1120761 GCA_026776945.1 Isichthys henryi | reverse complement strand
GGTTGTCATAGTTAGCATTAGCATTTTTCACATAGAAGTGAATGAGCGGGCCCCATACGGATAGTTATACCCTACATATGTGTGTGTGTGTGTGTGTGTGTGTGTGTGTGTGTGTGTGTGTGTGTCTGTGGTTCAGGTAAACATTACATTGAGAGGATCAAATCTTCCTACTATGTGGTAAAAGTCCAAAATAAGGATCTTATGCGAACATTTCTGAAACCGTTTCAGTTTCTTGTTTACAAAATTTTTACTGAAATTTTAATGAAGACAGCTTTTTAAAAAAGCTTAAAAAAAACTAAAAGTTATAATACACTTTTGACTTTTGCTGAGTGAGGAATTATAGCGGGATTAATGTGGGACCCAGTGTGCAGTCCAAACAGTGAACAAAGGTGTGCATGTTTGTGTCTGTGTCTGTGTGTCTGTGTCTGTGTGTCTGTGTCTGTGTCTGTGTGTGTGTGTCTGTGTCTGTGTGTCTGTGTGTCTGTGTCTGTGTGTCTGTGTGTCTGTGTCTGTGTGTCTGTGTTTGTGTCTGCGTGTCTGTGTCTGTGTCTGTGTCTATGTGTCTGTGTCTGTGTGTCTGTGTCTGTGTGTCTGCGTGTCTGTGTCTGTGTGTCTGTGTCTGCGCGTGTGCATATCAGGTGCCGCTGTCTGTGTGCTCTGACACCTGCCACCAGGGCTTCCGAAAAGCCACACGCACAGGGCAGCCGGTGTGCTGCTACGACTGCGTCGCCTGCGCAGAGGGCACCTACAGCAACCTCACAGGTACAGCTGCGTGGACATCAGCCGCGTCCCTCTGCATTACACCCTGGCACGCAACCGCTGCACTCTCTCCTCTCAGACCAGGATGACTGCACACCCTGCCCAGAGGACTTCTGGTCCAACGTGAAGCGTGACGCGTGCGTCGTCAAGGAGATCGAGTTCCTGTCCTACACGGAGGTCTTTGGCCTGACGCTGGCTGCAATAGCCATCCTGGGAGCGGTCTGCACAGCAGCTGTGGCAGCCATCTTCTCGTGGCACAGGGACACGCCGCTGGTACGCGCCAACAACTCGGAGCTGAGCTTCCTGCTCCTACTGGCGCTGGTGCTCTGCTTCCTGTGCGCCCTGGCCTTCCTGGGCCGGCCCTCGGCCTGGTCCTGCCGGCTGCGTCGCACAGCGTTCGGGCTCAGCTTCGCGCTCTGCCTGTCCTGCTTGCTCAGCAAGACTCTGGTGGTGCTGATGGCCTTCCGGGCCACGCTACCGGACAGCAACACGGCCCGCTGGTTTGGGCCCACACAGCAGCGGCTGGGTGTGTTCGCCTGCACTGCGCTGCAGGGGCTGCTATGTGGGGTGTGGCTGGCTGAGGCGCCGCCCTACCCAGTAAAGAACACGTGGCTCTACCGTGACAGGATCATTCTGGAGTGCCACCTGGGCTCGCTGGCCTTCTTCTGCTGTGTGCTGGGATACATCGGCTGCCTGGCTGGCTTCTGCTTCATCCTGGCTTTTCTAGCCAGGAAGCTGCCTGACAACTTCAATGAAGCCAAATTCATCACCTTCAGCATGCTCATATTCACTGCTGTCTGGATCACCTTTATCCCAGCTTATGTCAGCTCACCTGGGAAGTTCACTGTGGCCGTCGAGATATTTGCTATTTTAGCTTCCAGTTTCGGCTTGTTGTTCTGTATTTTTATCCCAAAATGTTATATTATTATCTTTATGCCTGAAAAGAATACTAAAAAACATCTCTTATCTCAGCGAATGGCAAAATAATTTACCTGTCTGGCATCCAGACTTTTAAAGGAGATTTGATTTTGTGTGGCTTATGATAAAACAATGGTTTTGTTCGCTAGTATGTAGGAATAGATTTTTTGTATTTCCATCGCAGTTTCCTGTGGCGTTTGTGGGATGCGAAATCACCACCAGGGGGTGCTAAAGCCCTAGAATGCAATTTTGTGTGCAACCATTGCCTGTAAAATCCCTGTCTGAAGTACGTTTCTCCTGTAGCTTGAATGCAAATGAGCAAATAACAGAATATTACATATTTGTGATTCCTGTAGGAACCGGTTATTAAATAATGTGTCTTAGTGCTTGTCTTTACGTGGAATGGAGGTGACAGCTACCAGCTTACTATTGCTACATTAGTCAGAATGGGACAGTTTCACAATAAATTTTAAACTGGCTTCTCGCTGTTCTGTTTTGGAATTATTGACCTTCCCGTTCGACTCTGTGATCACGTATTTATGTTAATCCAGTCAATAAGTGCCATCTAAACGCTGCCCTTTCTATTGGAGCTACAGAGGCGCCCATTCAAATGAATATGACGATGAAGAATGTGCGACAGAATTGCTGTGGGGCTCATCAAAGCTGAAAGGGCTGCACTAGGCACACTACACCTAGATACACAGGTACACCCAACTATTCTTACAGCAATGGAGTACTGTATAGAGGGGTACTGTACTCTTATAGCTAATAGTCTAATAGCATTCTGTCAGGAGCACAAGCCCCAACCTTCTGTTGACTTCTTCAGTGTATTGCTTTGATATAATGCTAGCTTATTTACATTTATGTTGGCCATAGAACACTCTACGCATCAGTCTCTGGCATTTCTCGTAATGATTGTCCTGAATCAACTCCCTGCAAACAAGAACAATTGCATCATTTATAAAGATTCCCCGTTTCCCTCTTCATCGGTCGTGAAAATTCGAGAGCCGTTGTTTTTGCACAGTGAAAGGTCTCCCTTTTCTTCCTAGGGTGTGAAGTCAGACTGAGTGCTCGTGTTACAAACATCCCACACCGCACTGCGTGGTGATTAATGGCTGGTGACGTCCCTCATTGGTTAATTACCCAGCGGGACAACATTACGCTGCTTTAATTTTAGGAACTTGTCTCTCTCTCCAAATGCGACTGACCAGACCCCCTTCCCCTCCTCACTCCTCTGCCCTTCCTTCAACTGTAGGAGATGCAGAGAATCTGTGTCACGTGCGAGAAGAGCACAAGCCCCACCGTTTGTCCCCTTTGGGGGCCTTTCGGGCTTTAGTGACACTGTGAGCCCCACCCACGCACGCAGCTTGCATTCCACCTCCTGGCAGATCTACACCAGGGGGCAGTTGGGCTTCACAATGGGGCGATTCAGAGAAACTCAGAGAACACGCTGTTCCACCTCAGCTCTCTGGGAGTCTTGGCCCAGGTCACAGACACTGCGGCCCAGTGGTCTCCCTGTTTGGGGAGCACTGTGGGGTAACTGGACCTGGTAATACCCACTGGGAGTTAAATATCTGGGCACTTTGACTGGGATCAGCACCCTTCACGGGGGGGTTAAGTGATTCCCACACAAGCCAAACAGTGGTGCGACAGTTCTGACTGCAGCTGAGAGCTGTCAGGGTCATAGAAGCAACTCTGATGCCGGGTGATTGATTGACATTTATTTACGTTGCCATATATTTAATTAACGTAACATGCCAAAATGACACGCGAAAAGCAGACCATATTCACAATCCAGATAAACATTCAAACAAGATTTTTTTACATTTAACTGACATTTTTATCATGGCAATGAGCTTCTAAGAATCATTGATGCTAAAACTGAATAAGTAATGAACAGCGTCCTTCACAGACAGCTGTTGGGTTATATATCAGCCTAAAGAGTCACATGTGTTTCCATCTATGGGAACCTTTAAATATTCCTTCCTTTCATTTCACCATCATGCTCTTCTTTGTATTTTTTTCTGGCTTCAGTAAAATGATGTAACACTTTGGGGCAAAGATGCACAACAGAAGTCCATAGCTGGAGGCCAGGATGGCGAAGATCTCCACGGCGACCGTGTACTTCCCCGGCGAGCTGACGTAGGCGGGCACGAAGGCCACCCAGACGGCGCAGAAGATGAGCATGCTGAAGGTGATGAACTTGGCCTCGTTGAAGTTATCGGGCAGCTTTCTGGCCAGGAAAGCCAGCAGGAAGCAGACGGCGGCCAGCAGGCCGATGTAGCCCAGGACGCAGCTGAAGCCCAGGGCCGAGCCCATGGTACACTCCAGGACCAGCTTAGAGCTGTGGCCTGTGTTCTCAGATGGTAAAGGAGGGGCCTTGGCTAGCCACACCACGCAGATCACCACCTGAATCAACGTACAAAACAAGAGTCCCATCCGCTGTTGGGCAGGGCCAAAGTAGCGCATGATATTGTTACCTGGTAACGTGGCCCTGAAGGCCACCAGCACCACCACCGTCTTACTGAGGATGCAGGAGATGCAGAGGACAAAGCTGATTCCGAATAGGGTGTGACGCAGCTGGCAGGACCAGGCCGAGGGCCGGCCCAGGAAGGCCAGGGCGCACAGGAAGCAGAGCACCAGCGCCAGTAGGAGCAGGAAGCTCAGCTCTGAGTTGTTGGCGCGTACCAGCGGCGTGTCCCTGTGGCGGAAGAACATGGCCGTGATGGCAGCTGTCAGGGCGGCCCCGGTCACAGAAAGCACAGTGAGGACGACACCCAGGGTCTCGCCAAAAGACAGGAACTCCACCTCCTTCAGCACACACTCTGTGTGCAAGCTGTTGGACCAGAATCTTTCTGGGCACTTCGTACACTCAGTGGAACCTTAAATACAACAGCAATGGAAAAGTGTGCATCAGAATTAAATAACACATTCCCCAGTTTCCCCTAGCATCAAGATGTGCCAGTGCAGTTCACTGAATTAAGGCTGAAAGCTAAACCGGTTTTCAGCATTAGGTACTGCCGGAGAAGGTGAGGGACCAGTGGCACCTGTTTGGTTGCTGACGTGCCCATCTGCGCAGGGCAGGCAGTCAAAGCAGCAGACAGGTTTTCCTTTCTGGAGAGCTCTCCAGGTACCTGGGGGACAGGGCACGCTGCACTGAGACACAGGCACCTGTGGAGACAACAGGCAACACACCTGTCACCCCCAGCCCTGCTGAAGCAGGCTGCAGGCAGATGAGAACCAACGCCAAGCCTCCCAGGCAGTAAAAAGGACACCGGCAGTCACATGCTTCAGGGTGACCTTCCAAGGCACTTTTGTTTGTTATTCCTGGACAGCAGCCCTATTAATGATCACCTCTGGCATCGCACGGCATCTGAATTCATTCCAGAACTTTCCCACAGGCTACGCACTCCTTTTTGTGTACGTCGCACTGAAAGGCTGTAATTAACACGCTGGCATGGTCTAATCGCTAGTGAAATCTGTCATATTTTTAGCACATGCTCGCACACAATGCCGGCTCTGTGAGTGATCGCCGTCTGCGGGACCGAGGCGTCCATCAGGAGCCTGGCTCCATGGGGTCGGAAGGGGGGCGGAAAATTCTAGGAATCTGAATATTAACGCCAGAGATTTGTGGTATGTGAACTAAGGGCTTCCCACCGTGAACTTTCATATTAAAACGCAGGAGAGGCAGAGCATGGTGGGTCACTCACCTCCTTTTGGGAGCCACCCCAGAGCACCTTCTTAAGGTCGAACTCGAACGTGCTCCGAGAGCCGTCCACAGAATCAAACTGTCCCACCTTGACGAATTCCACCCGGTCCCCGGGTCCCCTGTGCCAGTTGATGATATCATACGATGGCATCGGATCACCGTTCTCATCAAAATGTATCTCCTCCCCAGCAGGTGTGGTGAAGTTTACGGTTCTGAGGTAATGAAGGAGCTTCCAGGAAGAGGAGGTCAGGAAATGGATCCCGTGTCACAGAGAAGATCAAGCACAGAACACATGTTAACCACATGCTGTGGACGCTCCATACACTTTACTCTAATACATATACTACATTATACTCCTGATACAGAGTACAGCAAAAGTTGGGATGCAATTTTACCTGCCATGGCTGCAGCTTACTAAGATCGGGGCACTGCTTATTCTCTAAGGTCCCTTGACCTGGCTGGCAGCTCAGCATGTTATGTAGGGCGTGAGCGATGGCATACACAGCCTTGTACACGTTGTTGGAGACCCGCAGCTGTGACACATCCGTGTAAATATTTTCCACTAGATCCAGCCTCTCTGTTCCTGAGCAGCGGGGTCTGGTTGATGCCAAGTGAGACTGTTGGTCCTCCAGGGAGCACTCAAACACGGTTTCCCAGAATTCCCTGACAAACGGATCAGCGCCGGATGAATTGGGATGAAGCCGGGTTAGGAAAGGCCTGAGCCCCTGGATGTTCCCCCTTCGCAGAGCGAAACCGATGGTGCCACCCAGTGACGCTATGAACTGGGGGGCAGAGAGTAGGCTGGATGTGACCCAGCCCTCTGTGGCGATCCACTGCTTCCCTGTGATGTTCTGCTTCACTGCCTCACTGAGCAGGGCATACATGTCTGGGGAGATGGCGAAAGTGACCACCACCTGGGCAGAGGACTGCTTAATGACGTCCACGATGCGAGCCATCCTCCGCTGCGAGTAGGACTTGGGGATGAGCTCGGAGAATGCCAGGCACACCTCCGAGCTCTGGAGCTCTCGCTGCAGCAGAGCGACGCCTGACTTCCCATAGTCATCATCTCCAGCCACCACGCCCACCCAGGTCCAATCCAGCAGACGTAGCAGGCGAGCCATTGCACGCACCTGGAAGGTGTCGCTGGGCACCGTGCGGAGGAAGGTGGGGTACTTTCTCCAATCACTCAGGCATGCACAGGAGGCAAAGTAACTCACCTGGGGGGGTGGGGCACAAAGTTCCAGTTAGGAACTAAACTAGATCGCTCTTCATGCGATCCTGAGTCTGAATGGAATCTGCAATTGGCCTGGGAATAATTAGTTACTCCCTCACCAGTGGGATGCTGAAGACACTGAGTGTGCGGGCAATGGCGATGGAGGCGGAGGAACGGGCGTCCCCAATAATGACGGGTACAGCCGCGGCGCCGCTGCATGTCACGTGGTCCTGCCCCGTCACCAGAGCTAGGGAAGCAGCCAGCGTGGTGCCCTCAGCAAGACAGCTGTCGGCTGCCGCATAGCCCAGCGTCAGGTTAGGCAGCAGGGTTGGGCTGCGGTTGATCTCCTCCACGGCAAAGATCATTGTCTGCAGCCAGCGGTAAGAGCGCAGGTCGAACCTGGGGGAGCGACAGAGAGAGGGGAAGAAAGGAAACAGCATTGTTTAGCATCTGCATTACAATGCACTCCATGCAACATAATGGCAATAATTCGCTAGTTCAACGAGATGTTTTTACTTAGTTTGAGATATTATGCTGTACTCATGTGTCAGAGACAGACTGTGGTTCTCCACAGCGGTTCTGAATAGCGGTTCTCTCACTCAAGGCACTTGGCGGCCACAGCTCGCCGGGTGAAGAGCTGGTCAGGATCGGGGGCCTGCAGGTGTACGGGGAACAGGCCCCCCATGAGCAAGTCCCCGTGCCGGTGCAGCACCCCCGAGGGCGGGCCGCCCACCGGCCGACAGGCCCCGTCCTCCAGTGCGCGGGCGGGGAGCAGCCAGAAGCACAGCAAGCACAACCAGGCAGCCGGGCCCATCTGGCAGGATCGGGACGTGAAGACGCAGGGCACACCTGCTTATGTACGCCGCGAGCAGCCTGGCATGTAAAAAAACAAGCCGTGCATCGATTAGGCCGAGCAAGCAGCAACGTGCAAGAAAATTGAGGTGTCCCTAGTGGAGGGCGGATAATCGGCGCCCCGTGCACACAGAGGAATCCCGCTACTGTTGTTTTTTCACCCAGACCTCCATCGCTGGAGGACACTGAGTTCTTACAGCCTTGGCAACGCGCTTTGTTTACGATTCACTCCGGATTGCCATCTTTTACTTTTATGACGCACCGCTTCCTGACAGATGCTGATGTTTAACGATGCTGCTGGGCTCTGCCTTCCAGCACGGTGATAACATTAGGAAACAGCAACACGGAAAACCACAGAACATTGGGCATATGGATGGAGACCAGGATGCTCTTCCTGGGTATAACCCAACAAGAAAAACCTAATTAGCGCCATCAAACCATCTCGAGCAGTGACACATGCGGCAGTAAGGCAATGAAATTAGCTAACAAGCTGGCTCTGACCTTAGCTTAGTGCTAATCCCCTTCTCCAGGGTAATTCTGGGAACTGCAGGGGAGTAATGGACGTGAGCTCCATCTGTACTTTCTTCACCGACCTTCAGCTTCTTTCCCATTTCCATTTCAGCACTGTGATTTAAAAATGGGCCTTTCTGCTCAGGACTGCAGTTCCTCTGCTATTGTGTAGGCTTTGTCTGAGCCTGTCTGTTTGCATGTACGTGTCTGTGCGCACATGTTTATGTGTGATGGACCATTTTCATGGCCCTGGGCAAAACGCAATGCAGTAATTGCTAGTTAATGTGTCTGTTTTGCAGCGGCCCTGAGACAGGGAAGATCTAGCCCCCCACCCCCCAACCCTACCCACACATTGCTGATTATAGTTATTGTGTTACTATTGTTTGTCTGGCGGCGACTTACTCAACAATATAAGGTCCTGTTTGTTCAGAGTTGACTCTCAGCCTGAGAGACCAGCCGTCCCACTAATGTAGATTACAGGACGGTCATTGATTCAGCTCTGGTTACATTGCCTTCCACGCCGTTCCACTGGTGTGACTGAATGGGACCAGCAGAGATCATGTAACAATGAAGCTGGCAGCTATGTGCTTCCGGTGTACTCTGTAGCCTGACTGACCTGACAGTTCAAAGAGGTCTTTACCCAATAGCTACATTACCTGCCTGCAATGGCAACTCCATGACCTCCCGTTCAGACTCTTTAGCACGATGAATAAGTCATAACTAACTGATCCAGTGCTTCACTCTGAGGATAAAACACAATTTCCGAATAAAAAAAAAAAAAACACCCGATGGATCTAAAAGGGGTGAATCTTTATGTTTAACAGCCTAGACTGCAAACGCTTGGTCACAACTGGAGACAACTGTTGCTGATAGCATATTCAGGTGTTCACTGTTCCAGTGAAGGCGAAATATTTTCAGGGATGGATTCTCTTTTTAGCTGGTAGATTCTACCATGATTCATTCGGCCTGCAAAATAGTTCTAGTTTCTGCCAAGAATCTCTTTTGTGGAGACAAGTTAGTGTAGCAAAGAAGTGGGAACGCAAGTCACCTTCTCATATGGCACTCCTCATTCAGGACACACATTACACAATAAACATCTTTGTAATCTATGAAGCACATGACCTCATTCTAGTATTCCTGGGTAATTTCAATTATCCACTATGCATTGGCCATGAAGTCTCTTATTCCTTTGCCTTTCTTGAATCCAGTTTGAACATCTGAAAATCTTCTCTCTGCATTTGACCCTAATCTACATTGCCCGGTGTTTGGGGTCTTACAGGCACGCAACATGAGGTCAATTGTCTGTTACGTCTCCATTCTCTGGTATTGGGATTTAAGCCAATCTCTTCCAATCTGTTTTCTGGATTTGTTAGAATAATTATCTCAACATTGTAATTGTTCTTTGGTTGCCTGTGATATTTCTATTGAGATGCCATCTATCCCTGTAGCTTCATTTACAGCTCATCTGATCTCACAGCTAATCTGACCCCCTCTTCCAGTACTGAGGGTTCTTCCATGCATCCAACCTCATTAAATATATCCTGACCGTTGTTGCCATCTTCACCATACAAGCCTTCAGTGTGTTCTATCTATCTTCATCTTTTTTCCATTGGTTTTTATTTCTCCATTGTTGTCATTCAACAGGCCCACTTGAGGTTGGAACCTCCTTTTACCCCCCCCCCCTTTAATGTCCCTCCGAGACTATTTCTGTCACTTCTGTGAACTATATAATTAGCAGAAACAGGTCAGATGCATTTTGTCGGCCTGTCCAACTGACATGTGAAGAACAATGGATTTCACCTCCCGCCTGAGCCAGCCACTGGAATGGACACAGCATAGAAGGTCAGCTCACACTGAGATATGAATTCGGGCCAAAATCGTTCTGTGCCCCACACCTCTCCCCTTTCACAATCCGCACCCCAAAAGTGGAATCTGCCAAACAATTCACAAAAGGTGTCAAGTAAGATGTAAGAAACGGCAAAATCTTGATTGGGCACCACTTTCATCAGCCATCCAGCAAGCTTGCAAACCTCCTGCGTCCCAGATGAAGGTGTTAGTCCTTCAGAAACATCCTAGTCCTGCTGGACACACATGCGTAGAGGGCAGGCTGACTTCAAAGTTCAGGTTCTAACCAATTAACACTGCAAAATCCCTTTTAGCAGGATGCGATCCATGTGACACGTTCGTTTTTTAGTATTTTACTGTGACGGTCATATGAGGCGGGTGACCGTAACCCTGCAGCCTCCTGACTTGGACCTCCTCTGCAGCAGCAGCCACCCGGATGGAGTTTTTCTAACGTGACGGAACTTCTGAAAAAGAGTGCAAACAGCTGCGGGGCTTTGACCACTGCCAACATTTTGGCTTTCCCCTGTGGGAGGGACCACTGCAGGCCTGCTGCAGACAGATGACACGTGTGTGTCTATTATGTGAGTTTTCTTATAGGTTGATGGAAATTGTGTATGTTTGCGTATGTGTGTGTGTGTGTGTGTGTGTGTATGAGAAAGCATGTGAGAAAAGTAAGAGAGTGTGTGATTCTTGTCTTTTGTTTACGTGTATATATGCATGTGTACGCACAGCTGTTCCTAGAAGCACAGAGACACATTTAGGAAAGGGGCCGGGGGCACATTCCTGAGTTCCTTTATTAATTCATCCAGTGTGGATCGTCCGTGCAGTGTGCCCAGGGTGCCTACGAACCCAATCCAACCGAAACACGGAATAGAACGAATGGCGCAGGCAGGTAGGTCTCTGTCTGATGATGACACCATTCTCAGCTAAAAACTGCTTGGATAGTTTGAAACCAATAGGGTAGATAGAGATACACAGCAGGTGAGATGCCTAGAGGTACCACTTTGCATGCGCAGGGATGTTTGTTTCAAGAAAACATTAAGCTGATACCCAAGTACTATCAGCTAAGTCGAATGGAAGTATTTACATCAGTTCTTAGTAACTCGAGGCTGTAAATGTTTTATATCTTTTCACGGAAAGCCGAATGTGATACACTGAGTTCTAGATTCATTTATATATTTGTCCATGTTGGCAATTCAATAACTCTTGAATTCAAGGACCCCATTAACAAAAAAATTCAGCATTTTATAACCTATGCAGCTTACACAAGGCAACAATGACGGAACTGGGGGGGTCACCAAATGCTTTATCCACCTAGAAGATCAAAGTTCATTCATTCCCAGAAACATTTGTATGTAGAGCACACAGGCAATATGTGTGTCCATGATATTACTGGCTTTATTACATGAACAGACCACAGAGGGAGACCAGTATCCTACTGATTAGACACACTTGTTTTTAGGTGGAGCTTTGCAGGGGACTGAGGTGAGGTAAAGAGTTCGGACATTTAGGTCTCAGAACTGATATCTGGGAGGTTTATTCCAGAATTCAGATGGAGAACATGCTGCAACTAAAACATGTGGAAGGAGGATGAGGACGATACTTAAGGGACAAACCCTAAGCCACACATCTGAGAATCTGACGACTTCTCACTGATTTTTCCTTCTTCCGAATCGGGAAACTTCTCAGACTACTTATTTGCCAGTGATTATGAAAGATTCACTGCAACACCGTCACACTGTACTCAGAAAACCAGACAACCTTGTTCTTATCAGGGTCTAACGCTTGTGCTTAGGCTCTCATGTTTGAAGGTTTTTTTTTGTCCCCAACTGCAGGTCAATTGGACGTCTCTCGTCTGGTGGTCCCAGCCTTGCTCATGCTTGGCTGGATTGTGGGATGTGCAGTAGTTGTGTACTGGGTCTTCAACTAGGTCAGTGTACCACCAACATTGTGAGATTGAATGACAAGCTCATTATATAGTTGAGTTAATTTCAAAGAAAAAAACATAATAAATCATTAAATTACTTACAGCTCAAGTTTAATACCTTATTCAAGGTTTTAACATGCATTTCACCTGTGTAATCAGGGGCCTGTACTACGAAGCGGGGTTACTGGCTTATCGGGGTAACTTCTCGGATTTAAGGTACCACAGTTTAAACGGACTTCATATTCGTTCACTTACATTTTGCCCAGACTACCTTA
>JAODJX010000039.1:1079070-1102996 GCA_026776945.1 Isichthys henryi | reverse complement strand
CCCATTGTTTCCGGGATAGGCTCCGGACCCCCCGCGACCCAGTAAGGATAAGCGGTTTGGAAAATGGATGGATGGATATTCACTATCTAGGGCCAGGTCCGCATACCTTTCCAGGCTGATGGAAAACAACAAAAACAATCCCAGATTCCTGTTTGGAACTGTTATGTCTGACAAGGAATTATGCAACAGTGGACTCGCAGGGTCCAGTAACACATAGCAGCAGTGATTTTATTGTGTTTTTTGATGACAGCCAATATTAGGGAGGCTATTCGGAGTGTTACATTGGTTGCTCATGACATTCAGATATCTGGCTCAGCTATGTCAGATAGAATAAATCAGGTGATGTTTGAATTCTCCTTTATGACAGGTAAATCTGATCTACTGAACGTACCATGTGTTTGTTAGATAACATACCTGCAAAGCTGTTTGAATAGATTCCACCACTAATACGTAGCACATTACTTAATATAATAAACTCATCTTTAAGACTGGGGTATGTCTCACATTCAGTCAAGGTTCCTACTGTCTGACCCATACTCAAGAACGAAATCTGGATCCCAGTTATTTGGTTAATTATAAACCTGTTTCTAACCAACTGTTTAATTCTAAAATCTTAGGAAAAGAAAGTAGTCGCTCGTCTGTTCCCTCCGTTTTTGGCAAAGAAACAACATTAATGAAATGTTGCAATCGGGGTCCTCATCGCAGTACTGAAACTGCACTATTGAGAGTCATGAATGACTTGGTTATGGCCAGTGATGATGGATGCATATCCCTGTTGAACCTACTGATTCTAAGTGCAGCATTTAATATTGTTGATATGATATTTTATTGGTAAGGTCTTTGGTTGGTGTTAAAGGGCAGGCATTATTCTGGTTCTGCACATATTTAACTGTTGCCAGCTCATCCATCTGAGCAATGAATCCTCTGGATCCACGAGAGTGAGGTATGGTGTCTCACCATGTTCTCTCCTGGGTCCACTACTATTTACCTAGTACATATATTCTGCCTGTTGGTGATATTATTAGGAAACATAATGTGAGTTTTCATTGTTATGCAGATGACACACAGCTATTCATAACTGTAAAAACAGATAAGCTATCACAACTGTCAAAGACTGGGAGATGCTTGGCTGAAGCTAGGAGCTGGAAGGCCAGTAACTTCCTTCTGTTAAGCCCTGACAAAAGAGAGGTGTTGCTACTGGGCCCTAGGATAGCCCAGAGTGCTGTTGATAGCATAACGCTTGATGGCTACCTACTGCCTAGTCAATGCAAGCATAGTGGTGAAAAGCCTCGGTGCCGCAACTGACTCAGCCGTTTCTCTGGATTCTCACACAAATATTAACGTTGCTAAACCAGCTATCTTCCATCTGAGGAATATTGCAAAATGTAGAACAATGCATTCACTTGAGGATGCAGAAAAGTTAGTACACCCTTATATAACTTCTAGACCGGACTGTTGGTTGGGTGCAGCTCTCCATCATTAAACAAACTCCAATAAGGACTGTGAAATGTGAGCAGATTTGTCCTGTACTAGCATCGACCTGCTGGCTCATATCAAGTATAAGGTATTACTGCTGACCTATAAGGCACTGAATGGTCTAGCACCAGAGAACATTAGCAGTTTTACTAGTTTCGTATAACTTCCCTTGTTTGTTCCGTTCTCCCTGGGGTGGGCTACCTGGCAGTACCTAGATCTGAACATTCTTGGTTGCAGAGCATGCTGTCACAGGGTTCCAAAGTAGACGCAGAGTCTACCAGCAAACATCTGAGATTCAGACTCACTCACGGTATTTAAAGTCAATGCTAAAAACTCACTTGTTTAATCTAGGATATGATGACAAAACTAATAGCTAGCTTTTATCCCTAGCTAGGATTACAGTGTGAGAAACAGATTTGGTTGGGGATCAGAGTCATTGACTTTGGGCGAACTCGGTGTCCAGGACTCTCATTCTGGATTCACATGTCACATGAGTGCTGGTGTTCAGGGATTTCTCATGCCTGTGTTCCCTCCCCCCTCTCCTGCCTAGTCAAGCTGCCATAGTTAATTAGACCTGCCAAAGACTTCTTATCTCCATACGGCACTGCAAATTACTCCACATAATGTCATTCATGTCGCCCAGTTTAATTAACACACTGTTCTTTTCTTCCCTACAACGTGAGGGATTCTGTTAGGGATGCACCGATCGATTGGCTAGTGATCGGAAATGGCGCATTTTCGTCCTGAATGGCACTGACCAGCACTCGGCCAATCAGTCTAAATATGGGTGATTTTATGAGCCGATCAAGTACTTTTTGAACCAACCAGTGGTAGTCGATATGGCGATATTTTATGATACCCAGTTGCAATTGCATCCACAGTACACAGTTCAGAGGTATTGTAAGAATCGAGATACAGCACTGCATTTACATTTACATTTACTTTTATTTAGCAGATGCCTTTGTGCATACCGACGTACAAGTGAGGCAAATAGTACATTACATGTGCACTACTTGACACTTATTATAACAACAAATCGGCAAGTACCTATCACGTGACACGTGTGTCCGGACACTGCAGCAGTACCTCGACATAAACAGACTGACGTGAAACAGAGCAATTTCAGTCTGCATAACATAACGGAACTGTCTGTATATCTCACTTCTTTGTCAATTATATGTCTCAGTCGATCTCAATTAAGTGCCTAGATGTTAATTTAATAACTTAATTGATCTTTTTTAGCCAGGTCGCTAAGTTGGTGGAAAAAAAACAAACCAACAAACTTTATATCCTACTACTACTGCTAAAAATATTGTACTTGTGTTACAAAGTAAATAACACATGGTTCACAGACTGTTCAGGAGCATTGGTTCCAAAAAAAGTCCTACTTCGATTGGGTGAAATAGTTTGTATTTGCGAAATCTGATGTGAACCAATCTACTGTATTTTGCAAACTCTGTAAAGATCCTGTACAACAAGTGACAACACAGCCATCTTTTTTAACCACCTCGAAGTACTGATCGACTATGTCCCCGTTAGAGCACCTGCCCCTCGAAAAATCTGTGCGCGTCTGCCAAAAACATTTGGAACAACTGATTTTATTCGAAACTTGTGGAGCCATTACTATTTGAACAGGTTATTAGAAATATTTTGCTTGCAGAGAGTTCAGTAAAGCAGTGTTAAACATGTACGGTCTGGTAATTATTATTAAACTAAGAAAACTGGAATCGGCCCAGATCGCTATCGACCGGTCAGGTTTAAAAAGAAATAGCAAATCGGGATTGGCCAAGAAAAATGCAATCGGTGCATCCCTAGAATCTCTCCTAGAGCTCCAGATGATGGGCAGTTCCCTCCCTGCCCATCCACCCTGCCTACACATCTGCCTATGCTTTCTTGCTCACTCGGACAGCACCACCCTTCCATTATACCAAAGGAAGCAGTATCCTCACCTGCCTGCCCGGAAATCAGCATCCATAATTCCACTGGACCTTCTGCATATGTACCTGGACTACGAACAATTCTGTTTTATAAATTGGCAGAATGGGCTCCTGGTTTGAGTCTGGTTCCACGTAAGATTTCTTCCTATGAAGAAGTTTTTCTTGCCACTGCTGCCTCTGGCTTACTTTCTGGCGGCTATGGGTAGGGATAATGTCTAGCGCTTTGAGGTAATGTAATGTGGAAATGCACCATAGAAAATGAATTGAATTGAAAGCAGAATGTGGAGGGAAGGGGTTTTGAGAACCTTTGGTGTAGACATTGCTTTACTGCTAAATAAGTCATGTGGCCTTCCAGTCTCTACATTTATAAAGAAAAGAAGAGCATGCACACATACACATGAGTAAAGGCGCTCAGTTATGCACAAAACAGTGGCTGAGCTCTATGGTGAGACATAACCAGAATCATAATAGGCAGACTACTGTGCTATGAAGGATTGATTTGTGTCAGCCCTGGAAATTGTAGGAATCATAAATCACAAAAAGCAAATGATGGAACCAGTCCTTCAAATTCTACTGAACATGTACAAGATCTGCATGGACAATATATAGTGTATGCATGTTGACCTAATTGAAAATATGTATACCACAGAAGTTATTTTAATAGATGCAAATCAAAAATAAAATCTTATAAAGGCAATCTGTTAGATATTTTTGTATTTGTGTTAGGACTTTATATCAACCACATAAAAATATTTATGCAAATTTGTTCCAGACTTTTAGTTTTTGACATACAAGACTGTCCTCACAATAACTGAATTCAGTAGAGTTTTTGTAGAAACAAATTGTTCCTGCAGGACCCTTGTTGTACATGTATGTGCTCATATTATCTGACCGCTATATCAGATAATTTACTGTCATGTGAAGTACAACAACAGATCCCTGTTCATTACTATAAATCTGTCTTGAACTTTTTGCAGAGCAATAATATACTGGGATCTGCTTGGTTACAGCTGACCTCGAGAAAGAAAAATCGCATACTTAGATCAATTACATGTGATACATAAAATGTAAATTGGAGAGAACAATGGTCCCTGTGGGGACACTGTTCATGGAGAAAGTATCTGATGGTCTGCCCTCTGGAGGACTGTGGATTGCTGCTAACCCTTTCCTAGTGCCCAGCAGTCAGTGAAAAGCTGAGATTCTCCTCACATCTCATGCTTCTGGTTCATCACCACACTCGACATGTCTTCTTAGGTACCATGTAGGACTTATTTTGGCAGTTGAAGGCTTTGGTAAACTCTGGGAAATTCTGGAGTGATCCCAGTACCCTGTAGAGGACAAAATATAGAATGTTCTTTCTCCAATTTTTTCATTCTCACATTATAATTTTTGTTCTGATACCAAGACAAAACAACAGCCTGACCTGAACTCGCCTGGACTGTGGACATCAGTCTTAATAGCATTAACAGCATGTTCTGGCCTGTGAGTTCCACACCACACCTGAGAATGGGAAGTGAGGGAGTAAATCTGTGTGAGACCCTGTATATTTTAAGTTACAAATCACCACTATTTCAGGACTGTCAACACGTCTGTTAAGCATGAAGTGTTGGAGATTTTTATATTATGATGTTCTTCCCCGATACTTCCTTTCATTTGCTCCAACTTGGTTTACACTGTCAGACCTGCCTTAATGTGCTCTTGTGAGCACTTACCTGAGCGAAGTTGAGGAAGAAGAGCTGCTTGTGGTTCAGGTTAATGCCAGGTAGAAGTGCCTCCTTACCATGTTTTTTGATGTAGTTCAGGTAGGCCTGAAACATCAAGCAACATATCTAGTTGAGAACCACACATGGAAAAGATCCCTTCTGTACCTTGGACTTGTCATCATAGTCAGATGCCTTCTCATCAGGCTTATGAAGCAGGGTGCTCTTTGTCTGAAAATCTCAAACCCTGCTTCTCTAGAGATCCTTGGGTGCAAAGGTCTCTTTGAAATCTAACATGAAAACTCCGTTGTTAAGCAAAGGGGAACTGCAATGCTCCAAACTCCATCTTGGAGACAAAGGTGACCACTCTGTTCTGCATTCTTTAATAACTGTTGATTAGGGACATCACTGTATTGTAAACGTGTTGTGTTTTGGAACAATTGCCACAAAAAGAATTATATTTCTTCGAACAATTTGACATAACCCAGCTGAAACATGAAAACAAATCTTCTGCACAGTCCAGAGCTTCATGTGGAATCCAAACTGCAGATTCCTTTCTTAAGGTCCAAGAAAGAGACCATGAAACTGTCTGCATAAACTGTGTTCAGATTAAATCCATCTTTCCATCATCAAATGGTGACAAAAGGAATTACTCTCCACACCGCAGCTCAAGCTGGTCATTTTAATAGTCATATATAAAGCAAATTGAATCAGCAATCATGAAACTGGGCAGGGTAAATTTATTACAAATTATAAAATACCTGATGTCTATTGTAATAATATGAAAGTGGGAAAATCAATCTAAGGAAGACTTTCTAAATATAAAACTTTTATAGTGTACTCTTAGAGCCATATTCCAACACAGTGAACAGACATTAGGATGTGCTGTCCTTACTTGATATGACTGTCGGATGCCCCCATTGTCTGCGATGTTTTCCCCGAGGGTGTTATTCCCATTGATCTGGTCACACAGGCAGTGCACAGACAGAGGAACAAAAACTGTCATTTGGGGTTTTCTTTGTGTGTTTTGAAATCATTGCCTATACCAGGAAAAACTATCAAGCTCTCTGCTGACTGGGGAAGAACAGCATTGTTAGTGATCACGATGCCATGATAAGGGAAATGTGTCTGCTTTTGGGTAGTTCTTTTAGGGAAGAACCATAAGCAGGTGGGGGGCATGTCTAGATGTCTCTCTGTGCAATGTTTTCATTTATTCTAGCAGCTCCTCTGGCATATTGCTGTAAAAAAAAAATGTAGGATGAGGTGTCATGTGGTGGGTGGCTTCCTTACATTTTGGCCACCGGCCAAATCCCAAGAGAAATTCCCATATTGATGGACAATGCACTTTGACAGGTCCTGAAAGCGCTCTGTAGATGATGCAGTCCACCAGTCCTTCAGGTCTCCATCCTTGTCGAAGTTCCTGCCTGTTCAATGAAGCAGGCTCACACTTACTCAGTACATTTTCTGCTGTGTACTCAAAGAAATGTTCTGAGTTTTGTGCCACATTAACAGTACAGCACCAGTGTCAGGAATATCATAGGAAATATAGGTAGAATGGTATTTATAATTAATGAAATCCTGACAAAAATGATGCAAAGTAACAAGTCAGCCATCCATTAGAACTCCAATGTCAGCACTCTGTAGGGTTAGTCTTTTCTTTGCCAGCCTATAAACGGTGATTTGTATGATCATATCCCTTTACTCAGGCTGTCTTTACAGCTCTAATAAAGCATGATCTTATTGTTTTCCTTTTCTTACAGTGTTATACGATTCAGATATGCATTTCTTCTGATATCCTTTCAATACATTCCTGTCCTGCATTCAGACACAGACCACAAAGGATATTTAGTCCTTCATTGTTCAAATTGAGTATCACTTCATTGCATCTGTGGAAATTCCTGAGAACGCTGAGTGTAGATTAAATAGGATACCAGCTTTTTGGTGCCTGCACATTTTAGGTAAAAACAGTACTCTGAAATATGTAACAAACTTTGTGCTACAAAACACATATTTTTATGTAATCCCATAGACCTTCACTCACCATTATCATCAAATCCGTGAGTGATTTCATGGCCAATGACCATTCCAATGCCGCCATAGTTAAGAGACATGGGTTGACCTTTGCCAAAGAAGGGGGGTTGAAGGATTCCAGCTGGGAACACTGTGGGAAAGAGGGCCTTCGATGTCATTTACAGCCAACACCCTCAGCCCACATGGAGCTATGCGTAAACCAAGAATGCTTCATTGCGCCCCCTAACTGTACACTCAGGTAATGTCAGGTAGGTACATTCTCCCTTTCATTAGCCCAAACTGACCCACCATTTATGTTTTAACAAAGACAGGAAAGGCCTCTATGCAACCTCATAATGATTTATTCATTATCGAAAAGAGTAAACGGTGTGATGTCGCTTATACCTATTTGGTTTCTGCTAGGTGAGTAGAAGGCATTCACAATGGCAGGTCCTGTGATCCATCTTTTTTCAGCAACAGAAAAAAAAAAAATTAGATTACAGTCATACTCAGCTTCCCCTGGTATTTGGAAAAGAACATGTGTCATGCTGAGTAGAGACTGGGACCTGGGTACCTACAGATCCAGAACAGTGACTTACTCTTCTTTGTTAACTTTCATTCTTAGTTTCTTCAGTCGTTTCTTCTGACCAAACTCTAGGTTTTTCAAAATGTTCTCGAAATACTCTTGCACATTGTAGCTCAACTGAAACAACAAAAACATAAAACGGCAAAAGCTCATTTTTCTAGTACTATGTACCAAACTATAAGACCATAGCATTAAAAAGTGATTGTAATGCAGACATTTATTTTATGTCCGTCGCCCTGGTGGCTCTTGGTCTTGTAAGATTCCAACTTACGTCCTTGTACTCATTGTGCAGATATTCGTCATTCATGATGTTCTCAGAGTAACCAATCCTCTCACGAATAGTCTTTGCCTGTCATTTAGAGCGGAGAACACAGCCAAGTACTTTTGTAGCACTATGTGGTCACATTAATGATTTCATTAAACAGTGTTGTTTTATTTTTATTTAATTGTATTAAATGAGCTGTTTTTTATGGAAGGGATGGGCTCAAAGTCTGTGAGACCAAGAATAGAAATGTTATTGTAGATCACATTTCTTACCTTTTCTTCTGCTGCCCTTTTGGTCTCCTTGTCCATCCAGGGAAGGTCATCAAGGTTATTCACAAAAACTTGCCTGATCTCAGCAATCATTTCATCCATCTTGGCCAGATAAACAGAAAAATCATACTATTTAATTTCTTCCTCTTGTGATGTAATCCATAAAACCCTTTCAGGTTGGAGCTATGCTGCTTAATTATGCATTGCATAAGCACATTAAACATAATGAATAGAAACATCTGTATATAAAACAGTTATTTGTGCAATCTTGTGTTTTCCTGAGTGCGGCTATTAGCCGTGTGAGATACTCATTAGAGCCACATTCTGATTGAACCTCAGTAGTGCTATAGTGAAAGGCTGATTTACAGGCAGATCAAGTGAATAGTGCTACACGTCACACAAGGCTTTGATCACCTTCACTCTCAAGGCTTTATTCCTAATATAAGAAACAAGTGCTGATTCATGGTTTCTGGCTAAAATGTGGCATACAAAAAATAATCTGGGAGATTATTTTAGGAAACATGGCTATGTAATGCATTGGTAACCTACAAGTATATTAAGGATGCAGCCGGAGACAGACTTAGCCTGCGTCACACACATTACGGCTACAGTGGTGCACCTATGCACAGTTATGCGAAAATTGCATCACAATGACCAAACTGAAAAATGGTGTTGATGTGAATATTGTCCCTACAATGACTATAAAATACTAAGACCCATGCTCATAAAGCACTAGCACACACACACACTCCTGACCATATCTTTGCTCTCCCCAGCAAAGGCCTCCTCTACATATAGCCGACCCACTGCGTTCTCCATGTTGTGGTTCACATAATTAGCACACTGGCGCCACACAGCTGCTTCAGATGTAGTTCCATATATAGCCTGTAGGGGGCAAGGGGCGTTGGCATAGTATCAAATCCTGTAAGGAAAGCTCTAACCTACAATCATCAATCTTATAACCGATTCATAGAGTTCATGCAAAAAATTGAGGGAGGTGGGTCCATTTTAAATTGGATCGGAGCTAGCTGGTTCTTTTGTCATAAAAAAAAATACTGCTAACTTTCCACTTTCCTTACAACAGAGATGACAGTTTCAGGTCCAGAAAATAAAAATCCAGACCATGATTTACTTTCAACCAACAAACACTCACAGAGGACTCATCTGGTTGGTTGAAAGTAAATCATGGTCTGGATTTTTACTTTCTGGACCTGAAATTACCACCTCTGCCTTACAGAAATGATAGTTTGATTGAGTTTGTTGTAGATTGGCTAACGCTCTGTGTTTGCTGGATAAATTTCATGGATATTTATTGATTTTATCTCAGTAACACCAGTTGCCCCGATTTATCATGCATGCAGTTTTATTTGCTGATATAGCAATACAAGTACTGTAAGAAAATTATCTAGCCAAATACAGCTTACTCATTAATTGTAATGCCATCATCATATAGATCCCTTTGTCCAAGAAACATTTATTATCTATTATATCTCCATTTTAACCATGCTAAACCCACAATTCATCTATGATTGTATTCTTTCATTTAAAAACCGAGTGTTTTTAAGCTCAGTCCAGTGTTGTTTATTTCAATACTGCACTATTATTACAGATTAAGAATCCATTCATGATTCAGCTGTTCTTAACAGGCAAACTTTAATACGCGTCAGACAAAGACATGGGACGAGGTCAAAGTGTAACAGCTTCTCAATGCCCCTGCTGTCACCAGGTCTGTACAAGCCTAGGATCTCTGCTGCCTCTGCTTTCAGTCCTAATCGTGTGGGAAGCTGGTTTCTGAAAGGCACACATACCTTGCGGAAGGCTTTTCTTGTGTCTCTGTAAGCTCTGCTCAAACCAACCACCAGGTTCATCACATATCGCCAGACAATATAATTCTGTAGGTCTCTGCAGAAAATGCAAGAAGGAGGTCACAACTGAGCATGTTTCTGTGAACAGAGTGGTGTTAGTGGAGTGCAGTTACAAACCTGGGTGTATAACTTTCCAGGATGGGCCTGAGTTTTGTAAGGTACCTTGGTGCATATACAATCACAGCTTCATCTTCGCTTATTGTGATGTTTACGGTCTCCATTATTTTGTTTGTAAACCGAGTCCAATTAAATTCCTGTTGAAGAATTCAACATGAACACTGAGTGCCTGCATGGAAACAGTATGCTTGCAAAAAAGGGTTAGCGGACGGAAAATAGAAAGAACAGAAACAGGAGTGTGATCTCTTACAGATTACATGGTCAGCTGCAATAAATTATTATAGCTGACGCTGCCGCTCAGTTTGTAAGAAGAAGCTTCTTACTTTGGAGTCAATCACCAAGGAGAAATTGGTGCTCAAAACACCCAACGGCATTTTGTTGTAAAGGAGAACCGGGTCGTTTCTGTCTTCTGGTATGTCTGTTGCCTGTGGGAAACGAATGGTTACCAAAATGTAACCTACTCTTATATCTGTGTGTGTGTGGATTATGTTTATATTACATTGTGGGGAACAAATGTTTCCCACGATGTAATAAAAACCTATTATTTTGATGCTGTGGGGACAATGTAGATATTACATTGTGGGGACCAAATGTCCTCACAATGACAAAAACGGTTTTTATGGGACGATTTTTTTGGTCCCCACAATCTATGACTGCAATGAAAAAAAAATGTAAATGCCAAAAGAGTCTGGTATTTTGTTTGGTTACTTATGGTTAAGGTTAGGGTTGGGTGGGGGTTAAGGTTCTCATTGCCGGGATTAGGGTTTTTCCCATAGAAATGAATGGACAGTCCCCACAAACAGATGAATACAAACATATGTGTGCGTGTGTATCCATGTACACAGAGAATAACAGGGGCGTTACATTGGCGATGTCTTTCTCCAGCTGCATCACTCTGGCCAGCTCCTCAGCAATCAAGCTCTCATTCACGCTGAGCCCTCGGTCAGTACGCATCAGCTTGGCCACATCAATCATGAAAAGCTCATATGCTCGACATGCCTGCAAAAGAATGGCCAGAGAGGTGACACCAGTGAAACGTGGCAATAGAGAGGATGACAAGGCTGGAGTGGAGCTTGGGTAGGCTATATTTGGCTAGATAATTTTTACAGTACAGGTATTGCTCTATCAGCAAATAAAACTGCATGTATGATAAGACGTCCTGGCAATACACTTTAATGATTCCTGGGAGGAAATCCCACTTGTGTGTGACTTGTGCCTCCATTCATAAACATGGAAATCCCAAGTAACTGGGAAGGCACAGAACAGGTACGGACATTTGAACACTAAAATGGGAATAAAAATTTACTAAAATGAAAGGATAACTGATTCTGGCCAAGGATGGTACTACCCAAAGGAATCATTTGATTTGCCCATATTTGTTTACATAGACTATGTGGACATTCATGTGTTTCATTCAGAACCATTGCCACAGGTATATAACATCAAGCACCTAGTCATGCAGTGAAGTTTACAAACATTCATGAAAGAATGTCGTTCTGAAGAGCTCATTGAACTTAAGCGTAGTACTGCCATACTAGCTTGCCGGTATGACCAAAAATGTATATCACGGTATTTTTCAAAGTTATATCACTTTCACGGTAAACGACGGTATTTTTTTATGTATGACTGGGCGTTTACCACATTTTACAGGATTTTACAAGACACATTTATGTTTTACGGTTTTGCATTGTTCCTAAATTAACTACATTATTTTATTATTGGCAATTGCGCCAATCCACTCCCTTAATGACGACATATGGCTAACGTCTTTGTTGGCTAACTGCTTATGGATAAACGGCTAATGTTAAGGTGTACGTCGGCCAAGTTAACATTTTTGATAAGTGTTTAATAGTTGAATTTCTCATAAATAAATTAAGACCGGGATGTAGGTCTTTAAGATGCTTTGCCAGGTTTGACGTGCTACTGGACTTTGTCGCCACGACGTTGTAGCACTGTTAGCATAGAGGCTTATCGACATCCTTAGCCTTTCCATGCTCGTCTGCAAAATACTTCCAAACGGCACTTATCTTTTTTTACTAAA
Organism: Isichthys henryi; assembly: GCA_026776945.1. NCBI lineage: Eukaryota > Metazoa > Chordata > Actinopteri > Osteoglossiformes > Mormyridae > Isichthys > Isichthys henryi. The sequence continues at coordinate 1,090,730 of JAODJX010000039.1, read as the reverse complement.
GCAGCTTGTGAAGTGCCTTCAGTTGCAGCACATGCCACGTTCGGCAAACTCGGAATGTGCATGTTAGCCAGCGCGAACGCGTTCAGCGGCTATTGAGAGGAGGGTATGGGCCTGCGCGAGTGTGTGCGTATGTACGCACGCGCGCCTGCGCTGTAGCGGTGAAGTGTGGTGAATGAGGTGAAAACCACAGTTTGTATCAATAATGCTGAAAATGAGTAATCAGATACTATATTTTTTATATCGCTCAGTATCTGAGAATCGATTTTTGACAACCCCAGTGTCTCATTATTTTCAACTACAGTGTCAGATATATCTTCCGTGTCTGATCTTTCGCGGTACATTTTTAGCGATGCAGCAATGAAAAAGGTCCCTCTTTTTTCCAGCTGCGTCACTTTCCAAACATTGTGTAGGGTATTTAAGAAAAATTCATATCATAACAATAATAAAAAACGGTTTTCGGTATGAACAGGTATACCGAGCAGCATTAGTTTCCACCTTTGCAATGTGTCAGTTTGTGAAATTTCTTCCCAGCTAGATATTCCACGGTCAGCTGTAAGTGGTATTATTGCCGAGTGGAAGCTTTTAGGAATAACACAAACTCAGCCACACAGTGGCAGACCGCATAAAGTAACAAAGCAGGGTTTATACAAAGTACAATGAAATTCTTACTCGAAATAGTTACTTACTTTCATAAACAATGTTGTTTCTCCATACAGTTCTGGTATTTACAAATCTTGGTCATAAAATTTGCCAAGAGCGGGGTTTACATTTTGCTAAAACGTTTATATTGTTATAGGAAACAAAACTTAGCAAGCTTTGCAATTTTAATGACCATTCCTTTCAAGTTTATCTAGTATATGTTTAACATTAGTTTAAAGTTTACAGACACTACTTTTGCATGAGCTCTGCATGCAGTGAAAGAGTCTATCCTAATCATTCATCAGGTCCAGTCAGATCAGGAAGAGTGGCTGTTTAAATCACTCATAAACATGTTTCTGAGAAATTGATTTATTTTAAACTAATTTTCACTTTACAAATATTGCAATATTTATCAGAAATTAATGGATTTTTTTCGAATATTGTGCAGCAGTAATACTAAGTATGAAATACTACTAAGTGAGAGCTAACAGCATATGATGCAACATTCAGCATGAGGTAGTAAAGCGATACGTGGCAGAGCGAAGAACCAAAACTATGTGAAGCAGTGGGTAGAATATACAGAACACTGCAGCAGTATTACAAAACTAGCAACTCGCTGTGGAGGCAGCAAGTTTACAACATTTCATGCCACAACCTCATACAAACAAGTACAACCGGAAACGAAGGAGTCAAGATGGTTTTCTCACACTGGCCCTTGGAGGAACCAGATTGATGTAGCTACATGTGCAAGTATGAGGAGAAGCCCCGCTTGCGTAAACGCACGCATTGCACGCATAGAGTATAAACCAGCCCTAATGGTATGGAGTTATTTTTTCTGGGTTTGGCCCCTTAGTTCCAGTGAAGGGAACTCTTAATGCTTCAGCGTACCAAGGCATTTTGGACAATTCTATACTTCCAACTTTGTGAGAGCAGTTTGGGGAGGTTCCAGCATGACTGTGCCCCAGTGCACAAAGCAAGGTCCATAGAGACATGGTTGGTATGGAAGACCTTAACTGGCCCACACAGAGCCCTGACCTCAACCCCACTGAACACCATTGGGAGGAACTGAAACGAAGATTACAAGTCAGACCTTCATGTCCAACATCAGTGACTGACCTCACAAATGCTCTTCTGGATGAATGGGCAAAAATTCCCACGGACACACTCCAAAATTTTGTGGAAAGCCTTCCCAGAAGAATGGCAGCTGTTATAGCTCCATGTTGATGCATAAGGATTTAGAACGGGATGTCATAAACGTTTCTTTAAGTGCCTGGTGTCCATATAGGGTATCATTCGGCAATGACACTTATTTGAATTATTTGAAATATTTACATGTGACATAGTTACGGTGTGGATGTTTCAGGGAAGGGGAAAACCCCTCCACTCACCTGCAATTAACTGCCTAACGAATATTAAACAGGCTTGTTGTGTTAGGGGCAGAGGGAGTCTTCCACAAAGCAGGATTTCTCAGTTAGTTGGGTTAACTATGATTGTCCAATAAGAATGCTCCTTAACAGAACTCTTATTGGACAATCATGGCTTCTAGCTTAAATTAACCAGCTAACTGAGAAATCCTACTTTGCGGAACACACCTGGAGTGTCTAGGAGCAAAGAAATTACCATAATAGATGCCCCAGACACTTTAAAACCTTTTGTGCGGCAGCATTTTGGGGACCTGGCAGAAAATATAAACGGCGAAGGGGTGACAGACAAAAACGAACCATCTGTAAGCACTGTAGGAAAATAATGCCGTATAATGCTACTGCTATGCAAAGCCATTTCCAGCACCATCATAGCTTTTTACTTAAAGCCACTGCACCGGTGAAGAAAACATAAAAAATAAAAAATGTTTTATTTTTGTTATTTTTATTGTTTTTTTTTATATTCTATTCTATGTTCAGTTGAGTAGTGAAATACGAAAGGAGCCTGTTATTTGAGTTTGTGGTGAAATATTTTACGGTACTGGATATTTGTTTTGTTATTTACTGCACATGATGATGGTGATTATTTAACACATTTCACCATACATCTGCATTATTTACTATTTTTTGTCTTTCAAATGAATCAAATAAAAGGCCACTTTCCAGTAATATATTTCCTCTTTGAAGTTTTCCTGGAAATATTGTTAAAATATCATCTCGTTCTCATGAACCCAATATCGTGTCTCGTCTCGTCTCGCCTCGTGGGCTGAGTATATCGTTATACCCCTAGTGCTAATATAAAAATCACCTTCCCTCCTCCAGTCCCTCTACCCTCTGGATCTGCTTTCCAACCAGAAGACTGTGGGTTTTTTTCACAGTAAAGTTTACACTGTGGGCTGTTTGAGGTCCTACCAGATGTTGGCGTGAGAAAGAAGTTTTGAAATCAATAGAGAGGGCCACCACATTGAGGCTCTAGTACATTGTACTGTTTTACCCTGGAAGGTAAACAATCTGCAGATGCTCCAATATGCAGGCACATTTCTGGTGAAGCTGCTGGAGACTTACCTCTTCATAAGGGCCAGTGCACACATAATAGTCCCTGGAAGAAAGACCCAGTCCAGGCTGGTCAAACTGGAAAAGGGTCAAAAAAACAAAACAATCATTGTTTTATAAAGATATTTTACAAGATCTGCGAACCAAGTTAGAAAAACTACTGCATTTTTCCACCACCTACATGAATGATGTGGGAATTGGAGTCTTTGTCATCAGTTTCCACGAAAAAGTTAATAAGGACTTGTTTTCCATATCTCTCATTCAGCCTTGCTATGGCGTCCTCCAGCGTCCAGTTTACACCTGTGGCAGTGATGGAACATAAGTATGGTCAGTGATCTGGGAATACTGCCAGTGCCTCTCAATAAAAATTGCTGCCTGTCTCACCATATTCTCTGTCCCAGTTGTCTGTGGCCACTGGCCACTCATAGATTATGGGCAACATCTTGAGTAGTGGATCTCCACCCCTCTTCTCAATTGTGCCTGTTAGAAAATCCAAGAGTGTGTATTTTTCTTTATAACAAAACAAAACAAAAAGTCTTTTTCCATTCAGGAATTATCCCATCCAGTTAAAAACTGATTTTAAAATATACTGCAGGTTTTAGAAATTCCTTGTCCATTATCCAGCCATTTTCTAACTGCTTGTTCTGGAAAGGGTCATGGAGAAGCCTTGAATCTATCCCAGGCAGCGTAGGGCATTAGGCAGGAGTACATCCTGGACAGGATGCCAGTCCTTCACTGGGCATATACATGCAATTTTGAGACACCAATTAGCCTGCAGATTGTGGAGGAAAGTGAAAGGCGTTCCAGAGAAAACTCCCCACACAGAGCGCAAGTGGGATTTGAATCCCACTGAGCTAAGGCATAATCCATGATAAAAGTGTAAATAAACTCAATCTGACAATTTGAACATTATGCAGGAACAGAAACAAACACCAAAAGAAGCTGGAATTCATGTCTCTAAGATGCATTTAAAAATAGGAAGAGTCCATTTGACAAGGAATTAGAGGCACTAGAACAATGTTTCATTTACTTTCATTGATGCAGGACTTGTACAGCAACTTAGCCTTGGTCAAGGCGCTGTTGTTGGCTGTGTCAGACCTTTCAAGCACACCTGTAACAACAAGAATACAGAGAGTATAGTACAATGTGTATGCTGATCCCATTTGATCTTACATTTGATGGGCACCCTTCACCTTACTCATGTAGCTGCTTTTCATAGCCCTAGTCAGTCCCTTCAGGTGGTCTGTTATCCTCCCATAACCTAAACCCTTAAATATGATCGCATGTTAAAATGTGTCAGGGTCTTGAGTTTGACTGGCATCCCATCAGGATGTAATATGACGCTGAGAAATAATAAGGCCTCTTTCATTCTCATGAGTGATAAATGAATAGAAGCTTGATTGAAGGGGGAAAGCGATGAATGTATTGTTTGCGTGACGCTCTGGAAGGACATCAGAAAGAAGCGGCGTGGTGTTTATGGTAAGCAGGTATTTCACAGAAAACAGCCACTGAACAGGACCGACCTGCCCCTTCACTCCCGTTCTTTCTTGTACTTTTCCAGTTTTTATTTTCTCTAAATGTCCTGCAGCCCCCTGCAGCCCATGTGACCTACTCCAGCGTGCAGGATCACGCTTCACCAGTCTGATGCTTCACTATTTATATTCCAATTTAACTTTAATTAGAGCCACGACTTGGGAAGCAATTGGGTGCTTCCTGGAAAGGGCACAGATCATGTGTGCATGATAGGATTATGGGCTGCCTGCTGTCAGGGCATCTGGAACCCCTCCAGCTTCAAAACCTCCTTGCTGACTGGTCCTTCTTGACTGTCTGGTGAACCTATGCTGGTAAACGTCTGCAATCGTAAACCCTTTCCAAGAATAAGTGTCTCATAGCCTCTTCCTGTTACATCCATGGTCATAGGCTTCACTCAAATAGTCATAGTCTGTTCCATCACACGGACCTACTTACTTTTCCATCCAAATCTTTGTCTTATATGTATCCCTAGACTTTTATCTTTTATTTTCTCAGCCTTGTGTACTGAGGATTCCTATTCATAATGGTACAGTTTTGACTCAATTTTACACCCTGAAATATAATTTAACTTGAAACAGGAGCTATAAATGTCCCATGGGCAGCATGACCATAAAACAATGACAAATGACCGTGACCTTATCCATGGAAAATAAGAGAAGGGAAACATACATAACCACTGTGTGCAAGGTGTCTATGAGATATAAGCAGCTACATTTCTGTGCTTTAAAATCCCTTAAGAAAAGCTCTTTATTGTCACCTTCTGATTTTAATGTCCCCAGTTGCATGCACACACCTGTTCCTCAATGCATTTTGTAACACAAGGGGGGGGGGTATTTCCTTTCATCTGTAGAGAGAGCTGCTCCCCAGAGGCAGCTGTATAGCCTCACAGCTTAATTTGTGGGGTGGGAGAGTGCCGTAATTAAAATCTCCCGGTCAGTTTATCAAATTATTTTGGAGCATGCCAGCATGCACTGTAGATTTTGATAGTCTTGCACAATAACTTATGTAAGTTAGCAGTAGCCTCAGTCTGCCAACTGGGTAACCAATTAAAATATGTGGTATTACATTATAAAGAATTTTAAAATGCAATGCATGCTGTGCAAAATTGGACTGATTATTCTAATGTGAAACATTCAATAATAATAATTCTGTAATTTTGGTTGGTTGACCTCAGAGGTTAAAATCAACACAAAATGCATTAGAACAACAGCTTTACGATTATTTCCGCTTATTTGTATTTTATGTTTCTTTCAGTTAAAATCGGTCTACATTTTTCCATGTGATTGTGGACACCCGCCAATTGTCTTCATCCTTGATTTTAATCATATAGTTCCAAACCACTCGAAGCTCAAAACAGAAATCTGCAGGACACAGATAATCATTTGGAGTAAAGGCAGGGTCAAGTTGCACTCAAGTTTTGCTTGATTAAGCAGCGGTCAAAATCCAAGGCTCGACATTACATGCATCGCAAAGCCTGAAACAGTCAAGGTACACAGAGAGGAATCATCTTTTCCATTGTAAACCTCATCTGCCTGGTCATTGGAAACGACAGCATCAAATTTCTAATTTAAACTATCTGATTCATTTATTATGCAGTGACACATTTCCTATGCAAGAAAAATCATTTAAAGGTTGGCCACATCTCACCCCACCACACATCCTCACTAGAATTGCTTGCTCAGGTTCTTTGGATTCTAAGAAAGTAGAGTGTCATAACATGAGTCATATACATCAGCTACCAGAATTGTGGATACCTGGCCTAGAAAACTAGGAGAACCACTACACCACCACCAGTTCTGGCTGACATGCTTTATCTCTGTGTCACATGGTACATTTAATTAATACAGAACAATATAGTTGTTAATCTGTCTGACCATGTCAGTGATTGACCAATGAGTAGTTGATGTTTTACCAACCTTTCAGAACCACTTCCAGCTCATCCCTCAGGATGTCAAAAGTGCTGTAGCGTGAGCTGGTCTCTGGTATGATGTTTTTCTTCAACCAGCCCCCACAGGCGTACTGGTAGAAGTTATCACATGGCTCCTCGCTGGGATCCATGTTCTCGATGATCCGGGAGGCTGTGATATGACCAGCGATGATCAGCAAAAGTAGGGCCCAGCTCCCCTGGGCCAGTTCTCCAGCAGTGATGTTCTTTATGAACTGATTGAGGTTCTAGAACAGTTACACTGCCTGCTGTTTGGAAAGCTTGCTCTATTTCAGCAGGCAAATGCAGGAATATAATCTTAACGAGATGGAGTACAAAGGGGAATGAAACCATTCACTGAATAATTGCACAATGCTGGCCTACCTGACCGGGTGCAGTCTGCCGTCGTACAAATGCCATCTGTAGACAATCGAGAAATACAGCGGTCAAAGCACCTGAAAGAATGAGCCGTTGACAGCGAAATACCTGCCATTCCACCTCATTAGTGAGCAGCGTGGAGGAGTGACCTAAAGGCGGCATGCAAGAACCAGCAGGGCTTCACCCACCCTGACCGCCAGCAGTGGACGACAACATCACCACACCCTGTCTAACAACCCGTCCAGCAATTTCTTTGTGATTCAATTTAGCATGGCGTGGAAAGAGTCCCGCCTGCCTCCCTCTCAGGTTCTCCCGCGTTCATGCGGAGAGCGGGGCTTCATGCAGAGAAATCCCCCTGCATTTGCATTCTGTCTCAGAAAGCTGTTGAAACATTTATTAAGTACAATGATTTACTCAGGCTGGCACAGCATTGCTTTCCACCCACCATCTGCTATACATCTGCCCAGCACCTGGAGGGGTTACAACATATTTACTGTGGAACAGCAAGGGCCATTATCGGCATACTCATTTCCTGTCCTGTTAATTATGGCTTGTAGCCCGATTCTCTAATTAGCCCAAATGCATAGATCTGTTTGTCCCGTAGAAGGCTTCTATATGCACTACAGAGTGCACTCTACCTGATGGAGCACCATCTTGCACTTTAGGTAAAACCTGTTGTGACCCAGTGAGCCCCACTTACTTCCATTTTGGGTTACAAACAGGACAGTGAGAGCCACCAGCACGACGAAGAGAAGTGATACTATGGTAATCAAGCCGATCTCCAGGGATGTCCAGCGGAGCTTCTTCACTGACTTTGGCGTACAGCTTTCCGCCATATTCAGCTGCCTCTCTGGTGCCGCCTGTAAAAATTCACCTGTGGTGGAAGAGAAACGACAGGCAAAGTGATCAGCTGCAAAATGAAAGGAAAACTTCAGATCCCACAGCACCGCTTGTCAGACTTTATTTCTTTCCACGAGTAAACTGGAGGAAGAGCTACTTGCCACTTTGAAGTTGGATTCCGACCTGCTGCCACCTCATCTCTGTATCTCTGTACCTCTTCTGTAAAAAGCGGAGTCAGCACAATTCCCAGAAGCTGGTCTGAACAGACATTAACCCTTGATCCTCTTCCACACATAAGTGCTGATGTCCCCTGCCAGTATACTAACCTACTCGTGGAGATGAAAGATCAGGTCCTGGGTGTGAAATGACCCTTATGGAGGAATGCAAAAATGAGCCCTGCAAAATAGCCCAGGGAGCCAGTGGTGAGATGGGCTTTTGTCTCTGAGCCACTATTATTCTTTTGTTTTTAGGAAAAACAAGATATGAGAAGCACTGTTCAGTTTCCTGTAGTCTTCTCTTTATGAAGATACAGCTTCTTTGTCATATCTTTTTTAGCCCAAGGCTCCTGTTGTCGTGAGCCAGCTAAACAAAGAGGACAGTTTGGGTTCTATAAGAAATGTCAACATGGCAGTGGTTGACTGGCGATTGCGTGTGTGGGTGTGTGTCCTTATACCCTTGTGCATGCAGTAATAATAACGTCATGTATGTGGTAATACACAACATTTACAAGAAACCATGAACCTGCTTTTTTACTGAGTAACATGGGTTAAGCAAGACAGTTCAGTTACGTCACTCTGCATATTATTATCGTACAGTATTATATGAACCAGAAAGAAAGATGGCTATTTTTCCATTTTTGTTATAAAAGAATTGTGTTGTGCAAAAGACCTATTGAGGTGGTTACCTCACTGAGGGAGCACTGAAAATACCTCGTACGTCATATTTATACGAGGCACTGAATTCCACAAGAATTAAAACTGCCCAAAGCCAAACAGCTGTCCGGCAGTTTGAGCTCAGTGTGCGCGTGTGTGCATTGCACGTGTGCTCTGGTCACTAAGATACTGTACTGCTTATCAGGTGTGTTTATCCTCAGCATTATCTGTCCCTCATATGCATGCCAATTTGCTGTAATCTATTTCATTTTAATTCACAAATATTTACTTTAGCAGTTGGATGGATGGATACATGGATTGATGGATGGATGAATGGATGGATGAAGTAACCTTTGAGTGACAAAACTTGATCCGTAAGTCGATCTGCTGCCTTTTACAGTCTTATTTAGGAAGGCAAAGCCAGAACATGTCAGAGCTTGTGTGTCAGACACGTCCGGTTGACAGTCCTCATTGGGCATTTTCTAAGGACACCCTTCTCAACATGGATCAGGCCTGCTGAAGGAGGCACCCCCTGTTCACACCATCGTGCTGAGCTCAGGGCTGTGGGGGCTCCAAAAGTGCACACAGCTCTGTCAGTGAATGCCGTGTGCTCCCCCCACCTATCCTCTTATTTTTCTGCATCATTCAGCATTCTGAAAACTACTTTACATAAAAGTACAAAGATGTTATTACTGTGTTTAATATGTTTTCCAGTTATTTCATCGTTTAGGCAATTCTTGCATTGTGCGATGGCTGGTTCATTCTTTGCTGTGCGACTGATTGCATGGTAATTAACACACACTGAAAGTGAAACCCCAACGCGAAGCAGCTTAGCAGCCCAGTGACAGCTTCTGTGTTTCATAGAGATTATACCTGCAGCACATCTGCCAGTCAAAACCCACAGCGGATGATAAAGACTCCCATTTTTATACACCACGTGTAGCAACAATTAGGCATATGACAAATGTTCAGCAAGCAGACTAGTGTACTGTGGAGTACTATATGGAGAAGTCTTAGGTAGTAAGAAAATGATGTTTAAATAACCTTCATGTTGGTGTAAAAGATAGATTTTATGTTTGTCTGAGTGTGTTGGCTTAACCATTTCAAAAACTTTTCTTTCATCACCCCAGTATTTACAGCCACCATCCAATATACTCATATATTTGTTGACTTCACCAATAGCATACCACGTTTGGCTAATCAGTACCTCATTGAGTTATTAAATTATTTTAAGTTAATTAGTTATGTGAGCTGGTGGTTAAATTTAACTAATACATGGAATGGTTGGGATGCCCCTGAGGAGAGGTTAGGGAACTGAAGTTCATCTAGCCATCCAACTAGATATCAGTAACTTTTTGGAGAACAGAAGAAAATTCTTATTAGTCTTTATTGTTACTGTCAATTTGCATACGTTCTATTGTTAAATTGTGCTTTTTCTGAACAAATAGAACTGTGCTACCCAGATAAATAACTTTAAACATTTTCTTTGACTTTTCACAGTACTATAGTTAAACTCATTATCTACAGCAGCGGTGAACTTCTGTTTTGGTACTTATACTGCACGGTGAAGGAGAAAGTAGCCACTCAAACGTTTGTCTTTTAAAAAATATATATACACGCACGTATATAAACGTGTATATACATGTTGTGTTGTTCCGTCATGCCACCCAAGATGTCTTTCTGGGACAGGCTCCAGGCTCACTGATACCCTCTGCTAGATACGCGGTTATGGATGAGAAATGAATGAACGACTGAACTGTATTCATTTCTGGTCTGTCTTAACATAATAATTAGAATAATTTGTTTGTTTATTAGTTGATTTTTTTTACAGGAACATAAGTACTCAATATAATCGCACATTTACCGAGTGTCTTGACAGCAATACATCTGATGGATCTATAAGTACCGGAAAATACGGACGTCTTTGGTTCTGTTGAAAGCATATTAATTGCAGGCGTTTAAAATAATACTTAACTGTAGTGCATGAATTATTTGAATGAAATAGCAATAACAGAACGTTTTGTTACAATCAACAGCAGTACCTATCATATTGTGTTGCAAATGAGAAACTAAAACAAGTTATCGATCAACCCAAAAGAAATCAAATGAAAGATTAACCCGTTGCGTGTTTTTTTTTTTTTTTACTTACCAGGTGTCTCTGGAAATTTTCGGTCGATGATGTAAATGGGCATCACCGACCAATCAAACAGACATCAAATCCATGAAAAAAGAACCTTCAGGATCAGGGTGTATGCAACCTGACAATCAACGACGGAGAAACACTCTCCTTTAATGCACTTCTTTAGAACATATCCGCATCTCTCTTCGAACTGGGTTAGAAAGGCGCTTTCCTACCTGTTAACGACGCGAGACATCACGAATCCCCTTAAACTGCTGCAAATTCCTTACTATTTTACGAATACAAACTAAATGAAACAACTGGAACCTGCTCAGCTTAAAAAAGGACTGAATATTGGTGCATGTCGGCGTAGACGCACTCCTGTAGTTCCGTCGCTGGCCGGTGCTGTCTTGGAGCCCTCTTTCAGAGGTGTTCTCAGCGGCTGCGGGTTTAGTACTTTCGTAAGGACCTGTCACACTATCCTAAATGACTAGCGAATGGTTTTTGTCTAAAGGAAATTTCATTACTGGTCTGCAACCTCATGGATGATCATTATGTCGTTTTAAGGTTTACTAGTTTTCTGAAACTAATTTGTGCGTAGTGATGCGTCTGGGGTAAGATCCCGCGACCATCCTGTCCTTATCATAGTAATAACACTACAGTATGTTCTTGTGTTTCTTATAATAAGGTCAGAGATATATCATGGAAACTCTCCAAACACAAGAGATTCTGAAAAATATGGCCATTTTAAATGACAAAACTGCCATTTTAATTCGAGTTGATAAATGATTCGATTTATTATAAATTGTTCGGTGTCTATCATAAATATGATTTACCTTTATAGACCACGATTTAACCATTTCCTTCTTACATTACATCAG
>JAODJX010000039.1:1066785-1077735 GCA_026776945.1 Isichthys henryi | reverse complement strand
CTTCTGACAGGCATCAGTTTCACACTGCCATCATGTCTGCTTCTGACATTTATCAGCTTCACACTGCCATCATATCTGCTCCTGACAGGCATCAGCTTCACACTGCTAGCATGTCTGCTTCTAACAGGTGCCAACTTCACACTGCCATCATGTTTCCTTCTTACAAGCGTCTGTTTCACACTGCCATCATGTCTGCTTCTGATAGGCATCTGACAGGTGTCTACTTCAGTCTGTAACTGTGTGCTTCACTTAGATATTGTATTAGCATGTGTGCTTATCGTGCACTTTAGACAGACTGTTGGCATATGGGTTTTTGTGTGCTTCATTTACTGACTGTCCGCATGTGGGCTTGTTGCATGCTTCAGACATGTGTGCTTCAGCTTCAGATCTTTAACATTTCTCTATTTCCCTCAGCATGTTCTGTCCTCTTGCAACATATTTAGATGTAATTGTCTGCCCTTTGAGGCATTCTGGCCTTACCAGCTTGGCTTGGTATTTTCTCTGTTTAGGCTCCTGTTAGTGTCCTGGGAATTTTCTCAGAGCACTTTCCTCTGGTTCCAATTAGCTGCCATGAGCTGCCAGGCCATTCTTCGCTGCTGATTCTTTGTCGAAAACATTCACATGTTTTCTTTAAAGGAAAGTGAAAGTCAGGCAAGGGTTATTTCTACAGCCTGTCTCTGTAAATGAAAATGTCTCTTCTTACTGGCAACCAGGAACATAAAAATAAAAACAAAACAAACATAAAATCTCATCAGGGTAAAAGTAAAAGGGCTTACATCATCCTATATGCTGTTATTCGATCTCCTCCAACCTCATTCACTTTAGATTTTCATGGGCCCAAGCTGGCTGACAATCCAGAGACAACTGTACAGTGTCCCCATGATACGCACTGGAGCTGCAGCCTGAATGATGGGGGGGTCCTCGCTGCTGCCCCCCGTGTCCCCATGACACGCACTGGAGCTGCAGCCTGAAAGATGGGGGGGTCCTCGCTGCTGCCCCCCGTGTCCCCATGACACGCACTGGAGGTACAGCCTGAAAGATGGGGGTGTCCTCGCTGCTGCCCCCCGTGTCCCCTTGATACTCACTGGAGTAGCAGCCTGAATGAAGGGGGGGTCCTCGCTGCTGCGCCCCGTGTCCCCATGACACGCACTGGAGCTGCAGCCTGAAAGATTGGGGGGTCCTCGCTGCTGCCCCCTGTGTCCCCATGACACGCACTGGAGGTGCAGCCTGAATGATGGGGGGGTCCTCGCTGCTGCCCGCCATGTCCCCATGACACACACTGGAGCTGCAGCCTGAAAGATGGGGGGGGGGGTCCTCGCTGCTGCCCCCCATGTCCCCATGACACGCACTGGAGCTGCAGCCTGAAACAAATATATAAAACAAACGAGTTGGGTCATGGTGGTGAATAGAGCCGCGTGATATAACATGATGGTCAGTGCCAGTGATCGAGAGGTTATTTGGGAAGTTTTCTCTTCATTTAGGGTAGATGGGGAGACGAACAATACAAAACTAAAATGCACGCAGGAATTATCTGAATTTGTGTAGCTGACACGTACTTCAGGGGAAAAGGGAATCAAATGGCCCCATGGAACTTAAGCATCTTGGGAATGGCAGAGACACCTTTATCTGCTGCATTGATGCCTTATCTGTATAAACCTGAGGTCGTGTTTCACAGGGTAGAGGCTAAGTGTGTGACAAATGGCTGGTCAATGCTGTGTTCCTGGACCAGAAAAAAGGCAGATAGAGAAAAAAAATCATTTTCAGTTTTTACAAACCAACTATACAAGTTGTGATTAAGTTGTTGATCAGGGGTGTCAAAGTTAGATGTCACTATTACAACACAAACCTGCCAATTTTTCTGCATAATGGGAGGCCAACAGGTTCATATTTATTGGAGAACCATTTCTACAAGCATTATTATACTGCAGCATGATATTAGCCTTAAGATCCAAGATAGATTTGTCACTTTATCTCTGAATGCAGCCCAGCTAGTGCCACAGACATATTACCAGGCCACAGAAAGCGCTGACCAATAAAGGCTGTCATAGGACATTACGCAAGGCAGCAGAGAATACGCGTGACTTCTGCTTTATCCAAGGCCAACACACATGCTGATCATCATTTTACAAGGACAATTTATCTGGCATGTACAGGACCGGAGCCAGGAATACTGAAGTTATCAACTGGAATTGGATGAGAGTGAGGGAACGCTGAAGCTTTTCAATCAGATTCCGCTGTATTGCTCACTCCTGTGGTCCAATGAACACCTACGCTGGTTTATTTACCACCCTAGCCGCAGCTGTCGCCACCCGAACAAATGACGGGCCAGAAATTTCGCAAGCATTAACGTTTGAAAAGCAGAGCTACAAACCAATGCATGAGAAACTCTCATTATGACAGACGCATGGCTGAGGGTCAGCAGATCCCGCTGACGGGCAAGTGATGGGCATCTGCTGGCACGGTCCTGCCTGTAAAGTGACATCAGCTGCCCTCCCACCAGGGTCCATGATATGCTAGAGAGACAAGCCAGTCCGAATCACGGCACGCCCGTCACAATGATTCCATGGCATTCCGTACAATGTCATGGCAGTCAAAACAATGCCCTACCTGTCATTCACATACAGAGAGCCCTGATCAGAGGATAACAGCAGTGCGTGTGTGGTTGAAATGTTCCTATGCTTTTGAATAACCCCACATTTCATATGTACAGGAAACAATAGAGTGCATGACATTGAAAATATGAACCAGATTGAAAACAGAGCAATTCTTTGGAGACTTGCTTGAGGTTAAAGGCACTGAGGCTGGGGCCCTGCTGATGAACACATTAGTTAGGCCTTCTTTCCTGTGGTATCAAAGAAAAACAACATTAAACATTCAGAACCAACATTTCTGCAGTCATTTCAACGTGAACAGTAAAAACATGATATTCAGAACAAGAGGGAGGTGAAAACCGACAGTATAAAAACATACATGAGTGTTTGTTTGGCTCTAGTGTTTAATTATCATTTTTTGCGCAGACTCTTCCCAACCAGAAACAAGATTCTCCCCGATGGCGAGTCAGTATGAGGTCTTTGGCCTCAGAGAACAGGGAACCTAAAACTGTCCTTTTGCTACACAAACCCAGAACAAAATGTTACAAAGGTTCCAGAGGCAGTTCCGGAATGGAAAACAAAAGAAACCATAAAATTTCATAACAATCTGCGGTCACACTGAACCCAAGTGTTTGGCTCCTAATAAACACTTGAATTTGGTTAAACAATGCGTGAGGTCAAAATAATAGGCACGATTCTAAAGTTTCATCGGACTATTAATTATACATGAATGAATGATATACTTGCAACTTATAAATAAAAGTCATACGATATTTGTAGGAATAGATAACAATCACACCTAATCAACAATAACAATAACATCTAATCAGTGTTCTCACTGTACGATTATGAGGAACCACTGCCCTCTAGTGTTTATATAACGAGATACAAGACTTAATTTCTTGAATAAAATGCAAACGCAACTATACGATTCTTCTTTTCTTTAATTGTGAGATATATATTAGCTATCAAATATCCACTTGTGTAACGTTCTCCCCGAGTACTTGCTTTGCGAATTGAAATTTAAGTTATATTCATGTGTTATTCATTCTTTTGAATGGAGCCCATAAGGCAGTTAGGCATCCATTAACGCTGTTTATATTTGCGATAGTTCGTATCTCTGTGAATTGCATGTAGGCTAGTTTACTCTGAATTTGTACCACTGTAAATAATGGCAATTTGCTTACTGTGTTTTATTTGCACTTAATTAAGGGTTTGACATGATGCAAAACATATGCAGTGGAGACATACTCAGGTCTCTCTTGGTCCGAGAAATTGTTCCCGAGAGATAGCGGGAAAGATAAATACCTTTTAAGTACCCCAGCTGCCTAGAATTCAATTATCAAGCGGAGTTAGTGCGTTAAATGAGCTGAGGCGCTATCCTCAAGGAGCGGTATTAAATAGGTGTTCCTCAGAGAAAAGTACATCACCGTGTCATTAGGCGCTCTGATAAGCGGCCCCACGGTAATTCACACTGGGAGGGGGCAGACCACCCCGGGTGCTGGTGTTGACTAATTAATTCTTTCCAGTCCGCTCATTACAAAAACCCGAAGTGTCCAAGAGCAGCTCAGCCCACGAGGATCGCATTAACCTTTACGGGGATCCCTCTCTTCGCTCAGCTTTTATTGTGTGACACTTCGCCCACTCTCCTGCAGGGAGATCTAATGCAGACGCCTTTTCCCCAGATAATGGAAGGCTTTTAGTGAGCAACCTTAATGAGCTTTTCTCTCGTTGCGTCCAGCCCTGCATCCCTGGGGGTGTGTGGATGGTCCATGGTTCTGAAGGTCGGCCATGCAGACCCCGAACCGTGAAGGGACGCGCAAGACCTCAGCGGACGGCTGCGTTTCCTCCGCTTCTTTTCATTCAAATGTAGTTCACCATAATTACACGGTAATATTGCTTTTCTGTTTCCCCTTCGATTTTGATCATGGTAACTGAAGCCCTTAAAAGCGTACGCAGCAGGGATATATTACCGCGACGTCAAGGATTTCTGCCCCTTTTATGTTAATTTACCTCCCAGTGCGACGAACGCATTTACTATTCGCCATGTGTGTATAATAGTGTGTGTATAATTTTGTAACATTACATATAATATAATACGAATTTAACGTCTTTTTAGGGTCGAGTATATCTCCGTATCATTACTGCCTTACTGTTTTACATTAAGCATATATAGAACTGTACAATTTGTAATAGGCTGAATAACGGAATTATAAGATGAAATAAAACACTAAACAGGGAAAAAGTTAAGTCGGCAATGAGTGTGTATAATTTCATATATACAATCGCAAGATATTAGGATAATACAGTATATGAAATGATATACTATACATGTATAATTCTTGGATTTATTTGTTTGTTTGAATTCTATTATGCCGAACACCAGTCTGCTAAGATTTTGTGTTGAGAGGGGGCGCCTTGAGGCAATAACCTATAGTGAAGACCATTTCAGGGTATACTCACACTACATTTAATCTAATTGTATGGTTTTTGATGGCAGGAGGAAAGCAGTGTACCTGAAAGAAACATCGGCTAGATTTGTATCACCATCCATGCAGGCAAGAAGCAACAGTGCTACCCACTGATCTACCTTTCCCGTCTTTTTTATAGTCATATTCTAAATTAAACATGCGGCGTTATATCCACAAGCCTATTACAACAGAGCCCTCTAGTGGCAACTACCGTGATTTATACATTTCTACGTTCAGCTCTCTTCTAACAGGTGTGCAGCCTGTCGTGTAAATTGAGAACAGACTGTTATATTACTGCGAGGTTTTAATTCCCGAAAAATAGCAGTTTCTACAAACGTTTGATGTATTGTCCCTGCAGCAGTGACAAAAGCTAGAGTAATTAATCTAGCCATGACATGGGGAATAATTATTGGTGTAAGATTTAATTTGGGTTAAGGTGATCCTGTAAGAAGGGTCTAAATACAGTAAAGTAGTTTTTATTGGGAAGGTGTATCTGCTGACCGTGTATTATGAGCATAGTCCATTATCTGTGTATGTTTGCATGGTGTACAATCAAAGGACATACTGTGAATAGCTTGGGATCTATACCTGCGCCATGGTCTCTGGGGCTGCTGTCCAGGCAGTAATGTCCTCCTCTCAATCACCCTTTTCAGCTGTGGGGAAGCCCCATCCCTTCTCCCACACTGTATTTGCCATTCGTGACCTTCAATCACCATCTCCATGGCAACCTTTACACGCATCAAGGAGAAGGCAGATTACATGAGTGGCACACACACCATGGATCGTGATTCGCATCACAGCACATTGAGAGTGGCACTTGTGCCGAGCTGACAGTTACTGGCCCATCACTGCCACCTACAGCCCGAACGGAGAACCATGTTAAAAAAAAATCAGTCATGTGATTTCAAATGTGAGACTGGCCCGTGTGATGTACCTAATGTGTGTGTGTGTGTGTGTGTGTTTGTGTGTGAATGAGACTGGCACATGTCATGTATCTAATGTGTGTATGTGTGTCTACATGACACTGGCACATACAGTATATGTACCTAATGTGAGCCGGATTGATCTTTTCCTTCACACTGATAGCTGTGAGGTGTCTTTTCATCTTCGTTTTATTCTACGGGGAGGGGAGTGGAGCAGGACAATCTCGCTTCAATGCTCTGGAGCTCTGCCACCACACATTCCGGACAGGCGCCTGCCTCAAGGTCCCCTCAGCACAATTATCTACGCTTTCACTCATTACTGATATGTTTCATTGTGTTTCAAACCAGACTTCCAAAATTCAAGGTTTAAATACCAAAACAAAATATTTAGCAACCTAGCCAGTTTCCTAAAGACCTCTGGCTTAATTTTAAGCCTATCTTGAATTCTAATTCTCACGCAGATCTCCTACAAAATTGATCATGAATGCACCACAGTCCAGCTGAAGCAGATGTGTCATCGAAGCACTGAAGCAACATTACAATGTGCTTGGTTTTATAATGTACTATAGGTCATTTAATAGCATTTCTTATGGTTGCTTTTACAGCTGCCAATTTTGCAACATTTCCTGATCGGGGTTGAGGAGGAGCAGAAGTTCAGAACTGCTCTTATGATGGTCCATCCAAAGGGCTTTTGCTCTTCCAGTTGTATTTCACTCAGATGCGGATCGCTTAGCATTTAACCCCAAGTAACAGGAGCAGCCACTTAACCCTCTACTGCGTCTCCAAATGCTCCCTTTCCCTAAGTCTCCTTTTCCTCTCTTTTCAACAAAAAAAATGATGAATTTATGTTTATTCAGCATTTTATTCAATCAGGTAGAATATGTAGAGCTTTGTGTTGAATTAAAGCTGGCAGAGTGTGCAGTTTATGAAAAGGGTGACCATGACATTGAAAAGACATGTTTCTGGACCTGAGTTGCATTGACTGGATGTTGAGCAGAGGCTTGTACGCAATACTCTGGTGTGAGATTAGACTCAAGTGTAGTTTTGGATTGATGTATCACTCAATGGTGTGCATTTGGATGGGCGCGTGGATGGATGGATGGATGCACATCTATGTAAGTGTTTTTTTGATACTTTATTGATCCCCATGGGGAAATTCTCTTTTTGCCTTCCCCATCTTGCTCTCTGTAGGCCACACACTGACCCCCAAGTGAGGTTTGAAGTCGGATATCATACAGTGTGTTCTCTGCCTGCGCTAGCAGCGATGCTACACTGAAACTGCCTGTGTCTGTATGCACCTGGGCATTTCTGTGAGATGCCATAAAAGTCTTTATTTTCTAACCAGGGTCATTTTTAAATGCATGCGACATTAAGGGTCTGCTCTCTCGCCTCTAACCATACAATACCTGAGAATCTATGACTTAAAGTTCTGTTTGTTTACGTAGTTAAAAAAAAATGAGAAGGGTTGGTGAATCCATGGTAATGTTCCCGCCCACAGTCCCTCTGCTGGTGCGATGGTGAATGTTTCGCTGTGTGTAGGAACATGACAGTACCACTGCTCCCTGTGGTGGCACCCAGTGCATGTCACAGAGATGTCCGTTGGAGCCATCTGCTGCCTTTCTCGAAGTCTCTCCAGTCTGTCTGCATGTGTTCCCATCTTGTAACGCATTTATCATGCGCCTTAGGTGTTTCACTTGAAGGTCACGTCATTTCTTTTGAAAATACGCCTGTGCCAAAGGCAGGCCTGCCGCTTTGGTTGTGTTGCAGGAAGAGGGGCCACTTTGACAGCTGCGGCTCGCCAGTGAGGGCTTCCTTTGTTTCGTTGGCGGTGGCAGCGTGCCAGCAGCTTGGCGGCCCCTCACCAACGTCTCTTCAAGTTCTACTCGACTCCTGGGGGATCTCGCTGGCCTCTGCGTCAGAGCTTATCGGGGGTCTGTCGTCCTCGCCGTCTGCGATCCCGATTTAATTAAGCTCTCCAGACTGAGCGAGCGTGTGTTTGTGTCCATGTGCATAAGCTTGAGTTCCTGTGAATAAAGTCGTGCATCTGCATGCTGTCACAGCGCAGCTCTGGATGAGGAGAATTGAAACCATTGCAGCAGCACCTCAGACTCCTCCTTTTAAGGGTTAATGGGAAAAAAACGAGGGAACTTAATGTCAGCTCTTCTGGGCTTTAATACCACGCCACGCTGGGAACTGGTACTCCTGGAAGCTCAGAGCCATCCCAGCACAGGATGGCAGCAGTTAGGACCATAATCAGCCCCCATTAGGTGAGACGGAAGGACAGAAGCAACGTAAGTCCTGGATCCATGCAGATGTTCAATGGTTCATGGTACCCAGTGACTCTTCTCGGTCACTCCCCTTCAGTCTTGTGTTTTCCCATGAATCAGAAGGGCTTTGCCTTATAACCAGGCCAGTACTCAAGGTAAAGGGATCGATAATGATCACATGACTCTAAAACGCTACTCACACATCAGGTGGAGCCGGTGGAGGGAGCAAAATAAAGGCAGATGGAGTTAAGTTTATTATAATAAAGAGCGACAACTGAAATGAGCGGCACAATAAATAAGAAAAGCTTATCCCCAACAGAAAAGGAAGTATGTGTGCTGCAAATTGTCCTTTATATGATCGACAATCAGCAGTTCCAGCGTATCGGAATCCCGCGTCGAATCCGCTCCGATCCAAGGCTGAGACGATGAGGCCGGGTTCCGGTGCCAAGGCAAAGCAGAGGCTGGCGCTCACAGTTCTCACTACCAGCTCGCTATTATTTTTTGATGTTCCAAAAAATCTGTAGTGCGTATCCTAAGCAATTCAACTAATTCAGTTCGAATGAGACCGCATTCATTTCCCAAACAGTTCAAGGTTAATTTTTTTTTCAAGTACTTTTATATCGACAAAAACAACTTATTTTTGTAATAAAGAAAATAGCTAAATCAACATGAATCCAAAATAGTGCAAAACGCATCCACTGACTGGTGTAAAATTACTGACAATCCATATCTATGCGC
Source organism: Isichthys henryi (assembly GCA_026776945.1). Taxonomy (NCBI): domain Eukaryota; kingdom Metazoa; phylum Chordata; class Actinopteri; order Osteoglossiformes; family Mormyridae; genus Isichthys; species Isichthys henryi. The sequence goes on along the minus strand of JAODJX010000039.1, from coordinate 1,068,745 downwards.
TGCACAAAGTTTGCCAAAACAATAAAAAATATACAATATACTTGTACTGCGGACTTTTACTCCGATTGGTTTTACACTTAAACATATGGCCCTGTTCACACATGCATCATTTTTCAGACCCCCATTAACATACAGCTGAAACCCCACGGCGTTTAGCTCACCGGAGCTCGGTAATTCTCTCACAATCGTAAACCATCTGTTTCGCAGAGTGGGTTATTCCAGCAGGGTAAATTAAAAGAAAACCATATGAACCAATATGAAACTAAATTTTATCTAAAATACTTTACGTTAATCTGCTCCATTCAAATATTTATTTCCCTAAAACTCATACAGCAACTACACATCCTGACTCCAGATGAACTCTCTCCATTACAATATCCATCACCTAAATGGTATTGATAACTGTGCAATACCTGTATACTGTGCAATATCATTGCTCTGTATCCAACATCTCCACTCTACTCACTGCACATGATCATTACCGTGTAACACCTAAATAATTTGCTATAACCCACACTGTATATTACATTGTATATATTCATATATTTAATAAACCTTATTTAGTTATTTATTCCGTATGTATATTGCTCTACAGAACTTTTGCACTGTTTATTGTTTGTCGTGTGTACATGTTTGCACTGCAATCTCATTATACATGTGTATAGTGACAATAAAATGCATTCATCATTCATTACGCACATTTTTTTCCCTTAGTAAACGTGACGGCGAAAACCGTAAGTTCCCAAATAAAAGCGCAAATCATACGGGTGAAATGTAAACCGAGTTTAATTAGCAAACTTGCTTGTGTTATTTACCGTGTGTTTATTTTAGTTGTGTTACACTTGCACCTTTCATTTTCTGACTAATTCATTCCTCCTGTGTGTGCTTGTTTGGCAGTGAATATTATCTCCATCAAAATTTATATTATAATCCTATCAATTAAAGAATAAAATTAATATATAAGTTGTAAAATCGGCATTTTGCATAAATAATTATATGAAACCAGACCTTTAGCTGCAAGATCTTAAATCTAGGGTGCTGTGACGTCCTCTGATCTGTCCATTTACAGGCATCCATCAATTTACATCCGACTTTCGTCCTGGAAGAGGCTGTAAGTCATGGGTGTCAAATTGTAGTCCTGGGGGGCCGGAGCCCTGCACATTTTTGGGTTTCCGCTCATTTAACACACCTGATTCATCTCCTTGTGCTAATTACCACACAGCTCTTGAGCTGAATCATTTTTCGTGGATCAGGGAAAGAACTAAGCTACACAGGGCTACACCCCCCCCCACCCCCCCCAGGACTGCAATTTGACACCCCTGACGTAAGTCCATCTAGACACATCTTGGTCATTATCAGGGAGAAGTGAAATATACTGTATAACATAAGATACAAAATCACACATATTTAACCAAGACTCTATAGTGGCAGCGCAATCAATTTGTTTTGCTTCATGCAACACGTGAGGTAAAATGAATCCCCTAACATCCATTACATCTGTTTCAAACATCTCCATGATTTTATTAAGCCTCTTGTGGAACGTAAGTACGATCAACTGATACACGACAGATGCCTTTACTCTGGTCAGGGTTGTGGGGTAGGCCTGGAGCCCATCACACCACAGGCAGTGTACGAGGTTGGGCTACACCTGAGTGGAAAACTAGTCCATCTCAGGGCTTACACACAATCATACATTATAGGCAGGTAACTCAACGGCGTGTCTTTGGACTGAGGAAATTAAGCAGGGGACACCTGTAGGACAGCATGCCAACATCATACATGCAGAGCAGATGTGGGATTCAAACCCGCAATCCTCAAGGTGTCAGGTCACACCTATGACGGTGACCTGCCATGTCAAGGCTCTGCAGCAGTGATAACTATGAATAGACAAGTACATATGAAACACTATGGAACTGTTCATACCTCCATCCATATGAATCTGGCAACCTTGAGCAGCAAG
>JAODJX010000039.1:997624-1033777 GCA_026776945.1 Isichthys henryi | reverse complement strand
CCCCGCCCCTTCCTCCCCATACCCATCAGCTCAGACAGACAGAGAAACATTCCACTGCATATCCCAGCAGCCTCTGGTGGCAGCTGTAATCTGGCAGGAAGTGACATAGGCAGCAGTAAGCAGGTGAGAAGACTTCTTACCTCCTGCCTCTTCCTCTCCTCGGGGGTCATTTTCTCACACACCCCACTCTTTTTGACCTGGAAGGAAAAGAGGGGAACATAGCAGCCTGTAGTAATCCAGCTCTGTGTGTGTGTGTGTGTGTGTGTGTGTGCAGGCACATTTCAGCACTGACACCTTGGCAGCCCTCTGGAACATTCCATTATTCTTTAACCAAAAAAGCAGGACAATCAGACCTGTCTACACAGAAACATAGAATCACTGGCCAGGATGCAGGTCATGTTCTGGTCTTGGCTCTAATTTTAACCCCCCCCCCGGCACACCCACCCCTCACCTGACAGGCCACACTCTCAGCTCCCACAGCTGGTGCAGGGTTTTGGGAAGAGCGCCACATGCCAGCCGCGGGCATGCCCCTGGGGAATTCCACGCAAGAAGCGAAAAGGCCCGGAATCTGATAACGCCCATTTCTTAGAAAACTTGACACCCAGACAGGGGGGCAGATTCACGGAACGGTGCCACGCCCTTTATGACGAGAACGGCGGCCGACACCAGCAGCGAGAAACACCTCAGCCACCCGCCCCCAAACCATCTGGACCCAATCACAGAAGATAAAATGGAAGCATCCAGCATCTGTTAAGGATAAACCACCACTCGTGCTTTGCACTCTCTCTGCAAACCAGCTCTGTCAGCACTAATCCCAGTGCTACCATGTCGAAAGTACAGAAGCTACCCTGACCCGGGCCGGCCCATGCAGGCTTCAATGGGGCACAAACAGGGAAGAGCGAAACAGGCAGCAAACAATAGTGCATTCCTCAGTGTTACATTGCGCAATAGTGTAATCGGAGGCAGAGGGCGGGGCCAAGATACAAACATGGGAGAAGGAAGCCTGTGTGTGTGTGTGTGTGTGCGTGCGTGTGTGAGAACCCCAGCCCACCCCCTCACCACACTCAGCCTGCTCCAGCACGTCTGTATGGATCGGTACTGAACCACAATGCCAGGGTCGGGTTCGGGCGTCCTGGACTCCGCTTCCTCATCCGAGTCGTTATGCAGGGCCTTCTCCTGGTAGTTCTGGTACATGACCTCATCCCCTGACACACACAGGTCACACCGGTGTAAAGAATTAAGTCAAGTGTTTCGTGAAATCTGACATTTCTAAGCAGAGTTATTCCCAAATCTTTCTAAGAGGATATAAAGGTAAAGTCAGCAGATATAAAAGTGAATGTGCACAGGATAGACAGAGCGCGACGGAGGAGAGCTGGAAAAACTCCATTCCAACACGAAAGCCCTGGTAAATCACACGCAACAAGCAGACACCCAGGAGTAGATAAAGGTGACCCCCCCCCAAGTCAGAAGCGCATCCCACAGGTCGTGCTGAATTCCAGATTGAACTCGGTGGTGCTCGCAGGCAAATATCAAAAGATCTGCTCACCCTCACTGTCGAAGGTCTTCTGGGTCGGCAGACCCTTCTTCCTCTCCAGGGTCTGGGAGGGAAACGGGGAGGGCAATTCATTTTTCAGACAGGGGGCAGTGTTGTTACACAAGCAGCTTCACTGCTCAAGCGTTCCCGAAAACAGAAATGCCAGTGACTCTGACGCGCGAGGTTTCTAAGCAACCCAGATGCAGGCAGCCCAGCGGACCCCATCGGGCAGCGTCACTGTCATTGTCCGTCATCAAAGTAAAAAACATATTGCAAAAGGTGCCCTGCATGTCACCCACCTTGTTCTTAGCTGGACTTGGGGGGCACTCCCTGTCATTTGGCAGGATCAGCTGAGGCTGGCGCAGGACGTCGGTGACATCCAGGTCCATCCCGCTGACTACGGCGCGCCGGTAGGACGTAGATCGCGTCGCCCGCCTCAGTGAGCCAGGACTGCAGTCAGCGTCATCGCCGGCCTCCTCCGCGCCGTCCCCGCTGGTGGAGAAAAAGGCACCGGCCTCCACCATGCTCCGTACACGTGGGGCCCGCCTGGGCGCTTCCAGCAGGCCCACACTGCCCTGGTTGCCATGGTTACCTGGGGCAGCTTTGCCGGACCGCATGCAGGACGCCAGCGCCTTGGGGATCAGCTGCTGGGTGCCGAGTTTCAGCGCCGCCGGACTGTTGGTGCTCAGAACAATGTCGGATGGGGCTCTGTTTTCAGAGGCCTGGCGGAGAAGCACGCCTCTCTCCCCTGGGGAGGGACTCTGCGGCGTGGGCGGGTCCGAGGTGCTGCAGGACATGGGCGAGGGGCAGGACGTGCTAGGGGTGGGGGGATCAGACGCCCATCCGGACGCCGTGGGGGCCCCGCAGTCTGAGGGGGGTGAATGGCTGCAGTTTCTAATGGCAGAGGGTGACCCCTGTTTCTGCCAGATGTGGTCCGGTGAGTCCAGACTTGACCCAAAATCAATCTGGTCTTTCCTGGAGGTCAAAGTCGCAGGGGTGGAAATGTAGTCCTGGGTGTCACTGCGCTGGTCAGTGGGACAGGAGTTGTCTGACCAACGTGGACAGTTTTTGTTAGCCTGGGTCCTGCTCACCATGTGGTACGTCTGGTTGTCCACAATGGCTGCTTCATTTTCCGACTTGGTCTTGGGTTGAGGCGGCTGATCACCGTTTTCATCATTTTCCCCAATGCTAATAACTTTCACCATCCTGGGCTTGTAGTAAGTAGGTTTCTTCAAAATGTGCTTCAGGACCAGTGTCTCAGTCTCTGAACACAAAATATTTCCCGTAGACTGGGAGCTGGCGATAGTCCTCCTGTCATCCACTCCGTCAGTCTTATAGCTGCGAGACCGGGGTTCGCCCATATCGCTGGGGCACCGCCTCATCCATTGCGGAGTGATGTTGTTGTTGGAAAGATCCACCTCGTTTGCTTCTTCCATATCAAGTCTTGCAGGTTTAGGGTTCAAAAGAGTTCAATGTGCGAACACTACGATCCGGCAGATGCGCTTAATCCATGCATTTTCAATCCATATTGAAAAGCTTAAAATGTTAATCATTTATTAGAGTGGCTCAAAGTTTGCGGGCGCTGCGTATTTGCAAAAAAAAAAAAAAGTTTTTGATTGCACACTTACACGCGGACCTTCATCGGAGTTCAGGTTTCCCGCAAAGCGGAGATTAAAGCGGCACTCGGACTTTCAGATCAAGATGCGTTAAGGTTTGCCCATTTTACTGCGAAAACATGCCGCGATATATTAGTGAAAAGCTGTCCAAGGGAACACGGCAGCCCCAAACTTGCGAAGATAACAAAGTCAGCGCGAAAAGTACCTTTCAGAAGGTGGCCGTGCTCAGTCGATAACTATCCGCCCCCGCTTCTGTGTTTATCGGTAAAACCTCCGTTAAACCCCCAAGTTTCAGGTGTCCAGCTTCCTTCTATGCCTCCGCTAAGCGCGCCGCACTCAGGCTGAATGAGTGCAGCCGCGGTCACGCGAAAGATATCGCCTCCCCCACCGGTGAGCTGACGTCATGCGCGTTCACTGTTAGTACACTGGCTCTGGGAGGTCAAGACCCCCTACAAGCCCTGGCGGTCTGCAGTTAGCTGATCAGAAACCGCCAGGTATTCTAGTTAAGAATCTAGGTGCGGTGTAGCGCCGCCGTGTGGCCGTCAGCGGGGAATCGCCGGGTGGTGAGTCTTAATGAAATAAGTTCAATGTAAGTTCAATCAAGATTTGCGTGTAATAACTGCTACACCTAATCTCACAATTAATTTTAATAATTAAATACATGACTAATGTATAAAGTTGTAGAAAGAAATAAAGTTAACAAAAGGAGGAAAAGAACCAAGAAGTCACCGAAATGTACAATATCCAATGCTCATATCATTAGCTTTTACTGTTATTGTTACTACAAAATAACGCTTGCAGATAAACAGACTCGCCGACACACCTTACAAAACACGTAACTTCGCCATTGCTTTTGATTTTTCGATACTATGATACTGAAGGATGCACTGGTCTGACACTTTTACAAATAGGTTTTGCATCTAGATGGCGCCTCGGCCATACAAAACTACTGTATTACCCGGGGTCGCGACAGACACCCACCGGCACATTCATTTATAGCCCAGAAATGAATGCAGGGAAGTTAAAAAGGATGACATTTTTATGTGTATTCATATAAGCCTTTCCAGTAAATCATTTCTGGTAACTTTTTTGTTTGGTTTAAACGCACGGCCGTGAGATAGTACCAAAGACAAAACACCGATGAGTCTCGGGAGTAAAACGTGAGACCCCACATCTTTGTATTCTGAAACTCTAGGCTAAATTCCAATTTATGGACATTCCCCCATTGCACCAGCAGAGGGTGCTGTTGCTCAATAATATCCAATACTATACTGTAGTCCAAAATAAATCGAGATAAAAGGATCTTTAATAAAAAGGACCAAGACGTTTTCCCTCGAAGTGTATTGTAAGCTAGAATTGGTTCTAGATATTTTAAACTTTGAATTCACCATGTATTAAGCAGTAAGGTCTACCCTAAAAAAAGCTTTAAAACTTAGGATTTGACCAAAAGAATGCAGGGTATAGTCCCACTGAACTCTCGGCTGTTATAGTCAAGCAGAAAGTTCAACGAAGAACGCGATATCGAGGCAAGTCCAAAGGGTGCACGGTGAGATGTTACTACATAAATAGCCACCAAAAGAACCCTGATAAGATACATACTCAGTCAGTCACACCTCCTAGCTCTGACCACTAAATTCATTTGTGTAATCTCAATTTTCCTTATGAAGCACGTCAAGCCTAAACTATCCTCGGCTACAGTTCCAGAAAGTACCACTAGATGGCTACATTTCTTCATCTGTTAGCTATTATACCTCAGCAAGTGTACTAGCTATCAACTTTTGTAAATGTATAAATGTTAAGGACGATTCAGAACAAACTGCACACAGTCATTCCCCTTTAACAGTAACTTCAGATGAAAAAAAGCTATTAAAATTTTCCTACTGACGTCTGGATATCAGCCCAGTGCTACATAACCACAATGGTAATCAGGCTTTAATCAATGCAATGTATTGCTAATTATGTCAATGTGAGGCTAGTGGGGGGATTCAAACCAATGACCTACTGAGACTGAGTGAAACTTGGGTGTCGATGTCATTGGAGTCAGCGATTTTTGGGACTTTGTAAATGTCTGTATTTTTCTGTGTGAATCGTGCTCTGCCTCACATTTTCCTCCATATCCTCCAGCTTCCCTCTCCCAGCCACAAAACCTCGTCGCCTGCATCTCCCACGGGTTCCACTGCACTCAGCGACCGGCTGGTCCACTTGCAGTGAGAACAGGGCCCAGCACTGAACCAGCACGGTCTTCTGCGTGAGAGTGCTCTCCAGCCTGCCACCAGCGTTGTTGAAAGGATTCGACGAGAGGTTGTTCATGGCCTATGCATTCTACCTGTGGTTCAGCTGAAGCCGGTCTAGTCAGGGGTATATAATCAGCCAGGTGGTGACTCACAGCCAACTGCACCCCCGACTCTGATACAATCACAGTAAATGATGCGTGGGCGTACTGTCTTGTAGGTACATCGATGCAGTAAAAAAAAAATATTTTTTTAAAATAAATAAATAAAGCACACAGTCCAGAACACATTTGTGTACCCAGTCAAGACTGACTGGCAAATCAGACAAGAATTGTACAGCAGAAGGCTGCCCAGTGCAGTACAAAGCAAGCCACCCTAACCAGTGTCATTTCTCTCACCTGCATTTGTTCTCAGATGTATACCTTCAGTATGGTGCATCTGAGCAGTGAGTCACCCACAGGATGACATAATCGCTGGCAAGGCGCAGGAATTCATTCACCCTATGACCCCAAAGTAAGGCATCGTGGGTAATGATGGCATGTACCACTACCACTGCAGAGTTGCTCACCTGTTCTGCCCACGGCTGAAAGTCTTATAACAGACACTCAGATCAGTAACCACAGAAGCATTGTGGGACACTTTCTCAGCTCCGTCTGTGTCCATCATGTTTATCGGGCTCGACGCAAAATCATGGTGAAATCTGGGCTGCTTTAGTGTGTGACTCTGTGCCTCATAGGGGCATTTTGGTGTTTGTGGGGCCCCATTCAAAAAGTCCCACACCCCCCTCTAGTGTAGTGACTGTTTGTGCCCAACGGGGGGCAAACCTTGTGGGGGGCCATGCGGATGTGTGTTTTGAGTGGTGCTCACTGCCAGTGGTACCTCGATCTTATCCAACTGATCAGCTTCCTGCTATGGTTTTGTGGGGGTTAGCATTAATTTACTGTGGTGTCAAGGTGCCCTCAGACATACAGAATCACCGCATGTGAGTGTGTTTGCGTATCTAAATGTATTTCCACATTTTCTCATTACTATTCCCAAGGTTAAACATATTGCATTTCTAAGGCACATCCAGCAGCCTTTATAGCATCAGGGAACAAAGGCTGAGCGGCGCGATGCTGGAAGCGTGTGAAAGAGACTCCAGGTTCCCTTCATACGCTGCTATGTTCTCTCTGTTCTGCTTCAGCGGCCAAACATGGGGCTCTGAATCACAGGGAATATAATGTAAATACATCTAATTTCATCAGAGAAGGCAGCCGTTTGGATGGAAATGCCCCTTTATGCTTGTTGATTGCGCAGATGCCGGGGAGTTGAGTCTTATTACTCCATCTCCCATCCCCGGTCTCGAGTGAACTTCTGCATCTCTCCAGATGCAGCTCTTAGCATCGCTTTCTGTGCATCATACGCGTACGACTAAAAGCTCCAAGAACAGTTTCGTAACATATCCAGCTATTTGGTGGTCATATTGTGAAACACTGAACCAGTGACGCAGTTCAGGACACTCAACAAGGCCAAACAAGCAGGGCTGTTCTGCGGAAATCAAAGCAGCTTCAACTGAACTGACTAGTCTAAGCTGAGGTCAAAGGTCATGCTGAAGTTTATACCAAAGTTAAAGCCCTTGATATAGTGAAAGCCTTTTTTTAACACTAACACTCCTTTATGTATGAAAGAATGGGACAGGCTAACCTAATGCAGGCCGACACACATGCTGCCAGTATTGAACAACTGTATGTTAATATGTTTGTTCGAGATTGACAGGCCTGCTACATGCTAATATGTTTATTCCAGGATAACAAGCCTACTAATAGATTTATTTCAGGACGACAGGCCTGCCCTACGCTCATATACCTATTCCATACTAAGAGGCCTGCTCCATGATGATACAGGGTTCCCAGCTCTCACACATCTGGCGTGATACTCATGCTTTCTGACTCTCACACTTATGGCAAATCTATATCATTCCCTTAAAAACTTAAAATTAGCTATATCAAGAGAGTTGGAGTAGTCTGCCAACTCTGATAACATGCCTTTTCCAGGTTAATAGGCCTGCTTATGCTAGCTTGCCTATTCCAAACCCTAACAGGCCTGCTCTATGCTAATGTACCTAATAGGCACTAACAGGCCTGCTCTATGCTAATGTACCTAATAGGCACTAACAGGCCTGCTCTACGCTAACATGACCATTCCATACTAACAGACCTGCTCTATGCTAAAATGTCTATTCCATACAAACAGGCCTGCTCCATGCCAACATGTCTATTTCACAGTAACAGGCCTACTCTATGCTAACATGTCTATTCTACACTAACAGGCCTGCCCTATGCTACCGTGTCTATTCTGCACTAACAGGCCTACTTCATGTGTGTCCTTCTTCCTGCTATCATCCTCACCCTAGTGATGTGAGTTAAGATATTTATATCACAGGCTAAGATTTCACTTTTGCACTCGATTCCTCTTCAGCTAGCGACCTCCCTGTGTGAACCTCATGATGATGAGGGCAGTTGGTCATGATAACATGGCAGCATGAATGCTCTGCAGCCAGGCGTTTCTGCCTCTCCGGTCCCCCCGTTAAAGCTCTGCTGAAGCTCTCCTTCCTTCCTCTTCTCTTCCTTCCTGTCCCCCTTTTCTTGAACAACATTTCACTTCCGATTTGGCAGCAAAAATTTAGCAGAACAAATGGGCAGTTAGCAAGCGAGTGGTGGAGATAATTAAAAGTGGCAGCTGTCAAACTCAGAGTCTCTTCTGCAGCATATAAATAAAATCATTTACAAGACTATTAATGACTCATTGCTGATATCAATATTCATTATGTAAAAACTTGTGATATATCGCACATTTCAAGCGGACTAAACTCCTCTTCATTCTGACTGAAATTTACAGCTTAGACCATGAGCTTAAAGTCTCCTCAGGCTAGAAACTGGTCTCTTGAGCGTGACTGAAATATTTCCATCTGCCAACAGTTTTACCTTGAATGTTTGACCTAAAATGATTTTTGTTCATCTAGATAGACTTACCCCATAAGACATACTCCTGTGTGATGTCCCAGACCTGGAGGTCAAACCAAATAGGTGTGAAGGGAGATTGAGTATCACTCACCTGGTGAGGTAAGTCCAGGTGGAGAACTTCAAAGCTCCAGGTTCAGCCAGGAGGTGACCTGTGACCCCGTGTGATGTTTGTTTGAGACAGTGGGAGCTGAACTCACTGGAAGGGATGGGAAGCCCAGAATATCTTCAGCTGGATGGAACTTAATGTTTTACTGCCTTCACCCATCACCAAAGTCTCAGCCCCCCCCCCCAACCTCCATCCACAGTAACCCAGTGCTTCACCTCCTGACCTCCCATGGTGATCCAGTGCTTCACCCCCTGACCTACCCCTTCACTCACGTGTCAGTAGCTGGAATGTGAGATGTTGTTGGGAGCTGTTTGTTGAATATATAAATGAGCTCATACCTTGGTTTCTGGTCAGTAAATCCCTGAGCAGAAACTGGACAAACTGGACACGCAATAGAAAGACCAAAAGTCTACTGGGAAAGGACGGGGCCTGCCCCACAACGTTCACATCACATGGGTGTCCCCCTACGTACTGCAGAAAAAGCACCGTTACCTACAGATATCCCCTGTCACTCGACAGAGGGCCGGCGAAAACCTTTGTGGTTGCTAGGCGATCGTGCATGGCACCTCTCTGTGGTGTTTCAGTGCTGCCCAAGTCTTTCAACAAAAAAAACAAACAAGATTAAAGAAAGACACAGAAGAGAAATGCAGAACTACCCAAGCAGAAGACATAATAGAGCAGGAGATAAGAGGGTGTTGCATAAAGTCAAAATTCAAACTCTGTCCCTGGTGGTATAAGATCCTTCACTGTGGTGTGTGCTTGTTGTGTAATAAGCTGGTCTCAATCCACCTTCCACAGTTCCATAACTGCTTGATAATACCGTATATAACTAAGGTGATGTATGCCTGTTAATGGATATTGAATGACTATTATTTCCTCTATACTTGTGAAAGGATTTGCAGCATAGAGTTAGGACTGTCGATACATGACATCGGCATCATGATCATGAGGGGCTGGATGTCTAAGTCTGTGGTTTCTCATGGAATGAATCTGATGTGCTTGAGGTCTGAGCATAGACACAGACACAATGCATACTGGTTATCAGACCACTGGTATGTGATTGGTGACATGTGTAGGTGGAGTTATGTAACGTTAGCATAAACAGCAGCACGGATCACTTGTCTGAGGAACAGGAAGCCTGCATTCCAATGGCTGTAATTTTCGTCGTCATGGCGAGGAGATAATGGGGCCACCCAAGAACTTGTCCAGGGGCTCAGCACGTAACTACCCTAACATCTGGGTGGAGCTGGTTCCTTTTCACCCCAAGCCCACAAACTGGAAAGATGTTTCCGGCTGCAGGGTTACCGTAAACAAGGTTGTTGATGGCCTGGGATGAATGGGACCTGTGGGGTTTCTGCTCTGAGGGGAACTTTGCGGTTCCCCTAGCAATGTTTCTGCCACCGGTGAGCTCAGAAACGCATCAGAAAAGCTTGAACGATGAAATGCGCCAATGAGACTGACTAAGTCACTGCTAATTACACAACACGGTCTGTCTGCTTTCACTGTCTTAAGGCAGGAACATTTACACAACAGTGTCCTTGCAAGGATGGAAGAACCTGAAAGAAAGGCTGTGTGGAGCTTCTCAGTGAAATGTCAGCTCATTGCAAAATAACACAAATAGTAAAACATTTATTGCCAGTTTTCATCACTCCGTGGTAGTTTGGGTTTGTTACCCCGCTAATTGCCTTTCTATCCGAGATAGAAGCTCGCAGTCAAAGTCAGACTTAGCTCTGTGTCCAAAACACACACTCCTCCCAGTTATCCAGAGAATTAGCATTAGCTAATGGCTAAAGGGTAATGGAGAGGAAGACTCCATGTCGAGATTCTCCCAAGAGCTCTTGATTCTTTGCTTAAGACTTGGCCTCCCTGAATACAGTGCTGGCTCACAGCCAGTAGGGGGCATGTGGCACTTCGCTATGACTGGTCATTGTGGGCGTTCGTGTGTATTCAAAAACACCCTCAGACAGTTACTCAGATGATGGTTACAGGAAGTGATTTTGAGATTTGACTGCAGATGTGCATGTGCAGGGCAAGTGCATGTAGTTCCATACATAAATGAGTGACTCTTTGGAATTTTGAGGTTTTACTGCACTAACGGTGTCCAGTGACAGTGCAGCTGCCTCACCTTGCCACGCCCCCATCCAGGGCCAGTGTTCGTGTGTGCAGTGGATGCAGGGTGTTGTCCCGGGTATGTGTGTGTGAGTCTTCACCTCAACCCTGGCTTCTGCTCCTTGTCAGAACATGCCGAAATGTCCAAGATGCCCCAGGCTTCTGTCCTGCGTCACATGCCATGGTGTCCATGAGATTTAGCCACTCTCATAGTCTGGCAGGACTCTACATGCCAACATGTGACTTCGCTACAAAGAATGCATCTAACTCATGAACACCAGCTTCATTCCGCGGTTATATTTTGTAATAATTTTCCTGAATGTCTGAAAAAACGTACAATTATGGGCTTCGAAAAATTATTTCTGTTTCTCCTTCACAGCTAAGATCATAAACTGCGGCAACTTCTCAGTTTCCTGGATCCAGAAATAATTGCAGGCTGGAGGAATCCCACGTCGCCACACCACCCTGTGGTCAAGGATAGCACACGTTTCGGTTACAGGAAAAGGGAACAAGCCGTGCAAGTATACAGGCAGCCATAAATGCCACCTACCACTGCACCGTTCAGCACAACCCTATCATGTTTACATTTTATTTATGTAGCAGGTGCTTATATCAAAAGCCACGTACGACTGAGAAAGGAGGAGCAACCCATCCCTGCAGCAGTCGGGGGTCTTGCTCAAGAGCTCAATAGTGATATTACTCAGGTGGCCCTAGGATTTGAACCAGCAACCTTCTGACCAGCATCCTAACATTTAAACTTAATATGTAGAAAGAGCCTCACTCCAAAGTGCTCGATGGCTGGACAACAGTTACACGTAACTCCTTCTCTGACATGGCCAACTGGATTTGTTTTTCTTTTTTACTCCTAAAGTCCTCATAACACATCCTCATTTAACATGCCCTGACAGAGAAGTTCACCAAAATGGCTGACAAGGCCTCACACAAAATGTCTCCACCAACATGGCCGAAAGACACGCATGTCGGGAATGCTGGAACCCCTGACAGTAAGAACTGTTGGCAGTCATTTTCAACACAGAGCATTCTTAGCACATGACACAACCCCAGTGATGTAATCTTTAAATGATAATCATAAAAGGATGTTTTGTGGTTTTATTTAATTCTTTAGCGTACTATGATGGAACCCCAAAATACATATTGTGAAATTTTACAATATAATTTTCTGACAGTCACTGAACAAAGTCTCGTCCGCACATTCTGGCTGGCTCATTCAGGTTTTCCTTTTTCCCTCCTGGAACCACTTCCTCTTCCATTGTATAAAGGGACAGAGTCCATCCCAAAACCGTGAAAATGAGCCTTGTGTGAGAATCACATGACTAAATGTATCCAATGGCACATGACTGTCAGAAACGGATTAAGAGGTAAGAATGCATCTCTGGAGATTGGCCAGGCTGTCATATTGTCAAATGAGGCCTAACCCTGACAGAGCTGAGTGCGCAGAGGTTACGCAGGGACAGACGGGCATGGTGGGGATGATTAGGGATGTGATGTGATTACTCAGACCTTTTATAGAGGAACAAAAAACTGCACAGCAGTGCATAATTTCAACTCAGATGAGGAAGTGCAGAGAAAATCACCTCAAAGGCAAAGCGACAAGCCGTAAGATTCACTCGAGAGAGAGAGAGCAACTGTCCACAGCCAGGGCAAGACAGGCAGGCAACAGTTGGTACAGTTGTTCGGTGCTCAGATGGGTGGCGCGTTCCTGACGGGCCCCTGCTGTTGCACCATTGATTTGGGTCCATAAGCATAATTGGGCTGTGTATAGTTTTACGTGTTACGTTGGATACAAGCGGACAGTTATGTAACAACATAAAAACAGGAAAAGGAGTAACAGGGAAAAGCGGAGATAGAGCCTCACAGCCACAGAGAAAAACGATATTAGAGATGATATTTCTGAGCACTTCCTGAACTCTCTGGGATCGATACGCATCGAGGCCTCCACAAGGTGGGATGCAGTTACTCCCTGGGCGATTTCCTTGTCAACACTGATGCGTTCTGTGGACCATTCTTGTTGTTCTTCTCCTAGAAAACAAAGATCTTTTATCACAGCAGGCTTTTGGTGAGGGACACTCCCAGCCATCTTCCCACGCCGTTCTACGTTTAAACAATCTGAGCGAAAAAAGAAGAAAAAAAAAACAACACGTTAGATGTTTGTCTACATCCGCCTGTTATCTAAGCTGCATTGGGGGGGGAGACTGACCGACGTGTGATGACCAATCAGAGCGGAGAACCGCCATAATGGGGATGGGAGGGGCTGAGATGGCCTGTCAGCCGTAAACCTGACTTCCTGTTGCAGGACCACACTGTGGCTGAGCAGAAGCTAATATGTTATCCCACTGGCTGAAGACCACGGACCCCAAAGCATGTTATCACACTGTCCTGTGGGGACGGACCCACTAGGAGGAACTACGCTACCTCAAAGTCAGTGGTCAGCCACAAAACACTTCAATATAAACTATAAGTAAGTTACATGGGTTGTTCTGTATTCCCGCCCCCCTTCCCCCATACTGGATGTACCAATAGAATCGCATCCCCTAAGACTCTTACAGGGGCTGGAGCACTGGGGGGCCCTTGGGAAATAGCTGATCTCACATTTCAGTAATGATGCCAAGCTGAAGATGGAAAGATCAGATCCAGGCAGACTGATAAATCATGGGTGCACCCTGGAGTGAAGTCGCAACCCCACGTGGGCGTATTGATATGAACGAGCATGTGTTTATAAATCTGTGTCTGCAGTTGCCATTATGTGAGATAATTGCTGCCTCGATTTGCCCAGATGAAAGTCCTGAACAGGACTTGGGGGACAGCAGGCAGGATGGGGCCCATTATGACTAATTCTGTCTCAAAGGACCGTTTGCTTGAGGCCCCTTCCAGAAGGCCAGGAAACAAGAACCTCCTTAGACCAGCAGGGGGGGTAGTAGTCACAGAACACATTCTAGAAAGTGTAGAGATTGGGTGGGGTCCGCCATGACGAGAATTAGGGAACTCCCAGCCCTGCGGTCCACAGCTCTGGGCTTCAGAGCAGCACATCCACAACAACACACCCAAACATTCACACTAATTTCCACCAGAAACCTGTTTGACATACTACCTGAGTTTGAAGCAAAATGGAGTTTGCTTCACTGCTGAGCATTTTGCTTTTTTTCCTGTTACCGTCAGTTATGCCAGAAAGAGGGCCGTAACAACAGAAGATGTGAAATGAGGAAGTACACACTAGGTCTGTAATTATTCAGGTGACAGGGAGCAGGTGGCACGCACCGCTCTGGGTGAAACTTGATGGTATGGGAGGTTTCTACGGTGGGCGATTCCCTGATTCTTAACAGCGTGTCCCTCAAACACTCCCTGACGAAAAAACGGCCTGACAGGAACATCCAATGACTTGAGGGAGGCCACGTCCTGAATTACTCTCATTGATCACTCGTGACTTCACGGTGCTGACCACATTATGAGGGGGGAGAAACTCGGCTAACACGTAGCCACGTCGAGGCATTTGTCATGCGGTGACAAACGGTGTATTTCCCCACCTGGGGAGTCAGCTGGTGCCGAAACTTCCTAAATTCCCCGTGGCTGTAGGTGCAGGTGCCGCCCAAGGGCAAGGCACAACCACCGTGGCTGTGCTACCGACAACAGCGCGTCCATCGCCAATCCGCACACGACGCAGCTTTAGATGGGGCGCCACTGTGCTCCAGACTGCTTACTGCTATCAGTGGCACATTATTTATGTTTATTTATATTTTACCTGCATATTTTGCATTACTTTACAGAATTTCCCCCTGGATATAAATAAAGTATCCATCCCCCCATCCAGTACAAAGTAGGTTTGGGGGGGTGGGGGGGGGGCAGAGTGGGGTGAGGGCTTTGCCCACAGATCCACTCTGTCAACTACAGGAATTAAACCTGCAGCTTTCTGATCACAAGCACAGAATCCAAACCCAATAAGCCATGGAACTCCCTCAGTTTACATCAGATTTGTCCTCCAGGTCCAGGAAGTAAAGCCAACAGAAGTAGAAATGGCAAAGTGGGGGGCAACTAACCAGAACATGAGAAATAAAAAGCTGCTCGCTGCCGTCCTTCCCGCGGTGCGTCACAAAGCCCACCTCTGTAATTAGCATGTTAGTCACACAGTCGCAGACTCTATTTCTGTCTCGGGGGAGAGGGCCCGGGCCCAGGGCTCCGGGGACGAGCAGCCAGAGGGTCTATGGCCTGCAGAGGGTTCACACTCCATTTTCAGACGTTAACGCGGAACGTGTGGGCGAAGATGACGCACGTCAGCAGAGCCCGGCCGGAATAAGAGAGGGGGGATAGCAGAGGAGAGATGAGGCTCTGTGAAGGTGGATGGAGTGCAGATGGAGAGGCACCTGGCAGGCAGCTCTGTCGAGGGACAAATGGACAGATTGACAGGTGGACAGACAGACAGATTGACAGATGGACAGACAGGCAGGTAGACAGACAGACAGGTGGACAGGCAGGCAGATGAGGTGACATAGGAGCCATCACTATCCTTGGAACGCCCCGTATTCTCTCAGGGCTCGTAGCACAGGGGACGTCACAATGGCTGGTCCCACTTCCTCCTGCTGTAACTGGGAAATTCAGTCCCAGAGTGAGCATGGCAGATGAGTCCAGCGACAGGATGGGGACAAAGTGCGACACAGGGACAATTGCAGACTAGGTGGCTGCATTGTCATTCCATATCCCCAACACGTGTCCCTCCATGCTCACATGACCTGTCCAGGCCACACCTTCCCCGATTCGCCATGGAACTCGAGATGCCCAGACTCTCCTCCTTGACTTTTGATCTCAGAGACAGTCACACCCAGAGCAATGGCTCAGAGGAGAAGTGGTTTGTTATGAAACAGCACTTCCAGGAAGTGGGTTGCTCAATAAAGCCTGAAATCACGTAGAGGGCTTTTCTAAGTTTGTCAGATATAAGGTTTTACTTCATCTTGATTCCCGAAATCGCATTTACGTACTCAGGGGCCATTTTAATCTAAAGAGCTCATTGCCGCAGCCCTGGGTCAGTTTGGCTGAGGTATGATATGGGGAGATGCATCAGACTGCGATAGCATTCAGGCACAGCCGCTCACTGCTTTTCTCATGTCATCTCATGTAAAGTACCTTGTGAAGGAGACAAACATCCTGTATGCCTGTCATCGTCACAGGAGGGCAGCCTGTCCCTGAGCTTCTCAGGTCCTCATACATGTGCCAGTCCTCCATCGAAACAGAGACCTGATGGGCAGCAAATACCATATGACCTTCTGAAAGGAAAGTGGCATTTCAGTCACATGACCAGTGACATGACCAATGACTGACCAATCATCTCAGACTGTGATACCATCAAGTTTCAACAAAGACAATAAAAGCCAGACGATGCTCCTGAGCGCGAAACCCTTGTGAGACACTCTGATCTCCACATACATGCTTACTCTACACACAATCAAGGCCAAAGAAGATCTGGGCAGGGATTCTTTCAAGGGCTCCCTAGCATGTACCATCACTCGCTTTGGAACCACAGCCAGCCAATCACAATGCACTGAGCAGACTGCAGACCAGCACATTGTATACAGAGTAATATACTTTTCTCTATCCTGTTCAATGTCAAGTGACAATTCTGGTGCAGTTTCAGTATGAATGAAGAATAGTAGAAAAACAACACGCCTGCATGAGGTCAGCAGGAATGCCGTCACCTCAACTGAGACAGCCGAGCCTAGTTGGTTCTATTTGCTTTGCTCAAAACGTCTTTTTGGATGAGATGAGAATTGCCCTTCAAGTTAAACAAGGTGTCAAACGTAACCCTACAGTTTGCATGAAGTGACACTTGTTCCGCACACTAACCCATTGTTTCAAAGAGAAATATCTGTACTGATTATGTTTATGCTCGATGACTCCATCCTCAAGGGCCCAGCAGAGTTTCCCAATCGACAGGGCGACCCAGCAGCCTTATGGGCCAAATCCCAGCTTCCCATAGGCACATTAGCGTACGTGAATGATACCGGAAGATGGACATGTTGGCCTGTTTTCCACACCCACGTGCGTCGCAGTAGGGCCCTGACAGGGAAGTGTGTAATGACAATAACAATAAGTATTGACGGTCCATCGTCCTTGAACCAATCCCACGCCCAGCCTCCCAGTAACCAGATCCGCGGCTACCCGACAGCAAGGGTCCATACGCTGTTATCCCGCCGAGGGATTTGCTGACAGTTTTGTGTCATAACCAGCACTTTCACTTTCTCTTTGTTTAGTTTGCCATTTGAGTGCAGAGGTTTCCTGTGTGTGTGTGTGTGTGTGTGTGTGGCAGGCAGGCCGGCGACAGGACAAGAGACACAGGCAGAGCCTCCATCCTTTGAGTTAGTTTTACTGTCCGCTTATTTGCCGGCTTGTTACCGGAACCGGTAATCGGAGCAGGAGGGAATGCGACTGTTGCTTTGCATCCTCTGGGCCTCACACAGACCTTCGCTGGACAGTCCCTCGTTTCCGCTCATTCACACGCCCACGTGGCGATGGGGGGCCCGCTACTGTTGCTACCGGCGATCTCGCAGCTGCCGTTATAAGCTGCAGGAGTTTGCTGGGGAGGGGGGCCACACACTCAGATTCATACCGACGCTGTAGCTGGGCATCCGTGTGCCACTAGCCCCACACAAACAGAGGTCCAGCACACGGCGATTCTGTATCATTCCGCTCCCATCTGATTCCAGGCTCCCCGTGATCAGACAAGTCAGTGGTAACTGCTTAACAGAGTCTTCATTCTGCTGCCTTGGGGCCATTAAATCAAACTGACTTATTTCAGTTCTGAAAGAATTAGATTCCTGTTCTATGACATATCAGTCCCTCGCCACCTTGTAAAGTGTGAGGAGGAAGAGGGTTTTAAGTGAGTTCATCCATCCAGTGGGAAGCAAAGTGGAGATGACCGTGACTGTACTGACAGAGCCCTCCTGACCGTGACCGTGCTGACAGAGACCTTTTGGCTGCTTCCGTGCATCCCGCATAGAGACCTCCTGACCGCAACACGGTGTCCCATGCAGAAATCACCTGACCGCAACCGTGCGTCCCGTACAGAGACCTCCTGACCGTGACCGGGAGTCCCATGCAGAGACCTCCTGACCGTGATCGGGCATCCCGTACAGAGACCTCCTGACCGCAACCGGGCGTCACATGCAGAGACCTCCTGACTGCGACCATGAGTCCCACGCAGAGACCTCCTGACCGTGATCGGGCATCCCGTACAGAGACCTCCTGACCGCGACCGGGCGTCCCATGCAGAGACCTCCTGACTGCGACCATGAGTCCCACGCAGAGACCTCCTGACCGCGACCGTGAATGCAGACGTCATTCTCTTAAGCCGCCATTGTGCTTTGTGAAGCCTCTGAGTGTCATATAGTATCAGACTGGATGGCCCCTGTGTCAACCCCCCTCCTCTGTAGGCCCCTAAGCCGGGCACAAGGTCTGATTCTCGTGACAAATAGGCCACTGTGTGTCCCACGGCCCTGGGGACTAGTAGAGCACTGCCCTGGTGGCACGGGAGGAGTGCGGGGGCACTGGGCAAACTGGTCCTTTTATCTGCCCGAGGACAATAGTGCTGAGCTGTTCTGTGTGGCCCCCACACCAGTTCATTCATTCTCCACATACAGGCTGCACCAGGGACAGGGGAGACAGAAACACAGGCAACGTGGCAAGCACAGCTAATGCAGGAATGACAAGCAATGTGGCAGATACCGCTAATGTAGGGAACAAAGGCAACATGGCAGATACCGCTAATACAGGAAACAAAGGCAATGTGGCAAGCACAGTTAACGCAGGGAACAAAGACAAGATGGCAGGCACAGGTAACGCTGGGAACACAGGCGGCACAAAACACGGGCAATATGGCAGATACCGCTAATACAGGGAACAAAGGCAACATGGCAGATACCGCTAATGCAGGGAACAAAGGCAATGTGGCAAGCACAGTTAACACAGGGAACAAAGACAAGATGGCAGGCACAGGTAACGCTGGGAACACAGGCAGCACAAAATACGGGCAATATGGCAGACACAGATAATGCAGAAAACAGAGGTAAAATGGCAGGCACAGTTAACGGAGGGGACATGAGCAGTATGACTAAACACAGCAAACTCTGAGAGTTCATACACATGGATCCGCTCAGACTTGTACACGAATACAGGCACATGAAGAGAAAGCGAGCGAGTGAAGGCATGTCAGCCGACTTCCTCTGTGCTGCCATTAGTATCCGCAGCACTGTGACAGTCTTATCTGCAGAGAGTGGGGCAGCTCCAGGCGTGTGTGTGTGTGTGTGTGTGAGTGTGTGTGTGTGTGTGTGTGTCGGCGCGTGAGGAATCTGCTGCTCAGAAAGATGGAATCACCCAGGATTTCACCGTGATCCTCAGGTGTCCAAAACAGTTACTAAAATCACAGGTCTGCATCCAAACATAAATGTACAAAGAAATTTCATTACACCACACGGTTACCAGTCTGTGAAGAAATGAGTAGTGCTTTGTTTCTTAAAATAAAGAGAAGACACATTTTATATAAATGTGTTACTACAGTATACTCTGTTAGACATTATAAATAAGTTATACCAAGCAGACCTGACAAAAAGGCAAGAACATCATAAATACCAGTAAGCAGGACTAAATGAAAACAGAGAATGGTCATGAATGAAGGGTTTAAAGCCACTTCCTGCGTATACACCAGGACAGGAAGTGAGGAGGCCGGCGATCAGCTGCCGTCTCCATGGCGACACAGTGGGCTCGTACGCAGCTCCTGAGGAAATCCGTCCCGGTAACCCATTACATGGGAGGGTGCTGAGGTTTCGTGGCCGACGGGCTGGATGTATCAAAGATGTGTCGCAAATTTCGAGTTGAGAAATTAAAGCTCCTCTTGAAACATTTCAGACTGAAAGTGACAACAGGCTATTTGGCCGGACATGTGGATAACACTGACTTGCGCAACTTACAAATGTGGTGTGGGTGGTGGATCGGGCTCAGTAGCAGACCTGAAAGGCTCCGAGGTCAAAGGTCAAACCACAGGAGGCAGAATTAAGCGGCAGCCCCATAAAAACAACTAACAGGAAAGCTGTGTGAAGAAGTATGAAGATAAATGCAGCATGCTGTGTACTTATTCAGCTGGTCAGCCAAATTAAGCCAAGACAGAAGACTGACATGACGTCTCAGATCGCTGTCTGGCATGCAAGCATGAGGACACCCAGCTTACAACATAGAGTCCCATCACAGGAAACCTGCTGTTAAATTAATATTTGGCAGGTCATTCCGTTCAGTACCTGCCTGACAGGTTCAAACCATCCGTATAGTTTGGTAGAACCTTCTAGAAGGGCCATCTGTGGCCGGTACAGTTTATTCGCAGCGCCAATGTGAGCCAGTAACTTCCTGTACACATCATGAGAAGTAGACACTCTGTATGCCAGCTCGCCTCAGGTTCAAGTCGTCTACTCGGCCCAGTCAGCTGACTGTTGTGGGCTGAGACAGCCCCACCATCGCGGGCCAAGACTGAATCACAGGGGCGCAGTAGACCCCGGCAACCCATGTCAACCAGTCTGATCCGGCAGACAAATCACCCAGCCTACATGTTCTTATAACTGTGCTGTTGCCATGGCAACTGTCCTGCCAGTACTTCCAGATTGCTATTTTGTGTCGAAAACGCTATACTGTTATGTTTCCCCCCCACCTCCCACTTCCGACGGCTGAAAGCCAAGAGTACTGTAGGACTGAGGCTCGTTTTCAAAACGGCTCATCGTGAAGACCCTACGGACCTTACCTCACATCATTCTGATAGCCGGACCAAACACAGGGGCAGAACCAAGGAGAGAACTGCCCCCTGCTCAAAGCTAGTCGGCCCCTGGAATGTTCCCTCCTTTGTTAATCACAGATTCGAAGCACATCATTGGCTAATGGTAAGGTTTGCCCCTCTATATGAATTACGCCTCCTCTTATGCCTCTCGCCTTAATCCCGGAATGGCCATTCCCCTTTGGGCTCGCGGTCGCTTGCCACCAGTCTGGGTGAACTGTTCAAGAGGAATTCCCGAGGAATTTGGGACACCAATAGACACACGGTAACTACAGGGGTCAGAAGTCAGGCCATGGTGAGAAGCTCAAAGTTATACACAATCTCAACTGCTTTGGGGTGGCAGCCTGCTGTGTGGATAGATACAGAACAGAGTTGCTTTGGTGCAAAGTCATACAGACAGAGGAGGATTCACTCACCGTCTGCCCCACCTTGCTTGAAAGTATGTGTAACAATTAATGTAAATGAGATCATGGAATCCCACAATCCTCCTGGTTCTCTGTGTCTGTCACCCAGTCTGCGTGGCAAACAATGGCCTATTCAAGCATCACGCTGCAGCAGAATCGGGTGAAAGCGGACAGCAGGTCTCCTCTGGAGCTCGTCAGACAAGGCCGGTGACAGCTGCCGTCACGCTGCTCCAGATGCATCCAAACCTTCTGCTGCAAGACGTCAAATTTCTAAGAGCTCACCGCCCTGCGCCTTCTCCGAGGTAAGGCGTGTTCAGGACACCCTACCCTACCCAGAGGCCTCAGCGTACGACGTGCGGCATGAGCTGCTCTCCATCCGCTGGTGTTCAGCTGCTCACTGGAACACTATTCCTGCAGCTGTGGGCTTTTTAAAGACCAAAACCTAAGAGCAATGGAGCTGAAGCTCCGTCAGCCTTCTCTTCAGCTTCCTCATTCCCAGAATTGTGCTGGGGTACCAAAGGGTGCATCTGCCATTCAACACAGCAGAGGGGCACGGACGGGGGGCGGGGGGTCTCTGAATGCGATTAAACTGAATCCTTACATGTTACTTTTCTGAACAACAAAACACGCAGCTGTCTAATCAAGCTCATTTGAACAAGGCCTCCTTTACAGACTCAGAGGTGGGCACAGCTAAACCCTAGTGTGAGGAAAGTACTTTTTTACACTATACAACCACCCAAAAAAGCTAAATTATCACCAATAAAACTATGTTCTAATTGTATAGGGAATGTTTTTCTAGAGTGGTGCACAGGACTAGGAAAAGGGGTGTATAAGCAAAATTCTGCCTTTCCTGGGTGATCAAACTCGGATAACAATGAAACCTCAAATTTCAGCAGGACCTGACACATCAACAAAGATCAGTAGTGCAACTTCATGGTCCGAGTGTGAACACAATGAGAGCATGAGTCTGAGTGTGAACACAGTCGATAATGTGGAGCCAAACTAAGCAACAGTGCCTAGATGGTATTTAAAATGACTCCAGCTGCCACTGTCTGTGCTAACCACCTCAGTGTTAATTTAACCAAATCGATGCTAACCATGCTAATGCTAACACCATGTACGCTAACAGTGCTAATGCTAAGCCTGGGGATACTAACCGCCCTGCCTGACTGGGTCCATTTTCCCCACTAGAACAGAGACGACACATGGATAATAAGACAAAAGCCCCCCAGACTAGACAGAGCAGCTGACAGGATGGGCCTAACCCCCAGCCCCAGGCTCCTGCTGCCCCTGTCCCTCTGTAAAAGCACTGGATTCACACCGCAGGGGGGTAAAGAAAAGCTCTCTGTCCGTATGGCATGCAGGCTTAATAAAGCATCGAAGCGTTAGAACATGGGGAGGGGAGCGCCTCCTGTTGACTGGATGGCTCCGTGTAAACTGCAGAACGTCAGTCACATGACCTGTAGGGCCCTGAAACGCCACTCCAGTGCCTAACCTGATCTGTCCTGCTCTGGACATGCTGGCTGCTTCCTTACAGATGATGTGCCTTATAAACGCTTCAATCACATGACAGGCAGGCTGGCAGGGCTACCAAGGAGTCTAATACTCCAGAGGCATCAAAAGGTCATTTACTAAATCGGAGTGTATCTGTATCTATACTTCTGCTTTTAAGGTTAAGCCACACTGAACTAAAAACTAGGATAGATCTCAGTTTGTCAAATTGTTAAAATAGAAGTCGGCATGCTTTGATGCATTTAGAAAGCCTGACCTTGTGAATTTTCTGCACCTAGATATGATCAGTCGATTCTTAAGTGGCACGGTGTGCCAGCGAGTGTGACAAGTAGCTGAGCAGCGTGTCGCATTGACTGGCAGCAGAACAGGAAGTCCCAGTAAGATCCACCCTTCCTTCCTGCCTGGCCGCTTGAGTGCCGAGCTCCCCAGGTCGGTCTTGAGAGCTCCGGCACCGTTGCGGGCAGAGTCAGGCAACGGCCAGGAGGGGAGAGGCCACATGCCTTTCGGGGCTTCATCAGCTGCTCAGACTGTGAGGCCCAGCATCAGAGGCTGTTAGATGTGACATTTCCGAGGCAAATTGAAACTCATGACCGTCACCCGCTTAGAGATGGGGCACAAAGTAACATTCTCATTCACAGCCTCGTAAAGAAAACAGGCAGGTTCGTTCTTCCTGTCTGCATTCTAAGACCACCCCTCCACCCTCCCTCCCTCCTGGGGGATGGGCACACGGCTTTGTGGTGTCATTGCATGACTTGAAAGATGACAGGAAACAAAAGACTCTGTGTCCAACATTAAGGAAGAAGAAAAAACAGGCGTAAAGCACCATGCAGAATTGACTGCTGAAAGGGAAATATTTGGAAACTTTTCTGAGTCACCATTCTCCAATCTCCGACACTGCCATGGCTGTAAACATTTCAGTATCTGGGTGGGTTTTTCTTCTTTTGTTTGCGTTTATGTCCTGCCAAGACGGGCCACAGAGGCCAACGCCATGATCAAGCACAGGTGTGGCCCACTGCAATGCCCCCTGGGTAACTACCTACCGAACCGGCCCACCATGTCCCCACCAATGGCAGCTCCCAGCTGTAGGTGGTGTCGTTCTTCTCCGGCAGGAACGATTAGCAGACCCTGAGGGACACCTCACCTGATGATGGCCAAAAGCAATCAGCGGCAAGGATATAGCCGATTCAGCAGTTACCCCCCAGGAGTGAACACATCATCCTAAATGAGTTTTCCTACTGCTGCAACCCCGCGCCCCCTTTGAAATTTTACATTGTGGTGCTAGTGTGCACTCAGCTACATATGAACCCAATGTGATCTCTGCTCAAACTCATGCCCCCCCCCTCGCTGGAGCAGATACCAGCAGAGCCCCTACCTGAACGATACAAACTCGGCATTAAAACCAAAGCAGGGTCACCTCAGTACAGGTAGCGCTGGACCACCTGAGGGGTGCTTTACAAAGCGTTCATGGTAATATGATAGTACTCAGACGACGTGACCCACAATGCACCTGGGCCAAACACCACCAAGCAGAGTGGTAAAAAACAATACCGCCAGTTCGTTAACCTCCATCCGGTCAGTTACTTATTCATGTTTTGTCCTGTTTTTTTTTTTTTTTTTAACTCATAGCGATTAGGCTAAAAGAAACTAAGTAAATGTTATAAATCCAAAATGTTTTTACCTTCAGTTACGTATAAGAGTAACTGTTTTCTGTAACTGTGGTTTCCTCATGTAGGCAGGGTGGGGGGGGGTTGGCAATGAACCAGCAGTTTGTCACAAGGAGAGAAATCCCCCCTCCCCCCTCACATTTTGTGTTGGTGACGTCTGATGTGTGCATTGAAACGGGGAGTTCAGCCCCTGAGGTGGTGCAGCAGAGTCAGTGAAGTGGCAGAATGTGACTAACCTTATCACAAACACTCAAAGGTAAGTCAGACTGCTTCACCGACTGGGGAGAAGCGTGTAGCTCCATGTGCTGTACAGGCATACAGTGTTTCCTTTCCACACTCAGCCCTAAACACACAACTCACAGAAGTTTGGGTACGGCAACCTTACTTTTTTGTAAACACAAATTGGCTCATGTGACCCACTTCTAAGCCAATGCCAGGAGTCATGTCATGTGAGCAGGGAACCATGAGGAAGCTTCTGCGACCGCAGCCCCAGTTATCCCCAAACACTCTGCGGTTTACATCCGGGCTCTCCGGGGTTTCTCCTCTCTCCCTGCCAAACACAACACAGCCCTGACCGGCTGAAAGTGAGGCACTGTCAGCTAAGCTACAGACCTGGCCGTATCGTCCTGTCGAGTCACGTGATCATTGTGAACCTGTTCAGTCTCGCCCGTGAAACGCAATGCCTCACACACACTTTGGCACAAGCCCGCATTGGCCTGGTTTCAGATTCAGAACGACTCAGAGTTTGTCAGCCGGTCAGCACGGTTACAGAGGTCACGTGACCAAAAGTGGCAGCCCTGCTAGCTGTGCCCTTCAGCACTTCCTGTCAGAGCATTTGAAAGTGGCCCTATTCCTTCCCGTCCCTCCTTAGACCTGCTGCCTCTTGCTCCTGCACACTCACTTGTGTCTCAGTGATCACATCCATAGGCTCTCCTGGTTGTTACAGCAGATTTCTGCTCCCAGTCCATCTTCCACTACAAAGTTACTGCAGACCAGGACTGGCAGCACGTACATCAATGCTCTGCCATTAGCCTATCGGTAGCTACACTGACTAAATCCCCCCCCTAGTTAGCAATGTACCAACCCTTTATAGACAGCTTTATAGTCTTCCTGACACAGCGTGTCCAGCCTCTGGTGGGCCGATTAGACCCCACAGAAGCACGACTTTAGGCCTTAAAATGTACAAACATTATGCGAGTGCCGAACTGAAAAGAAAAAAAAAATAGCGATATTTTATTCATGCCTGAGGAGAAATTGTCTTTTCACTGGTCCTATTTAGCTCTCATTTGAGACATAGACACATATACAGCCAAGATCAAGCTCGGGGGTCATAACGCAGGGTTAGTCAGGAAGCAGTATCCTCAAAGCTGGGGATTAAGGACTTTATTCAACAGCCCAAAGATGATACCAGTCTGCTGGTCATGGGATTGCCCCAGAGGGTGGTCTTAAGACCCCACAAGTACAAAAGCAAACCAGGAAGCACATGCACTCAGCGATGAGTCATAGCTCAGGATCTTGCTGCTAACAGCCGATAGGAACATTAACACACAGCGTCTGCTCCAACCTATGCGCAAAGATCTCGTGACCCAGGCTCAGTTCGGAGTTGTGTTTGAACAAATCCGCCAGGGCCTAGGCTCGACGGGCCCAGGCTCGACAGGCCCAGGCAGTCGACTACATGGCATGACAAAAACGTCGGGAATGTGGGGACATTCCCAACACACAGCGACTGCCCAGCCCCAGGCTACAAACTCCCATCACTGGAAAGTATCTCCCGTCATTTTTTCCAAGATATCCTCAGATCTGACGGCCACAGCTTACAATTAAATCAAAATGAAAGTGTTACACTTTCATTCGCATAGATCCCATCAGTCTCAACGTCAGCCACCCACAGATAAAGACCAACGTCTTACCGAAGGCAAACAGTCCAATGCACAACAGAAAGTCAGTGCATAACAGAGAGAAGCGCTGAGAATCCTAAGGAATATACCGGCACAAATCCTTCCCCTGGAGCGACAGACATCCCACAGCCTGTCCTGCGGAGGCCGTCCCGTGCCAGCGATCGGCACTCCAGCGTTCCTTCATCCGATAACATCGAAACAGACTGTGTCCTAGAAGAGAGAGGGGGAAAAACTGCAGTTCTGTTTGCCAAGAGCATGTATGAGCTCCTTTGAAACTGACGCCAACAACTGAAAGAGAGTGAGCGGGGTCAGCGGGAATCACGGAGCAGAGCAATCCCTAGAAAACCGTGGGGGAGTCGAAGAGAGGCCCCCGGCTGACTTGATGCCAGGCTCTTCCCACCCCACCGTGCCGAACCCCGCCCACCACTAGGGACTGAATCTGTGATCAGAATGATTATAAAACAGATCACCACCCACGTCCATGCTGGCGTGGCGGCTTCCGTCTCTTTCACAGGCACGGGCGTCTGCAGAAGCGCCGTGTCGCACCTCTTCCCGATGTGTCATTAGCGGACTCTAACTGCCCCCACCTCCCCACCGACGAGCTCCAAACATCGCGGAGATAGAGGCAGGAATACAGCTGCTTGCAGAACCCTGACTGAGCAGCAACACAGAGATAAATCAGGCAATAATTGGTAATAATCACACCTGCACACACCACACCTGCAAATGACGGGATTAGAGAGACAATACAAGAATGGGGGGGGGACATCACCCGGGGCAGCTGACAAAAATGAGGGAACTGGAAGTAGCTTGTCACACAGAAACAGGAACCATCACAAAATGGTGCGTCACATCTGTGACTTACATCACGTCACACCGTTGCTCATAAGACGTTGCGCAACAGACTGATGCCTTCCGTACCCTGTAGGTCTAGCTAGTAGCTCCTGGGGTTTATATTTAAGAGTAGAGTGCAGAAGACATAAAACATGGTCCAACCCTAGGGCATGAAAACAATCCCATAATCCCCACACAAAACAAAAACAAACCTTTTGACAGCACAGACCTCAGGCAGAAAAACACCCCTACCAGCAGGGGGCAGCGGCAGTAGTGCCTACCGGCTTGTAGGGGGGCGCATTCTCATTATGCAGATTTATTCATGCCCGGCTATGTGTTGGAGCATGCAGCAGCATCCTGAGCAATGATTCAGAGCCCATATCTACAAACAGCCAGGACGTTGTTCCAGTGCCCAGAGGGAGACAGATTCCTCAGCACCGGGCGTTTAAAAGAGAAACGGCGACAGCTTACATTCCAAAATCACGAGACAGCGGACTGACTCCTCATCCAGGCGTTTTTCCTGAAACTTTTAGGATTCGGACCCCTCTTGGCTTTCCAAGATTATACAGCTGGTCATCTTCCTGAAGACCACAACACTGTGCCCCACCAATAATCTGAACCATCAATCCAGGCCAGCCACATGCCACGCTGACCTTTGGGTTTGGGTTCGCACATGCCACTTACTCACAAAAAGCACCGATTCCAAGACCAGAATCAGCATGACTACCATAAAACCCACAGGAATATGCCTCGCAGAACAAAGACTGTCACTCACCCTCCTGCAAACACAGGAGACCTACTCCAGACCCGGGTCCATGAGACATTCCTACGCTGTGTTCTGGGGGGGGGGGGTGTTCTATATGCAGAAGCAATAGTTTCCCTAAATAAAAGCTTTTCAACCACTCATAACAAATATGGAAGGAGGTAGAGAGTTATACAAATAGCAACAGAAGCATCAAAGTCCTATAGAGCAGGTCTTTCTCCAGGCCACGCTGGACATCACAATGCCAGTGAGGGTCCACATCACCACAGAAACACTAAATGAAGCAAGACCACCAGTGTTTTTTTAAAAATGCAATTTGTATTAAAAGTCTTAAAACAGACAAACAGCTGTTAAAACGCTGGTCTGAAATTAGAATTACAATCGGGTTAGAATTTCAATAATACACCATCCACATTTTGTTAAAAACAAACATGTCAAGGGGGAAAAAATCTTTGCTTCAACTGGCCGGGGAAGAGGTGCGGTTCGGTGAAGTCAGAGGGTTTCCAAGTACCTGTAAATCTAATTACAATTCAGCCAAACTTCAACCCGTCATAACCTGCATTTCAAAAACCAAAATTAACGAGGGAAAAATGCCTTGTATATATAACAAAGAGCTATTTCGCTCCGTCTCCGACGTCCGTGAAATTAACGAAAGTGAAACAGTTAAGTACTTGGAGGATTGCCGTAGATGAGATTGGTGTGGGGGGCTCCGAGATTGGCACTGAACGGGAGCTGGGCTCGGAAGGCACTGCATGCGGCCCGGTCCCGGTCGGCGTCCCCGCGTCGTTTCTCGGGGTCCGGGTGGCACTCAAGCTGAAGCGGGTTTAACGCGCTGGGAAGATACAGCCTCCTCCTTCGTCCTCCCAAACGAAACCGTATGCAGAAGTTTAACATTTACATGGCATTTCTCACTTCGCTTCGGGCTGGAGCAGGGATGGTCTATCCCACCGCCCCCGGGGTTCGGTGCACAGTCCCGGCCCCCTTCCCCTTTAAAAGATCCCTCGACCCGTCCCAGGCCGGAGGGAACGGCGCCGGACCCAACCGAACCTCCCCTCCCCTCCCCTCGCAATACACTTTCAAAAATAATTATACAACTAAAAGAACCTGATGAAATTAAAATATAACAGCGGCAACACGGGCCGCGCTGCCCCGGGCGACACAACGCGAGCGTCCGCCGAAACTCGTCTTATTTCCCAAATTCCGGGACATTCAAGTATTCAGCGTGTAAACAGCGGGATTGTGGGCTGCGCGTCCCCCCGCCGAAGTGTGCAGGGGCGACGGGACGCCCTCCGACGCCCACGGCGCCGTCTCCGCTCCGAGTCCGGCAAGCCCCTCTGTCTCCGCCGCCAACTTTCCTGGCGTTTACAGGAGGACGCAGGCGGCGCAGCAGCGGTCGTCGCCGTTGGGCGTCGAGGCGTAGTTCATCTGCCGGACGATCTCGGCGAACAGCTCGTCGACCGAGCCCTTGTTCTTGGCCGAGGTCTCCATGAAGGGGCAGTTCCACTCGTCTGCCAGGGCTTTGCCTTCGCCCGCCGAGACTTCCCTCTCGCCCTCCAGATCCACCTTGTTCCCCACCAGGATCATGGGCACCCGCTCGTACCTCTTCACCCGTATGATCTGATCCCGCATGGGCTTGATGTCCTGGAAGCTCTGCTGGTTCACCAGGCTGTAGACCAGGATGAAGCCCTGGCCGTTCTTGATATACAGGTCTCGCATGGAGGCGAACTGCTCCGTCCCCGCCGTATCCAAGATTTCAAGAACGGAAGGCGATGAATCCACCTCGATCTCCTTCCTGTAGAAGTCTTCTATCGTGGGGTCGTATTTCTCGATGAAGGAGCCCGTCACGAACTGAACGGTGAGCGCCGATTTGCCGACTCCGCCGGAGCCCAGCACCACTACTTTGTACTCTCTCATGGCTCCTGCGGCAGCGCTGCGCGTCGCCCCGCTCCCCCGCTGAATGCGCTCGCCACCCGCCGGCTGCCGCGACCTTCTCAAGGCGCCAGCAGCTCCGTCCCTCTGGCAGCCGCCTCCGACCCGGCTTTTCGGCTACGCGGGCTGATCTTGCGGGATCGCAGGTCAGGATGCGAGTGGAGCGGATCTCCGGTGTGCCCCCGCATTAGAAGTATGACATGCGCGGCCCCGCCGCTCCGCGTGCGGCGCGCTCTTCCTGCTTGTCTGCGCCGTGCCGCTTCCCGTTTTCTTAAAGGCGCAGGCGCCGGCCTTTCCCAGACTCCTCTGCGCCGCTGTAAGGTGAGGGCCACGCCCTGCGCAGCTTGCGCCCCTGTCCGGCCGTGTGAGTCACTGCTTTGTCACCCGCCCCGAGCCGCTGGGTCTCTCACGTCGCCGGTCGCGTTTATCACCCCGACAGTCATGCGTTAACCGGCGACTTACAGACGTGATAAGCGACGTGCTAATCGAATCTGGCTCACTATTAACAATTTAATTTAAAGCATAATCTAATCTAATTTAATCATTACAATCTACATTTACACATCTACAGATATGAATGCAACATATGACTCAACTGAGGTTAAGACGAATAAATTTTAAGTATATATTCGTAAGACTTAATTATAGAGCTGTGACAAAAGAATGCTTAAGCACTTGCCATATTTTCATTTGTCTAGCTGTCAGAAGTTAAGATTTATATCACACGTCTAAAAAAATGTATTTAACAGGGCTTCACTGAGAAGAAAATGTCATTTACAGCTGACATAATATTAGCACTTGAAACAAATGCAGGCAGACCTACAAACCAAGAGAACTCAGACTCCTATAGGCCAGGGTCCAGGGTTACTCAAATCAAAATTATGTTTGGTCTCTTAACGTCTTCCGGGGAGTAAAATTTCTTATCCAGTGCAGCAATCTGATTCAGTATCGAAGTTTTCAGTGAAATCTGAAATAGGTGCCAGTGTTTTGGCTACGGAGGGTGGGGTGGTGGGGGGCAGATAGACTGATTAAAACAGTGTGGTTATGGTGAGGATATGCTGATGGATTTTACAGTTAGTAAAACATTCACTTTGTATGTTATAATTCTCTCTGCAGATCAAGACAATATAGCCGGGAAAATGAAAGCTGACTCATTTCCTCTCGGAAGGACAGCCTCTGGTTAACAGGTCACGCGTATGGGCCTGTGTGAGCTTCCTGTGTGGTACGTCATTAGACAAGAGAACACCGAAAGATTTACGCTTCTCATGCAGGTGAGGAGATTATGCAACATACACCTTACTTGTATGAACCAGGAAACCAACCAAAGAATTTTTGTGAACTAGGGGCTCAGCTGTTTCTTATAAATGACGGCATCAGCTTATTACCCTGTCATAAATGACACATTATGGAAAATCCTAGTTTGTTGTTTCCGTTCAGCGTGGCCTGGAGCAAACGGGTGGATGCACATGTATGCATGCACACAACCAGCTGCAAAGGAAAGGAACCTCTCGTTTCACATCTGAGTGGGTTTTGAAGAGCAGTGTTACGATAACAGACGCACACTGGGTGAAACCCACTGTGTCATGGAGGTTCATCGAAGTGGTTTCTACTGAAATGAGAAAACTTCCCATTAAACGAGAACATCAGGTTTCAACGTCCAGGCTGCTGAACAACCGGCAATTACTCACTTACCTGCTCATCTGAATCAGAGTGTTGGAAACGTGCATTTTAAAAGCATCCAATAGATTTAGATGCCAGACAGAAGAAGGACATCTCGTCCAGGTGGTCACTACTTCTACAATATCAGGGTTGTATTTGTAAGATATTAGGGTGAATATAATACCCGGGTTACGTCATAGGAAACTGACAACAGAGGACTGGAGATAGACAGTGATCGTCCCAGGAGAGAGAAAACTTCACACCCTGCCTGGCCTTGGATAATCCACTCCCAGCCATTCAAAGACCTTGTGCTTTCATTTAACCGTGATATAATGAATGGCCAGTCGCCCCCCCCCCCACCCCCTCGCTGACCGGCTCACGAGTGTCACACTCACACCATTCCGAAGGCCTGCTTTGCAGATTGAATAGCGGATAGGCCGCTCTGGAAAGCAACCCTGGCTCTTTGATTGGAAAAGGAATGTCACACGTTTGGGGGGGGGCCTCACCTAGTATGTCCCTTGAACCTGGGGGCTTAACTACAAGGGTGCAAATGACACACAATAAGCCCTTTTCAACACTCAGTTTGCTACATCTTCTCACAAGCAGGTCATGTGAGTAGTCTGAAAATTTACTTAATACCCCTCCCGCCCCACCCCACCCCTGTGTTGCCAAGAGAGGCTGCTGGCCTCGGCATGACACGCAGGCCCTTTTTATGGTGACCTTACTGAAACACCCGCATAAACTTTCACCATGTGGCAGGACAGTGGCTTCATGCTGCGGTCTTTGACTCATTTCTACTGCAAAACAGTTGCCCACTGTAAGCTGGTTGGAGGTTTCAATCAGTAGGTGTGGAAATGGGGTGTAATTGTGATGCGTGAAAAGATCTAAGCTCAGCAGACCAAACTTCCTTTGTTTGTCAGTGTCGTTTTTAGGAAACACTGAAAATCACTTTTTTGAGACCCATATTTTAGTTTTGTCAAGACTCCAAGAAAGTGTTTCATCTGCTGTAAGATTTAGGCCCTTGGATTTGCATGTGCAATTCAGGAACACAAATCCAGTAATTCTGTGCTTTTGGGCACAGAACCAAAAACCCACACAGTTAAAAATGTCTTTGGGTCTTTTTACTGTCTGATTATAATCTCGTCGAGCTAATCTCTCCTGTGGTTTTCACCTAAATAACATGAGATCCAGGCGTCCTGCAGTTTTCCTTCTTATTGGACGCTGCAAAATCTTTTCTTGGTGCTCTGAGGATAAACATTTGCTCCTGAAAAATTAACAAAAAATTATGGGGAATATGTATCATCGCTGACACTTTCAAATTGAACTGGGGCCCTGAATCATATCTGAGTTAACTGAAGAAGCCATTCCTCAGTGCTGATAATGGAGAGCAGAGCCCAGGGACTCTGTAATTACCATGTCTGTGAGGTAACAGCACATTCATTATGGCACAGAGAGCTTCTTCAGGCTCAGTCCTTGGGGACAGAGGTGAGAAGCTTTCCAAAGACATGCTGGGAAATACTGCAGCATCTAGACTATGTTATACAGTAATTTGCAGTAGGGTCTCAGTTATAAATATACAGCCTGTTCTCGATTAAGATAACAGACAAAGAAAGTCGCACAAATAGCTGAGCTAGATTTAACTCGTGAAATAAAAAACACAAAAATATGTACATTACCGCACAAACCTGTACAGGATAGCCGGTAGGAAGATGGATGAGTAAGTTTATTAATGAAAGGTAAGACAAAATAAAGAAGACAAATCGCTTACATTCTTTATGTGATATACGCTGATATCCTGAAGTTATTCCAGTAGGTTTGGCGATATTATGTTGTTTTGCGGGTGTCGATGATTCACTTTTTAAGAACATTTGACATTCCGATAAATGAGCACATCTGCTTTAAACATCCAGGCTTCTGAACAATATAACATCTTTGTACTGTAGATGGAAAGGATTTATTTTACCCACTTATCCCCATCAGGGTGGAGGGAACACGCGTAGCACTTAGCGGTCATGGGTCATGTTTTACAGTCGCTCCTTATGTTAGGAGGCGAGAAAGGAGAAGGACGGTGTGTCCACGGGGTCAA
Source organism: Isichthys henryi (assembly GCA_026776945.1). Lineage (NCBI taxonomy): Eukaryota > Metazoa > Chordata > Actinopteri > Osteoglossiformes > Mormyridae > Isichthys > Isichthys henryi. The sequence continues at coordinate 1,000,613 of JAODJX010000039.1, read as the reverse complement.
ACGGGGGGACATGTTTCCCAGTGACTTGCTAACGACACACGTTGCCGTTTCGGTGCTGCTCTCAGACTGGTTGTCGTTAGCAGGTGGGACTGGGAGTTAACATCTGCTGTTGTGAGTGAGAGTTAACATTTGCCCTGGCTTCTGATTTTCTCTGGACCTCGTGGTAGAAGGAGAGGATGGGGGTTTCTGTGGAGGCCGTCTGCTGGGACCTCATATCAGTTGTAACTGCTTTTCTTTTTCGGTTTAACTACTGCCAAGTCTGGGGGAAATTTATCGCATTAAAAACTTGGGTTTCTCTTTCTGATTATTTATTGGTAGTTGGACACCATGCTGGACCCAGTACTGGACACTAGTATGGACTGTTTTGGGCTGAGGGGTTAACACTGTTAATTTCCTCTGGAATCCAGTTTCTCAGAAAACTGTACTGATTGTACCATGAGCTCCACCGCCGACCCCCACACCAGTTTCAAGGAAGCCTGTAAAAGAGTGTTTCATGCCAGAAACATCTCGCTTTCTGTCATCACTCCTTCTCTCCCTCCCACATAGAGAGACACACTCTAAGTCTATATCCCACGATGGAGAATCTCACATTTACATACATATACACTCATTCACATCATTACACCAGTGCTTTCAAAAAGAAACATCACTGTATTTAAATTTTAAAAAATATAAAGTGATGTGAGTTCAGATTAAACTGTATGAATTCTAAGGACTTCTTTTAGCAATATCATCTCTCACTGTGAAGGGAAATTTACTCATAGATCTTGGTGACAATTATTGGATTATGGGGCCCTCTTGTGGTAGTTTTCCATTATGACATTCTATTATACCTATCTCATGACATACGGGGTCAAAATGTCCCCATAATACTATTTAGTGACTTATGACAGTTCTTTGTGTGATTTTACTATGAAATAGCATTATATGGGGGTAGAATTGTGGCCACACTCCTCTGGAGTTGGGAGTTTGAATCCCACTTCTGCTGTGTGTGTGTGTGTGTGGGGGGGGGGGGACTTTGCATGCCCTCCCTTCATCATGCAGGTTTCCTCCTGCAGTCTAAGGGCAGGTGGTTAGGCTAATCGATATCTCTAAATGGCCCCTAGTGCAGGGCCTGCAAGGGAGTAGCATCCCACCCAGGGTGAACCCCAGTATTATATACACTAAATGCCCCTGCAACAATCATAATTTAACGCTCGCTCCTTACATACGCACTGTGCACCTTTTCTGATCATGTCCCACATCTCTGCCTTCTCTTTATTCCTCTCTTTTTCAATGCAACTTTCTGTTCCTTATTTACACATTTATCATAATTATTTATTACACAGTTCTCTTAATTTTTTTGTCCTTCGATTGGTACTACTTTTCTTTTGTTATGGTGAAACTGATCACACCTGGCATGTGACAAATAAAAATCCTTGGTGTTATAATGCATCGTACCAGAAGGGGGCAGCATGCTAGAATAAAACAACAAAATGCATTATTTTCACCATAAACACAAACATGTCTAGGGTGTCTATGCATCTCCCTACGGCCGGCAGGGTACAAGCTGCTCAAGGACAGGTGCTTTTATAATGCAGAGAGTGTCCCAGAATGACTCCTGCGATGCTCCCATTTCCAGGTACTGAATGTGCACTTTACTTATGTAATGGCGTGTGCCTCTGCGGGTTAGGATGCTATGCTAGTGATCAGAAGGTTGTTGGTTCCAATCCCATGGTTGACGGAATGCTTTCACTGTTGGGCCCTTGAACAAGGCCTTTATCGCCTGCTTGCTCCAGGGACTGACTGACCCTGCTTTGTCAGTTGTACTTTGCCTTGGATAGAAGCATCTACTACATAAACATACCGGGTGGCTCTGTACTATTCATACCCGAGCTGGTTTCATTCTCGGTCTGGCTGGGAAGCCATCGCTCCTCCCAAGCAGGGTCCAGAATGAGCATCCCTTAATCGGCAGATTCAGTCGCCGCACGGTAAACACGCTGGCGGCTGATGTAAGTGCGCCACGTTGACAAGGCAGCTTGCGGCCTGCCGGCCCTGTAACTCCACACAAAGCGGCAGTGTTGAGCGGCACGGGTGGCTCCGGAGGACTCGGGTCAGAGAAGAAGCCGCCAGCACACACAGCCGCGGCATTGTCCCCGCGCTCTGCGGGCACGGCCGACCGGATATCGCTCAATGCTGCTGGCCTCTCACACCCCACAATCCTCTCTTTTCACGCGTGACATTTAACCAACATTAATAACACATCTGTGGGTGGGGGGTTGGGGGCCGACAGAAGATCATCGAAAGAGGGACAGAGAGGGAATGTGGTCTTAGGTGAGGGCACTTGGGAACGGGGCTCTGCTGATGCGTAACTACAGATCACAGGGGGGAGAGGAGCTCATAACAGGGGGGTGATGTGTGGCTTAGCAGTCATGTTGTGCCTCTGAACAGAAGGTTGCTGGTTCAACTCCCAGATTTGTCAGAGTGGTTTCTGCTGTTGGGTCTTTGAGCGACACACACGGATACAACCGGCTTGAGAGTATCCGTGTGCGAAAGGCAATCCAAACCACCCACAATCTCTGTTAACACCTAGACCTCCAGCAACATAATTAACCTTGTCATGGTGTACTACCTGAAGAGAGCCTTCTAGATCTTTCTACTACTCCTGCTCTTGCAGGTACCAATGAAACAGAAGCAAAGAAAATAAAATGTGAAGTAAACGCCCATCAGGAAGAAAGAAGTTTCACTTTTGTTTGTCAGTTGTGACACGCGAGGCGGCTGCCGGTAAGGAAAATTCCAGGGAAAATTAGTGTGTAATCGAATCACAAGTTATACACGTACTGACACACAAGTGGCCATGTTACAGATCATGTGGTATTTGTATTATGGGATATATGTTGGTCGGCCTGAGAGGGGGGAGGGGTTTAGCCTATTTTTACAGAAATCCTCCTGAAACTGTGTGTATCTGTGAAATCTGCTACAGCACTGCATACATGTGTGTGTGTATAAC
>JAODJX010000039.1:971482-981943 GCA_026776945.1 Isichthys henryi | reverse complement strand
TGTGAGTGTGCCCTGCGATGGGCTGGCCCCCCATCCTGGGTTGTTCCCTGCCTCGTGCCCATTGCTTCCGGGATAGATTCCGGACCCCCCGCGACCCAGTAGGATAAGCGGTTTGGAAAATGGATGGATGGATTGTTCATTATAATTAGGTTGTGGGTAATTCATTATAAATGGGGCCACAGGTTAGAAAGTGCTTCTTGGTCCCAGATCCCAGAACTGTGTGTGTAAGGGTCAATTCCAGGAAGTTCACTGCATGCTAGCCGTGGAGGTGATGATGCCACAGAGTCATCCATCCACCCATTCAACCATCCACCCATTTTCTGTAACTGCTTATCCGATTCAGGGTCATGGGGGATCTGGAACCTAACCCAGAGACTACAGGTGCAAGGCAGAGAACAACCGAGGACGGGGCGCCAGCCCATCGCAGGGCACACTCACACGCCGGTCACACCCACATGCAGATTTATGGGCAATTTGCTAAATCCAGTTAATCAATACAGTGGGAATTTGACCACTGGACTCATTATTCTGATACACACTGTTTGAAACGATAAACAGATCACATCCTAGATTTGTCCGGTGAGATAACGTGCTTCTAGAACCCCACCCCTTCCTCTTTCACAGCTGTTCTCCCTTTGCCTTTTGGCGCTTTTCCACCACCACCAAAAACTGAGCCGTACCTGAGCTGTAAATCAAAGGGATGGTTTTCCATTGTAAATTATGCAAGCCAAACCCACGCAGACATGGCCCTGCATACTAGAAACATGACTAAACCGAGCCGGTTGCATCCCCACCACTGGATTGGTCAAAATGCATGGAGAGATCGGTGATCTGCATCGATGTGCATGGATGAATTGAAGGAGAGAAAAAAACTGCGTATTCTATATATTATTAATTATTAGTAGTATCGGACATAGCGATCTATGCATTGGCAATAACTTGGAACCTGACCATTTCCAAGATCCTACCTGAAAAAGTAGCATGCAACAGCTGAATGGAATGGATTCGTAATGCAAATTCACGAAAGCTAATGCTAATTTTGCCGGAGTTTGATGCAAACATAACACCACGGTTCTCACAGACGTGCTAGCAGGAATCAGCGCGTAGTAAATCATGAGGTACACCATGTGAACAGTAAAAAAGTGTTTTAGTCTCGTAGGTTTACATTACTGTCGCTCTGCAAAGCTGCCAGTGCTTTTGCTGAACTGACCTTTCTGTGGTGGAGAACCAAAGCGAGCCGGACCTGCGCTGTAACTAGTGTCTGTTCAGGGTTTGGTGTGGCTCAGGTACAGACTTGTTCCTGTATGCCAGTGGAAAACCTCCATTTGTCTCCTTCTGTCCTCCCTTCTTATCCTCCCCTCTCTTTTCATCACCTTCACAGTCTCCCTGTTATTGTCTGGCTCCCCCAGTCCCCAAACTTCACATTTGAGCTTGGCAAACAGCCTTTTTTTTGCAGTTCCTTCACGGGGCTCTTGGCTGATAATTTATTACACTGAGCGGTGGTTGGCCTTGCTTGTTTTGTGGGATTCATTGATATGGAACCAATATTCCATTACTGAGGTGTTTTCTTTTTTGGGGGGGGAGGGGGGCACACAAAGGAAGAGCCTGAGTTAATGACTCACCCATCTATCTCATCTGAAGCCACCACGCATGGGTCAGTAAATTGGTCAGATTTTATGCAACGTGGTGGAATTTTATGATGTTTATCAGGACGTCGTCTACAGTACTCAGTAGCGCTATTTGAAAAGCAGGAAAAAAACCCAAAATACCATTATTGGAAAAAAGTAACAATGATTCTATGAACCCTTAAAAAAATAAGGTGATGAAGGACCCCAGGAATGTAGAGTCTATCAAAAGGACAAATGCAGTTGCGAATTATACAGAAAAATGGCTTCATTCATTCTTCGTCCCTATAAACCCACTATGCCCCATGGACTTGGCTGTTATCAGCCATGTGGCCGACGTTCAATGTGTTAGCCTGTTTTAACCTAAATCCCAGAGCTCCCAGCAAGCTGAACACAGATTCATTAAAAAAACACTCATTTTGGGTTCCACTAGGGTTCCTAAAGAGGAAATAGCTTATCGTTAACACATGGTGTGAGACAGTCCCTTCTGGTTGGGTGGGTTAGGGTGTGACCACCGTGACCCCCACCGCACCAGCATTTCCCTTCCAAGATTACCAGATACACCAATAATGAGTGAAATGTAAGCAACAGAGCTCTAAGAAACAATGTGACGCATGAAAATGATAAGACATCCTCCGTGTGACTCGCACAAAAAGACTCGGCTTTACTGCAGCTGATAGTTGCGCACCAAGGCACAGTGACCGTGCAGCCAATTCCACGACACAGAGAGCCACGCTTTCCAAAACCCATTCATCTCCTTCAATTGTTAGACCAATGAGTTCTATAAGATACTGATATCTTTTTAGTATTCAGTCGGTGAACACAAGCCTGATCTCGCCCGAGCATCGCCATGGGAACAGAAAAGTTATTCCAAATCCCTTAACCTCTGGACGCGAGTTATCTCACAGGTAATCTTCATAAAGTAAATAGTGATACACCGATCCGTTTGTCATGCACGGCCTTTCTAGGAATAGTGTCGTCCTCCTCACGCGTAGCCTACAACATCAGATACAAGAGAACAAGAGGCAAAGTTACGTATAAAACATTCACTGATGCGTTTTGGGAAGTAGAAGCAGGTAAGGAGACCAGCTGTGGTGCTCAGAGCAGCAGCACCGGGGATCTAGAGATTGCTCTTCTGCAACATAACAGCTTCAGGGCAGCCAAGGTCAGTGGAGCTTCCTGTACCGAGCAGGGATGTGTGCTTAATCTCCGTGATATCTCCTTCCCTTTTCTTGGTTCTCCTGGTAGTTCATTTTTTGCCCCAAATTTCCCTTAAATTAGAACCATATGGAAGTAATGTGAAGATGTTGGAACGCCGTTCATTTTTAGGTCTGCGTGTGTCTGTCCCTGTTATATAACACACATACATTTGCACCATGTGCATTTCAGATGGCGACCTTCGGAACAGTTTTTGGAGTGCAGTGTGTGTAGTGTGTTTATTATAAGAGCCTGTGTGTGTGCACAGATGGGTGAAGAGTGGATCATGCACCTCACCCTCCCCCATCTAGTTCACACGGACCGGCAGGCATCTGGGCTGTCACTTTTACACAGGCCATTATGCTTACAGGGCTGTTACTCTGAGCCTAACAGGCTTATAGGGCTGTCAGTTCTACACAGTCCAATAACATTGTAGGACTGTTAATCAGTCCTATACACTTATAGGGTCGTTACTCAACATAATCTACAGTCAAGTCTTCATTTTCTGAATTTATTTATCTCTACATCTTCCATTTCTACTGTGGTCCTCTTAGTGGAGGTCTGAGATAAAACCAGTTCCTCAACCCACAAACTCATAGAAGATCAGACATCAAGCCATTTATGTCAATGAAGTTAACTCAAGGCTGAATTCATACAGGACGTCCATTTGTCAATGAACCACGTTCCATCACAAGCCAGTAACCAGTTGCCAGAGGTGGTCTCTGCCAGTCGAGAAAGGAAGTCCCTACTCGTTTCATCTCAAAGAGTTGATATCTGAGATGCTGAAAAGCATAATTCTCTACCTCAATCATGCACATCCTCACAGTTCATTAATGACCACCAATGGACAAGTATCGCTTTTCCACACACCAGTTACAAACCAAACCTCAGTCACACACCCAGTCAATTATCAGTCAATTATCTGAGGGCATTAAATTTTTTCCCATAGGAAGCTCTGGAAGATGCCTGCTGATTCAATCTGAAAGACATGAGCATAGTATTAAAGCTTAACAGCACCATTTTGGAACACAAGACTTAAGTGGACAGGAGAAGGCCCCTTATTACAATGGTTCACTGGGTGTTGAGATTGCAATAATACAAAGCATGAGCTCAGCATTATTGGCTCACAATATGCTCCGGAGTGTGGATGGAGAAGTGCTGAGTTACCACATTGCAGGAAGTGCTGTAATAAGCCTGCCAGTGGCACCGCCCTGCAAAGGCCCTGATCGATTGGTCATTTGGTGCTGGACTTTGCTTGATGTGACTCTGTGTTGATGAGAGCAGGAATGACTAAGAATCTTTCTAGGACTCTGGGATCCCTTCACACGTGTGAAATTAGGTTTGGAGATGATGGCTGGTGTTGAAGATCGTCACACCAGCCACATACATGTGTTCATGGAATTTCAGCAAGTTCTTTGCATGGTCAATGTAAAAGAGAAACAATTGATCAATCTTTTGAAAACCCGATATTAATGCGCTGTGATTGCACTTATTTCTGTATTGCTCCCTTCTTATTCAGTTGTGTGAATAGCACAGCGGAAAGGCAGCCAAAGGCATGATGTCATTGCCTTTCTGGCAAAAAAAACTAAGCCTACTAATTGAAGAAAAAGGCAAGCCAGAAGCTGTAAAGAGCAGAGCCGAGGCACAGAGCCTAATCTTCACTGCAAGCCATGTGTTTTGCTTCCTGGATCCTAGCACTTCTGACACATTTAAACAGGGGCCACAGACATGATTAGATATCACGTGACTGCCTTTCCTGGTTTTGTTAAAAGGGAACAAAACACGGCAGAATGAAGTGCAGGGAGTGAAGTCGCTTGAGGTTTCAACAGAGTATTTGGGTCATTGTATGTTTGCTAGTCCAAATAAAGTGTAAATTATCAGAGTGCAACATTTTCCCATGGGACCGGGGCATAGCAAGCTACTGATCATAGGGCCACACACATTTCTGCTATCAAGGGGAAATTATAAATGTTTTTTCCCATCGGAATTCCTGCAAGCATGTGATTGTTTGTCTGAATAGGACATTCAGAGGCTGACCTCTACATGCAGGATTGAAATAGATAATTCACAGAAGCAGGGTTCAAAGGCGACATACACAGGCATAAATATCCATAAAGACAGTGTCTCCCCACACACAAACAAATAGTTATATTTTTGGCATCTGGGTTGTCTGCAATTCCTGCAGGATGGACGGCTGCATATGTATCTGCACCAAAACTCCTTATACAGTAAACTGTTGAAAATCAGCCTGCAGTGAGTCATTATGTCATAATTGAACCTGCAGGGATGGACAGCTGAAGATTAGGCAGGCTGCAGGTACAAGGGTTTCAGGGCCGCATTCGGAATTTTTCTCCAGTTCGTATTTATGGCCTGACGAAGAGCAGGACGGCACTGTTTTATGGACGGGTGCCAGTAAATGAGGTCATACAAATGCGACAAACGTATAGCTAACTCACTCATGCGTGACTAGTCTCTGTTATACCACTCAGATAACAGCAGCAATATCCAGCTGGTTTGCCGCTTTGTGCGTAAAAAGAAGTATCAAATATGTAGGTAGGTGAGTATCTGGCCCAAAGTGAACTGAAGCACCATCTTCTGACACTTCAGTAAGCTGACCAGGATGGATGTCTTGTTGGTGATGTCACCCATCAGTGCTCAGGCTGACCTTTCCCTTGAACCCCTTTCTTCCTGTTTACCATCGCTCTCCATCTCAAATGCTGTTTTCGCCTTTAAAGAGGCTTCCTGGTGGTTAAACCACACCACAGATCTCACTCCCCACACCCCAGAGCCAGAAATATCACCTGGGTTAGGGGAGATTTGCTCACATCATTAAACAGCACCAAGGGCTATATTTTTGTTATTAACCTGAACACTTTCTAATCTGTTTGGAGGCAGCAGCTCAAAATGAAGGTATTGATGCAGAACAAGTATGTCAGGCTGGGACCGGTGGGAAGGCGGGGGGTCATATATACCTGTCAATACATAACAAGCCTGTCAATCATGCTGTTCGGTCAAGAATCATTTCGTGCCGCAAAAAAAATGCCACAATACTTGTATATTGTTTGGTTAGTTATGGTTAAGGTTAGGGTTGGGTAGGGGCTAGTGGCTGGGTTAGGGTTAGGTTAGGGTTAGGTGAGCTCCCCTGTAATTTGAACTATGGGCTATACTTCATGGTGACTCGACAAGGATTCCTTTTTCTTTTTATTATTTGAAAATACTGTAAAATGGCGATAAGTACAGTATAGCATATACACAAACCAGTAAGATAATTATCTCCAATTGTGTGCGGGGAGCAGAAACACACCCTCCCGAGGACAGTTTTCCTCTTCTGGACGCTGTTCTGTGGGCTCATGTCACATACACACACCTGGTTTTTATGCAGGTGGGTTTTCGGATTAAACGCCATAGTTCAGTGCGTTTGCTTCGGCTCTCACTTCTGCTTCCGCTTGAAGATGCGTAAAACATAGGCGTGGCTTTTCAGGGTATTAAAGGGCCGGGTCGTCCAGCCCCGCCTTCCCGCAGATCGAAGCCAGAGCTTCTCGTGCAGAATGATGTGTATACTGCCACCTAGTGTACTAATGTGTGCTAGACAAGGCACCAGTCTCAGTGTAGCGGAGCCTGGCTTCCCAATCCCAGTTATACTGGCCTGCCATTTACCGTCTTCATTACAGTGATGTTCGTTAGGGGCCTCTGACACATCTGACAACACCTTAACTGAGATCATTTGTTTGAAACATCAAATCAGCACTTATTTCACTTTATACTGTAGCACAGGTCAGTGGTAGTACAGGTCAGCGGTAAACACTGGAGTGGACTGGGACTGGGGCACAGTTTACAGTTAAAGCTCACATAGTATCACACCTGACCCCTGCTGTTCGGCATTCGTTTTGCTTTCTCGTATAGGCTCTTCCTCTGCCTCACGCTTTGTAGACTTTGCCGTTTCGGAAGGGGAAAGGCTTCCACCTAGTGGCGAGACGGAGAGAGTACAACCTCTACTTGGCCTTTTAACCGCAAACACTTGCGTAAAGAACGGAAAATACACTCACAAAAAAAGAATAATGCATAAATAAATAAATTTCTGCTCCAGGAAATATAACACAGATTTTGACTCAAAAATGTCAAAAATTTTTATATTTTAAGCCGTTCAGTCCACCACGTTTATAAAAAAAATGAAGAAAACAGCTACAATTTAAAGCAAATCCACTTTATTTTTATTTATATATATTTTTTTTTTTTTATTCATAACAGCAAGAACCAAATATAGCATTGATAATAAAATTAGCATAAAACAAATCGCAGCAGAGGACAGAATACATCATCTTTTTTTTTAGCAACTACAAGCATAAGAATGAGGGCCTGGTGACAGAGTGTTATAAACCCAGATGTGTGGACTTTGAGCAGATGAAGGGGTGATCTTTGGGCCTCCTCCTGCCAGGACAAACCAGTGGGAGCAAGTCACTGGCTCCACTGGGATAAAAACAATTTTTATTCTATCCATCCTCAGCGCTTGTCCACCTAGACCACAGGCAAAGTGTCACTTGGCCAAATACTGAATACATGCACTGTTAGCCATTGATTTCTCTCTGCTTGTTTCATCTGCTGAAAGTTCCACTGAGAAAAGAATGAACTGTGTTAGCACTACTGAATCTCTGTGTGTGTCTCTCTGTTAATATTCCTCAAGTTGTAAAATTTATGTAAGTTTTTTTCTTATTTTCTTAAACCACTGTCTGTTTTTACTTAGTTTTTTATCTTGATGTTATACTGTATACCTTAAATATGTTTGTTCTATAATTCTTTTATTGACTTATTTTGTTATGTTATTTTGCTTCGATAATAACTCCTTGAACATGCAATCCTCTCTGACTAAATAAGCAACAGAAATTGTTACATGGCTGAACCTGGACGGGCACGGTCCGGCCACACCTGTGTTAAGGCAGGTACGGCAGCCGGACGCTACCTGTCAGGTTTTCTCCGGAGGGCAGAGCTGATCTCCGCCTGAAGGTTTCCTGACGCACTACAAGCCACCGTCTTTAAAGCAGAGTGAAGTCTGGCCTCTTTTGGCAGGCAGGAAGTCTGCTGACCCTGTGCCACTTTTGCAAGCAATTATTTGTTCAGCCTGTCTTTAGTTAAATTTTTTTTTTTATTAACCTAACAAAATTCCTCATTATTATAGACATTTTTAATCAAAATAAGATCTCCATATAATACATGTTTTCTTTCCTTTTTTAACTATGTACAGAAGTGCAAAAAGTCACCCTTCGCCCCTCAGGTTCGGACCCGCTAGCCTGGGATCTGCTGCACTCCGTCCCCTTCCTTCCCCATAAGCCTCCGCCCTCACGCCCCGGAGAGCGAACTGATTGGCAGCTTTTTAAAAATGAGACATCCAGGGTTTTAAAAATATTCAAACAATAATTCACTATTTGAAATGGATACAGTAGAAAATAACTTTTACTCTAACACCTAAGAGCTAGGATTTTTAATTATTTTTTTTTACTTATAATAGTGACTATTACAAACCATAAATCATTAAAATATTACGCAATTGTCCACCAGAGTTGTTGCCACAGCAACTACTCCTTCCTTAGGAACAGTTTCCTCATTGTAAGATATCGATATAAAAGATCTTTGTTCAAAGAATTTAAACAGACAATGAAAAATGACTGACATTCTTACATTTCACTAAAAATAAAAATCATTTAGTTTACAATAATACTAATACTTAAACTGACACTACATGTAAATTTAAAACTATGAGTATGGTATGAAGAACAATTTCTAATACTTTATTTTCTACAAAAGTTATCAGGAACATCTAATAAGACAAAAATCCACTAACTAAATATTAGAACAGTATCCAACCTTTAAGTAATATAAAACAAAAATATTCTAATGTTCAAAATGTAAGAAAACAAACAAAAAATATATGAATGCAATGACAGAAATTAAAAATGGGAATAAAATGTAATAAAGCCTAAACTCTACATGTATGACAATAACATGTTTGTGGTTATATCACGATTGAAACTCCATTCGTATGGCATTGAACCCGTGGTGAATTCTAAGGCTTTAGTAGATGATACAATCAGTAATCCATGAGCGTACCCTGTCCCACCACATCACTACAACTGCCAGTGAAAATTCCATGATGCACTTGGAGGTACACAGGCTCTGGAGCGTGGGCTTCAGCTCATCTGAGCCCCCCTCCCCCCCCCCAAGCGGAACCCCAGCTCAGCATGCGGCACACAGGCCGGGCTGAGCTCCACTAATCATCTTGAGCCGTGAAAAAGGCCTTTAGGGGGAACAACCTTTGGCTGAACCCAGGGAGAACAACAGAACACTAAGAAAAAGCGTGTTGCCATAGCAGCCCGTTGCCACGGGCCCCTTAAATGTAAAATGTAAAAAAAAAAAATTCAACAATAACAATAAAGTCAGATTAGTAAGAATGAAGGATTCGAATCGCATACAATATGAATCAAAGTCACGCCCCGATGTGTAACTACGTTTTGGTTTCATGCAACATTTGCTTGTGCTTCCTCCACTTTGCGGGGTGCGAGGGGGGGGGCAGACGAAACCTCGGCCCTCAGACCCTCAGGCCACCACCCCTTAAAAATGGCTCCCGAGCCCAGGACGACGGAGGTCGGGAAAAATACGAGCGTTAGCGAACTGAAGAAGAGAGCTAACCCAAAGTAAGGCAGTGGAGTTATTGGGGCCATCTTTGACAGAATGGAAAATGGCATCCAGGGTAAAGGCCTCTGAGGAAGATCTAAGCAGTCAAAGAAAGCAAGGTGACGAAGCAGGAAGGAGACCTAGGAGGAGGTGGAGAGTAACACTGATGGAGTAACACTAGTTTGGGCTGTACAGACGGTGGCACTTGGGTTGTGCAGCCAAGTCATTAAAGCTTCAAAGTGCTTGACGAAGGACACGCTTGTGTTTCGTACCCAGAACATTCATCTGTCTCTTCACCTCCTTTTGTCATACAATCTAGTTCGCCTACAAAACAGAATCCTTACAAATACTTAAGAACACTGTGCATGCACAACAAAATGAATCTTATATGGCGTTTTATACTCGTCCTCCTCGTTTTAAATACAAGGTGCACCTTTGTCTTTATTTTTTTCTGTAAACCATGAAAGAAATATTTCAATTCAAAACAAAAAGAAATAAGAATAAAAATGAAAAGAAGCATTTCTTGGTCTATCGATGTACCAACCACAGTGTGAGTTTCACGGTTATGTGTGCAGGGAAGGGGAAGGGATGCGCATGACCAGCTCCAGTGGTCCAGCCGTCCCCAGCGCCGGCATGCCTGGCCAGGGAGGGGCTCCCACTGGGCATTGAGGGTCTTCCTGTCCTTCAGGCACATGCTTTTCGCAGTGTCACGTACATAGGGGGGGGGCTCACCATTGGGAAACCTGCACACTTTAACACGATCTGAAGGGAAACCATGCAGAAAGAAGAAGGACAGTCAGCAAGACGTCCAGTCCGGGGGCTTAGCCTCCAGGACGACGGGGAGGGGGCGGCCTCGGGCGGCCTCGGACGGCGGGCTCGCCGCCGCTCTCGCAGCCACACGCTCACTTACTGTTTCGATGGTTCCTCTACATCTGGGTTACGTATTTGTGGCTAGTCAGATGATCCGCAGATA
>JAODJX010000039.1:902456-916621 GCA_026776945.1 Isichthys henryi | reverse complement strand
GTGGGGGGAAACCTGAGTACCCGGAGGAAACCCCACGACGACATGGGGAGAACATGCAAACTCCACACACATGTGACGCAGGTCCCAGAGTTGTGAGGCAACAGTGCTAACCACTGCACCACCATGCCGCCCCTGTAAACTACCATTTAAATTAAAAGCACCTAGATTTCACTTAAGCACTGAGTTCATGCTGTTTGCTGATCGGTCAGTCTCCTATAATCACGCACGTGTCACTCATTATAATGTGAAATAGCTCGATGAATCTTTCAATCAAGGAAACAAACCAGTCAAAGCACAAGAAGAACTGAACGATTTAGCCAAGCACAGGAGCCTTTCAGTTTTAATGCAGTTTATAAAATCTGAAGTAGCTCAGTGTCCTCACTAACATGGATTATCTGGTCAGTGAAACAAAAAAAATGTACGTCTTCAGGGTTGCCAAATCTCAAGCGTCTGGCATGACGCTCACGCTTTCACACTCACGCTGGAAATCTTACCTGAAATCTATATTATTCCATTATAAACTTAAAATTAGCTACATTAAAAGTGTATTTACACAGTTAAATACAAAAGCAGACTATTTACAAGGTAAGAACTGTTACATACGTGTGCAGACATCTTGAATTGGAAATCTCACTCCAGCCAGCTTGCAGAATTTGGGAACCCCGCGTTTTATTTGAAATGAAAAGTAAAATGCGCTGTTTTCGCATGAAACGGCTCGTCATTCCGTTTGCGTTGTTACTCCGACAAATAGAAAGCTAATATGAGAAAAACATGATGTCACGTTTTATATCTTTTCCAAATAATAAGACCATATCCTACTCTAATAGCGATTAACGTGATAGGGTCGTATGTATTTATATTAAAACGAGACTCTAATTTTATTGCCAGTGTGGGATTATCGAAACCAATACTTATTAGGGTTTTACGGCTTAAGTTAAACACTTTATTTAAACAAGCACAATTTTCAGGTTTTGTTTTCTCTTATTTTGAAATGCAGCCCTACTTTTAAAATGTCCTTTTAAAACTAGTAAATGAGAAAACATCCATATCGGGACATTATAAAACACTTAATGTGAAAAGGCGTAACGTAACTTAATGTACCAAAACAGCCACCAAAAATCACCACGTTTCTCACACATATATCTGGTCATAAATACTTTCACCTGACCAAAAAATCAAATCGAAAATGCTACGAATATGGACTTTATCTTAAGTTAAGCGTTTTCCCCTCCATTGACACCCATTATAATGAAAAGGCTTACAGTGAAAAGTGAATATTTGAAACGTAAGAAAGTCCATATTCGTAGCATTTTCGATTAGATTTTTTTTGTCAGGTGAAAGTCTGTATGATCAGATATGTGTGTGAGAAATATGGTGATTATTGATCGCTGTTTTGGTACATTGTTACATTAAGCCTTTTCTTTATAATGGGCGTCAATGGAAGGGAAACGCTTAACGTAGTATAAAGTCAGTATTCCTAGCATTTTCGATTTGATTTTTTTGACCAGATATATTTGTGAGAAATTTGGTGATTATTGGTCGCTATTTTGGTACATTAAACCATATTAAGCTTTTTTTCATATTAAGCGTTTTAGAATGTCCCATTGCACTGAATTATTTGATTTGAGTCAGGTTATGCTTACATGCAATGTTGATACAACTAATAGGCTACTTAAAAAAATCTCGTCTCTGGCAAACATTTTCGTCTCGTTTTTATTCGTTGACGAAAGTGTCATTATATTTCCATAGTCTTAGGCCTCGCCAAATCGATTTTATTTAGTTATCGTCTCGTTTTAGTCTGAAAATAAAGGTCGTTCACGATAACTATGACGAAAATTTTTCGTTAACGAAATTAACACTGGTTTATGGACACCAGGAAGTGCACAGTGTTTATGAGATGAATAAGGGCTAATTATCGTATTTACTCTGGGCACAGAAAACATTAACACATACCGCCATCTGTCGTGCAGTATGCGGGAGGCGGAGCGGACACAGGAATGGCAGTGAGGAAATCGGGGAACACGGGGTTTAATCAAAAGGGTAGGGAAACATAGGCAAAGACGCATTGACTTTACAATGACGGGACTGGGGAGACAAACTTAAACGCGGACTTAAATACATTGAACTAATGACAGCAACAGGAAACAGCTGGTAAATACGAGGATTCCACACAACGAGGGGGCAGGTAACACAGGCACAAATGGGTCCACTGTCAGTGGGACACCAAATACACAACTGAACGTGTGAAGGAGATCAAAGAGTATGGAACGGTTAGTGCAGGTCACATGATCAGTCTGGAACTACATTTCTATATAAGAATTAGAAAGGTAGAATTTTGGATTTTACAGTAGGCAAGTTGTGCTTATTTTTATTGGATTTACAATGCACCCAATGACAAAAACCCAAAAAACTGAAATCAACAAGTATGTAGTTACAACATTTGCCACAAGATGGCACTGTAATACTGTTTGAAAATTCGTACGCGCGCAACTTTTATAGCCTTTTTCGTTTTTTAACTTAAACTTAAAAAAAGTAAACTTAATTTAGTGACAAAAAGAGTACGCCTAAAGAATGATTTTCCTGTTAGCTAGAACATATAATTTATAGGTTGTATATAAATATATAGTTAGATGTGTTTTTCTATATAAACACAACCGTTTTTGCCGCTGCACTACACTAATGGGCAGAAAAAGTTAAGTTAAAAATGTTTAATTATCCATCCATCCATATTCTATACCCACATGCCCTATGCAGGGTCACGTATACATATATAAATGCCATTCCTTCTATTTATTTATGAATCTATATGAACAGTATTTTTTATTGTTGATTAAAGACTCTGGTCGGCGAAATGCGTATCAAACCAAAGAGAGGACGTGTCGTTTACCTCGCTGTCCTTTTTTGCTGAATGTTCCGCACGGCGTGGTTTACGGCTTCTGGCGAGATGTCGTACACATTCATACGGAGTTACGGAGTTTACTGAGGTATTTGTACAGCTGGGTCAAGGGATTAATGTATTCATTGATTAACTGCGTATTCGAACTGCGTGATTGACTAGTTGATTAATTTGCATTGGTATGTCTTACTTATGGAGACTGAGAGCAGACTCTATATAATATCAATGCTGCCTGATGTGCGTAATAATGTAAGCGGGCAAAGTTGACAAGCTGATTCATGTTTGTTTCAGTGTAATCTGCCAGAACTGTCTGGGACCTGTTTGCCGGTTTTCTTACGCTGAGAGAAGAACAAGAAATGGTGTTTATGGGAACCTGATTAGTCTGGGCCAGTAAGACAGGACTGGACAAAGTAGAAATTCTCCAGTATATTAGGTAGAGCCATCATAATTCTGTCCAATAAACAAATTACAGCTTATTAATAGAACACAGGCTTCTCAGAACTTCCTAGAGTTCTGTTCTGTACATGAGCCCATGTTCTCCACATCAGCTCTCTGTGAGAAGCTCTGCTGAGGTGCCTGTGTTCCCCAAGTCAGCTCTCTTGAGGAGCTCTGTCATGGAGCTCATGTTCTCTGCATCAGGTCTCTGTGAGGAGCTCTGCTGTGGAGTTATTAGTATGAGGCTTATAATGATAAGGATTTTGGGAAACAAGTCAAACTATTGTACACCTATCATGTTAATTACTCATTTACCTGGGGACTAAAATTACATTCATACACAGTGTAACTAATAAATTACCCTTTGTGTGTTTATTGAAAAATAGCAATAACATCAATGCAGATGCTGTTCCTCTCATGACAGGCAGAGGGCGCTGTAGCTATGCATTGCTTGTAGTGGAGATTCTCAAGCTGCAAGATCCTCACACCACCTGGAACCTAATATAGAGGCTTTGCAGAACCTGTTTTTTAATATGATCCCCTCAAATAGATCAATATACTGGATTGAAAATGGTAAAAAAAAAAAAAATGATTCTGGGAACCATACACGGTTCAATGCCCAAAGAACGATTTGACAACATTAGGGCCTCTATTAGAAACAGATCAATCATGTGTTTATTTGTTTCTGTAAATACATTTTTTTACAGTGTCCTTTCATTTCAGTTAGACTTGTGTTTCTACGCCTTAAAAATCGGAAGGTTGAGTTTCATTCAGCTCCATGGCGCCTTACACACCAATGCAGAGAACTTAAGGTAGCTGTCAAGTGAAATAGCCAGATCCCCAAAATTCCCCTCCGCCATCATATCCCAGTCCATCCTGGGAGGGCATACGGGAGAACACTAATCTCTACAACTAACCAGTCTGTAATATCCCCCGTGGGACCAGTATGGGGGTAGAAAAGCAAGAAATAAATGCAGCTTATATTTGCATGAAGTCAAGTTAAGTCATTTAATAGGATTTGACCCAAAGTGACATAGTAACATAGTCAAATATAAAATATATAAATTAAATAACATGAAAAAGTGCATACAACAAATAAGAAAATTAAAATGAAAGGAAACGTAATATAAGCAACAGATTTAAAAAATGAGGGTAATTTAAAATACATTAAGTGTGATTAAAATGAAATTTAAGTAACTTTAATAGAGGACTTGACAAAACCCTAGGAGAACCTCAAACTGAGCTGAAAGCGAGAGAGAAAAGGTTGGTCTTTAATTTAGATTTAACATCATCAATAGCAGAGCAGGACTTTATGGTGGACGGGAGACTGTCCCAAAGTGTGGGGACAGCTGCAGAGAATGGGTCACATAGCCTGTCCAAACCGCCCTGAACCACTGATTCAGCGGGTAATTTAAGGCCTCATGGGACACCCTCTGTAGCCCTCAGCACGTCAGACTCATTCACAGAGCTCAAATACCGAAGGGCCTGTGAGCAGGAAGGAGCAATGCTGGTCTGCGTGTCTCACCCGCGGTGTGACTTAATGAAAGAAAAGGAACATCAGAAGCACGACAAGGTCAGAGCCAGATTAATGCTGCAGCAGCTGTATCTTCCCCTAGGAGGCGCCACTGTGACGATGACGGAGAAAAGCCTTTAGAATGATGATGGACTGAAGGGAAATGATATCTCCATGACACGAATACCGTGAGCAATCTCAGATTCATCTTCCCAAATAAAGAATAAAAAAGCTTCCTGCAAACCAGAGCCAGTGTTAGAGGGAATTCCATCCTGGATTTTTCCATTAGGTCTGTGCCAGCGATAGCACTACTGAATTCTCCCGTGGGGCCCTGCTGCCAAGACGACGTGCCTTACAGCTTTGGGACGTGGAATTTCATTTCGGCTTCTTTACCTTGCTGTTTTGTTGATTGAAACTGAAAACACTCTTGCACCTTCTTCCGCATCCCCAATCACGCACCACTGGTTTCCAGTAACGGCCGGAGCCACAGTCACAGTAGGGGAAACACACCTGGATGACACTGAATTTGCATTAAATATGTTCCTTTTCCTTCCTTGCTTTCTCCTTCCCCAGTTTCCATGTTTCTTTCCCTGAAATCCAACGTGAGCCAAGGTGACCCTGATCAGCACAGCAAGGGCTTCAGCTGTGACTCTTCTGACACAGAGTCTAAACTGAAAGCAGTGTCTTTATTTCAGCCGTCTCACCTGACACGCTTCAGTGTTTTCTCAAGCCATAATGATCAGACCTTCCACTGCAGACCGACGTATTTCTCTGACAATAACGCCCTGCCAGCCTTCTAGTCTGAAGACTCCCAAAGGAGGGAAGCGATGCCATTAAGCAACAAACCGTTTTGGGTTCGTTATCCCTTCCTCTGGACAACATTTGGAAAGAGATTTCACGCATGAATCAAATAATCTTTTAAACAACCAAGACTTTTAAAGAAATGAGTGATTTGTAATAGATGTTCTTACAACGCTACAGATGTCGTGTTGTACAGAGCTATTGAAGAGTGTGTATAGACAGCCATTATTTTAATGACTCAAGGCTGGGGCAATTAAACCCTTCAACCGCATCCAGTACACCGCAGACTAGAATTTTTTGTGTAATTATTCTTCCTCAGCCTCAGACCTCAGAGTCATTGCTCTACTGAGAAAAGGATTTCATGTTTCTTGCATAATTATAGTGCTCTCTAAGGCAAGCATTCTCAGGACTCACCCGGTGACAATAACCGTATTTATAATCCATCAAATAACGCGGGTGCTTACCCCAACTTCCAGTTGAAGGAGAGCCATGGAATGAAAGCCCAGTTCGAAGTTCTGCAGAACGCATTAACCAGGAGACGTGCAGAAATGTCTTTAAAAAGCAAGCAGCCAGTGGACCAATACAGGAGTTATGCTCCAGATCTAGTGGCGGGTCAGAAACCCAAATAAAATCAGCACTGAACTTCCCATTCATCACCATCAATATACAGCAGCCATGTGGGAGAGAAAATTGGATTCTGGTGTGACTGCACTTCCAATCAGTCACAATTACATCAAGCGTCAGTGAAGACATTGTTGGTAAAAGATATGTTTTAGCAAATGGTTCTATCCAATGCTACGTACTTGTTTGATAAACAGGGTTAATCGGCTCCTGGTTAGGGGCCTTTGCTCGACGGTCCACACACCACCCAGTCTACAGGTCACACACACACAAAGAATCACGTCTTTCAGCCAGGTCCACATGTCACACACTGGAAGCCCCTAAACAGGCCGAGGAAAATCCCAGTGGACATTTCATTATTTTTATAAACACGCCTCGCGAAAAATGCTGACCCAGCTCAGAGGGGTTACTTTTTAAACATCTGGACCCCTGATTTAAGTCTGCTACGGTTTACTGCTCCTGGTAGGACTGACCTTTTGGTCAAACCCAGGTCTTTAACAGGTCTTGTGTCATTAACTGCCCACTTATCCTGCGATTGAAGTTCGAAATATAGCAGCTTCTAACATTGAATATTAATCTGCCGGGCCGTTAAGGGGTTGTGAGAATGGAAATAACGGCCCTCGGGTTTAAAAGCTCTGGACCCCGCAGCTAAGTCTCGACTCGCCGGAACGTCAGTGTTAATGCACAGAAAGCACTAATTTACAGAGAAAGTGACATTCGGCATTTATTCCACTGATTATTTTCCAGGACCATCCTGCTGATTCTGTTCCCCTCAGCGCTCAGCTCCCTACAGCTGAAAATCTGGCGCTTAGCAGAATTAATATAAATTAAAGACTCTCTTTGCACATACGGTTTGAACAGAGAGACTGAGAGGAGATTAAAGTGAGAATCTTCCCGTGGGTCAGCTGAGCAGAACCTGATCTAATTATGACTCACAACTTCCACAAGGCAATAAAATGGAGAACAGAAGAAAACAGTCCAAGACTTGCAGGTTTTTTATATATAAACGCTACAGATTCCAGCAGCGCGCGAGTGTGTTGCCCTCGGAGACACGTTATGCTCCTCAAAGCTCTGCTGTATTTATAGAACCCATGTACACTACGGCTTGTAGGAGCTGGGAGACGAGGTCACATGAGCATGTTTGAAGAAGCGTGTCATTTCCACAAGCCCCTTGAACATGGAAACATGCTGAAATACGAAAATGTACATAAAGGAGGCCTGAGGGACGCACATGTTCACACAGGCCCACAGCACATAATTCCAAGGCCTAAAATTCACTCCAACCGGGCCCCCATGACAGGTAACCCACCCAACAACCCTTAGATGTTTCCCCCAGACGGCAGGGCTGCACACACACACTGGTGTTCCACACTGGCACATCCCTGCATGACACAAACCCGTTTAACAACATCCTGTCTTGCTAGGCTTGTAAAATTAGTTTTGCTATAAGGAATGAGTATGAAATGGTGAAATGTTAGGTAATCTGAGGTTTTGGACAATCTAACACCTCAGCTCCACAGACAGAGCTTAGAAGACCGACTTTAAGAATATTTAGGATCAGAACCAAGACAGGTGGATCTCATACAGTTACACTATGTCACTGCATTTATCCCCGTATTTACACACTATCACTGCACACAGCTGTGTTTACACTCTGTTGCTGCATGTTCACATGCACACTAAGAAAATAGAATTATTGCGTCAGTCCGACTAAAACCGTACTTTTAAAGAAAATGTAAACATGTTAGGCCGAATCGTACTAAAACGAATTTCTCGAAGTCGGACTAAGACACCCAGACAATGCAACCGGGAGTCGATTTACTCCTGCATGTATACGTTCAACTGGACTCAAACTGGACCAGATGCTCTGCGCATGTCCCACAGTTAAAAATCTGTTTAAAGTTTACCTCCCTTGCTTTTGCATTAGTGCTGCATGTGATCTCCGAGACCATCGTAATCATCTTCATCCTTGCTGTTTAAATCACTCCTAGACTGGTTTGTAAGACGGGTTATATATGGAATATATGAAAAATTTCCAAGATCGTGCTGCCATAGTATATTTTATTATAAAATGCTTTATTTCTTGTTATGCCAAGCTGATCTTCTTGTTTCTGTCCTTCCAACCAGACGTAAAACTTTCCGTAACTTCATTTGTCCACGCATCCATTACACTATCATTATACATATCTGTGCTTACAGTCCGTCACTGCATCTATCTATCTGTATTTGCACTCTGTCACTGCATTTATCTGTCTGTATTTACACTCTATCACTGCGCACAGATGTGATGATACTGTCACGGCACACATTTCTGTTTACACCGTCACTACACGCTGCTGCGTTTACACTGTCACTACACACGGCCATGTTGACACTGTCACTGCAGGCCTCTGCTGGCTTCTCTGGCCTTGATGTTGTCCTACTCTGACCCTGACATCTGGCTGCTGAAGGGCTGTCTTTGGGGTTTCGCCCCTTAAGAGGTTGTGGGTTCCAGGCAGAGATTCCCTGGGACTGGATCCCTATATTGTTCCCATCTGTGCCAGAAGTAAAAATGTAAACACTGGAAATACTGGTTCCCTGTAAGATCCCCATACAAGTTATTTTATGTTCTGTATTAAAATACCACACATGCCATTAATGTACAATTGCAGCAATATTACCCAGTGCCTCTCAACAGTGACGCAGCAGCTACAATTTTGAAACAAGCCAGATCGAAAGCAGACCGGAAGGTTCCGCAACGAGCTGCAAATGTAGATGGTGCGCTACAGAATAACATAGTGAGATACCAACTCAACAACCCCAAACCCCATCAGACGGGTCGCTGAGATCCATTCTCTTAACAATGCAGTGGTTACCATCGGCTGCCACTAATTTACATGCCGTGTAACATGAACGGCATGTCATAAATCCCACAGGCACACCCCGACGGGGGCTCTCTGTGACTCGGGAGACCTCCCCCACGAGTGGGGTAAGGGAAGGTATGCTGTGGTTCAAAACCTCAAGCCCATGTTTAAATAAGCCCACACTACTGAACAGGACCTGAAACATCAAGAACAACAGGACCAAGAATGCATTACGATGCCGGTTTTTGGAGACGGGTGAGTGTTATCTGTCTTATCGGAGTGCCTGGTGCGTCTAACCCTGCCTGTCCCCCCTGAAAATAAGCTACAGCCTCCAGCATCTCCAAGCTGGGTGTGCAAAGCGCCACTCCAACCCTTGCTGTCCACATCCTGAAGGCAAAGCCCGGTGATGATTGGACCCATCTGGGGCTCGGCCTGGTCCAGGATGCAGGGACCCGAGAATAAGCCTCAAGCTTCAGAAAAAAACTTGAAACGACCGTGAAAACAGCACGGCCATCCAAACACATCCCATATGTCTCTCTCTGGATTTTTCTGGTTCCAGTTCTTTTTTTTCTTCGGTTTTTCCACCGCATTTGGAAAGGCGCATGGCCAGCAGGAGCCACTCCGCAGCAAGAACTTCGCTTCGCTTGTAAAACATGACTCTTCCACCGCAGGAAAGCAGAATCCGCCAGAGAATTTGAGCGATTCCCGGCCTCTTAACTCGTGCTTTACAGTATCCTCCATTGTTCCTTCTTCAGCAGTGATGTCCCCATTAAGAGAGCGCGTGCTGTCAGAAGAGCAGTGCTCATGAACATCACGTATATGGATCCCCAATTCCTGCAGCCACCTTTAGATTGGTGTGTGGAGCATTTTAAGGGTGTACAGTGAATGATCCGCAGTGAATGAAAGACCTATAAATGCCAGTTACAACTGGCAGAGCAGCTGTATGTTAGCAAGGCGTTAGTAGGCGCTAACAGTGTGCTAAGCGCTTATTTCAGACCACATTACCCGCATGAAGGCAGCAGTCAGATTTCCTGTACATATCGTAAACTAAATGTTCCCGTATCTCACTGGAGAACCACTTTAAAATGAATGCAGCAAAAACGGGCTGAATGTTCACCTCAGCAAAGGGCTGTGAAATCTGCCCGTCAGCCGCATCTAAAAGCTGCATCTCTGCTCAGCATTTAGCCGTCCGCAAAAGCAACCCTAATACAGGGCTGACAAGGCGGTTCTCTGAAGGTGAGCCACAGTGTAAAGCTTCCAGCTCCCTGTGGATTCTAAAAGCCACAAGTAACGACACAAATCTGTTCTGACAAGAGCAAGACAGGCAGCAGACAGCCCTGATGGAATGACATTCTTATTCCCAAAGGCACGCCATCGAGGAAACCTGATATACAGCGAAGCTGACATGAAGGTATTCCACCAATCCAGAGGAACGAGATACACATCAAAAGCTGACTGGGAGGTATCCCACCAATCAACAGGAGCGAGACATACCACAAGGCAGACCAGAAAGTAACCTGTCAATCAACAGGAGCAAGTTATACAGCAAGGCAGCCTGGGAGGTATCCCACCAATCCAGAGGTATAGCAAGACTAAATGAATCTAGATTTAGGCAGGATTGAGGACACGGCCTCTCACTCCAGAGGCAGGTAACTGGTGACTCTTTTTTGCCTGATGATGTCACATACTGAGGACAGCTGACTGACCTTCAGACCTCACTATGTCTGCCCATCTGTCAACACACCGTCCTTCTGTGATGGACGTGACTTATTCGGGACACATTCTGATCTGGACAAAAAGCACAAGGCTGCCCTGTTTGCGTGGCATCAAATTCAACAGTCATGTTGTTACTACTAACATAGCTGAAGTTTCTATCCAAATGGCCACACGTTATGGAGAGCTCTAACGGAGGTAAATAAAATGATTCAAACCTGTGACCGCAGGACAACCCCATCACAAATAGAAAAGGCACCTAGAGACAGTAGCGTCTTGACAGCTGTTGCACCCAAACGAAAAGCCACACATGTACTGTTTGTCCATAGCGAAGACTTGGTTAACATGTTTGAGTTTCAAAAGCCGACGGTGTGTCTGTCTTTTCTGTCTTCTCTCCTCTCACTGGAATAAATGACAAAACCCTGAGCCACTGCTACGATTCTGGCTTCTGCAGTTATTTCCTTGCAATTCTTTTCACATGCTGCATTTTCCATCTGAAACTCTCCTGTTTTACTGAAGTTCTCCTTCCACTCGTGTTATGATTGTTCCAGTGTGCTTATAATGTACTATGATTGTGTTCTCTGGACTTTCCAGGACCTCCTTATCAGATTGTCACCGCATGAGCCCCCCCACCCTGGCCCCACTATATGATTTAGCACCCAGTCAATGTACACCAACCCCCCCCCCAACACCACTACTCCATTTGACTTTCTTGTAGCGTACAAAGCAGCCCAGCCCATGAGTTGTTTACATCAGTGTCTAACGCCGTCAAATATCTGTGGACTGGCATCGTGCACACACACACATTTTTATACCACAGACTGGAACCCTGGAAACTTCCAGGAACTGCTGAACTGTAGCAGGGAGGGAATTTGACCCCCGCCACACAGTAAGGCAGGGTGCCCTTCTACTGACAGCAACCTATGAACGTCTGAGACAGGGAGGCGGGGGGGGGGGGGGGTCAGATGTCAGGTAAAATGTGACATACTTTACTCTTACAACCTCCATGCAGGTTACTACAGGAACACGTTGTGTATCTTTAAGCACTATACTTCGAGGGATGTGTACGATACTCACAAACAGATGGAGGAGTGCCATTCTAACATCAGACGGATCTGTTCCATACTCTCAAATTAATGAGTCCGATACTCATAGGCAGACGTGTGCCATGCTTACAGATGAACGAGAGCCCCTCCTTAGCCGAGGCTCCGGTCTCAGGCTGTGAATGCAATCCGCCATCATTTTAAGTCTCGTCAGCCTGTTTAAAGACAAGGCAAGTTTGTAGAAAGAGCCCATTTTATTCACAGATTCCGGTGTTAAAAGAATTCAGTTGCTCTTTTGGCCATTGGCCTGTCCCAGTCCACCCTTAGCTGAGGCATTTGTCTGCGATCATTCCTCCATGCTCCAGTCTCAGGCCGCAGGTATAAACCTCCATCATATTCAGCCTTGTCAGGCAGTTTAATGACAAGGCAAGTTTGTAGAAATAACCCATTTTACATGCATATGCAGGTGTTTTTTGTTTTTTAAAGCGTAAAACTCAGCAGCCCTTTTAGTACAGAGCATTACCTCTGGCATGTCAGACTCCTTCAGTGGAGAGACGGATTTGCCCTTTTCAGCCGTCCTCTCTCCCAATCCTGTTTCACTTTTGTTTCTTCCACCACCTTTCTCTTGCCATTGTCTTCTGGCGTCTCATTATTCTTTAATATTGTGTCAGTGCTGTTGGGTGTTATTTTGACTTTAATTGTAATTTTGATTTTAATCTTGATTTGTTTAATTTTGGGGTTCTCTGTTTTTAAAACGCTACGACTCACACACTACGTCGACACACCAAGACGTTTAAAAGAACAATTTTGATTTTAATCTTTATTTGTTCAGATACAGTAGAAATTTTGAATTAAATTCAATTTGGCGGCTGCAGCAATTAGGTGGGCAAGAAAATCCCGATTTGTCACAGTGGGCCCCTCCTATGGTGCTAGGCAGTATAACAATGCAGTTTTGCAAGGTCAAATCATTCCACAGGTATTAGACAAAATGCATTTCTGCTTATTGCAGCACCCCCTAGTGATGGAATGATGCCATTTTTTGTTGACCTTCCTCAAAATGTGGTCGCAAGTCCAGCTGCCAAATTTAGTTTTGTCGCATCAAAGCTTTACTGAGATATCGCCTCACATTCTGCTTGATGGCTTTGTTATCAAATTCATTGGACTACGGCGGACATACCATTTCACTTAGCATAAAGATCTGAACAAGTTTTGGTCCAAGCAGACAATGCCACCAATTTGGTGGTGATTGCATCAACGGCCTAGGAGAAGTTTGCAGAAGTAGGTTTTCAGAAAAATTCAAAATGGCCGAAAATCCAATATGGCAAAATTTAAGAGCTATGGATGCAATCGATGCCTGAGGAAAAATGAAAAAGGTCATTGCTCAGAAATATAAAATAGTATGTAAAACAGATAACCATGTATGCCATTTACAACCTCAAAGTAGCACTTACCATTTTCAGAGTGTTGGTTCTCTGCTGCACTGATGTGAAAGTGAGACTTCGCTTCTTTGATGACTGTCAGCTTGAATGATGCCTCCCATTGCTCAAGCAATTTTGCGGATGTTTCAGCACTGAACAGCAAAACAAAGTCTTGATTTACCTGATGAAATTGCATACAGCAAAACACATAGCAATCATGGTTGAATCACACTTAATTGCTTAAACCTAGAAATAAATAGTAAAAGAATGTTTATCCTTACCAATCCTTTTCCGTCTAAAAATCTTGGAAAGGTTTTAAAGATGACGGTTGACCTTTCTGGGTTGTGAACAAGCTCTCGCCGATGCTTAAAGGTTTGCTTCCTCATATGCCTAACTTCAGCTTCAGCGTGTGTGTGAAGAAGGAATGAAATGGTAATATTTCAAGTATTTTATTCTCTTTTGGGCATGTGGGATCATAAGAGTGGCAAGGCTTGAAAATAGCGAATTGTTCTGTGCATGCGTGAACTTGAAAGGGCCTGAGTTGCAGCACCTGAGAAGGGTCACTGCAGCTGTATTTTACTGGAACCCACTGAACAAAAATGAAGTGCTGTTCTAGTGCCGGAAATGAAATCCACTCTTTCGAGGTGTAATGTATACGTAACTCCCCGAAATAACACTCAGTCCAAACACTGTAAATGTTCATATCCTTAAATCAACAGAAAAAAATAACACTGAAAAAAACAACACTACTCAACACTGAAAATTTTGCTGTGTAGGACAAGTGAATCACCTTTGGTTCTTGGTCCCATCCATCCATCCATCCATCCATCCATCCATTTTCCAAACCGCTTATCCTACTGGGTCGCGGGGGGTCCGGAGCCT
>JAODJX010000039.1:877212-894128 GCA_026776945.1 Isichthys henryi | reverse complement strand
TCCCCCCCCCCGCCCGGGCGCCCCCCCCCCCCCCCCCCCCCCCCCCCCCCCCCCCCCCCCCCCCCCCCCCGCCCCGGGGGGGGGGGCCCCCGCCCCTCGCAAGGCAAACTCACACATGCACTCCTACGGGCAATTTAGAAACTCCAGTTAGCATTAGCCTCAGCCACCATGCTGCCCCAACATGCAAACTCCACACACATGTAACCCAGGCCGAGACTCAAACCCGGGTCCCAGAGCTGTGAGGCAACAGTGCTAACCACTGGACCACTATGCTAACCACTGCACCACCATTCCGCCCCATAGGAAACACAAAGAAAGAAAAAAAAAACAAATTTCTATACATTTTTAGTAAAATGAATTACCTGAGGATATCTTCACTTTTATTAGAGGAAATGGTGGCTCCATCTTGCTGGGTTTCTTTAACACATTGCTGGACCACCGTACGATTTGCTGATTCATATTGACCCAGGAAGTTGGAATAATTAATTCCTCTTCTTTTTTCTCTTCCCACCACACAGCTAATGACCACATCTGAAACAACAGTACAGCAGAAAATATAACCTGCTAGTAAATGTTAGTTTAGATGAATAAGTGAGGGAAAAATGCAAAAGAAATGTATTTCTTTGTGATACATGAATCAGACGTCCTCGGAGCCCTACAGCACTGGAAACGCAGCATATCTATCATCAACAGCCTTACGTTCGATCGTCCTGATGAACATTGTTCTTCGTTTCGAAAAACGTTGACGATCTCGTCTACTTATAAACACAATGTTGAGGAGTTTTGAGCTACTGTACAAGGGGCTTCAAACAAATCACAGGTGTGCTCTTCCCTAATCGCATCGCATGCCAACTCATTTCCTTGCTTCCTGTGCACAAATGCATGTGTCATCCAACAGAAAACAGCCATCCTTAATTTTGTCTGAAATTTTGTATTAGGAGGCGCCAATTTTGTTAGCAGTTGCTCTGCCAACTTGCTCCAATTCAGTCTTTTGGCAACTTGAACTACAGGATTCTGGTCTTTTTTCACAAGTTTCTTTATCTTCTGTAGGAGGTTTTCAAAAGGAAATGCTGAAACATCATTTAAAGAGGACTTGAACAAAGATACATCGTCAGGTAATTGAACAAGGCTGTGAAGGCTCCACCATAGAGGTCAGTAGGTCTTTTGCATACTGACTGAAATGGCATCTCCTATCGTTCTTTGTTTCCAACTAAACTGATACTGACACAGAAAGTTCCAGGAAGTGAAGCCACAAAGGTTCAGACTCGGGTGGCACAATAGTGTGGCGGTTAGCACTGCTGCCTCCCGTCACGATGTTCCTGGGTTTGGTCCCCGGTTCTTCCTGTGTGGAGTTTATCAAAAGTTTTGTGAAATAGCATCAGTAGCAGCTAACTAGCTAACACGATGGCACCAAACTCACTAATTTCAACTAAGAGAACGCGACCGATTGGCCTCATAAATAACAAATAAATGAGCATTAACTTTTACATTAGGCGGTGGTCAACTTTATGATTGCCTGCAGCTACCATTCACCTCTTCGACGGCTTTGAGCGGGAGACTGCTGGAGGATGCAAGAAGTGCGCATGTGTGAACGCGCTTTGGCATTCAGTCCAAACCAAGAGATTACAGCATTTAAGAAAATATATACCTCTAGAATATTAATAAATGTTTGCAGGGTGGTACCAGAATGATTTTTTCAACTTGTAAAAATAATATATTCTTATATTTTGACGCGAAATCAACATAGTGGCAATGCGCTCCCTGCATGCTCACAGCAGTTATTGAAATCTCAGCATCATAATTACATTGAAACAATGTTGTCAATATAAAGACAGGATTTCAACTGTTATTTGTTGATGTGACAATGTTGGATGCCTGTTGGGAGAATGAATAACACAGGGAATCCTTAGGGTACTGTGATTTAACAATAAGGGAGTGCTTTACAGTAACATGAGATTTCCGTTGTGGTTGCACGTTTCAGTCATTCACAAATGCCTGATGCTTATTAAGATTAAGATTAACTTTATTGATCCCAGAGGGAAATTCTTACTTTGCTGGATGAATCACTGGTTTTGGCAAGTAAAACATATATACAAAACTATAATCCACTATTGTCAATGAACAATTTATCATTCTACATTGTTTCAGCACCTAAAACAGTTATTGAATGTATTCATCAAATATAAAATAGCGTCTTGTGGGTTCAGCAGTTCTTGTCTTGTTTTTGATAGCTTTCAAAGCCTATACAAATACATTTTTCTTTGAAATTTCTATCACACTTACTTTCCACAGGTGCAGTGAATGTGACTGAGTGAACCGGAGCAGAATGAGCAGCTTGAATTGTCACGCTACACGCCGGAGGTGGAGGCTGCTGGCATTTTTGTGCTTTGTGGCAGAGATCATTCCAGAAGGCACAGCATGCCCCAAATCGTGTTCATGTTACATTCCTACTGAAGTTCACTGCACCTTCAGATACCTGACTGCAGTTCCCAGCGACATCCAGCTGGCCGTGGAAAAAATAAACCTGGGGTCAGTCTCTCTCTCTCTCTCTGCGCTTCTCTCTCACACACCTTAGCGGTGAGCATATGTTGAACGCAGGAAGATTTAAACATTAGTAGCTCAGTCACTCTCAGGTTACTTGCTTTATATTATATTTGCAGTCTTTCATGATGTATCACTCCTGTTTCCACAGTGCCACACTCTTGAATGTTCACAACACATCTGAACTAATTAGCATTATGTTGCTACATAACACGGTTATTAAATGTAACTCTTGGTCCGTTCTCTATCAGTCAGTAGGAACTTGCTTGCACATTTATTGTATTCTGGAGGACAAGGACATTTAAGCACGTAAGAAGAAATTCTGTGTTTCAGGTACAACAGTTTAACGTTGCTTAAACAAAATGACTTTCCCGGCCTGAGTCGACTGGACATTTTGATGCTGCATAGCAATGTAATACATCAGATGGAGGACAACACTTTCAGGGATCTCCAGTCCTTGCAGGTACATGGTGGACGGCAGCGTGAATGCTTTGCTCTGGTGTGCCTACGCTGTACGTCAATAATGGATGCATGATGTAACTAATTCATAATCCACCATAATAACATAAATTTTTATTTCCACACAGTCCCTTAAGATGAGCTACAACAAGGTAAAGGAGATCAACAAGGACACCTTCTTCGGTTTGAGAAACCTAACAAAGTTACACATAGACCACAACCGCATTGAGTTCATCCACCCTGAGGCTTTCCATGGACTGAACGCTCTGCAGCTGATCCACCTAGAGGGCAACCTTCTTCAACAGCTACATCCCGACACCTTTGTCACCACACGCTATAGCCAGATCTTCAAGACTTCTTCTGTGACAGGCATTCACTTGTCCGACAATGCACTGAGTGGACTGCCCTCTGATATCTTCTCCCACTGCACTCAGCTGGAGAGTGTCTATCTCCATGGAAACCCGTGGTCATGTGACTGCCGCATAACAGGATTGGTGGAATGGATAAAGAAGAACACAGGTAAACTACAGAGATGTTTACAGTTAATTGGACAATAAAATATTATGTGGAGCTGATTTAAAGCAGTGTAAAGGAATGTCAATACTGAGTAAATTCAGAAAAGCAAGAGTCTGAAAATTAAGCAGCAAACAAGGCTAAAACTAAATGTTTTCTTTAGCTTTTTGTGATGGGCAATGCGTACTTCAGTAAACTAAACATTTGCACTTTTCCAGGGATTCTAAAATGTAAACGCGAGAGGAGACACGCCAGAGGCCTGCTTTGTCCAGTATGTGAATTTCCTGCAGGCTCCAGAGGCCGAAGCATCACACCGCTTCCTCATGCATCCCTGTCCTGCAGCAAACCCTGGATTTTGCCCAACTTGAAGCAGAAGAACATTACACTGGATGAGGGGGACTACACAGCCATCTCCCCCCGTGACTTCATTGCACCCCTTGGCTCACTGGAGATGAAGGTTACAGACCGTTTCCAAAATGACGCAAGTGTGGCTTGCACAGTTCGGAGGCCGTCTGCGATGGAGAACATGACTGTGATAAATGAGGAAGAAGCCACAATTCTAAGCGCCGCTGTTGCCACATCGTTGGTTTGCAACATCGACTATGAGCAGATCCAGCAGCTCTGGCGTATCTTAGCCACATACAGTGACTCCCCCATGCGGCTGGAGAGAGGACTCATGCTCACAAAAACACCAGATATGACGTTTAAGTACACGCAGAAGAGGCCAGAAGAGAGTGACGATGAGGTCTTTACAAATATCGAGGCTGAAATCAAGGCCAATCCAGGGTGGCTCCTACAAGACGAGATCACACTGCAATTGGACCGTACCACTACTACTTTCACTACACTGCACATAAAGTACCTGTCAACTGTTCATTTGCGGGAGGAGAGCAAGGTCCAAAGAAAAGACAGGTATGGCTGGGTAATGATCAGAAAGGACAACCTAACCAAGACTGAACATACTGTTTTAGTTGGTGGGGTAACTGACTTGAATTGCCAGATTCACGGTAATCCCAAACCATCCACCGAGTGGATATTACCAGATGGCAGCAAAGTCAGAGCCCCATATAACAGTGAAGATCACAGGATTGTAATCACAGGAACGGGACGGCTCACAGTGAGGGCAGCTGACAGCTCAGATACAGGACTGTACCACTGCATAGCCACCAACTACCTGGAGGCAGATGTCCTCACCTTTCGGATAACGGTGCTGTCTCCGGATGTGGAGGAGGGGGAAGTGAATGGAGGCCGGCTTTCACAAAAGCTCGATGACAATTTGCTTCTTGACTGTAGTTCCCATGGAAACCCAGAAGCTTCTGTTCAGTGGATCTTACCAGATCACACGGTGCTAGATAAGTCACATGGCAACAGAAAACTGCACCAAAATGGAACTTTGAAAGTACAAGGTCTGACACAAAGAGACCGCGGATTTTATAGATGCCTTGCTGCAAACTATATGGGAGTGGATTTGTTAGCATACCAGATAACTATAATAAGTGATGGATCAAAGAAAGACAAACTATCAGAACCTGAGAGGCATGACGGTGAGTTCGACTCCAACTATGAGGAAATCGATGAAAGTGCCTCCAATAAAATTCCTTACGGCCAGGAGTCCAGGACGATCACTTCAGACAGGCCATATCCTAGACGTAGGCCTTCTCCGGAGCGGATTGCGAGTAGCACCATCCAGAGAAGGAGGGGTCCCATGAGCAAGAAACGAACCGGGGGAGTTAGGAGAACCTTCGACAAAACTCTGAGGAAAGTGGACCCTGAAAAATGGGCAGAAATCATGACAAAAGCACAAGGAGGAAGAAAAACAGATGAAGAAGATAAAAAAGGACAGGAAACGAAAATAGAGACTTTGAGGAGATCCGTTTCAGGACTTTCAGGAGATGGGTATGAAGGGTCAGGAGACAGCTTGTCTGAAGTCAACGTCATTATACCCAGCACTATAGTGCCAGCTACAGAGACTGTTTATGTGAGGAGCAGTACCCATGCCCAAACCGAGGCTATACCCATAGCCTTTCCGTCAACCTATACTGCAACCAGAAGCAGTTTCACAGAGAGCAATTCAATCACATCACTTAACCCAAGGCATCACCAAATATTCCCCCCCAATTACTCTTATACAACCAAGGGACAGACTAACAGGCCACCAAACCTGCCAATCACACTGAAAATGAAACTAACTGACTCTGCCAGTGAAATGCCAGTGACATTTTCTGGGGATGATGAGGAGACAGCAACTGGAGTCATGACTCTGCTAATGACCCAGTATCCAAATGTGACTTCAATAATGGAAGTGGAAAGCCCAAGGATAGAGCCAGTGGTCCACACATCCACCGATTCCAATGGTCGTACCACGTTCACAGCGGTCACCACCACTGAGCAAGGTGCAGACGAGATATCATTTCACGCAACCCAGAAGATCACGTCACCTTACATACCTGCCGGGTCTACTATCATCTCCCAGCAACAGATCCACATCATACCTGCCAGCCGCCATCAGCTTGGGAGAAAACGCTACTTTCCTGGCAGGAGGAGAATAATTAGGCCTAACAGAATCACAGATATCCATGCATATCTGAATAAAGTCAAGAAGCCTCCAGTTAGCCGCAAAGTCAATGCTACCATGCCTTATCTGATTGAGGTTACCACGGACTGCAAGTGTCACAATCCAATAAAAAATGTGACCCACACCACAAGTGACACACAAAACTTTATGAAAACAAGAGGGTCTTCTCTGTACGGGGCAGAAGAATCTGTCACAACTGCCCTCAAAATGTCTAAAGTTACGACCGCAACTTGGCCCACCATGACACAAGCAAGCACACCTCAAACGCTTCTCAAGATTTACACCATGAAGCCTCCAACCACAGAGTCAGCGGATAAGTCAGGATTCAGTGGTTTTATGACCTCTGCAGAGACTCCTGAGCAGGACTCCAGGAAGCTGCACAAAAGTACGACACAAACTAATGAATTACCTGTCACTCCGAAGGTTACCACAACACCTTCGAAAGTAATACGCGGTAAAATCCCATGGCAAAAACTCTTTGGCAACAAGGGTCAGAAGGAGTTCCTCAACAGATTAAGGAAACCTGTCAAATCCACAAGCACTACACAAATCACAACCACCACTTCCACTGTCAGGGACACAGAGCAGCGACTCACGACTGAATCATTTATCCCACCCGTGACAAAACCACTTAAGCCAACGAAAAAGAAAGTTCTTACGCAATCCCCTGAGGTCTTATATGAGAGCTCTGGATCATCTTCCGCTCCTGAAACGGAGTCAGTGTCCAAATTAATGCTTTTACCTCCAACAGTCCTCACTCTGAGGTTTACTAAAAAGACGTCGCTTAGTCAGACAACCACAATCAATCCAAACATCGCTTCCAGGTCCCACACTAGTACCACAAAAGCCACTCTAAACACAAAAACATTAGCTTCCCCCCCTATGGTCCAACCATCTACTGTGAAAAAGATATATGAATCCTCATCTGGCTCTTACGTTCCTGTGTCTGGCTCAGGTGGGTCTAGTAAAGGTTATGTTTACAGGCATAAGTGGTCAAGGAGACCTAATGGCGGACTCCGCCGGAATGGTTTTAGACGAAGAAGACCAAGCAAAAGTAATATTACATCAACCTCACGTGCTACAGTTAGCACCACTGCCAAAACTATACCAACTAATAACGCTACCACACCAGTAACACGGACGTTCCCAACCACCTCTGCTAACAGATATAAAACACTTTTAAAAGAGGCAGAAAAATACACAACGACCAGCAAAGTTTTGTATTCTGGGGATGGAACCACCTCCGATAAGGATGATTGGAGTAGTTCACCAACATTGAAAAGGCCAGCTAGTCATTCCAAACATTACACACCCACAATGAAGCCTAGAATTCGGACGACAATTTATCCAACAACAACTATTAAAATCACATCAATTCCTGACTTAAAATCACAAATACAGACTACATCTTCAAGGAGGAGCAGCAGGATTAATACCAATACAATCCGAATGCACACTGACATCAAACTTTCCAAAGGACAAGAAACCCAATATCTGACACAGAAGCCCTCGACAACAAAGGCCAGACCCACCACATTTCCCCAAAGAGTCGATAAATCTGGCGATGGAAAATCTTTTGAGTCCAGTCAGCATGGGGACAGGTATGATGAAAATGACATGCAGGAAACCACAACCTTAGACACGTCAACTATCCTCAGAGCTGAACAGGATCACACCAACACACCTGCCCCAGATGACAGTTCAGTATCCACTGAATACGACTCTCTCAATGGATACCACGCTACAACGTTTAGCATGCTAATGCCTGAGTCATCCACAAAGGACGAAACATCAAAACCGAGGATAGTGGGAGGAAATGCGGCGAGTTACACAGTCCTGTCCGACTCTGATGCTTATTTGCCCTGTGAGGCATCTGGTCACCCAAAGCCCACCATTAGCTGGAAACGCTTCTCTTCAAACACAGGTACAAATATTACCATTTTATGCCGTGGCTGGGGATTTTGCTCCACCAAAATGGTGGTGAATATTCGGTGAATTTGCTCTGTCTCTTTCTTTAGTCAAATCATATTCTAGGATGTTTAATTTTAAAGAGAGTTGTAATATGTTGATGTAAAATGTTACCTTTAAACTAAAGCTGTTCTCCTATCAAAATTAAACATACAGTCACAAAGTAAATCGATTTTTCACATTAATAAACTCTTGTCTTATCTGATTTATAGGGACCACCTTGACAATAATCGGCAAAATGGGTAAATTTGAGGTGTTCAAGAACGGCACTCTGTCGATCCAGAATGCCAACATTAAGGATCGTGGGCAGTACCTTTGTTTAGCAGAGAATAATGTAGGCTCCGACAAGCTCCTGGTCACACTCTCTGTGGTGGCGTATCCATCCCGAATACTGGAGCCCAAGGTGCGAGACATCAATTCTCAAACTGGGAGTACAATAGAAATGAAGTGCAAGGCTGAGGGCCGTCCAACACCCCTGGTCTCCTGGATCCTGGCCAACCGTACCCAGGTGAGGGGCTACAGCTCCAACCAAGGGAGGGTGACTGTGACACCCGATGGGACTCTGGTCATCCAGCAGGTGTCTGTGTATGATCGGGGTCAGTATAAATGCATTGCAAGCAACCCAGCTGGAGTGGACACCGCCACTGTCAGACTGCAGGTGGTGGCAGCGCCCCCTGGAATCCTGGAGGACAAACGGCAGCATGTGACGGTCAAGGCGGGCCAAAGTCTCAAGCTGCCATGCACAGCACAGGGCAGTCCACAGCCGACAGTGCACTGGGTGCTCTTCGATGGGACGCTGATCCGGCCCCTGCAGGACCTAAGGCGTGACATGTCAGTGTTGGCGAATGGCACGTTGCTTATGAGGAGTCCGCAAACCTCAGAGGGCGGAACGTATGAATGCATCGCTACCAGCTCCACGGGCTCTGAGCGGCGAGTGGTGACGGTCAGCGTGGAGCAGGCTGAGGTCCCACCCCGCATCATGGAGGCCTCCCAGCGCTGGACTGAACTCAGCTATGGCCAACGGCTGCTCCTCAACTGCTCTGCAGAGGGAGAGCCCCAACCCAACATTATCTGGAGGCTGCCATCCAAGGCCCTTGTAGACCAGTGGCACAGGTACAGAGAAATCACCATGTTCCACTATCTTCACAAGTGGAGCATTTCCTTTATTTTGAGGGCCATTTAAATGGTGAAATGCATTTGCTTCTTGCGATAGCAAACATGAGCAGAACACTTCAAACAACATACAAAATCCTGAACGATATACATCATTTGTAAAAGTAGGAATTAGTCAGCCTTAAACCATTTCACAACCAATTTAATGAAAGTAACTTTATTTATTTTTTTGTTAGTATTTCTGACCTGAATCACTGAAATAGCTGTTCCGTTGTTCACAACAGCAAATGGGAGGGAAAACATAATAGCATGTAAAACAGGAGGCCTCATGAATTTTATAGAGGTGAGAATGGTGCCAGGGAACAGGGCAGTTTGTGAGATGAGGTCATATATGCCAAGCTAGTGACTCAAGAAAAAGTTAATGACTAATATATCTTCATTTAAGATGTTCTGCAAATGGTTAGTTAAAATATACGCAAGCTGGTGATTTCATATGATTATTCTGTCATATTGAGATACATTTCTAAAATACAAGCATGACTCAAAATTACATTTTATTAAATGGTGCCTCTCAGAGTTTTGTTTAAATACATTTTATTTAAAGGTGCCTCTCAATGTCACCTCAGAAAGAATAAAAATTACAAGGACAGATATAACGGCACCAATAAGATCAGACAAAGCAGCAAGTCATGCGCTTTCAAGTAGGTAGACTCAAAGCAAATGTGTTAGCTTAAATATATGAGGTTTAACCGCAGGTTTAAACTGAGTTATAGAATCCAGTTGATGGATGTAAGGGGAAGAGAGTTTCAGTGTTAGGGTGCAGCGTGAGAGTTTAATATGCAGGTGTCGTGATTGGCAGTCATGGTGGGGAAACAAAAAGAGCCTCATTGAACGTAATAAACAAAGGTTAAAAATAAACGGAATCATGGGGGATCAAAAACAGGAGAATTGGGTACAAGCAACAAAATGGTATAACATCAATGACAGGACTGAGGAACACAGGACTGGGAAGCACTTTTATACGAGACTGGTGAGGGAGCAAATGAGAGGCAGCTGGAGTGATTAACACAAGGGCAGGAACAAGAGGTAAGACAAACGAGTGCTGGGCGTGATACATTAGGGCCACGCCGGGGGGTGACAGGGGGGTCAGGAGGACGTGGTAGGCAGGACATAACACCAGGACAGTAAGGAAACTTGCTGATGAGGAATGGAGGAACAGAACTGGGAGTGTAGAACTGCACTTGACAAGTGAAATAGGAGCAGCCAAAATTCTGAAGGGCTTTGAATGTTAAAAGTAGTATTTTAAAGTATATTTTGAATTGTGTTTGACCCTATGGCACGCTGTTCAAAACATTCCACATTTAAGCTGCATTTAAATGATAATGAATGTGACAAAGGGAGCTGAGCTACTCAGCTACTGCAGGATGGGATATTTCCTGCTTTGGTGCAAAGTCAAGAGGCAAACTGCTTTATTCAAATGGAGCTTGGAGTTTAGCCTGGAGCATGGAAAGTACGCGCACACAGGACACACAATCCTGGAAGTGTGGACCAACAGCGCCAACAATACTCAAAACCTTAAAAAATATCTGTAACAAACTTCTGTATTTTTCTCCTGCTGTGAGGTCTCATAGATATCGTTTACTAATTCTGCATTTGTTTGCTAGGATGGGAAACCGGATTCAAGTTCTGGACAACGGTACTCTAATTATCCACTCCCTCAGCGAGAAAGATACTGGAGACTACCTCTGCGTCGCCCGCAACAAAATCGGAGACGACTTGCAACTCATGAAAGTTTCTGTGTTCATGAAGCCAGCTAAGATCGAGACTAAGCTGTTCAGCAAGAAGCAGGTACCTTACGGCAATGACCTGAAGGTGGACTGCCGGGCATCTGGGGTCCCCATGCCAGAGATTTCGTGGGGTCTCCCTGATGGGACAGTAGTGAACAGCGCCCTCCAGGCAGATGACAGTGGGAGTCGGGTCCGTCGTTACGTCCTCTTCGATAATGGCACACTCTACATCAACAAGGTGGATGTGACGGAGGAGGGAGACTATACCTGCATTGCAGAGAACACTTTAGGCAAAGATGAGATGCATGTGCACATCACCGTGGTAACAGCTGCCCCACGAATAAGTCAACCCAGCCACACCTATGCCAAAGTAAAGACTGGGGGTAGTGTGCGTTTTGATTGTGATGCGTTGGGTGAGCCTAAGCCCAAGATACTGTGGAAGCTCCCGTCTAATGACATAATCGCAGCATCTAACGACCGCTACCTTGTGCACGTCAATGGATCCCTGGAGATACACAGTGTCAAGCTTTTCGATGTGGGGGAGTACGTCTGCATTGCCAGAAATGCTGCCGGAGATGAAAGCAAGGTGTACAAGTTAGACATTGATGGAAACCCCCCCATAATCAACGGCTACCACAAAAACCGGACCGTCATCAAAGACATAGCCACTAAGTATTCCAGGAAGCTGATTGACTGCAATGCCCAGGGGAACCCAACCCCCCAGATCACCTGGATCATGCCAGACAACATCTTCATCACGGCCCCTTACTTTGGCAGTAGAATTAACGTCCACCAGAATGGAACACTGGAAATCAAGAATGTACGTCCTACCGATGCTGCCGAGTTTATTTGCATGGCTAGGAATGATGGTGGGGAGGCAGTCATGGTGGTCCAACTGGAGGTCACTAACATGCTGAGGAGGCCAATTTTCAAAAGCCCTTTTAACGAGAGAGTGGTGACCCGCATGGGAAAGACCACTGTGCTCAACTGCTCAGCAGATGGGCAGCCAGTTCCAGAAATATCCTGGATATTACCCAATGGGAGCCGAGTCACTGGCAGCCTCAACAAGGCACACCAACAGCTGGGAAATAATGGAATATTTACCATCTATCAACCTACCAAAGAAGATTCTGGAAAGTATCGCTGCTCGGCTAAGAACACTGTAGGCTACATTGAGAAGATAATTATCCTGGAGGTGGGACAGCAGCCCTACATCCTGACTCGGCCTAAGGGCATCATTCGTAGCATGTCTGGGGATCCTCTCTTCCTTCACTGTCTAGCTGACGGCAGTCCCCGTCCTCAAATCCATTGGACTCTTCCAGGGGGACATGTTTTGTCTCGCCCCCAGGTGAATGGCCGCTACCAGCTCGTGAACAACGGGACTTTGATTGTCCAGGACACATCCCTCCACGACCGTGGGAACTATCTTTGTAAGGCCAAAAATGAGATCGGTGAAGCCACGATGACTGTGCCAGTTCTTATCATTGCTTACCCTCCCCGCATCACGAGTGGACCACCACGCAACATTCAGGCAATTGCAGGAACTGCCATACAGATCAGCTGCGATGCTACTGGGATGCCCAAACCGGACATCATCTGGGAGTTGCCCAACCGCTCCATGCTGTCCCCTGCAGGGAAGGGACACTCCACCAGTAGCAAGCTGCTCCACCAACATGGCACCCTCATCATCCAAAGGCCGAATACCTCCCATTCTGGGACTTACAAGTGCATCGCCAAAAACCACATGGGGGTCGACTCCAGAGTCACATATATCCACGTACTGTGAAGGCGGTCAGGAAGAGAGAAGTAAGAAGCCTGTTCACAGCCAGAAGAAAGACTGATTTGGTGAAATCCCAGCCAGACCAGGAAAGGGTTAGTTTTGTTGTAACTGTGCTCAGTCTGGAAACCCAGCTGTTTCTCATTTGAACATTTTGACGGGCAAGTGGATTGTGGCGTGTAGCATGTTGCGCATGGAACATGCGGACGGGCCCCCCGCTGTGGCCCAGGGGAATGGTTCTGGAATGTTCTGCTCTCCCCATGCACTGCAGTCCCCTGGAACAGTGCTACACAAAGGTCAGGCAAAAAAAAAAAAACTGTTAATAGTGATTCATGAAGGAGCGGGAAATAGGGAACTAGAGGAGAAGTGAGAGAGAGATTCTTAACGTCATTATGTTTATCATTTTTACAGCTTTCTGACCATTTTCTTAAGGCTATTTTTTGGAGTATATTTTAAGTATATTACACTGGATCTATTTTCATATTAAAATGTCCTTCAACCAGATCACTTGGAAAAGCCTGTGTTATAATGTTAATCAACTTCTCCACCTTCTCATTATATATTATAATGAGATTCATATATGTAATATATATCATTTCTTACACATTTTGAATTATTCAGAAGTACCATTAAACCAAAGAAGAGTCCTGCTCCTGTTCCACTCATATGCTCTTTCATGCTGATTCTCCCTCCCGAAGGTTTCTGCTGCTTTCATGCTGCTCGTCCATCCCCGTGGTTCCCATGGAGCTGCCATAAAACAAAGGCTCGCGTTGAGAGCTTGCGCTCGCAGACATGGTGTAACTGTGATCGAAGTAACAGGAGCACCAGAATCAGGCCTGTCTGACGCACATGCCATGCCCAGAAAAACAGAAAGAGGGAGCGAAAGTGAGGAGAGAGCAGGCATTTCCACTCTCAGGAGAAGAAACATGAGCTGAGAGCTTTTTCACAGCTGCCTTTGGAGTGTTTGCCTTGGCTGGGCTTGAAGTCCTTCTGCCTGCTACTGGAGCAGACTGACCTCCGCCCATCTTCTCCTATTTAACAGGTCACTTAAAGTCACCCCATTGTGACTGGTTATATTTAGCTTAATTTTAATGTACCACATGCATAGATTTAATAAAGGAAGGCTTTGTTCTGTGCTTGAAATTACTGGTTACCGTACACCTAAAACCCAAGACTCCTGTGGGAGAATCTATGTGTACTGCTAAGGGTACCAAAAGGATCGAGTTCTGCTCACAAGGTTTGCAGGTTGGCTGTACAGGAGCAAAGGAGTATGGTCTCGGGTCAGGCGAACATTTTATTTGGTCTATTTGACAAGTTGCTTAAAGACCCTCTAAATCAGTGTTTCCGCACCCCGTCATAAGGGACCTGCAGATGGTCCACGTTCTTGCTCCTTCCCAGCTCCCTGCCAGAGAGTCCACATTTTTGGTCCCTCTCAGATCCCACTGATAGCTGGGAGGGAACCAATGGTCCGCAGGTTGCCCAGCACTGGATTGAGAAACACTGCTCTAGATGAAGACATATGATATGTAGCTATTTGTGAAGATGCAATATTTCCTGAGGTAGTTCCTTTGCTAAATGGCGATGATAGGGTTTCCTTGGTAGGGTTTCCTTGATAGGGTTTTCTTGGTAGGGTTTCCTTGGTAGGGTTTCCTTGGTAGGGTTTCCTTGATAGGGTTTCCTTGGTAGGGTTTCCTTGATAGGGTTTCCTTGGTAGGGTTTCCTTGATAGGGTTTCCTTGATAGGGTCCTGCCAGACGGCCGCAGCTCGTTCTAAGGTACCAGACCTCCAGCAGCTGGGAGCCTGCGGGGTCCCCAAGGCCCACAGAATGGTGTCTCTGATTCCCGTTTCAGTTCTGCCTCAAAGGGGGTGGGCAGTACCAATGCAAGTGCCAAAAAGTCACAAAAGTTTAAAAAAAATTAAACAAATAGCTAATGAGTAGAATCAGAAGTTTGTAGCTCTCTAGCTGGTTAGTATAGAACATGCTACTTCAGCATATATCAGGAAGGTAAATATTTCATATTTTGGTGCAGTGACTGTTTGTGGCCAACAGGGGGCCTCTTGCAGATGCAGGGTTTGAGTGGTGGCAAAGACACACAGAGAGAGAGAGAGAGAAAGAGAGAGAGACCTCAGAAAGGAGAAAGGGTGATACTGACATTTGGGTGAAGTGTTAATGCAGCTGGGAGAGATCTGGGCTGAGCTAGAGAAATATGTGCTCTGTGCTGCATGTGTAGGGGAGCATTTCAGGAAATAAAAGGTGCATAACCTGTGAGGTTTGGAACTGAATCGGCACACAGGCCCCCCAAGTGCGTTAGACACGGAATCTTAACGCCTGAGCCAGAGGCCTGCTTTATAGCTACTGTCACTATTATGGAAGTGCAGTGAAACGGTGATCATCCATAACGCCTCATCTGTTTGCAAGACCCCAACGGGGATACCTCCTTGCCCAGGTTCTGTTCCGTCCGCACATCCCCTTCACCGCGTTTCGGAACAAACATTTGGGTGGAAACACTTCTGGATGAGCCACTGGACAGCAATGGCATGTAGTCAGAGGCAGTTAAGATGCCGTGTGGGGAGATGATGACACAGCACTCAAACAAGACTGTCTTGTCCTGCCCAGCATCCTTAGCACGGTAACTAAAGAACAGAGCTCACGTGATGTCTCCAAAAGTTAAAGGAATAATTTTAAGGTTGAACAAACTTATTTTCAGTACTTAAATGAGCAGATGTGACACATCAGTACAGAAATCCTACTGAAATGACAACGAATGACTGTCACATACATGGGGATTCAACGGGGTAATGATCTGGCCGAGAGCTGTATGGAGTGAGAGGCTCTCACCGTTAAGCAGCACAGAAGCAGCCGGCAGGGCCCGTGTTAATGAGACTCACACTCTCTTGACCCTTGCTGACATGCTCAGACCTTCGGGCTACTGGGAAAACACAGATTTCCTTCTGTAAATGTCGTCGTAAGTCTCTCCGTAAGCCACACTGCAGGCCAGACCTGTGCAGGAAAACGTCAATGAGCTACTGGCGGTCAAGCAGCCTTTCGTGTGCTCGGGCCCCCGCCCCCGGGCCCCACGGTGCCCCCCACTGGGGAAATCTCTGAAGGCACTGCACAGCAGGTCACCTGACTCCATGGGTGTGAAAATAAAACAAGCACTTTTCGCCCAGAGCTCCTATCAATCCCCCCTGTTTGTTTTCTATCTTCTAATGGCACTCGATGGTCGACTTGCCGGAGTGATTAATGACTGCCCACGCCTGATATCCCTCATGCATGTTCCTTCGCTCTAGTGTGGGGGGAGGGGGGGGAGGGTTCTTCGAACACTGAAGTCCAAACACACACAATGACCTACATTGTGAAATGGGCATAGTAGCCAATAACTTTACTCAAGTAAAAGTACTGTTACTGTAAAGAAAAAAAACATATTTCTCAAATATAAGTAAAACCATCGAGTAAGACAGTATCAAGTGAAAGTACTACTCAGGTAGTTAGTTACTAGCTA
The DNA here is from genome assembly GCA_026776945.1 of Isichthys henryi. NCBI lineage: Eukaryota > Metazoa > Chordata > Actinopteri > Osteoglossiformes > Mormyridae > Isichthys > Isichthys henryi. Next base: position 877,892 of record JAODJX010000039.1, on the reverse strand, counting down.
CATTGGTCAGATATAAACATCTAAACAAAGAAAATTGCCCAGAATGATTGTGATGTGACCAAATAATAAAATAATAACTAAAACTGAAAAGATTCAAAGGCCTGTTCAGGCAGTCACCAGGTTAAGAATGTCTGACTTACACAATGTCTGACTTACAAACAGACTGCCATAAAGCCTATAATATAGAAAATTTGGGTTAATTGCAATGGTCCGTAATAACAAACACACATGTGGCTTCAGCAATTTGCCACCTGGAGGTACAGTACTGTGAAACCTTAAGCATTACTGTATTACTATGTACTGCATTACTATTGTTCCAACTTACCTGCAAATTCAATTTAAAGACAGACTTACATTAGGGAATGGATCTCGTTCATAACTGGGAGACTGCCTGTATTTAAACCCATGAAACATACAGACATGTACATCTGAAATCAAGAGGAAACTAATTAATTAGTTAATGTGAAATAATACAGATTATATCAAATATACATAAAACAATAGTAATTCATAAAGACCATTTGTTACTCTTGGAAGTTTTACTTGCACAAGAATGTTCTGATGGCAGAGGGAAAAATGATTGGTTCAGAGAGATAACCAATCAGATTATAGATGAGGTGGGTCCAAGCAACTAGAGGAGGCAGGACGAAAACATCTGATTGGTTGGTCCTGCCCCCTCT
>JAODJX010000039.1:840225-854843 GCA_026776945.1 Isichthys henryi | reverse complement strand
CCGGAGTACCCGGAGGAAACCCCACGACGACATGGGGAGAACATGCAAACTCCGCACACGTGACCCAGGCGGAGACTTGAACTCGGGTCCCAGAGGTGTGAGGCAACACTGCTAACCACTGCACCACCATGCCGCTCCAATAGATACATATAGAAATGGAATAATTATAAAAAATAAACTAGTTATTGCGCTCAATATTAGGCACAGCGTATGTTTGAAAGCCATATCACTACATGCGATGACACAACTACAGAAAATGACTTAACAATATCTCTCCAACATCATCACCAAAATTTACAACTGTGTGTATATGTGCTTTATTCGGCGTTACTGTACAGTACCTTGTGTATTTACCTTGTTAAACCCTCTTGACACAGGATTGCGCTGGACTTTCCTCGTGCCCTGTGCTAATTAGTACATCCTAAAAGTTCTCTGCGATCCTGCACTGGATAAACAGGTCACTGGATACACATACTTTCATAATGACTTTAAATCCTGGATGGAGCTAAACAGCAGACAAGCAAAACCAAGTACCACATCTGTAGCCACACGCAGTTATATTTAACCAGTGTAAATGTGAACATATTTCATTTTACTTTTTGTTATCCTCTGAAATAAATTAAGAATTTGTTACAGCTGGAGTTAATACTTGATAATACTGTACAACTGTTGCCAAAGTTGAATTAATTAAACTATGGACATCACTAGACAATTACAGCATTCTTAGAAAATGAACAGTACTGAATTAAGTTATTGAAGCACTCAGTGAATCTCGTATTAACACGGGTGGTGAGGACCCCTTTCCGAATTGAGAGTAACGGTACGGGCTTCTTATTTGCTAGGCTAGTGCAGTCAGCTCTCCACATCTTCTGGGGCTTGCTTACAGGACCCCCTGCAGATATCCAGATCCGTGGGTGCTGATGTTCCTTATATTAAATCATGTCATATTTGCATGTAACCTATATCCGTCCTCCCGCATACTCAAAATCTCTAAATTACTTATAATATACAATGTAAATGCTATGTAAATAGCTGTCATACTGATTGACAAGAGAAAACAGTCTGTACATGTTCAGTACAGGTCTAACTACATAGTGCAGGTCAGTAACAAGATAACATTGTCTTTCTGTCAACACTTAAACATTGCTTTCATTGAATGACGTGACAGAGAAATACATCGAACAAAACAGAATATTTAAAATACAAATACTAATAGAAAATGTAATTATAAAGAAAAATTAATTTCATTTATTCCCTTTCTCTCTCCGGGAGGGAGGGTACAGCTGTCATGCCCACACATCACATCATTTGAGTAGATTCAGCACTGTGTACTCATTTTAAGTTTCGCTTTTTGGAGCTACCTGGATTTTCTTGTTTTTTATTATTTTCAGTCTGTGGTTGGTTGAATCTGCAGATGCAGAACCTACAGATATGTACGGCCAACTGTACACGTTGGTGTTGGGATCACCTGACTAAGCTGGGACCGAATGCCGTTCTTCATCCACACAAGCAGATGGCAGCAGAGAATGCTGACCCTGAACTGCTGAAACCTGAATGTCAAACTACGGGTGAAACGGATGGAAGAGAACGAATGTGGCAACGGTGCGTGTGGGCAGCACAAAATAAAATCCTAAACTGAAAAAGAGATTTAAAGCTGATTAGCCACCTTACACAGTGGAAAAGGGCTGCGTGTTTCTCTGGGTATTACAAGAACAAATTTCAAAATACATCAAAATCCCACCTAATATTTTATGTCAATATAAATATTAGCCTGCATAGTGTATGTCTCCTATACATTGAGTGCACACTGACAGATGCTCTTTGCGATACAAAGCGTGAACCTGTGAGTTAGAGATCAATTCATTGTTGACACACCACAACAATGAAATGTGTTCTCTGCATTTAACCCATATGTGACAACATGACATAGCAGGGGGCAGCTAATTCAGCGCCCGGGGAGCAGTGCTTGCTCAGGTAGTCTCAGTGGTTGGGGATTCAAACCTACAACCTTTCAATTACAAGTGCACGTCCCCAACCATTAAGCCACCGCCTGCCCACAGTGAGATACAGCTGCTCCTTGCAATCTAATGAAGATCTGCTGCTATATCCTGCTTATCATACGTCCCAAGTCCAGCCTTCCCTAACTGCCCTGTCACCCATGCTTAGAAAAGCTGGATGGTGACAGACTACGCCCTGAGGGCCCAAATCCAGGTTGAGTCATGCCAGGCAGAGAAGAATTCTCAGGAAGAGGCATTCTCATGGCGATAAACATTCTGAGAAAACATGCAGTGCCAGCTCAACCCTTTTTTGGGGGCATAACGTATGCTGTGCCAATATTTGATTGACCTAGTTGCTGGCCATCACCTTTCTTCCCATTCTGATCAATGGGGGCGCCCCCTGGTGGACGCTGGACCCTAGACAGCCATTTCATTCGCTTATGTCTTCGGCTAGTTCAGTAAACACGTGATTTAGAGGAAGAAAGCAGACACAAGGAGAGCTTGGGGATAGCAAACTCCACACTAGAGTGGGAATCCGTTCCCCAAGTCTACTGCTACCCATCTTCCACACGTGCCTTAATCATGAGTGTGTACAGAAATACATAGCTACAAAAATATATAAGGACGGTCTGTGAATGCAAACAGAAATAATGGCTATATAAGAACACCTTTTTAACATGTTTTTTATTTGCTTGTAAAATGGTTAAAAGAAAAGTTCCTAGAGGAATGGAGATGGTGTTTTTCTCACTGCCATTCCATAGATGACCACTAGGAGATGCTGCAGAGTCCACAAAGCCTGCTCTTATGGCTCCGTGCTGGCTTGTGCTCAGGGATGTTGTTGAAGAGCTCGTGCAGGGTAAAGATGCAGAACGATATCTGATCGTAAGGCGTCAGTGAGCCGCTCTCAAAGAGACAGGCGAACGCTCCAGCGAATGGAGATGCTGGTGCGGCTGGTTCCAGATAGGCCAGGTCTGAGTAGGCACTGGGGCCCTGGTATATAACCCAGGGCTGAGACCAGCTATTAGGGTCACAGGGGAAGGGGCTCAGGTGCACACCCAAGTCTCGCCGCCCACTGGGCCAGGTGGGGTGAGAATATACCACCCAGGTAGGGGCCAAGAAGTTCTGACCATAGCTAGAGGCTTCCTTGGACTTCCCAGGCTGGGAAGGTGCTGGGAAGCCCACCACACTGCCATGGCAACCGTGTGGAGGCTCTATGAGCTTCTGCACCAGTTGACTGTCCTGGAAGACAATGCCACCGTCCAGGCTGAGGGCTTGAACCCGGAACCCCAGCGGACTCCGTGCATTACAATAGAGCACATTTCCTCCATCCTGCTGGTCCACGGACACCACCTGGCACTCTACACTCTCCAGGGACGACACAGCCTCCCCGCGGCACCAGCTATGGCCGAGCGTGTCGCTGTGGAGACAAAAGGAGTGGGGTGTGGTCTGACACGCCTGTCCGAAGTGCCAGCGACGGCTGATATGGTAGGCGTATGCGGGCACCAGCAGGCGGCCCGACCTCAACTGGATCCCATGTCCTGGACCAAGAGCAAAGGTGGCCCAATCTGCCAAAAATGAGAAGACACAGATAAAACCAGATGAATGACACCTGCATCGATAGCGCAGAGGACAACAGCAAGCCGATAAATCATCAAAAAAACAACACAACTTCTCAAAGTTACAGTCAAGAGAAACCTAATATGGTCCTAGTATAGTCTCAGAGATGCTGATACAAAAAAATAGAGTCACACTTTGTCAAACGGACGTACACACCAGGGCTGGATGGGAAAAAATCACATTGTAATATCAGAAGACAAAAAAAGAGTTGAAAATGTACCCAAAATGAAATACAGCTAAACGGAACTGAGCTGCCAACAGACATAAAGCTGTACCAGAAGAAACCATCTCTATGGAATCCGAAACATTTCCATACAGCAGAAGACGAATGTCTTTCAGTGACCAGCTTTTGTTTGCTTCCGTTCTCCTCATCTTTGTTAAATTTCCCGCAAACACGCCACACTGTCTACGAGTGAGTCCAACAGGACGAGAATGATTATTATTGGCTCAGAAAGTGCGTGCAGAGCTCATGCAAAGAGAACAGCGGTAAATTTTAGAATGTTTTTTTTAACAATCTTAAAAGGGACTCAGGATTAAAATTGGCATGTCTTAGCGTAACTTACTAACAGTCTCGGCCGTGCTATCGCAGGTCTTGCGATCTGAAAAATGCATGAGTAACATGTAATAATCTGCCTCACACATGGCGCAGGCCTGGCACACACGTATACGTATGTCGTACCCTTAATGGCGTCTCCAATCACAGCCAAGGTCATATCCATAACAGAGCTCCATGTCTTCCCTCGGTCCTGGCTGGATACACAGCACAGGCGTGTCACGTTCTTCCCCGTGATCAACTGGAAAGACTCAGACGTATCGCCCAGCACAGCGATGAAGAATAGGAAGACAGTGCCAGTGAATCTATCGTAGATGGGACATGGGTTCATTGACCGGTAGCCCTCTAGCTGCGCTGAATCCAGAACCATCATGTCTTCCCACTGGGAAGAAGGAAGAATATAAATGACATCAATACTTATCAAGAGAAAGACTGACTACAACAATTCAAGAGGGAATTTCCAAAACTCGCTTCCAAAACTCGTTTTCTCGAGAAAATTTCTGTGGATTTACATGAATTTTAGAAATGAAAGAAAGTTCTCCTTTGGGTTACATGAGGATTGAGTTTTGGTTCCCTGCACTGGTGTTATACTGAGTGACTGTCAATCAGAAAGCAAGTTTGATCTGCTGCACCTCCACGCTGTTCGGATAGAAGGTACCCCGGCGTAGAACCAGAAGCTTCGCCTGGGTGTCAGCGGGGGTCACTCGCTGCTCACAGAAGGCAAGGAGGCAGGGGGGGCTGGGCAGGTACAGCAGGGCTGGCACCCTGTAGGTCACCCCATTCGGTTCCTTCTGGAACAGCACAGTGCGTGCTGGAAAATTCGGGGATCCCATCACCCTCTTCACGAGTCAGTCTATGGAACACGGAAGAGAGAGAGAAGGCAGACAGAACAATTCATTCATGGCTCATGCAATGTCCAGGCATTATAAAACTCTCAGACATCCACATTCAGACAAATTAGTTTCAAATTTTTTTGTCATATGTGTTTGGAAGAAATTTTTATGCCATAGATGCAGGGTAGGGGACAGATGCATGGGGGACAACGGGACAAACAACAGTGCAATTTGTGACAAGGCAGTGCAAGACAAATGATGTAATGGGGATAAAGATGTACAAATTGCTACAGAGGTAGTTCAGTACTGATAATATGCGGAGGTGGATTATTCACCACAGTGTGGAGTACAAACAGGCTGATGGACGGTTATCATGAAAGCTTTGGAGCACTACATTCACAGAGCAAACGATGTTACTTACAGATGTTGATTGTTCGGGGATTTCCAGAGGCTGCAGTGTGTGTGTTCGAATCCGTGTGTGTAGCCTGAGTGGGCAGCTCCACGGTTTGCAGAGACTTGATTGGCTTTGCCAGCCCACTTGGTGGGAGGGGGTGGGATGTGCATTGACCCAGAATTAGCTACACTCATCAGAAGCACAGTGACCGATGGATCAACTGCCATTGTGTGTCCAATAATTAGGGGGCAGCAGGGGGTGGAGAGGGAGACAGGAGAGAAAGAGTAGTATAGAGAATAGGGCAGAGCTGTGTTCTGCTTGAGCTACATCAGCACACTTTAAATACTGGAAAGCTTCTCTGCAACACGAACTATTGTATTTAAAACCATCTTGTTCGATGTGCTGGTCCTAGATCATACATGATCCAGTATGTGTTACTCTTTTTCTTTAAATTCAGGAAAGGAACCAGAGGAAGACTATGTACTCCTCACAAAGCTGACTAACAATTGAAGTAGAAATTGTCATGTTTAAAACAAGCAATATAATGCTTCACATTACAGTAGATAATATTACAATAAGTGGGTTTGCACTGTGTGTTGCATTTTTCACTGAGTGTCTATCTACACTTGTCCTTTGCTGCTCTGCAAAACCAAATTTACCCTTCGGGATTAAATTAATAAAGCCAGTAAGTCAATTTACCTACGTGATTATTGACTACTGGTCTATTATCAATCCTATACCTTTATGACTCTGCAAGTCCTCGAGATCTGTGCTTTGAAAGGTTTTTGAACGGTTTTCTTTAAGTAAGCAAAGTGTCCTGTCCATGAAACATGCTTAATAGTACTGAATATACGGAAAAGGACCGTTTCGGAGCAGCTGCGAGGCCATGCACACGAACAATTCGACTCGAAGTGCAGTCGCGTTATTTAAACGTCATAATGACGCGACACCGCCGCGATGTTGTGACTTCATCACAATAGCGCGCTGCTGACTTGTGTCGGTTACGGTTCCCACGTGTTATACGGTAAGTTAACGTCTGCTATTTGATATTTTATATTATATTAATTTATGCATAGCATGCTGTATAAATCCAAGGTGTGCCTGTATGCATGTCTGTGTGTTTTACCAGACAGTTAATCGCGGCACTCCAGAGAAAAACTTAGGCAGCTATGGTAAATAAAATGCTGTAAGTAAATAATTCTAGACTCCTTATCTTGATCAAAACTGCATGTTTTAGCTCGTTTAGCTAAGTAGGTTACGTTTGAATAACTGTCGTAAACTAATTATTGATGTTTTGTTGGATGGCTGCCATAAAAATACCTTGTTAGCATGAGTGATATGTAGCGTACGTTTGTGTATCAGGGTACTTTAATGATTCTGTGTTTGCCATATATGATTTTGTACTGGATAAGCAGTTAGATGATGGATGAATGGATAACTTGTACTAATTCGTATCGTGTTTCAGTAAAGTTCATTGTTAAATAAAGTGTTTGTGTGCTAACTTAACTGGCTAATAACAATAACTCGGTAATTGCACGTTTTGAAACGCATTTCGCAATGCTTGCAGATATCCGATTTTAGATTTGCTGACCTAAAAATGTATGCAATTACTGAATACAAGGGGTGACACCTCTAAACAAGATAATACAGTGCAGTAGTTAGTATCAGGGTTGCCAACTTTGGTGAACTGGCTGGAATGAAACTTTAATAGCTAATTTTAGGTTTATAATGGAATAATATAGATTTGCCAAAAGATTTCTTGCATGAGTCAGAAATCGTGAGTGTCACTCCAGATGCATAAAAGTTGGCAACTTTGTACTGTATTGTTCGAAAGCCTGGTAATCCGAGTTTCAATATCGTAATCCTAATCATGCAATTCTTTTGGGTTGGGGTGGCACTGGTGATGATCAGCATGGCGAGACAGTGGGCTGGGGGTCACTCTGGAACTGTGCTCTGCGTGGGTGCCACGGGGGGACCTGATGGACTCCTGGCTTCTGGAGGTGAAGGCGGCGAGGTGACGATCTGGTCGCAGGACGGAGGTCGGCTGAGCACAGTCCGCTTGCAGGGACAGGACGACGTGACCTGCCTGGTGTTCTCATCCACGTCGCCAGGCGCCCTGTACGCATCCCATGGCGGCACCGTCAGCACGCTGGACCCACGGGATCTTAAAGCTCCAGTGTCCGAGTTGCGTGTGGGGGAGGACGAGATCAACGCCCTGTCATTGAACGATGCAGGCGCTCTGCTGGCGGCGGCCGACGACTCTGGCTCAGTGTGCGTGGTGGATCTGGCGGGGCACCGGATCAGTAGGACGCTGCGTCGGCACACCAACATCTGCTCATCGCTGGCCTTCAGGCCCAAACGGCCCGATAGCCTGGTGTCTGCAGGCCTCGACATGCAGGTGAGACATAGAAGCATGCGGCAACACAGAGGGATTAGTTACCAGTTAATCCCATAGAAAATCAACGTGTTACATTATGTCATTATGCTCAGTGTCATTGCCGTGGGCATATCATGCGGGGCGTCTGGCCACAAACAGTCACCACAATAAAGACTAAATTTACTGTTGAGTAGCAGTAGGGTTGCCTAGAGCACTGGGGCAGCAAGGAGCTGGTGATTAAATGTCCTTCAGGGTAGTGCTTTGTGCAGAAGGTACATAACGTCTGTTAATGACAGGCTTTTGCTATTAATCTGTTCGAAGAGGAGCCTTCTTCACCAGCTGGCGTTTAGGCGTCTGGAAGCTTGTCACAGGTAGAACCTCATAGCTGGTACCAGTGGCAGGATTTTACGACATAATGGAAGAGTAATGTGACTGACAGCTCTGTGGGGAGGCCATTTTCCTGATCTGATCTCTAATAGTTTTGATTTTTAATCTGTGAGGCATCTAGAAGCTTCATATGTTGTGAAGCTTATGATGGTACAAGACATCGGGTGAATTTGTCTTTGCGATTGGATTGGTGGGAGTTGTGATTGACAGAGCTGTTGGTCCATTCGCAGGTGATGCTGTGGAACGTGAACAAGGCCCGCCCCCTTTGGACAATTAACCTGCAGGACACAGAGGAGGACAGGGCGCTGTCACACACATCCGGCCAGCTTCTGAACCCACCACTGGCGCACTGCATCTCCGTGGCAAGCTGTGGAAACATAGTGGCCTGCGCTGCAGAAGATGGGCGTGTGCACCTTCTCCGGGTGGGCGCTGGGTCACGCCCCGAGTCGATGGGAGCCCTGCACGCACACAGCCTGGCCGTATCTCAGGCTCACTTCATGAACTTCCTCTCCCATCCCTACTGGCTGGCCACAGGTGGCAATGATGCACAGGTGTCACTTTGGGACCTCGGTGAGGCTGTGGGGGGCGCTGCTAGCACACAGCCCCCCCGCAGGAAGCGCAGGGGACGACAGGGAGCTGCAGCCAAGGCCGAGGCCCAGGTGGACAGACCTGAGGAGAAGGCAGGTGGCAGCACTGAGAGGGCCCCGGCGTCGAGCCCAGGGCCCCGACTTAGCTTTGACCATGGGGATAAGGTGAACTGGCTGTGCCCTGCTACGCTTAAGGGGGAAGCCTGCCTCCTGGTGGCTGATCAGAGCAGTACTATTACTGTGTACTCACTGTCTGGGCTATGAGCTGAGCAGGCCATTGGGGTCACCCTCTGACCCCATCAGCTTTATTTTTGTATGGCTTGGACTCCTTACTCTGCATGCCCTGTGTGTGTGTGTGTGTGTGTGTGTGTGTGTGGATCTTTGCCAGAAAGAAACGCTTTGTGTACAGTCTCTGTTGTAATCAGTGGAATAAAGATGAAATTGAGTCCTGTTTGCCTTAGCGGACCATCTGTGTGTGAGTTAATTGGGGGGGGGGGGCTTCTCATCTGATGACCAGTTTAATTTCCTGGAGGGGGTCTTAAGCTGAACTCTGTTGGACTTCTGTGGTCCTGGGTGCCGAATAAGGGGCGCGCCTCAAACTCACAAGGACAGAGATGGTGCTATATCAGCGGGACATTCCAGAAGGTTTGTTTAGCAACTGACCCAGGTAGGTTAACCTGAGGTTTTACCTTCCAGAAGCCTGGAATACAACTAGTACAGGTCAGCTAAGCAAACTGATGAACACTGGAACTGGTGGTGGAACTTTGAGTCGGGTAGCCGGGGTGGGATCAGAGGTCAATTTGGGGAATGTTTAAGGTACCTAAAAGCTATAGCTCTACATTGCTTATAATTCAGGCAGTGGTGGAATTATCAAATACACAGTTAATATACCAATTACTTGCGGTTAAGGTAACAAGTTTACACTAAATCCAAGATTCCCAAACGTCTGCAGAACACATGTTTACCTCAGCAGTGCAGTGAGTTCATTCTTTATCGGTATATAAAGAGTTTTTTAAATCAAAGTCTGGTTTAACCAAAATGCAAAAATGACTGGGGGCCACGGCCTCCCCCTTGCCACTCCCCGATCCGCGTATGGGTGTATTGCCCATTTTATTGCCAGATGGACCTTATTGCATAATATATGAGATGTTGCATGTATTTGTAAAAAAACTTTGCCGATATATATGCCAGCTTTTTGTGGTGTTTAGTGGCTATGATCTTGTAGGTTAAAGAATCACAGATTAATCTATATTCACATAAAAAGAGGAAAACAATGTAAGAGTTATTGCAATAAGCGGTTTAAGCATAATGATGTCATACCTCAGGATTCCCATGTGTCACTGGCTGTCTGCTGCACATTCCTATCACCGCTCTTTCCGACAACGAGGAATATTATGGAAATAAGAAACCAGTGTGTAGGTAAAGACAGAACATGGCCTTCCAGTTAAAATCTACATTTCACAATATAATACTGTAACTGAGGCAATATGTGATGTTATCCATCTTAACATAAATGCTGAATCCAAAGGGCTTGGCCATGACTCGTGACTTTACTAGACGTCTACATTGAGCAACAGATCTGAACTGGTTATGTCACTTTTGGAAGGATTTTCTTTCCAGCTGTAGTTAAACTTCATGCGATTTACAGTGTGATAGTTTCCTTGTTGTAGATGGAAGGTACCTCTGCTGGCCCCCACTGCGGACTCCCTGAGGAAGCCCGCACTGCAGTCACAGTGCAGAGGCAGCGCTAGCTATTGATTATGGATTTTTAAGCTCAAATTAGCAGCGACTGGCCAATCATTTAACCTCCAGTGCCGAAATCCTAATTGGCTGTTTTTGAATCATTTTGGCCAGTCAGCTCAGAATTGAAGGATAAGCTTAGGGTTTGTTAAACCTGCTTTCTGGAATACCTCACAATTCCCTTCTTAAGACTGTAGGTGGGAATCTGTATTGCTACTTTGACCCCAGGCTTCCCTCACTTGTTTTGGACAAAAGCAGCTCCTAAATAAACAAATGAAAGCCTGGAGATTAAATACCAGTTTTCGCTCGAGTCTCTACAAGCCCTCTTTCACTGGGAAAATAACCCATTAGTTTAATAAACTCTCTGATTTCCCCAAAAGACGTGACTGCACTTTGCAGACAATAAGTGATCTTTGGGAATTATGTAACTCGCACAGAACATGTTAGGTGCTTTGCAGCATCTGTTGCATTTGTTTAAAGGCTGCTTTTATCCATGTACGTTTTTTTTGAGAAGCCAGGGTCAGACAGTCCCTGGAACAATTGGGGGCTAAGAGCCCAGTGGTGAAATCACTCTAGAAAACCAGGGATTTGAACCAGCAACCTCCCGTTAAAAGGCACACCTCTCCTCCTTAGGGCCAATACAGTACAGCTCTCACACAGAGATGTCCACTGTGCTCTGGCCTGTCATAGCCATCCACGAATAACCCTTCCTCTATCTCTGCCTTGCATGTACAGATGTGCGTGTGAGCAGCGTGCAGAACAGGCACCTCTTTGTTCAGGTGTGCGTGTGGGCGGAGCTGATTCATCAGACTACCAGTAAGGTGTTGGCCCCAAAATCTCGGGGGTTTGTTCTTTGAAGTGAAACAATGGTGTTCGCTCAGAGCCTTTTCCTGGTCCCCTCTCATTGGGGACAGTTTTTGGAGTGTATAGGGTTACAGTGTCCTTGGAAAATGACATGAGTATTGAGGAGAAGATTCCCTTTCAGGTAGGATGGGGACAGTCCTGGTTTTGTCCTTTTTATAGGGGTGTGGGTGTGGGTTTCCTTTCACAGTACAAAGACATGTACCTCGTGTGTGTATGTGCCCTGCGATGGACAGGCATCACACCTAAGATCTACCCCTGTCTTGCGCTCTATACTATCTGGGGTAGGCTCCAGACTCCCCAGTGGCCCTGACCAGAATAAACGGTTTGAGGTTGGATGGATGAACAGGTTATATCCTGCACAACCTAGGAGATGTTAAACTTTCCTTCCAGTTCTTGAGTCGAACAGTATCTGGTGCTTAGCCCGGAGAATGTCTTTTAAAGTAACATGGGATCAATGATTGTGAAACTTGTTTGTTCTGAGTATAAAAAAAAAAACACGGTTTCGCTTAAAACATTATGAACCTAAGCCCTGTAAACCCCCAGCTACACCCATGCACTACGCACTCCCACGTAGGAAGAGGGTGGAGATGTGCACCATCTTTCTTTCTGTGATGCACCTTCAGTGGCACATGGGACCCACCCACTGTGTTATGAGTCACGTCGATTTGTTGATTCAGCTGGTCCCAGTGGCTTCTTGACAGTCCTGCTCAGTTGCTCCTTCAGGATAACTTGGTGTAGGGACAGAAATTCTATCTATGCCCATGTCTAGGTGGTGTGGTCTTGGCGCACTGCATCTGGGTGGTCCTTCACAATTAGGGAGGGCCTTATTTTAGAAAGCTAGGAGAGGGCAAAAACATGGACCGTTTTGGGGGGGTCCACAAGGACCCCGAGGTTGAGAAACACTGTTCTAGAGAGATGAGGGCCCACAGAGTACAGCGTTTCCAGGTTCTGGTTTGCTCATTTGAACCCCTTTGTTACTGGCCTTAATATTTTAGTTCATGTCTGCTGGGGAAGAGGTCAGTGGATCCTGAGCCATAGTACTGAGGTCTCCTCTGCTCATCCTCTGAATGGGTCCGTTACCCTTTTTTGACCCCGGTTAAGAAAGTGTGAGAAAGTGGTTCAAAGCTATTGAAACTGGCTATAGTCTCAGGTGACTCCCATCATGAGGAGATCACAATTTGCTAGTAGGACAAGTGCCCCTTTGTTTTGTGTTATGCCATCCTGCCAGCCACCTGCCCCGGCACTGCGTGTGAAACCACATCCATCCCGTATTGTCGTCTCAGCTCGGTGACGCACTGTGGCAACCACCTCCCCACCACGGGGTGCAAGAAATACTACCTGTTTCCGTAACCGGAGTCCAGCTCCACATTGTAGTTCTGAGGCTGAAGTTGTCACAGATCCTGTCCAGTGATGGGTGTGGAGTGTTGGCCAACCTGTAGCATCGGCGGCATATAAAAGATTCGACTGGGCTGAAATCCAAAGGCAAAAAAAAAAAGATTATTTATAATTATGGCCGTCCGTCCCCCCCTCCACACCCCAACCCCCAACATGACGTCAAGAAACCTGCTATAAACTCAACGGTCTGCTGGCTCTGAGCAACTCATTGAGGACATCCACCATGAACCCACTCCACTGCACTTTGCTCCTTGGGATCCTTGGTAAGTAGGACCAGCAGAACCGAGTCCAGGACATCTGACCATGAACACTCAAGAACTTGACGTGTTTGCCAAGTTAGTTATCATTTGTAGATTGATTATTATTAATCTTAGCTTATGGAGGTATGCTATGCCACTACACTCAAGTGTTTGGAAAGACCATTCAGAGTTTGATATGTGATCATAGGCAGGTAGGTTAACAGATCTTTTCTTGTCTTAGTTCAGACTATTGTACCTCATGAGAGCGGCATCTCAAATGGGTACAAAATGGATAAAATCAGATGGTGTGTGACATCTACGCAAGAGCATAAAAAGTGCGAGAACCTGAAATCCATGGTGTCCAAGTTTCTCTGCGTGCTAAGGAACGACACAGCGGCCTGCATCAATGCCATCAAGGTGAAGGTCACCTCCCCCACTACATGTTCTGTTGCTGTCTCCTAAGAGCAGGTGCACAGTACTTTTCCTTCTTTGAAGACCCTATTTCGATGTCCACTGTCCTCCACAGGCTGGTCAAGCAGACGCCATCACCCTGGACGGAGGAGATATATATAAAGCTGGCCAACTTCCAAGGGGCCTGAAGCCCATCATTGCAGAGGATTATGGGAAAGGTATGGACAGAAAACATGAAAAACATGAAATCGCACAGAGCGAATGAACTGATGATGCCGGAGAGAGCACATGCGAGAGATGTGATATCAGCGACTGACATGGCCATTCTCACCCCTGCCGTAGACTCAGACACCTGCTACTACGCAGTTGCCATAGCGAAGAATGGGACCGGTTTTGGATTCACTGAGCTGAAGGGCTTGAATTCCTGCCACACAGGCCTCGGAAATTCTGCAGGGTGGAATATCCCAATTGGGACTTTGGTGGAGATGGGGCAGATCCAGTGGATTGCCTCAGAGAACAGGACAATTGAACAAGGTAATGTATTGTAATGGGGGGAGGGACCGACGGACAGACGGATGGACAGACAGGCAATCTAACTAATCTTGAAGGAAACTGAAGGTTTACAGTATCACAGCACATATTTATATCAGTAAAAACGTATTTAGACAATAAATTACAATAAATGGACCAGTGCTGAGTAGATAGTGGGAATCAAACACCTCATTTTTGTGTTTGTTTGTGGTACGGCTCCTGTTTAAGACCCTTTATGGCAGAAATGTGCACATGTCCATCTTTGTGCTCCACAGCTGTGTCTGAGTTCTTCAATGCCAGCTGTGTCCCCGGGGCTGTGGGGTACCCCAGCCTGTGCAAGCAGTGCATCGGTAGCTGCTCATACTCCCACACCGAAGGTTACTACGACTATGGCGGTGCCTTCAGGTGCATACTCCCTCAGCAGTGCATATTCCCCCGTAGTGCATACTCCCTCAGCAGTGCATACTCCCTCAGCAGTGCATACTCCCTCAGCAGTGCATATTCCCCCGTAGTGCATACTCCCTCAGCAGTGCATATTCCCCCACAGTGCATACTCCCTCAGCACTGCATATTCCCCCGTAGTGCATACTCCCCCAGCGGTGCATATTCCCCAGCAGTGCATATTCCCCCGCAGGGCCTACTCCCCCCGCAGTGCATATTCCCCCGCAGAGCCGACTCCCCCAGCAGCGCATA
>JAODJX010000039.1:816591-834361 GCA_026776945.1 Isichthys henryi | reverse complement strand
ATCCTGGGTTGTTCCCTGCCTCGTGCCCATTGCTTCCGGGATAGGCTCCGGACCCCCCGCGACCCGGTAGGATAAGCAGTTTGGAAAATGGATGGATGGATGGATGGATGATCACAAAATCAACGCAACCTTGATATAATTTTAATATACCTACATATACCAACATTTATTTAAGGTGATGCCAATTACACTACACAAAAACTGTATTTCATTGTACCTTTTTTTTATTTATTATAAATGCCAAGTTTGTGAGAAAGACCCAGATGGTGAAATGTCTTTACTGATCCTCTCTACCTCCCCAGATCTGGAACGAGCCTGTAGCTTCCACAGCTGTCAGAATGCATAGAGTGCAGCCAGGCAGCCTGTGATTATCGGTTGGCTCTTTGAGGACAGCAGTTGGACCATAACATCTGCCTTTATTTTCTGCTAGCAGCTATATTTATCTTTAGAAATAAATGCAATCTTTTTGGTAAAGCAGTTTTTTCGTTTTGGTTTTTATTAAATCTTAACATACAGACTGCATTTGACACACACGGGCTGTGACTTGTAACACAAACTTCCGGAAACAGCCTCTTGCTTGACTACCTGCTGTGGGCACAGAACAGACAGTCAGTAGTTCTGTAAAACGAAGACAGGGAGAGGAACCCGGACATTTAAGCCACAACACAGACCCTAAGACATTCTCCTCTCCTTGTGCCATCACAGCCAAAATAGCAGAGAGGGCACTGAACCTGCCTCTCCCGCACTATACATTTTGACAAGTGTTTCCATCGTGGGATAAAATTTATTCCCAAAACACAACATTTAAGGTGTGTAACGTAGCTAAGAATAAACATTAAATACTCCTCATACACATGTTGGAGAAGAAGGGAAAAACTACGCTTGTAGAGAGTGAGGAGCATAAATATAAATGTCCAGATTGTCCTGTTTATTTCTCACAGATGAAAGCAAGTAGAAGTATAGATCCGTCAAAGGTGGTGAAGAGGAATCACTTAGAATTCATCTGTAGGGTTAATACTGGGTGATGAAAACTAAGCAAGCTGCTGTTTTAACATGGTACCAATGTAAACTGAAAACAGCTCAGGAAAGCTGCCAGGACATGACTTAAAAGGTAAAAGGAAGCAGGTGACATTTTCTTCACGCATTCAAATATTGATGTTTTCAGTCTAGGTTCCCATTTTACCTAGACTCTCTAACCCTTCCTGTATGAGACAGTGACCAAAAAAAAAAAATACTACATTCGAGCTGCGAATCTAAATGGAGAGGGAAATGTCATAAAAAAAAAAAAAGTAACTTAGCACACAGACCGTGTCATCATGATGCGGTCACAGCCCCCCATCCTCCACTCACTCACACACTCTCTCTCTCCCTGTCCACCTGCATCACGCCACCCTAGTCAGGCACATCTCCAGGGCCTCGATATCAGCCTCAGTCTCCTCTGCCTCGCTGCCCAGGGCGCTGCACTCCACAAACTCCACATGCATGGGTAGCTGGGAGAATTCAAAGTCCTTGGCCTTCTTGCCCAGAGGCACGCTGGTGCCCCCAGAGGACTCATCCTGGGAGCTCAGGGCCGCTGATCGCGTCACTCGCAGGGTGTTCCTGAGGCAGACAGGGGGCACAAACACCATGACACAGGGGAAACATGCTTCAAACATATGCATTAGACAGGCATGATTACTGAGGTACTCACAGCTCCTTCTCCAGCTGCTGTCGAATCAGCTTTGATGACTTAGCCATTGTAATGTCTGAAGTAGGCAGAGGAATCATGGTTATCTTCATTACCATCGTCATCACCATCCATCTGACCCAGTCTTGGGCCAAGCACATTCACGAGGACCTACCTTGCTTATTGCAAGCTACCAGGAGTGTAGGCGCACTCTTCACCACCACGGAATCTGTCAGCAGGGAGTACAGGAGCTCAGCTACGTCACGCACCTCCTTTTGGAAGATGGCGCTGTCCACCACGAACACGATGGCCCTTTGAACAGGACGTCCTTGTTCAGACACTCACTTCTCGTACAAGTCTGGAGCCACCATTTACCAGAGGGGCAAGCCGACAGCCTTACCTGGCCATGGATTTGAACTTCTCTATGAACTGCGGGCGTAGGCTCTCATGCCCAGGTAGATCAATCAAAGTCCAGCTTCTCGCCTGATGTCAAAGGCAAAGCAGGCTCTACATCGAACAGACTGACTGGCCACCCAAACATATCCCCAGCTACCGAGGATTAATGCAACCAAACGATCCATCTTTTTAATTTCATTAGGGTGCCCTTTGTGAGAACACAGTATATCATATCATTATAATATTTGACATACTAATATTACAGGCTGTCTAGACACCTTACCCTGTCGTTTTTTGCTTTGTAAATAGCACTGCTCTCTGTGATGGATGTCTGAGTCCTTTTAAACTTTCCAGATAGCAGCTGTAATACAAAAATCATGCAACAATTAATCCATGACGAGCTCGACTCTATAATATGATTCTTCTGAAAATGCAACCGATTCCACAAAACTGGAAGGTTATATGTTTGCTATTTAAACATCTAGTCCGTCTTAATACGACCATTCTGTTTTGCACACTGCAGTAAAATTCAATATAAGATGGAAAATTTCTCGGGAATAAACAGGTACCCGGCTGAACAGAAGTGTCTTCCCGGAGTCGCATAGTCCGATCAGCAGAATCGCATTTCTGGTGGATTTTCTACTCCAGAAGACCTGAAAAAATACTGACAGGCACAGCAGCGTTAGCCCTGGTAACCATATGGGACTCGTGTTCGCTGCCTGCCATCACGCCTCAGGTCAGTTTAGCTGACAGATACAGAAAGATGAATAGCGCGGTTATAACTTAAGTTTCCTCACAACACAGCCTGCACGTAACTGAGCTGCAGAGATGCACCGAGGCTTTTGCCTTAACTCACCTATCGTGAAAAGAAGAACGATCACCGCGACAACTAATCCGAGAAGGACCGCTGGGTCCTGAGCAGGTAGCTCCTTCAAAAAGGAGTCTAAATAAGAAAATTCTGACTGAACAACAGCTTTCTCCTCCATATTGACAACAGCTTCCGCTCAAAACGGCGGTGGGTAGTCACACCAAAAACGATTGAAAGGGACACGTGTGCCTCCCAGTGGACATGCGCAGTTACTCCTCAAAACAGATACGCACGTTTCCGCTCCAACTGTACATGCGCAAAGTGATTTTTAGCACGTGGTCGCAGTGGGGCAGGCCGACGGGAGTGAAATCTGGCAACCCAAGTGTCAAGTCAGTGCGGTCATATATGCTTTGGCCCACAATGTTCAATGCTGCTGTGAAAATGCCTTCCAGTAAATTTTACTGGATTTACTGAACATTTTCGAGATATGGGAATTTGTCAGTCTAGTCTTTGTTTCAAGAACACAAAGCCAAATATCATCTCATTTTTATGGACGCTTTATTTGTGGATCAAATGTATGATATAGTACAGTGCATAAGCACATGACGTTAGACCGCTGTAGTATATATGTCATTTCTAATAAATATAGAGATGTCTGCTATAAATTGCTACATAGCTGTTACACAGCAAAACTCTCTTACATCTATTCTGGAAGTACCCTTTTCTTACTGTCAGAACAATCACACGAGTTAAAAACTGAAAAATTACTCTGAGTACGTGTACAATATCAGGCGTTTTCGTTTTGCACCCTTAAAAGTCTTTGGACCTCGGCGAGCCACCGTAGACATAGTCGGCGCCGCTAATCTGCGTCACGGAGATTCTGCTGGACAGCCGCAAACATGGAAGAAGCGAAAAAAGACAAAGATAAACAACCCGAAAAAATGGAGGAGACTGGACAGCTCGCCGGGAAAGATAAGGAAAAGAAAGAGGAGCAGGAGTTGGTAAGCAAAGGCGATTTGTCCGTACATATTCAGAAAATCAATGAAAGACCTGCGCGTTACCCCGAGTCACTGTCATCTGCGAAGTCGGATTAACAGGCCAAGCCGTCCATTTATGATCACTAAAACTGTTATTTGTGATTCTCGAGCTGTTAAAAATTCTGCTCTGCCCACAATGTAAACCTAGATAAAACGTATGGGAATACGTGGTTTTATAGCTGCTGATAAGGTTAGCGAAACCTTGGTGCTCAGTACAGTAGAATGAAAGATGGTGATTGACCGTGTAGACTCTTTGTGACATCAATGAAGTGTCATTAGTATGTAACAACTGCCGTTTGTACTGTAAATATAACTCCCAAAACGAGAATTCCTACGAATTTCTTTCGGAAAAGAAATTCATTTAGTAACATCTGCCAATAACGCTTTTCCCCTATCAGTCTGAAGAAGACAAACAGCTTCAAGAGGAGCTGGAGCTGATGGTGGAGAGACTTAGTGTAAGTACTTATGTGGATATTTAGCTGTTGGGGGGGGAAAAGTGAAAGTCCTGCGTGAGACATCTTGACAAATCTGTCAAATGGGACTGGTGCTGTTTGATCACTCATGACCCTGCCTTCTGTAACCCTTTACTGTTCCTGGGTTTAGGAGGAGGACACTTCCCTGCACCAGTCAGCCCTGGAGGAGCTGCGCAGACACATCCGCTCCTCCACCACCTCCATGACATCAGTCCCCAAGCCACTGAAGTTCCTGCGACCGCACTACAGCAAGTTGAAGGAGATCTACCAGGGCATGTCCGATGGGGACAAGAAGGTCAGGAATCACCACAAGTCCTTACTGTCATGGTACCAGTCAGCATGAGTTCTTAATTTCACAGTCAGGAGTCAGTGCAAGTCCTTACTGCTGCCATCAAGAGTACCCCGGAATCCTTACTGTTGTGGTTAGGAGTCACCGTGAGTCTGTACTTTCATGGTCAGGAGTCACCGTGAGTCTGTACTTTCATGGTCAGGAGTCACCGTGAGTCCGTACTTTCATGGTCAGGAGTCACCGTGAGTCCTTACTGTCTCAGTCAGGAGTCAGACAGGGTCCGCACTGTCTCAGTCAGGAGCAGTGTTAATTTTGTTGATGAAAACTTTTCATCATAGTTATCGTCAACAACCTTTATTTTCAGACTAAAACGATACAATAACTAAATAAAAATGATTTGGCGAGGCCTAAGACTGACGAAGTTTATTGACAATTTCGTCAACGAATAAAAACGAGACGATCAGACCTAATGTAATACAGGTGTATTCAACTAAAATTTAGAGAGATCCGGTTAGAGAAAATTCCTAATGTCTGACTATTTAGTGTGACTGTCGATATGTATGTTTTCTCATTTACTAAATAAAAGTAGGGCTGCATTTCAAAATAAGAGAAAATAAATAAAATGTGAAAATTGTGCATGTTTAAATAAAGTGCTTAACTTAAGCTGTGATACCATAATATAGTAGTTTTTATGTCGTATATTTTAGTGTTCATGGATTTAAGTATTGGTTTCCATAATCCCACACTGGTAATAATTAAAGTCTCATTTTAATATAAATACATGCGACCCTATCACGTTAATCGCTATTAGAGTAGGATATGGTCTTATTATTTGGAAAAGATATAAAACGTGACGTCGTGTTTTTCTCATATTAGCTTTCTATTTGTCGGAGTAACAACGCAAACGGAATGACGAGCCGTTTCAGGCAAAAACAGCACATTTTACTTTTCAATTCAAATAAAACGCGGGGTTGCCAACTTCTGCAAGCTGGCTGGAGTGAGATTTCCAATTCAAGATGTCTGCACACGTATGTAACGGTTCTTACCTTATAAATAGTTTGCTTTTGTATTTAACCATGTAAATACACTTTTGATGTAGCTAATTTTAAGTTTATAATGGAATAATATACATTTTCCGTAAGATTTCCAGCGTGAGTCTGAAAGCGTGAGCGTCATGCCAGATGCTTGAGATTTGGCAACCCTGAAGACGTACATTTTTTGTTTCATCAGAGTTGATTTATATAATAACATTACTTTATACAGTTGTCAAAAAGCGGAGACTTCAACGAACATGAAATCACCAATAAACTACGTCTAGAAATACTTCTTTTAATATTTCTATTTTAATATTCAGTGAGAGCAGGCCTGGTTGCATTACAGCCTGTGCAGTTTGTCTTTGAAGTGATTTTATTTTTGCACTAATGGCACTGCTGATTTTACAGTACTCAGTTTCTGGGTAAATAAACATATGTTTGTGTTTCAAATAAGAGTGACATCTGTGTATTTGTGTACTGCACAGTCAGACCTTAACACCATTCCTTAACATTGGTTATGTTTCATCTTGGTGAACATGACGACTTTCAGAAATCAAAGGGAAACTTTAAACATTACACTTTGCACTTTTAATTTTAGTCAACTAAATCAACCATAGTTTTAGTCAACTGTAATCATATAATTAGTCAAGTAAAACTAAGATAATTTAGATGACTAAATTATGACTGAAACTAAATTACATTGTAGTCAAAAGACTATGGCTAAATGAAAATTTGCTGCCAAAATTAACACTGGTCAGGAGTCACCCCAAACCCTTACTGATATGGTCACAAGGTTGCTCAAGTCCTTACTGCTGTCATCACTTTCCCCTTTTTGTACCAGCGTTTCTGCGCAGATGTAGTGTCTGTTCTCGCCATGACGATGAGCGGGGACCGTGAGTGTCTGAAGTATCGCCTGCTGGGCTCACAGGAAAAGCTGGACTCCTGGGGACATGAATATGTGAGGTAGGCAAGTGGAGGCCCTGCTGACATGGGGCTGGACTCCCATACTTAAGGGGTCCTTGCCTGAGCTTTCAGCCATATTAAGACTGATCAGTAATTGAGTTTCAAAGCTGAATATAGAATCGGGCACTAATGATAACAAATAAATTAAATCTGTTCATTATGTCATTAAAACTGCACTACTAATAACTGCCCAAGTGTCTCAATATTGGAAAAAATATCTAGTTTTGCCAGTAACAGGGCACAGCTTTTACAAATGAATCAGGAATAAAGTTAAAGGTCACAGTTTAGTTAACAGCTCAGTTAATTAGCATTGCAGGTGGCCTCCGTTGGTCCTTTAACATCTGGTTGTGTTGCGTTTCAGACATTTAGCAGGAGAAGTAGCCAAGGAGTGGCAGGAAGTGGAGGAGAGCGACACAGCCCAGCAGGAGGTGCTGATGAAGCTGGTTAAGGAGATTGTGCCCTATAACATGGCCCACAATGCCGAGCACGAAGCTTGTGACCTCCTGATGGAGATCGAGCGGCTGGACATGCTGAAGCAGTACATCGACGAAAACGCTTACGCCAAGGTCTGCCTCTACCTGACCAGGTGAGAGTCTGCAGTCTAGAAAAGCCTAGCCGACAGAGAGCACGTCCCTGCCCCGTGTGTGTCTCTGTGACGCCATCTTTGGTCTATCTCCACAGCTGCGTGAGCTACGTCCCTGAGCCAGAGAACTCGGCTCTGCTCAAGTGTGCCCTCAACATCTTCCGCAAATTTGGCCGCTACCCAGAGGCTCTGCGCCTGGCCCTGATGCTCAATGACGTCGAGCTGGTGGAGGACATCTTTGTTTCCTGCAAGGACATGTGAGGGACTCTGCTGCACCCTCTTCACCAGGGGTGGGCAGTCTTATCCAGAAAAGGCCGACATGAATGCGGGTTTTTGCCATAACTCCATAATTAGATTACTCAATAGAGGACTGATTGGCTGAAGAGTCCTCACACCTGGGTTTGAACAGCTGACCTAAAGGTCATCTCAAAAATTTGCATATGCACCGGCCAATTGCGGATGAGATCGGCCACCCCTGCTCTGCACACATACGCCATTGATTGCTGCTCTGCAAGGGGTAACCGTACGCCTGCTCCCATAGTGTCGTCCAGAAGGAGATGGCTTTCATGCTGGGCAGACATGGTATGTTCCTGGAGCTGAACGAAGACGTGGAGGACTATGAGGATCTGACCGAGATAATGTCCAACGTCCAGCTGAACAGCAATTTCCTTGCTTTAGCCAGAGAGGTGTGCTGGGATTCAGTAGAATCCGTATCATCACAGATTCGTAGTGACTTGTTCTGCATTTTTCAGACATTTTCATCTTTCATTGTAGTTGGATATCATGGAACCCAAAGTCCCTGATGATATCTACAAAACCCATTTGGAGAATAACAGTAAGTGTTCCTAAAGACCTTTCCGTCTCCAACTTGTAAAACTCTGCTTTTGCCAATGCCCTGAGCCTCTCTCTCTTGTCAGGGTTCGGGGGCAGCGGCTCCCAGGTGGACTCTGCCCGGATGAATCTGGCCTCCTCCTTCGTCAACGGCTTTGTGAACGCAGCGTTCGGACAGGACAAGCTTCTCACGGATGACGGGAACAAGTGGCTCTACAAGAACAAAGACCATGGTGCGTTGCGTGTGTATTTGTATGTTGGATCTTTGCCTGAGAGCTACCTGACTGTCCTGGGTTCTGAAGCTGTTACATGTCATGTGTTCAGGTATGCTGAGTGCCGCTGCCTCCCTGGGCATGATTCTCCTGTGGGATGTGGACGGTGGTCTGACGCAGATCGATAAGTACCTATACTCGTCGGAGGACTACATTAAGGTGCGGCTCGCGGCCTCAGCTACCTAGCATGAAAGTGCTGCAGTCTGCATCTGTCTGCATCTTAAAATCTATCTCGTGTTTCCTGCAGTCAGGCGCCCTGTTGGCCTGTGGCATCGTGAACTCGGGCGTCAGGAATGAGTGCGACCCTGCCCTTGCCCTCCTGTCCGACTACGTCCTGCACAACAGCAATGTCATGCGGATCGGAGCCATCTTCGGGTAAGGTGGTCGGGCGACGGGGGTGCTGGGCAGCCTCGACGGGTTTGAGCTCCATGTGAGATGCGTACTTCACCCGCAGGCTCGGCCTGGCCTATGCCGGCTCCAACCGTGAGGATGTGCTGTCCCTGCTGGTTCCTGTTATGGGGGACTCAAAGTCCAGTATGGAGGTGGGTGCTGTCAGCTGACAAGGAAACAAGGGGTGCTACTTTAAATAGGCTGGATTCACTGTTATGTTTGAGGAATGATGGAATCGTAGTTCAGTTCGCTTCTGTTTGATGGGGCAGGTGGTGGGCGTGACGGCACTGGCGTGTGGCATGATCGCCGTGGGGTCTTGCAATGGAGACGTGACGTCTACCATTGTGCAGACTATCATGGAGAAGTCGGAACAGGAGCTGAAGGACACCTATGCCCGATGGCTGCCCCTAGGGCTCGGACTCAACCATCTGGGTAAGGGCATGTGGTGAAGTGTAGCCCTGTGGACTGTACCACCTGGGTCAGGGTGAAACTGTGTCACCTTATATTGGTTAGAGAACTGCCGTTTCCTGTTTCAGTGTGAACATTTATCAGGTCAGGTTAAAGAATCCTTCTTCCTGTGGCAGTTGTAACTCTGTATGACAGTGGTATCACTTTTAATTGCCTCCACATCCAGGTAAAGGTGAGGCCATAGAAACCACCCTAGCTGCCCTGCAGGTGGTCCCAGAGCCCTTCCGCAGCTTCGCTAACACACTGGTGGACATCTGCGCATATGCCGGTGAGTGTTACCATGGTAAAGTGTGTCACCAAGTCCCCGTGACTGGCTGATGAATGCCGCTCTTATTTCCGCTGATGTCCATTTATCTCCGTGCTGCACATCCAGGCTCGGGCAATGTGCTGAAGGTACAGCAGCTTCTCCATATCTGCAGTGAGCACTATGACACCAAAGACAAAGAGGAGGACAAGGACAAGAAGGACAAGAAAGACAAGGAGAAGAAGGAGAGCACAGCGGACATGGGCTCCCACCAGGTAAGACATTCCATAGGAGGTTAAGCTGGGCAATTTTGGAAATATTGAACTTGGTGAAGCTGCAATACTATGTGAATAATACAACATAGAGTATGTATTTTAATGCAGATTTTTGGGGTGTGTTTAAGCACATATAATTACTCACGAGTCCCCGGTCACACAATGATATCACTTTTAGTTCCATTAAAATGTTTTTTTTTCCCCAAGTACATGTAAGTTCCCTGTTATAGGCAAGCCGGAAAATTCCAGTTTATTTCCATTAATTCACATGGAAAGATTCCAACTTTGAAAATTCCCGAAATTTTGCAAGCCTAATTGCCACCATAAATAACCCTGGCGATTGTGGTCTTCCGGGCAGGGTGTCGCCGTGCTGGGCATCGCTCTCATCGCCATGGGGGAGGAGATCGGCTCAGAAATGGCCCTACGCACATTTGGACACCTGGTCAGCACTCTTATGTGTGACGTGTGTTCCGTGTTTATGCGGCTTGTTTCTAAGGGCGTTGTGTTTGTGGCTCACTCTGCTTATGCACTGAGCTGATTGGCTTTTTCCCAGCTGCGCTACGGAGAGCCCGCCCTCCGCCGAGCCGTCCCATTGGCTCTCGCCCTCATCTCAGTCTCAAACCCGCGCCTCAACATCCTGGACACGCTCAGCAAGTTTTCTCACGATGCCGACCCTGAGGTCTCCTACAACTCCATCTTCGCAATGGGAATGGTGGGCAGCGGTCAGTGTCCTCGACAAAGTGTGAAAGGGTGTCGGATTGTGGTTCATGTGCTGCACGTTCACTAATGTAGTTTTAGTCATTCATGTTTACCGCTTATCCTACTGGGTCGCGGGGGGTCCGGAGCCTATCCCGGAAGCAATGGGCACGAGGCAGGGAACAACCCAGGATGGGGGGCCAGCCCATCGCAGGGCACACTCACACATGCACATCCAATTTAGCAAGTCCAATTAGCCTCAGCATGTCTTTGGACCATGGGGAGAAACCGGAGTACCCGGAGGAAACCCCGCACACATGTAAATTCTCCTGTTGGAGTCCGATGCCTGATATTCCCATTTGTAATTGACATGTTCTCTGGCAGGCACTAACAATGCCCGCCTTGCGGCCATGCTCAGACAGTTGGCACAGTACCACGCTAAGGATCCTAACAACCTCTTCATGGTCCGGCTGGCACAGGTAGGAGTCTCTGGCCTCCTTCATGGGACTCGCTAGTGATGACCAAAGCATGTCTCAAAGTAAACCAAGAGCGCCATCTAGTGGCATCTAAAAATACAGCAAATGGTTCATGAAGCTGCATTTGGCCATCACTAGGGCTCACACGCATCCCAGGCCACTTCTGGATGTCTGAACTGACATTGTTTGTACATGTTACCGGCAGGGTCTGACTCACCTGGGGAAGGGAACCCTCACCTTGTGCCCCTACCACAGCGATCGGCAGCTTATGAGCCAGGTGGCAGTGGCAGGCCTGCTCACCGTCCTCGTCTCCTTCTTGGACGTCAAAAACAGTTGGTGTCTCTCCATAAGCCATCCGCAGTTGTCTATGATGCCTGTGGGTTCATTCATGTAATCCCCACCCTACCTGTCTGCATTGCAGTAATTCTGGGGAAATCCCACTACGTGCTGTATAGCCTGGTGGCAGCTATGCAGCCTCGCATGCTGGTCACCTTCGATGAGGAGCTGCGACCGCTTCCGGTCTCAGTCAGGGTGGGACAGGTGAGGACACTCTGATGGTGCTATCAGGGTTAAACCATACTGCTGAACATGGGGCCACCTGAAGTCATCCATTCACCCATCTTCCAAACGCTTATCCTAGTAAAGAGAGTATGTGTGAGGGGGGGGGGATTAGGCACCAGGCTGGGATATGTGTGGCGGCCATCTGCTGTACTGTTGTACGCTAAGCTGTGAATTTGTGCCTGGCTTTAATAAGCTGTATGTGTCCCTAGGCGGTAGACGTGGTGGGCCAGGCCGGGAAGCCCAAAGCCATCACAGGCTTCCAGACCCACACCACGCCAGTCCTGCTGGCCCACGGTGAGAGAGCTGAGCTGGCCACCGAGGAGTATGTGCCTGTCACACCCATTCTGGAGGGCTTTGTCATCCTACGCAAAAACCCCAACTATGATGCGTAGGGTGTCTGTCTACCTCTGATCCCCATGACTGAGGCTTTTCAAAGTCATTCCCATGGAGTTTATCCCTCTCAGTTTATAGTCCCTGATCCAGATGAACATATAAAGAAGGTTTTTGGAGGCAAAGATTGTATCAAAGTTTTACTCATCAGCTGGGAGATTCATTTAGGGAGAGCTAAGCCAAACCCAATCTCAGCCACACCATGAATCACCATTCAGGAGGAGATACCACCATGCTGCAATAAGAAGGGGGCTGTTGTGACAGGGAGAGCTGCTGGAGTCGAGTATTAATCCTGCATCAAATGACCAGATATTAAACACCACGCTGTCAAACATGGTGAATCTACGCTGCTCCAGATTCTCTACATGAAGATGTCACAACATCAACATCAGCTTTATAAATATCCCCAACTGCATAAGCAGACAAGTTTGGCAATAAATAAAGACATGTAGAGAATCATTGCTTTGTTAATGGAAAGTATTCTTTTTTCTGTTTAAAACAACTGTCTACAGAACTTTTTTTTAAGATTTGGTACAATATAGCATAAATAAAATTACCTTATTCGTGTCTATTGCTTTTGTCTCATTTGCTATGCGAAGGATTCGGAATCTTGCTTTACTGTGGATTCTGAGTCTCATCTCAGTCATTTATTTTTTGGGTGGGATTAACTGGGAGGCTGGGAATGTCGAACTATCAAAGTCAATGGAAATTCTGCTTCGTCACTGATTTGCTAGTGCGAAGTGACTCCACGGAAACATCGTGATTAGGTATACAGGTTAAACAGTAAGTCTACGTGTTAAAGTAAAAAATAAACCAATATGAAATTACCAAAGGTAATTGAATTACTTTGCTAATGAATGTATTGACACTCATATCTGGCATGTAACCAAACCCAGACCATATCTTGTCACTGTCACTTTGACCCCTTTTATGTCACTGTTGTCGTCACTAACTCTGCCCAAGTACCACGACACTCAATCCGAGGCAAGTCTGACTCAGCTAACTGCCTACATGGAAAGGACAAAATATTAGCTACAGTTTGCCTACCTATGATGTTATTTTACTTGATAGATTTGTCTGCGTTTGCATTACACTCACCAAGACGCAAATTTATCGCCCTGTATTTGAAATAGATTCATTAGCAAGAACTTTTTAGAATATTAGGCTGCTCCACTGTCACGTGACTGGGGTATGAGGAGTTCCCATTGAGATTAAACCGGAAGTGCCAATCAGCTTCCGGGAGGACTCCGTCCGGCTCCGCGGACTCAAGGAGAGAAAGGTAACGCCGTGGCTCCGCTCTGTACTTTTTGTTAATTCAGAATCGCCAGGGGAACCAACAATCAATCCGCTACCATCCACACCTTAAACATGGACCTGGCACCTAGCGGTTCGGTCCGCGGGTACCCGTTATGTCAGTAGGTCTGTCCCAAGGCAGTATTACTTTGTGATTTTTTTTCTCTTTTTTTTGTTTTTATGTATTTCTAGGGATTTAAAACACTTCTGGCGAAGTTGCCCAAAAAGGAATAGGATACACCTTTCCCTTTGGAACTTGAGGACATTTATAGTTTTCAAAAGAAAATTGTATGAAAGAATCGGACGGAAAAAACAGATCTCACTAGAAAAGGCACCGAATCAGACCCTCAGTCCGGCCAGGTTGTCTCCCTTGTCTCCAATCTGTCTCTGGTAAGCAAAGCGGGCCGGTCCGAATAGCTGGTCCGCTGCGTGTGGGAAACCTTTAAAATCTGGCCTTATTTTTCAGAAATTATACACGGACTCAATCCGCTATTACTGTTCTCCCGTCATATTTTTCTGATGGCAGATGAAGTTTTTATTTGGTCACTGTCGTGGGCGAGCTAGTGTGTCCTGTTTTGCTGAACCCACCTTTAAACTCCCAATCGCTCCCGATACCGACGTACCTTTGATTTATATAAACATTTCCGGACATGTTTTCTTTCTCTTGTGAATGGTGGGGTAACTGAAACGGCAGTCCAGTACGAGTGTCATGCCGGTAGGAACAGCCACGATGCCGCTTATCGCCGGCCGTCTCCACTGGGTGTAGGCCCCTGTGCCACGGATGGCTTGTGGAAAAAAACGTGTTTAAAATTCGACCCAGACAAACACCCGTGAAATGTGCGCTTTCTGGGACTGACCGGTCCATGGGGACGGCATCTTTTTGCCATGTCTCCCGATAATGACATTCGGGTTGATCGAATCCCCTGATCCTGTCGGAGGCGGTGGGTTCACTGGGCCTGGCACGGAGGCCTTCTTTAGGGTGCAGACTTTGTACTCATCGGTTTAAACACTTTATTTTCTATGGCGGCGCTTGTCCGCTGTGTTTTTAGTTGTTTAAAATGTGATTAATAAGCAGACATCTGTGCGCCCATGGGCCAGTGAATTCTGTGCAAGTTATGTGTTAAAACTACAATTTAATACGGCTGTCTTCAATTTCGATGAATGGGACTCTGATCGGCACGTTCTATTGCCTTTTCTCTGAGTATGAGTGGGTTCGGGGCCGAGCCGGGCAGGGGGTCCGTTTTACCGGCAGCTGACACGTGTCCAGGCCGGTGTGCAGGTCGTCCTGCGGGTTATTTCGAGCGGTTTTGTCTTCCGGTACGCCGCGGCGTGCAGGTGTAGTCCTGCCCAGTTGTGTTTTCACGCAGCCTGCGTGTTCTCACGCTGTTGGTACCGCCCGGGTCCGATTCGGCACTGCTTGAATGACAGTTGGGCGAAATGTCCAAGTTAGAAATTCTAGTCCGTTTTTCAGGCATCTGAGTTTGCGCCGTCGTTGGAATGACGGTGGGTACAGATAACTGCTTTATCGTATTCCCCTGCTACTGCGTATCTGGGTGGTTTGCCGGCCCAACGCCCACCGCGTTTCTGGAACTTAGCTTTGTAGCCCATATCCGGCTGTTTTTTTTTTTTTTTTTAGCTACGTGTCTATTTAGCAAAGTACTTGTTTTAGACAAACGGGTTCAAAGTACTTATATTCTCTGGTAGTTGAGCACTACCGTTTATTAACGGTAGATATCGGATGTACATGTCTGCTGTATAAAAGGCTGTAATATACTCGATGTATCGTGGATATCCCTTGAACACGGCCATTTCTGTGGAAACTTCGCTGTTTCGGGTGGCCGGAATGACACGTCGAGCAAGAGGCGCTCAGGCCCACCGCCCTCGCCTGATTTCCCTAGCAGTATGAAATAAAACTCCTTCATTCTCCCCCGTCAATGAGCAAACGTATGTAGACAGATATGGATTTACTGCGACAACTCTTTACCGAAGTCTGGCCTGAAAAATTAGTGAGTAACCGCAGCATACGGAGATGGCGTACGCGGCCCGGAACCTGCGCACGTTCCCGGTTTTACGTTTCTAGCCATGTTGGTCGGACAGAACACCGTCTCGGTGAATTAACACCGATACTATTTAGCGTCGCCGCGAAGCGAGAGTGGTGGCGTGGCGAGCGCGTGAGTCTGTTCTTTTAAGGGGTTTTACTATGATTGGCCTGCGGCACGCGGCGGCCCGCGAGCCGGGGCTGGAGCCGGTTAGCGTGTGCGCGAGCAGAGCAGGAAGCACGTGGTGCGTCCCGAGCCAGTGGGGAGGGCAACATGGCGCCGCCGAGGCGTTGTGGGAGAGAAGGTTCGCCGCGCTTGTATCAGCGCGTGTTTTCGTGGGCTTGGCTTGTGTCTCCGCGTTCGGTCACGATATGGGATATTTTAGCATGATTCGCCAAACTTGTAGAAGAAATGGCCAACTGTTAGGAAATGGGTTGCAGGACCTTTAAAGACACGTTGAAGCCGACTCAAAATGGATCCCGCTTAACTGCCGGGGAGTCCTCGCGTTTTTGTGGACTTTCTTCATAATCATTTGCCACACAAAATGTGACATTTCCATTTTTGTTTTTAATAAATTTATACAAAAGTGTTTTTATAATTTTAATCTTTGTTCGATTTGAATTAAAAATGTGATCCCTGTCACACTAAATCATTTATAACCAGGCAGCTGACTCTAGCTTAAATGGTTATTATAGCCATGTGCTTCCTATAGGTATCTTGCAATTAAAAGTCCCATGTCTTCATTGGCGAAACATGTAGTAGCTTAAAGTGTTTCTGGTGGAACTTTTTCAGACTATTTCTAAAGGGGGTTGATGTTACTCGATTACCATTAAATTGTTTCATGAGTGATTAAACTAATCGCACACCTGGATTACCCTATGCAGTTGTGGATGGAGTTTTTGGTTGTGGGGGAGTGTCAGAGAAAGGGTGCACTGCATTAGCCTTGTAAGGTGTTCTGTCCATGTGAATTACTGTGTGTGTTTACAGGAGAGTGTTTTTCCTCTGACTCACAGTTTTGGGGCAGTGTGACAGCCCCGTCCTGGGCACACTGCCATTTGTGCAGCTCTGTGTGCATTAACACAAGCACACCCTGAGCCAGCAATGAGAGAACACTATAACACAGTCACATGTGTAGACCGCTGGTGGAGGTGATGATTTCATAGGCGATACTTTTATATAGTCTACAAACACTTATTTTCTCTGTCCTTACATGAGTGTTGGGGTTGTGGTTGCTGGGAGTGATCTATTCTATTCTCATGTTCCTTTTTTTTTTTGGGGGGGGAACTTTGAGGATAGTGGGCAGTCTGCTTGTCTTGCTGCAGTTCTGCACCATGTTTGAGCAGTGTGCCCCAGATCTAGGGTTTAGGGCTCCTGCCATCCAACCTAGGTATGTGAGTGGCAGACGACATGCTGTTGAGACTCAGCTGGTATTTAGATCTGCCTTACTGTGGCCACAGGCAAAGTCTGTGTGTGATTTACTTTCAGTGCTTCTGTTTGCAGTGCTGGTGTGTTGAAAGCAGGTTTTCTGGGGTAAATCTGCTGCCACATGCAAGTGTTTCGAAGTACAGTGTCTGAATCTTCATAGGACAGACTATGCAGGTAGGGAGAGTACTAATCTTTACACGAAGAACACTAGCTAAAACAGCACCAGTCTGCACCTTTGCTGGATGGGTGTTTGTTGCGGTCTGAGCTGTTGTGCTGCTGCTGTCCACCCAATATTGTGATAGTTATGTGAGCAACAGAATGGCTGGTTCATGATTTAAATGCAGCCAGCATTGTATTGGTGGCCCTTGTGTATAGAGTTTTGAAATAGTTTTAAAGTTTCAGTTTGTAAAACTAAGGGGTTTTTGAACTGAAACAAAGATGACAGTGAGATAATTGAGTGTTTCAGCAACGGTAATGGCTTCTGCAGTCCTCCCAGCATGCACCCTGATGGAGGTGTTTCGTCATTGGCTGAATGGCTAATGGTGGTACTACATTTAGTAGTGTGTGCTGCTGTTAAACAGACCTTTATGCTGCAGTGGTTTATAATGGTGAGATGGCAAGTACCTGTCCTGTACTAATGAGGTACAGCAGCTGTATTGACACCAGCATTTTCATCAGCTGTATTCTGTGTTGATGGAAATCCAAGCATTTTGCTTCTGGAACTCGGGTAGTAGTCCATGAAGTGCTTGACTCCTGGATGCCGTTCTCATGAATGGATGTTTCTAGTAAGTCTTTACTGATTAAACATCTATCTTAGGAGTCCTAATGTGAGTACAGCCTGGATCCTCTATGTGTGTTACAATGCACTGTAGGTCCACGCAAATCAAGGCTCCCTCATTCTTCAAATATCTGTTTGATTTCTCGCAAAACTAAATCAGGGTTTTTCTAACTGGTTCACAGAAGCGTAGCGTACGTTGGCGAAGCATCGCCCCGCCCACGGCTGACGTATTGGTAGAGTCCTTTTCTCTGTTTTGATTAATCTTACATATATAGCTTGTTTCTCCATCTGTTTTTTCAGATAATTTACATATTCCTGAAAACTTGAGATTTCGCTAACCTCCTACAGTCTAAGGATGTGTTGGCATTACTAGTCTTTTTTCA
>JAODJX010000039.1:784538-803279 GCA_026776945.1 Isichthys henryi | reverse complement strand
GTGGGGGGGGGGGGGGAAATGGGGTAGGCCTCTATGCTCCCCCCACAAGCCATGCTCTGCCTATGTCTTCTGACTGCTCCTTCACTTACCCTGGGGCCTGCGCAGCCCCCACCAAGCCTGTAGTGGATTTTAAAAGCAAATCATTAAAACTTGAACGTATATAAAGAAATCAACTTATGCGAAAGGCAAAAAAAAGAAAACACATCCTAAAGCCTTTTCTGCTTCCATAAGTGGACATATTTCAGGAGAGTTCTGTAAATACTTGTTTTTTGTTTTTTTTTTTTTTTAAATGAAATGCTAATGTAATGCCATGTAATTTTTTTTTTTTTTTCCTTTATGAAAGTGGCAGTTTTCCTGTATGTATATTTTCCCTCAGCTAGCAGAAGGTGCTTGTGATCACCTGAATTCGTTGATTTACGGTTGAAATTTGTAAATACTTTTTGCTTTAAGTATTTAATTAAAAGATTAATGCCTCTTTTCACATCCAACTGGAAAAATTAAAGAACGTTGCAAATATGAACATCTGTGTGACGGTTTGCCATTGGCTGAGGTCGGTGTGAGTCTCGGCTCTGCTTGAGCGAGCGGAAGTTTTTTGGCGAAGTCCCCCTTGGATGCACTGCTGATTAATGGTGTTCGGTGGGGCTGAATTTCAGCTGGGATTGTCCATTGTGGACTGAATCTTGGAGTGTAAATGCGTGTGTGTAAATTATGCGGATTAACCAATGGCTAAGTATTTCATCGTCATCCTGAGACCTCGGACTTCGAAGGGGCTTAAAAAGTTAGTTTGCTTTATTCTGTTCTTCAAATGCTCTTTCAGCTTGTCCTGCTGGGGGCACTGTTGTATAATTTTAAATACTTTTATACTGCTTTTGTGCTCCCCTTTCTTGCCGGTTTGATTTTATTCAAGCCACTCTTGTAGTTTCAGCTGTGTGTGGGTGGCACTGATGGCAGCAAACGAGGTGAGTCTGACTGTTGTGTCTTATTTTTAAGCTGAACTTGCTTCTGAAGTGAGTCGTCCTGTGTAGGTGGAACCATTATCCCCAGATCTTGTACAATGGACATTTAGTAGTCCTGACCAGAGCTCTATCACCCTCATAACATCTGTCCTTGATCGAAGTCTGTATCCTTAAGGGGTTAATGATTCATACCCTGGATGGAAAACTTGCATGCTGAGTATGATACTTTAGGCCCCTGTAAAATCAGGTCATTATTGTACAGCAACTGTGCCCGATACTGCTAATTACAGGCTAAAGTCTGACACTCCAAATGGGTTTACTTGCAGTCCAACAATTTGATTATGAGCCAAGTTACTACTAAATCCAGCAAGCCCTGCGGTCCTGAAGGACCTGCTGCAGAAAATGCCCTCGCTCTGCCACTAGAGGGTGCTTTATTTTTCTCGGCTGGTGGAATGTGTGAATCAGATGCTTCAAAAATAATTACTGTGGCGGCCAGCCTGATTTCCTGGGTGTTTGTCAAACATAATGTCTCCAGTAGAGGGAGCCATAATTATATGATATAATCATACCAAACGGGTGTCTGTCCTTCGCGAACAACTTTCTCTGCAAAGAGCAAGCTTTGTAAAAACAATTTCCCCACAGGGACAGTAAAGTGTCAATTATTAT
The DNA here is from genome assembly GCA_026776945.1 of Isichthys henryi. NCBI lineage: Eukaryota > Metazoa > Chordata > Actinopteri > Osteoglossiformes > Mormyridae > Isichthys > Isichthys henryi. Next base: position 801,657 of record JAODJX010000039.1, on the reverse strand, counting down.
TATTATTATTATTACTACATTTCCTTTTGCCTCCAGCTTCTGATATTTGGAGTTTGCAATAATATATAGTATTGTTAGCTTGGCATTAGAAACAATTATCAGTAGGTAATAGTTAAGTTATGGCGCTTTTTATGATAATACAGCTATTAATGATTGGCTCCTGACTAAAAAGGTGGTTCAGTGAGAGATTATATTCACTTCTTTCTTGGAAGTACGATTAGTGTTTCATTGCACCCTCTCAAGAATTGCCATGGTGGCCTTGCATTTGTGTGTCCTGTACCTCTTTCTGCTGGCTGCGTCTGGCCACTGCGCTGCTCCAGGTAAGCGATGCATCTGACCCAGTCACAGAGCACCGAACTGGGTAATGGGCCTGTCCCACCATCATTGCTTGGTAACTTCCCCCTGCTCCTGTAAACGGACGCTACAGGTATGTGTTGATGTTTTGACCCAGCACTGTCCTTCAATGAGATCCACAGTTATTGTCATAGATGCTACTGATTGATACTTTGTTGTGTGTATGAATGGGTGTGAGGATCAATTCTGAGATTATATTTACAATAAAATCGGTGTGATGTGCAGCTGTGTACCTGCTTTTACTGTATCTGTCTGTGTCAGCTGAAGAAGAGAACCCAGAATTCTGGAGGAAGCTGGCTAAGGATGCACTGCGCTCAGCAGTCAACCAAAAATTTAACACCAACGTCGCCAAGAACATCGTTCTTTTCATGGGCGACGGTGAGGGTCCGCGTCTCCGTCACATTCGGCGTGCCCCTTTTCGCCCACCCGCACGCTGGAGCGCCTCCTGATGCCCAGTGTCGTCTCGTGCGTCTGCAGGAATGGGTATCACCACCATCACGGCAGCGCGCATCCTGAAGGGCCAGCTGCAGAACCGCACGGGAGAGGAGACCGTTCTGACCATGGACACTTTCCCTCACGTCGGCCTGGTCAAGGTACTACCAGGCACCACGAAGGCGCACACACCCAATGGCCAGCATGCAAGGCACACCCACGCTCGCACAAGTGGGTTTGATCAAAGTGCACGTGTGATCAGATCATAATCAAGTTAGTGCCTGATTAGCTGATTAGTGAAACCTACATAACAGCAAACCACCTACACACACAGACATACAGGTGAAATATTTAGCCCTGGTGTAGCTTCTAGAAGTAGAATCGGTTATCAAATGTGAGGTGCCTGGCTTGTGGACCCCCTGACAGCATCTAAAGGGATCCGACAGCCCCAGAGTTTCCACACCACGCATGAATTGGGCAGACGGACAGTGAGACAGAGGCGCAGGAACTACGACTTGTACACCAAACCTCAAAGCCAGTCCTTCCTCTTCGCTTCCTCTCTTCCTGTCCTACACACTCATTCTCCTGTCTCCTTCCATTCGCACTCCTAGCGGCTGGTTATATTTGTATCTCTGGGTGGCAGTGAAATGTCACAGCTGAATTCATTATGGTGACATCTCCGTGATTCAGACTGTGTTCTCGCACCCCTTTACCCGACAGCAATTTGTTACTCCAAATGTTCATATACTATTAGTATTATTTCTTACTTCCATTATCAAATAAAAACACATAACACTGTGAAACCACTGACCCCACAAGTCATGCTTTTATCAGGCATATATTAGTGTTTATATTAGTGAGTGTGGTTTGTATGTTTGTGATACGCACCTGCATCATGACCTTGTCCTACACAGGTGTATAGTGTCGACTTCCAGATCCCAGACAGTTCAGCTACAGGTACTGCCTACCTATGTGGGGTCAAGACCAACCTGAACACTGTGGGGCTGAGTGCGGCAGCCCGGAATGGGGTGTGTCGCTCTCAGAAGGGCCGTGAGGTCACCTCCATCCTCAAATGGGCCAAGGATGCCGGTACGTACTGGAGGTAGCTGATAATCACCCAGGGTCTGCCCAAGGCATAAGCGAATTTAGCAGTAACGTAGGGCCCAGTGGCCTCCAGGGGGCTCCCCGCATCGGATCAGCCTGTCAGCATGACAGGTGACAAATACCAACTAAGTTAATCAGAATTTGCTTAGGGCCCCAAAAAACGGTTGAGTCGGCCCTGTATTCACCCCACATAAACCTTGTTGCTGTTGACTCAGATGTCCAGACTTTTGGAGCATCCTGGCTAAATTATCGTGAAATTTCACACACACTTTTACAGCTTCCTGTTATCTCCTATAATGTAAAACAGCTGACCGTCTCGCTTGTTTACCTGGTCCCTGTTATCGGGAATCATGTTCAAAGTTTATTTAAGGCACTAATTACGGACAGCAGATTGTGTGTGTTTGTGTGAAAACTCGCCGTGTCATTACATTAGTGTTACATTAAGCCTGGAGCACTGACCTGTAACTTGGACACTGAGAACATCATCTAGGTTTAGGTAATGCCACTTGAGTTGAGGAATGATACCTAAGAAAGTGAGATCCGATTGGCTGTCATCATCTCTGCTTACTAGGGAAGTCTGTGGGCATAGTTACAACGACCAGAGTGCAGCATGCGTCACCAGCAGCCGCCTATGCCCACAGCGCCAGCCGGAAGTGGTACTGCGACTCGGACATGCCCGCTTCGGCAAAGAAAGAGGGCTGCACTGATATCGCCTCCCAGCTGATCAATAACACGGACATCGATGTAAAAGTCACAGCCATACACCTCCCCTGTAGGGGGAGACTGGCGTCTCTCTGCCAGGGACTGCCCGACCGCACTGCCCCTCTTTTCTGTCCGTCAGGTGATCATCGGAGGAGGCAGGAAGTACATGACCCCCAAAGGAACCCCGGACCCTGAATATCCAGCGGATACCAACGCAGCGGGCATGCGGAAAGACGGCCGAAATCTCCTCTCCGAGTGGCAGCAGATGAAAGTGGGAAAGGTGACGAGCGAGAGAGAAACACCGGCACACGGGGAACAGCCTTTTATTCCAATGACACTCGGCTATGGTCACATGACAGCATGCACGGTCACATGACTTCCAATCGCATTCGTAAGGATGGTGCTGCTTATTTGTTACACCCGACACCCGAGTGCTGAAGCTCATTGGTGCGTCGCAGGTGGCGCGCTACGTGTGGAACCGGACAGATTTTGATGCCGTTGACCCCAGTAATACAGACTACCTTCTGGGTCAGTGTCGTGGACATTTTACCCACTTCAGGTCACCTCTGTAAGATGTATGTATCAACGCTGTTACAAGGGAAGAGTCAGCCATCTCTCACTAAAACCCATAGCTTTGTTCGAACCCGGGGACCTGCGTTTCGACGTGGAAAGAGACCCAGCAATGGATCCCTCCCTGCCTGAGACCACAGAGAAGGCCATTCGCATCCTGCAAAGAAACCCCAAAGGGTTTTTCCTCTTTGTGGAAGGTGAGCCCTGGGAGATGCCCACCCCTGATAGGCTGAAGTTGTCACATGATGATTCAGTGTCACTCTGATGGATGTTGGGCAACAACAGCAGTTAAGAGAAGACCGATAAATAGATTCAGTGTTGCTGACATATTCAGGGAGCTAAATCACTGCCAATCTTTTCTGACGGGAGCCTCGACCTGGAGCTTAAATTTCAGATGTTTACACTGGAACAGCATGGCAGTATTGAATTTCCCTAAAAAAAGATGTAAAGGTAAAGAATAGACTTTGGCGTGCTGTGGGAACATTTTCCTGTAACTGAAAAGCATATTCTTTTATAATCTCTGGTACATTGTGTCAGGTGTCCATGTCCTCAGATGCCAAGCAGCAACAGGAAGTGCTGTCAACATCCACTAAGAGCAAATCTGCCCTCTCTGTGCCCCTTTTCTGCCATAGGCGGACGAATCGACCAGGGTCACCACGCCAGCCGGGCGTCCATGGCCCTGCATGAGACGGTAGCTCTGGACACAGCCGTGGAGAAGGCGCTGCAGCTGACCAGTGAAAATGACACCCTGACCTTGGTCACGGCTGACCACTCGCACTCGGTCTCCTTTAACGGCTACCCATTCCGTGGGAACAGCATTCTGGGTAAATTCCCCTGAACACCCCCGATCAGGACCGATGTGACACTGATATGCAAAATGGGGGCCATATCCTTTCTCCTCTAACTATGCAAAACGCAGTCAGAACGCTCTCCATCGCCACATCACGAGGTCCAAACACACCCTGTCAGATTAGCACTCCCTGATTTGATGTGGTGTGTCCTCACACTGTGCTGTGTCTGCGAGTGTGAAAGTCTGTTGCGTGGGTGCCTACGCGCCTGCATGCCTGTTCAACTATAACACCCCTTTGTGGTTAAGTGTTAAGAAATATATATATATCAGGTGCTGTGTGTGTTTTTGTGTATGTGTGCCTGATTCAGGGAGTCTCTTCTTCTCCCACAGGGAAATCTCCATTATTCGGACTGGATATGATGCCGTACACCACACTGATGTACGGAAATGGTCCAGGACATAAAATCATCAATAACAAGCGACCTGACATCCGCGGGGTGGACACAGGTCAGTTTAACATCCCACTGTTGCTAAGACCCATCTCCTATGACAAATTATCCTCCAAGACCTACTTAAGTCCTCCTCTCCTTCAGCATCAAAGGACTACGTCCAGCAGGCGGTAGTACCCATGGATTCGGAGACCCATGGAGGTGAGGATGTGGCTGTTCTTGCCCGGGGCCCCATGGCACATCTCTTTCACGGAGTGCAGGAGCAGAGCTACATCCCTCACGCGCTCGCCTATGCGGCCTGCATCGGCCCCGACCAGAGCCACTGCCCGGCACCCCCCCCTCGAAGCTCCTCTGCCGTCCTGAGGGTCAGTGGGCCCACCATCCTCCTCAGCCTCCTGCTAGGTGCCTTGCTCCACTGACAACTGGGTCTCTTTTTAACACCTCCCCCCCCCCCCCACTCTTCACCCAAGCACCAAAATCTCTTTCTGTCCTTTATTCCCCTTTTCAGTCCAACTTGGTATGAAGCCATTGAAATGCTGCTTTATGAATATCTGAAAAATGACGGTTTAATAAACTTTGGTGAAGCACTCTGCTTTTTTGGCCAGTGTTTAGCTCAGCAGGTTGGGTTGTGGGTTTGAATCCCATCGTTGGCCGATGGCACCGTGTACGTCACCAGCTGGCTGAGGGAAGTGTGTAACTCTGTGGGCTATATTGTGGGTTCGAATCCCATGGCTGGCCGAGGGCAGTGTGTAGCTCTGTGGGTTGTGGGTTTGAATCCCATCGTTAGCCGATGGTACTGTGTACCTCACCAGGTTGGGTTGTGGGTGTGAATCACACAGCTGGTAGATGGTGGTGTCTAACTCCGCAGTTTGGGTTGTGGGTTTGAATCCCATGGCTGGCAGTGTGTAGCTCAGTGCAAGGTTGTGAGTTCAAACTCTCAGAGCAGTTGTCACTGTGTTCCTAAGGAAGCTCCTTAGCCCTAACTGTTCCAGGGGCACAGGTGCTGGCTGACCCTATGCCCTGATCCCAGACTTCCTCTCATATGTATATGCCGTTTCCCATGGAGAGAAAGGGGTTTGTGAAAACTACCCAAAAAAATTAAATATCAGCTACAGACGCACTGGATCACATCACGACCCCGCCCATCACAAAGAGTATGTCTCAGTTTTCCATCCCTAACATTAATGGGGGCGGGTGAGTTGAGTCTTGTGTGATGCCATGGCTCTGAGACGCTTTCCGCTGCTGATGGCTTGAAGCGCGTCTCCAGCAACACTGACACCGGTGACTCATGCACGGTCCTCCTTATGCAGGAACCCGGAGCTGTCATTTATATGTAAAACAGGAAAATTGAGCCTTTTTTTTCTCGGACCTTGTTGTGTTTGATCTTTTCTTCAGGAGATCTGCTTGGCTAATTAAGAGTCAGAGGCATCCTGCATATCAGAGGTTGAGTATTGCAGCTGATAAATAATGCAAAATATTTAATGATCATTTTTGTACCATTATAAAAGATTATGGTAATTTGCAGCTCCTTTGTCCCGTGAGAACACAACCTTTGAGTCATCAGTTTGAGGACAGATATAACATGGCTTTCCTGTATAATACATTCTTTCTCTTTCATTTGCAATCAGTTCAGTGAGAGCAGAACAAACCATTTGCCTCTGCAGTCTCCAGACTGCCTTAGGGTGAGGGGAAGTTATTTTTCTTATTCAGAAGAAATTTTGCAGCAGGCCCTTACCCAGAATGCATCTTGGCTTCCCACATGCAGCCACGTACTGAATTTTAGCCTACCTCAGCAGTCCTGAAGGGCGAGGTTTAGAATTTATTTATTCTAAATAAACCTTTGTGTCTATTTATTGTTTTATGTATAACTTTTGACTTCCGGAATTAAGTTCAAATATTTTTAAGCAAACCTCACAATGAGTTCAGGAAACATTAATACATGTATATCAAAAACAGCTTTTAAATGTTGAATTAACTTTTTAGGTTCGGATCCAGATGGAACGTAAGTCTGTATGTAGCCGTTAGCTACTAGCCGATGGTAGGCCGTTATTCGTCTTTGCAGTCTCGGCCATGTTACATCCATCTCGCTTTGAGACTCTCCCGCCTACAGACACGCAGAAGCCAAGGGCTCCTCTGCATTTTTTCAGATCAGTCGATTTCTGGAGCTTTGGTCCACCTCGGGTGCTTCTCCGTACTGCACAGCTTCAAAACCTCACCCAACGATCGCGGCAACCAGGGACATTAACTGCTGATGGAAGAAATGACAGTAGATGGCACTGCAACACAATTCTATACTCTTGCAGCACGGCTGTAATTTATGACAGAATTTAACATAAATAAGATGGAAGAAATTCAAGACCAGATAAGTCAGGAGTTAGTTCATGATATGTAGGATTCATACACACGTCCTTTGCAGTAGGTTCTGTATCCCTACTACTCCATCACGGCTAAAAATAAGACATTCAATAGGAGAGTAACTGCTCTGAAGGCGATACATTCTCCATTAAAGTGTTCTTCAAAAGCTTTCTGCTATATTTCTTATTTTTCATCTTCTATCATACAATTAATGCAATGTCGACCATTATCTTTTTGCGACTGAGCGGTTATTTTTGAAAGACGCACTCACAGGTTTGTTCAGAGAAAGAATCGCAAAGGCTTTGATCTGCTGTGTTTAGGAAGATCATTTACCGACCATCGCTGTCAGACACAGCCGGGTTTTGTGCTTTGGCGCGTTCAGAATCATTGGTGTCCTGGCGAGATCTGGATGAAGGATTTCGGAAAAATGTAATTCAGAAATAACGCAGCGTTTAAAGAAAACAGCTGTTGAGGGCAGACGCAAGGTAAACTCCCCATAGCAAGAAAATGTACATAGTAAAACAAAAAATGCACATACAATAAATGTGTGATGTCCAGCGAACTTCGATGTACTTCATTCCGACACAAGTAATATTTTGCGTTCATTTTATGAACGATTTAGACCTATAAGGACATTCAATGTATACATCCAAGGAATGAAGAATGTCGATACATGACACTGGGGGAAAAGTCCATGTTTGTGTGTGTGGTGTAATGTGAGTGCACGGTAAATGCTTCAATTGCACAAACCACCAATCAGTTGATTTATGTCACTTATGTGGAGTGACATCAGTCGCAGCTAATGTCCCGTCGCGCCTGCCCGCCCCCTCTTCATGCTCCTCTCCCTCCCCGCTTCTTTCCTGTTGCAGGCTGGGCGATTCAGCGCCTCCATCCAATCGCAGGCGATTCCGCTCCGTGTCAGAAAAAAAAACCAGACTGATTTATATGGCCTGTTTTCATGCCAGGTTGGGTCCGGTGTTCACTGCGCGTCTTCTTCTCCGGGACGAGGGAGAGAAATTGCAGTGCAAAAGGGCCGGTGTGTGAGGATTTCACCTTCAGGAACCCTTAGCTGGAGAGGCTAATGCTGCTGCTGAACCCACCCTGGCAGTCGCTGTCCACCGGCCGTGGTGCTCAAACAGACGCATACATCCTTCCCCGGGTGACGTAGTCGAAAAAGTGAATGCTAGTGGGGGATTGGTTTTAAAAACAAGGGGTATAATATAGGCAGAGATAAGTAAGCGCGCTGTTAAATAAATAATATATATAAAAAAACAAAATTACAAAACAAGACGGGACCCAAGTGACTGGATTTCTCAGCACTGTGTCCATTTCCTCACTGAAGTGGTCGAGACATCGACAAAGGAAGAGGAAAAAGACTTCAGTCCATGAGGTATGCTTAGATAGGTTTGCGGAAAGGATGAGATCATGTTGAATTTACGAAATAAACAGATTTGCGATTACATAATATTGATAATGGGCTGTTGCGGATAGAAAAGCGCTCTTGGTAAGACGCCTTCTGTGATTTAACCCAGCGTAGGCGCAGCGTCCAGGCACAATTTACGGATCGCATCCGAGCAGGTAAGTGAGACGGCGACGGCGCTCCGCCCGGCTGTGCTGCGCCAAAGCAGCCTTTGCCAAGGAGGCATACGGTGTTGGGGTATCGGCGCGTCGAGGGCAAGGCCGGGGCGAAAGGCGAGTTTAACGGTAGCAGAGGGAGCCGTTTGGTGCCGGCCGACGTTGTGAACTAGCGCTTTGGCTGCAACAACGGGACCTGCCGTTAAAGGTAAGGCGGTTCTTCTGCAAAGTGCAGAAACACTAATTCGCTTGTTTACCACGAGCTGTGGTGAAATGTGTGCTTTGCCGTCCCAGCGGTTTAGCGGATCCGAAATGCGGGATGAAACGCGAAAGGGCAGCGTGCGGACGGAGCCTGCGCGTATATGACCCGCAGCCCGCAGCGGCTGGCAGCTGCCAAGCGCGCTTCTCTGGTGACACCCCCATGCCCTGTAATATTGCTCCCCACATTTTCTCCATTAATCTTGCATTAGCTAGCGTCAGATTTATCTCCCGGGCCAGGGCTGCACAACTCCTTATTCATCGGTGTGATAACCGATCAGATGCCAACTTCTGATGCCAACATCATCTCTCAGTCAAACGACTGGTCCGTTTTAGAGCCCCGACAAATAACCGGATTTATTTCCACTGCTTTAAAAGCCAGTCATTTGCTCGGCCTTTAAGGTACTTCAAAAGACTGATTATAAAGAGCATCACTCCATATTTCACTCCGTTACTCTCTTGTCTCTCTTGCTTTTGTCCAAAACGTTAGGGACAAGGGCGAAGATAGTCTTTAAATCGCCAGGGATGTGCTCGTTCACTTTCGAGCGGACGCAGCAAACCTGCATGCGGTAACGTTACAGGTATCCCCCTTTCGCTGCCCACTTCTCAGCTTATATGTGCAACGTTAGTAATTTGATCCTCCCCAAAGGCTCGAGAAGTGCTTTCCCATAAGAGGGTTCTTTTACCGGTGTGGGATTTAGATTACCCCGAGGGCACTGGCACATAGTCGGCAGTACTCCGAGCAGAGTGGCGACCGGCGCTGGATTTTGACGCTTAATGATTTAATGTTTAATGCCCTTTCTGTCCTCCTGGGAGAAAGGCTTATCATGTGCATATTCGTCTTTTCAGCCTTAAAGCCCCTCCGTCGCCGCAGTCCCGGTGAGCTCGCCTCCACCCCGTTCTCCCAGTTTGCGCACCGGTGCGGGAAGTCGCGCGCAGGAACGGCTCTGTCGCCGTTTCCATGACGACCGAGCGAGCAGTTCCAAGGGACCGGACGCGGCCGCGAGCCACCCGCGAGCGCTGCACTTTGCCGCGTGGAGGCGTGTAAGCGGGAGCTGCCGCGTTGAAAAGGGTGACGCACGGAGATGGAGGTACGGTCACAGCACCAGTGCTGGACCGCTAACGGCGCATACCCCTGGAGTGGCTGCTGCGGGGAACAGCTGCTGTAATTTACCGCATTGTGTACGGTTATTGCTCTTATATATGTATATCTCATGCCTGTACGCACTTGTTGAATTCAATATAAGACAATGAGAATAACCTTTTACATTTTTTCGATTTTGTTATCGTTACCTTGTCTATGAATTTGCATAGTGCTCTGTAGATTCAGTTATAGGAAATGGCACTGTGGCCTCTCTGTCCATTTAATGTCAGCGTGTGAAATGTGTGCATGAAAAGTCTTCAGTAGCATTTCCAAGACTATGTAGCTGTATGGAATAAACAACCATAAACACTGACCAACCTTTAGTACGCTGTCTGTACTGCTAATTACTTACCAACTTTCAGTGATGTAGTTTCAGCAACAGTTGGATTCCCATCGCCATGGAAACATGAACTGAAGTGTGTAGGCTGTTGCTTAGCTGGTTGTGTAAGTTCAGGCATGATATCTAAAATATAAATCAGTGATGTGTATGGACAATGACACATTAAACCTGGATCACTGGGTCACATCACAGAGTTCTTTTTTGGGTCATAACACAGAATTACTACAAAACCGTCAAAATGTTATGGACAGAAAACACAAAATGCTACAAACCCACATGCCGGATATTAGGTAACCAAATCTGAACAACTATTTCTGAGTTCAGTGGTTTCCCACGCACAGAGAAGCTTCAAGACGACGCAGACTAGGGTTTTGTATTTAATCTGGCAAGATATTATAGGTTGTGTTCAGAGATGAATGGTAACATTTTCTGCTGACTTGTAACTTTCCTGGATTAGCTTGGAACCATTATCTTCACCTGAACATATAAGTAAATGTTATGTATTTAACCTGAACACATGTGAAATGTTTTTGTTTAGCAGAATAACTGTAGTACAGCATGGTACATGTTGTCAGGAGATATAAGAACAGCAGAGAGATGGAGGTGTGTGACATATGAAAAAAACCAACTGCAAGGTCTTTAGGCAGGGGAAGTGTTTATCAGAATGAAGTCTTAGTAATTCTGTACCCATGTCTTCTTAAATCTTTCTGTGTTGGGGTAATCCCTACTTGTACCCTAAGGGACATTTCTTCTACAGTGTTTGCTAGTTCCTCGTGTAGTTAAAATGAGACGGAGGATTCTGCTGAAGGCGCGACAGAAACTGCATTGGGCCGGGCACAGATCTACCATTTGGTCTGCTTGTGTAAGGATTTTATTATTTGCATGGTGCTTTATGACGGCATCGGTCATCTGCGTGAAGACTCCCTCTACTGAGAGGGGCCGCTGACACGAACCATCACTCTGCCTGTGAGATTTCACACGAATACACAGAATGTACCTCCATATCATTCGGCTACAAAGGAATCCATTCTTTCAAAGGTCTGTACCAGCATATAATGGAAAATGGGAGGTCAGTGCTGGGGTCATGTGCCCTGTGATTTCTGGACTTTTACTGTAAAATCCTGTCCAGCGATCTTTCTGTGTCCAGACAGATCTTTGGAGTGATAATGCTGCTTTGGTCCCTTTATTCTATTTAGTTTTGTGAACGTGCCTGACGCTGGACTATTTTGTCAGCCAAACACACTGCAATCTTGTCATTTCTATAATTTCCAAGCTGCATCTTATAAAAACATAGATAAGTATCCTTAACTCTAATTTCTCCCCGCGTTTCTCATACACTTAAAAAGCGAATGCCGTGGAATACTTTAAAAAACATTCAATAAAAAAATTAATTGACCACCATCCTGAAAGTAAACAGATGAAGAATAAAAAATAAATCAACTGAGCTCCTGAAAACTGTGTCAGACACCAATACATGTGTGACACATTAAACTAGATCTAAAATAACCATAAATGATTTTAAATTAGCTTAACATCAGGGTGGAATAGTGGCTCTCATGGACAGGGTTTGAATTAGGGAGTTTGAATGTTACCCCTGTATCTCCTCCCGCAGTCATATGGTTAGGCGAACTTGCGTGTCTAATTTGCCTGTGGTGAGTGTGTGTGCAGCCTACGATGGATCATTATCCCATCCATGGTGTTGCCCAGCCTTGTCCCTTGTGCCCCGTACTGCCTGGGATGGGCTCCACACGGCCCTGTTTAGGATGCATCGATGGGAATACATTTTGTAAGTCTTACATTTATTTATGAAATGAATTATTTTGAACGTACGGAAGTAACGCTAATGCAGCAGTACAGGGTCCCGCCTGCGCTTGTGCGCAGTCCTGCTTACAGCAGAGGCTGTACGGCCTTGTGTTCTGAGAAACACGATACGTGCATGGCGGCAGAAACTGGAGGATCACCGACGGAAGCGAACTCACTATTTCAGGAAGCGAAGCAGAAAATGATTTTCTCAGTCTTTCCTGGCTTAATAATTACTTAATTAACCAAATCTATTTGCGTCGTTAATTTCGGTTTGGGTTCTCCATTCTATTTTATTAAATATTCACCAGTTAGTTTTCTAATTATTCGTAAGTCATTCAAGGTAATTAGCAATTAATTTTTAATACGGTTTCCAAGCGAAATAATCATGGCACAGGGAACAATAATTTTTTTTCTTCAACTAAATGCAATTTAATAACCTTATAACGGAGATTTGGATGGTTGATTTTTATGCAGGTATCGATTTTATTACTGTCACTATATCGGTTGCCTACCGTCACGAAGGCTACCTGGCTTGCATGCAGTGTTCTGCACGCCGCAATGCTGCATAAGTTACGAACTACCATAACGCCGGCAGTCATGCTCTCCGTTACATTTTTGACTTAAAAGCACAACGCCAAGTCCGTTTTTAAACGCAGTTTCGTTTGCATTGAATGCATTTCTGGAATATAATAATTTCCTAAACAAAAAAAGTAAAAATCTAGGTTCACTCGCCTACTACCGACCACAGATAAATTTATAATATCTTGTTCATGAAGCTGACGAGTTCAAGAAAATAATACCGATTATTAAAATTATTATACCGATTCTTAAAAACTAGATGATGTTCGTATCACCTTTAACCCGTTTTTACTTAATCTAGCAAGATCTACGAGGCTCGATCAAATTGCTTTAATAGGCATGTTTATTGGTATTATTTATGGTATTTGCCAGTGCTTGAGGTATGAAAAAAAACAGGTTTCGTTACTCACCTTGTTATTCACTATCGGTAGGTTATGAGAGGTGCCGGTACGCAGAAACGTTCCCGGTACTTTGAATTGAAAGACAAACCACCAGTATTTCCTATACCGATGAGTACTGGCCCACTTCAAGCACATGTTTTTGCTCATATAATTACATTTGTGCATTTGTACCCTATTTTTTAATCTTCAAAAACGGTCTAGCCTACATTTTGTTTGTTTATTTTTTGTTCGAAAGAGTAGATATTTAACCGCAATGACGGGGAACAACCTGCTGGAATTGAGAGCGCACCAGGACCTTCTCGGCGTAGCATGCACGACTTGAAGACATTAAGCAGCCGTGCGCTTGTTTATCATCTGATGGGCCTCTTTTAATCATTGCAATTAAAGCAGGCGAATCTGTGAATTAATTGACTGTGATTTTTCAGGTGGCTATGCGTGTGGACGACTTTCCCACCATAATCTAGCCGCATTTGCTTGTATAAAGAAAGCACTGTGCACCGAGGAGCTGAGGAGGGGACGAGCAATACAGATTCACAGTCAGCAGCCGCGAGCATCCTGTTCTGCATGTGACGTCACTTACAAATCATCGCGTATCCTGGGAGAAATCGTCCCATGGTGACCGGTTGCCATAGAAATGTAACTTTAGTGGAAAGTTGGGCAGCTAATATCCGTTTCACGATGCAAACGGGTACAGGGGAGGAGGATGAGTGTCGGTAAAACGGGGTTCTATGCAAAAGCTTCGCAAAGGGGCGTTGTCACCACCGAGAAAGACATTGTGGATTTATGTTTTTGTTGTCTAATCCCCCGTTTTTTTGCTGAAATCTCTCTTTACATTAGTGTTACTACTCGCACTGTGATATTCCGACGCTGATCACATATCGACCATCGGGGAGCGTGGTTTTCGTCGCCCGGGAGCTGTCCGTGTCCTGAAGGTGGTAGGGGGTCCGGCGCGTCGGCCACCCCGCTGCTGCGATGCTCCGATGGCGGAATCGCTTCGTCACTTTGGAAATGCGTGAAGCGTACGAGTGTGCAGGGCGCTGCTTTTAAACGTCTTTTAGTTAATGGGAATGAACAGGTTAGTATGTTTTATTATAACAATGACAGTGTAAAACATTTGTAATTAGTAGGCTTTATTAGTTGTGCGCTTTTTGATACCATTGTGCATTTAAAATACTGTAGTTCAGGATTTGCATGGGGTATTGTTCACTGGGCTACTTGAGGGACGTAGGACACAGTATTGAGACACCAGCATGGACATAGATTTGCGTATGGATTGTATGGACATGTATGGACATGTATGTTTAGGGGGTGGGGGGTTTGGGGCTGATTTGGTTCCTACCAATGTGGAAACCAAAGCTGCACCCTTGGATACTAGGGTGCATTTATGGGGGGGGTTGAGTCTAGACAGAACACACTGGCTGTCCCTCCCCAGGACAGTTGGCTTTATTTGTGGGAGCCTCGTAAGCCTCACAGTGCCCCAGTGTGGGAGGGACAGTAATGTCACTCCTGGCGGGCCTGTGATTGTCTGTGTTTATGGTACTTGGCAGTGAAGCAAACATCCAATCTGGTACTTCGGGATAATGAGCAAACCTGTGGCCGTCCTCATCAAGGAGATGCACTCGGGTTATTTAAGGAAATCACAAGAAAAGGATGAGAAATTCATTGAAAGTGCAGCTGCCAGCATCTGCCTGTGTGACTGTGAGAAGTGGGATCCGCTTCCCCCTCCCCTCTCCTCTCCTGTTCTTTCCTCTCATCTTGTCCTTTCTCCTCTCCTCCCTTCTCCCCTCTCATTTATATGATCTCCTTTCCTCTCTTTCCCTTTCATTCTCTCTCCTCTCCTATTCTGTCCTCTTTTTCCCCCTCATCTTGTCCCTTCTCTCCTCCTTTCTGTCCTCATCTCCCCTCTTCTTTCTGATCTCCTCTCCTTTCCTCCCTTCCCCTCTCTTCACCTTCCTCTTCTTTTTTCCTCCCCTTCATCTTGTTCCCTCTCCTCTCATCTCCTCGCCTCTCTCCTCCCTCTACTTCCCTCTCCTCTCCTTCTTCTCTCCCCTTTTGTCCCTTCTCCTCTCCCCTCACCTGTTATCTCTACTCATCCCTCTCCTCCTCTCCTCTTCTTTCCTACTCTCCTCTCATCTCTCTTCTCCTCTCCCCCCTTCTCCCCTCTCCTCTCCCCTCATCTCTTATCTGAACTCTTCCCCTCTCCTCCACGCTACTCTCCTTTCCCACTCCCCGATCTTGCTCTCTCCTCTCCTTTCTCTCCTCTTCTTCCCTTTCTTCCTTCATCACCTCTTATCTCCACTCTTCCCCTCTCATCCTCTCTCCTCTCCTCCCTCCTCATTCCGTCCCATCTCCTCCTTGTTGCTTGAGCATCGGTATTATGTGTGTATGCATGTTTTACTTTGACTGGAAAGGTCTTTATGTACCAAATGAGCACTGCTATCAGTTATCTGTCCATGTCAGCTGTTTATGTACTCATATCCCAACCGGCATCATAATCATTGACATGTATGGCTTCCACAGCACATCATTCTGACTGGCAGCTGTAGGGCAACAGAAACACAAACACAAATCATACACCTCGGAATTGGGCACAGTCAGTTACATTATGGCTTCTGTCCACAGCCATCAGTGTTTATAATGTATTTACAGCAAGATGTTTGGTTGAGGGGGCGGCATGGTGGTGCAGTGGTTAGCACTGTTGCCTCACACCTCTGGGACCCGGGTTCGAGTCCCCGACTGGGTCACGTGTGTGGAGTTTGCACGTTCTCTCCATGTCGTCGTGGGGATTCCTCCGGGTACTCTGGTTTCCCCCCACAGTCCAAAAACATACTGAGGCTAATTGGAGTTGCTACATTGCCCGTAGGTGTGCATATGTGAGTGAATAGTGTGTGAGTGTGCCCTGCGATGGGCTGGCCCCCCAACCTGGGTTGTTCCCTGCCTCGTGCCCATTGCTTCCAGGATAGGCTCCGGACCCCCCGCGACCCAGTAGTAGGATAAGCGGTTTGGAAAATGTATGGATGGATGGATGGATGTTTGGTTGATGCTTCATTCCGAATGATCTTGCCTAAATTTGACCTCTTCAGACTGGGATGCTTTTACCAGAGAACTTTAGGGTCCAGTAGCACATTTCCACTGGGAACTTGAGGAGACAGTCGTCCAGCTCCATAACCTTAAACCTATGCTGCCTATTGCCAGTCTTTTGTTAGCTGTGTCACACCTTTGTCTTGTCTTAGAATGAACAGTCATACTTACCTTCTTGTCACCTTCTGGATCACTTTCATTTCAGTGTCTGGATGCCCACAGCTTTCTCGTGCAGTCCATATTCCTGCTGACCGTCCATCTCTTGCAGGTAGATGCTGATGCTTGGGTCAACATGTTGCCAAAATCGAGGAGAGCGTTAACCATTCAGGAGATCGCGGCGTTGGCCAGGTCATCGTTACATGGTAAGTCCACGCAGAGACCCGTCTACGCACAGACACTGACGCACATTGTCGCTCATCACCTTTCTGTGAGCTGCAAGCTGCAAGTTTCCTCTCTGCAGGTATCTCACAGGTGGTGAAGGACCATGTGACCAAGCCGACCGCCATGGCTCAGGGCCGGGTGGCCCACCTGATCGAGTGGAAGGGCTGGTGCAAGCCCACCGACTCACCCGTGGCCCTTGAATCAGACTTCAACTCCTACTCCGACCTGACAGAGGGAGAGCAGGAGGCGAGATTTGCTGCAGGTTGGCTTCAGAATAGATACACACACATTCGCCGACTGCATCTAGCAATACCTTTATATCTGCAACACTGACTCAGGCTCCTTCCACAACAGAGTCATTTCGGGCTGACCTGACACTACCCCATGCCTGGGCCCCCAGGGGGGGGGCGCCCGGTAACCCTATACCAGCTGGGTAACCCTGATTCTTTTTGGTACCTTTTCATATGATTGTTGAATCATAGTTTGTCTCTCCAGGTGAAAAATAGCTCTGTGCTCGTTGAAGGACACAAACCCTTTCCGCCGTGCCAAGGTCACAGCCCTGACAGGGGAGTCTTCACATGTGCAGCTGGAAATCGGTTCCAGACCCAGTTAGGGTACTAAGATCCAACAGCATTTCCTTTCTGGAGTTGCTTTGTTTAACCCCTTGGCTGCCATCAGGGGTGTAGTTAGAGATGAATGGATGTGGGGCTTTACTGGGGGGGGGGGCAGTGGCAAACATATAATATAGAAAGTTATTCAGAACACATTTATATGGGGGAGGATAAAAAGCATTTTGGGGGG
>JAODJX010000039.1:764747-779392 GCA_026776945.1 Isichthys henryi | reverse complement strand
CCCCCCCTTTCCAGATGCCCCAACCCCTACCCCCACCCCAAACGATGCCAGGTCAGTGATGAGAGATCAGATGTGCCGGAAGGTTCCGATTGTGCGAGGTGTTCCCGTGTCCCGCGTTCGTCCGCACCAGGGGATCCGAGTACCAACTGCACAAGGGCACCTTCCGGGAGCAGAGGACAGCTACAGGAGACGGCGGCTGGGCTTTACCTCTGCGAGCAAGCAATCAGAGAGACTTATGAGGCTGACCGTTAGACGGAGGGCACGAATCAGTCACGGAGGGAGAGAGAGAGAGAAAGAGAGAGAGCTCATGCTCTGCCTTGATTTTCACTTCTTCCGCTCATCCCCTGTAGCCGGAAGACAAGTGCAAACCTGGCAAACACTCCAGGACTCCTTGAAAATCATCTGCTTGACAGAGTCATTTTTTTTTCTTTGGTTTGTTTTGTTCTTCTTCCCGGCTGCTAACTGGCGCGGTGGGGTACCGGCTGGCCCCAACAGGCTACGCAGGTGTGCCGTCCTGCATTTCCGCAGCAATTTGTGACATTGGGCGCTTCTCTGAGATGGCATGCGTGTTTATGTGTTGGGGGGGTGGCTGCTTCTATAAAAAGCCATCACATATTTGTCGCACAGTGAACCTGAGGGCGGGGTGGGACCGTTCACCCCTCTAACCTCGTTTAGGCCTGTGTAAACTGTGCATAACTGCCCCTGATATTTGAGAGAATGTAGATAATGCTGTCCACTGATACGTTCCTGAGAGTTACCCCCACCTACTTCACAGGCATGTCCACCAGAACCTGAAATTCCATGACAAACAGAAGAAATTTATTGACATTGTACACCTCCATGTATCTATTGCTCTGTGTGTCAGTCTGTATTGGCTTAGCCTGGAATTTTTCTCTCCAATGCCTCGGTGTCAACATCGCAGTCCAGACCCGGCACAGCTTACAGCCGATTTCTGCTTTCGGGCGACGGCCTGAGGAGCATGCAGTAAAAGGCACCTCCTCTCCACACTCACAAGTGCCGCCCTAACTTTCATCCTCTGCTCTCTGTCTTGGCCCCACGTGTCTGACCCACCGTGACACAGAGAGGGAAGGTCATTCAGTATCACGTTCGCTGACCATCCAGTCTCAGTGAAGTTCAGCTTTAGGTTTGGCTGATATACCAGGGTGCTAACCCAATCTGGTTATGACTTGTTACAGTCCTGGCCATAAGAATAGGACTGGCTTAATCTCCTAATCATCCACACGGTCTGAATTAGCCTAGAAGAGTATGTCCTTTAGTTCAAAGCCGAGGACCGTTGTCCATTTTGACCTTCTGCCCGAGCTCTGAGACTGGCAGCAGGAGGCACCCTGGCACTCACAGCGCCACATGGCACCCTTTCCAATCCTGGTCACTGTGAGCTCTTGACCTTTGACCTCTTCTCTGCCTATTCCTACCATTCATTTCCTGGTGATTTAACTGGTTGATTGTCAATGACTGGTTGGTTCTCCTTTGATCGCCTCCCTGTTTTTGGCTTCTGTCTCTAACATTTGGAATTTACTGGTACTTAATTTGTAAATGAAGGGTCTATGTTGCATCACCTGCCTTGATTTGAAGTTATGAATAAAAACATTGATGTTATTTTCACCTCCTTGAAGCGTCTGTTTGATCATGCAGAGGAATATCAGTTGCCCAATTGTGAGTTTAATGGTCTCCCAGTGTACATAATTAGCCAAATTGTCAACCTACCACAGAACTGATACCAGATAAATGTTTCCAGTTCAGTTGGGTGTGACAGGAAGTAGCAATGAATGATGGGACCTGCAGTGAAACGCAGCACAAGCCAAGAGAGACAAGGAGTCATGATAAATCTGAGCAAACCTTGTCCACATCTCAAGGATCTTGCTCATTTAGTGTCATTATGAAGACTAAGGCAGTGTAGGAGGCCCACTAAACTACCACCCCCATCCATAAAGCCCCAACCCCCCTAAGGCTGACAGCTTACCTCAGACATCCCTGGACCCCAAATTCCTCCTAATCTCTGAGTGGGAGATCTGCTGCTTCCACTTGCTATCAGCTTTTCTGTTACTAAAGGGGTACTCGTGAGAATGGATGGCCTATTATGGAGACGGGCCCACCGTGTCTGACTGCGATATCCCAGAATGCACTGGGCGTAGGTGGGCGTGGGTGAGATAGCAGCCACTGAAATGTGTCGCAGCTCTGCCAGTGTCCGAGCGCGAGTGGGATACTCCGGGTCTGTGACTCCACGGTCCAACAGCAAAGCCTCGTCTCGCAGCGGCATGGCAACCTTCAGCGGCTCCATATCCCGCTCCAGCCACTATAGCAGCAGCTCTGTTCGGGCGGAGTCTGGCTCCGGGGCCGGTTTGGCATTCCAGCCGTACCTAGATGCTGGATGCCGTGGGCTGCTTGGGAACGAGGGGACTGAAGATCATCTGAACCTGTCAGCGTTCAACCACTGTGGTGAGTGTTTTTGGGGGGGTGGGGCGCGAGTCTGGCTTCTGTCTTCACCAGAAGAGCAGTTTTGGCATTTCGCGTTTCAGCTTTTAAGCTGTCAAACAGCAGTGTTTCTCAACCCAGTCCTTGAGGACTCCCAGCAGTCCGCATTTTTGCTCCCTCACATCTCCCGACAGGCCTATAGCAGGTATTCAGGGCTCTTGATTGGCTGGGAGCTGGGAGGAAACACAAAGATGGACTGTCTGGGGGGGGGTCCCTGAGAACTGAGTCGAGCCACGTCGTAGTATAGCCTCTTCACTAACTGCATAGGCCACTGTGGCAGCAATATCCTTTAACTGATATCTACTTTTAACATAATATTTCGTGTTCTTTATCAGCCATGATACAAAGATACAAATACAGAGATAGACGAACATTGTCTGTGGTCTTCCTCAATAAATGTTTAATGAAGTTTGATTATAAACAAATCCGTGGCCTTTCTGAAAGATGAAAAGGAACGTGGAAATATGTCTGAGGTTACAGAAGAGGTGAAGTGTCACTTAGAATGGTGCCCACAGTCATTCACACAGCTCTGGTTGCCGCATCAGTGTCTCCTGAAGGCAGAAGGCTGCTTTCACACATGGGCGATGAAAACAGTCAGAAGTACGGATGAAATGAAATTATCCTTAATTATTACATTTGCATCGGATTGTGTTAATTTGCCCATAAACACAAATACAAGTGAGAGTGAAGCTTGGAGTCAGAGTACAGCGTCAGACACTCATTGAGTATCACTGGAACATTTTTCAGGGGGTTAAAGGCAGTGGTTGTTGAATCCCTGCCCAGCAAAGTACCACTGAAGTACCTTATTGGCAAATTAGTGTCTTCTGAGTATGAGGGAACTCTTCATCATGCCTACTAGGATGTACCTTCAAGATGTAGGTTTAGGATGCACCTTCACAGTGTGACATGCCCTCCATGCATGGGACATTGCTGAGCTGTCCTGCCCCCCCCCCCCGCAGGCTCGTCCTACAGCGTGTCAGCTGACGTCAGCCAGTTTGAGCCCGGGGACGTGGTGGTGTTGGCCTTCAATTGCTGTGTGGTCATCCATGCTGAAAAGGTAGGGGCAGCCTGTAACCCCTATTACCCCAGCCTTGGGCGTTTCCTCCCCTCCTAATGTCCCTGTCCAACCTTGTCCCGCTCCGGGCTCTGCTCTGCCCCCAGGTGGCAGATGACGGTAGCGTCGGCGACACCTTCACTCACAAGAGCCAGCTTCCTGAGGACATGGACCCCCTGACGGTCAGCAGTACCTTAACAGCCGAGGGGATTCTGGTGGTGAGCGTGAGGAAGAGGAACAACCAACAGGAACGCGACCGTGACCTCCCCCCTCCAGCCTACTGCACTCACGGCCATGTATAACACCCCTGCACTCATTCCTACAGCTGTGTTTGAAAAACTTAATTAAAAGTATTTATAAACATTCCCAGCTCAATGTGTTCTTGCTTTCATACCCACAAACTCATTTAATGGACATTAATCCAAAAGTCAAGTTAGTGCTTCCACAGATGGGCAAACTGCTGGAACGTGCGCTTACAGCTGCCGTTTTGTCATCCTTTGTCGTCTAAGTCATCCTTAGATGCCTGCAATGCCAGATATAATCAAGCTCTGTTTTCATTAAACAATGTGCTTAATATTCTGACTTCTGGCTGGTAGGTGTGGCTGTGGTTGGCAAGTTGGAACCCATAGAAACATCAGATCTAGGTGGAAGGAGCACAGCCCTCGGAGGTTCTGTGGGATCTCATGAGCCGGGCCGGGCTGGACTTTCAAGGTAGCTAACGACAGCATTTCCACCCCGAGACCTGAACCCTGTTTGAAAGCCAACACAAGAAATGGAGGAGAGTGGACTGGGGAGCTTC
The DNA here is from genome assembly GCA_026776945.1 of Isichthys henryi. Taxonomy (NCBI): domain Eukaryota; kingdom Metazoa; phylum Chordata; class Actinopteri; order Osteoglossiformes; family Mormyridae; genus Isichthys; species Isichthys henryi. Next base: position 775,046 of record JAODJX010000039.1, on the reverse strand, counting down.
GCGAGTTGGCTGGTCAGTCGAGACAGAAATAAAAATGCGCTTGTAATGAGGACATGCTTGTCCAGATCGATGCGTGCGCCGATCTGGTGAGACAGAATTGCTCCGACACTCCGATTTGAAGGAAGCTAACGAAATCCCATGCTTGTCAAATCTCATTTCCTCTGCACAAGACCCGTCACTGCAAAGCAGACGATGGCTTGCAGAAGCAGCTGCATCTGCAAACGAACTTCCATAGAAAGACCTCCTGCCGTTTATCTAATTTGAGTTATGTCACTGCTGTTCATTTTCCAGCTACAAGTTTGCCCCCTATGAACGTTGAATAAATGAAGACCCATATAAGCCCTAAAAACATTATTTAGCCCAGCATACAGTATATGTAAGGTGTATATACGCATTCGGCCGGCACTAAATTATGTAAACTAGCAGTACCTGGTGGCGGTGGAGGACAATTCTCCCCCTTGAGTCTGGTTTCTCCCAAGGTTTCTTCCTCCCTCTCTTGGGGAGCCCTTGCCACTGTTACCTCAGGCTGACTCTCTGGGGACCTTGAGGCCGGGACTCTGTAAAGTGTTCCGTGACAGTACGCTGTGCGAAAAGCGTTACATAAATAAATTGCACTGAAGTGTACGTTTGAGGTCACGTCCTGGCAAGTGAGTAATCACCGAAACATGAAACCTCCTCAACCTTGTAATGAGGACGGATGGATGCGACTAATTGAGCAAGGTGAGGCCAAGACAGACAGACTCGCACACGCAGGCTGCTGGATTATGATTGGACATCTGGCACAAATCCGGGAAACTCAACACCTGCCTCTACTCAACACCAGGAACCAGCTATCAGGCCATAACCTGCCTCCAGAGGGACCTGCCTCTACTCAACACCAGGAACCAGCTACCAGCCCCTAACCGGCCTCCATGAGGGACCTGCCTCTACTCAACACCAGGAACCAGCTACCAGCTCCTAACCGGCCTCCATGAGGGACCTGCCTCTACTCAACACCAGGAACCAGCTACCAGCTCCTAACGTGCTGCCTCTGCGATTTCCCTGAAACATTCCCTAATGAGGTGCAAACACCTGACTGCCAATGTGGACACAACAGCACAACACAAAAGTTCAACGTTTGTTAAAGGTTTATTTTTCCCCGATATACAAAAATAAAATTAGTCAACCTCTCGTCTGTTCGACGTTGGCATGTACAGTATTTACAGGTTCAGGGTTAGAGCCCGACAGACAGCCAGGCAGACAATACTAACACAAACGGCTGGAAAAGAACATCCGTAGTCATTTATTTTATATATACACATACATTATATATTCCATTTCTTTACAAAAATAAGGTTGTGTTCATGTCAAGTAATCGATTAAAATCTGGTTATAAAGTGAGATGAACGATCATTATTGCACAAATTTATTACCTAATAACAAATCAAATAAGAATTCCATGTTACCCTTGCTGATTAATACATTTTAATAAATATGTACCTGCCTTTTTAAGTTTGTGAGGAAATGTACGATGGGCAAAGGTATGAGTAACAGGGAGAGAGAAAACGGTTAGAACGTTGTGATTCGGAGGCAGATGGGTATCAGCAAGGAGATTAAAGGCTTGCATCTATTCCAAGCATGCCCAGGTAGACCCAGGCTACACCCCGGGGGCACTTGGTGAAATGGATCTTGCACAAATTCTGTAGATCTTTGAGATGTGGATTCATGCTGCGGTGTGAGGCGTTAGGAGTCAAGGCATCCGGCGACTCCTCAGCAGATCAGGATGTTTAACGACAAAAGCCACACATTGTGGAAATGTGAGGTCAGTGCTGATTGCCAAGTGACGTGGAACCCAACAGCAGGAAGCGCGGTAAAAAGGAAGCGAAACCCCACAATATAATTCAGTTACAGTGATTACAGAACATGTAACATAATACAGACTATAAAACATTTTCATTCCATATTTTTGGTTGCAAATGAAGGAACTGGCAACTTTGAATATCACATGCTCTAGGGAAAACGATTCTTAGTCATGTTTGTAGCTTGGAAGGTGGTTTCCATGTGAGTGTAATCTTACACCCAAAGAATTTCTTGTGAACGCATCCTTTACTGGGAATCCCGGTAATGTGACAGAGCAGGGATGTGCAGGGGGAAAGCATGGAGTTATGTCCATGCATAGCAAGATCACAGGCTGGCAGGTCCACAGATTTGTTCATCCAAGTTAGACAGACAGATGGTAAGGGCATGGTTAGGCACACTTAAAGAAAGTCAGTGTTGCAATCAGAATGGCTGGGTGTCATGGCAACACGGAGACTGTCCTCCTTAGTATGGCTGGGTGTCATGGCAACACGGAGACTGTCCTCCTTAGTATGGCTGGGTGTCATGGCAACACAGAGGCTGTCCTCCTTAGTATGGCTGGGCGTCATGGTAATACGAAGGCTGTTTTCCTTAGTATGGCTGGATGTTATGGCAACACGACACTGTGGCACCTCACGCATGGCTGGGTGTCACGGCAACATGGAGTCCTCCCTTAGTATGGCTGGGCGTCATGATAACACAGCACCGTGTCATCTTATGTATGGACGGGTGTCACAGAAAAACAGAGGATGAAGTTACAAAGAGAAAGACCAAGTCTTCTTAGAGCACAGGCGAGGTGTACAAGCTTATAAGCCTGTGTAAACATTCAAGTGTGTGTACAAGGTACATATACAAGCAGAGGTCAATGGAGCAGATGATTATGATGGTGGAAAAATTTAAGTAACCCCCTCCCCATAAAATCATACACAAAGTAATGATTAACTCACCATATGGGTCTAAAACACACGGCAATTGTAGTGAGAAGTCAAGAACTCAATATTGAAATGTTTCTTTTACAGATTGGGTACATGACCACTACACACAAATTTAATTGGTTCATAATTATTCAATTACAGATCGGTAGGTTATCAGTTAGTACCAAAGTTCCTCACAGCTAAAGCGTTCAAACACCTGGGTTAATTAAATAAGACAAAATTTGCATCTTTCCAAGTGCTGCGTTAAAAACTATAAAAAACTGAGTCGTACCAAGAAATGGTCCGTGTTCATGTCCTGTGCATGACCCGGTTACCCAGGGTCAGGGGTCATACGTTTAACTGGCTGCTTATGTCTCAGTCGTGGTATCAAGCAGCTGACTGAGTTTCTTCCTGATTTTTTAAAAATATATTGACTGCGTTTCAGTCTCCCTCTCTATAGATGGGCAGCGTTTCAGTCCTAGTATCTACGGATATTTAAGCAGGCTGAGTTTCAGTCATGTTTTTTTTTTTTCATCTATTGGCTGTATTAGCTATTGTTTGGTCTGTATAGGCTGGCTGTGTTTCAATCCTTCTCTCTATTGGCTGGCTGTGTTTCAATCCCTTCCTCTATTGGCTGGCTGTGTTTCAACAAATCCAGATCAGACAGACCCAGGGCTACACTAGCCAGGCGCTGGTTGCCATAGAGTCCCTAGGTAACTCCCCTATAGTGTGCAGCATGAGAGAAATGTGTTGAGAACACAGAGAGGTGTTAATTACAGCCCTGTTCCAGACAGACACACAGACAGTGTAATGACCAGTGAGAGTGAGTGCGCGTGCATGCGTGTGTTTCGCAGAGACATTGAGTGAGATTAAGAAGGACCCCTAACATGGTTGGTTCCTGCTCTCTCTATCTCCAGGTTATTAAAAGTTAAATATAGAGAAGCGTCTTATTAAAATGAGTGTCAGCAGCTTGAGCCCGGAAGAGAATTCACCTTTCAGGTGGTAAGAAAGCTCTGTCTGGACTACGGCAGCTTCCACAATAAGTTAAAAAGTGCCAGAAGCCAATTTAACAAAATAACTAGAGATCAGTGGTAAAAAAAAAAAAACTACTTAGCACCAACCGTGCTGAACACAGACACCCTCTTGTGCTTCCTGTAGAAACAGGAAAGGCTGCATGCGTAGGTGCGTGTGTGACAGAGAGGGCTGTGCTGTGTGTGCCTTCTACCACACCACAAGGTGGCACTATGCAAGGCTCCCCCTGCGACGAACACGAGCACAGAATGCAGGAACCGCAATGGAAAATTGGGTGCGAGATGAGCAAAGAGGGATTCTGGGTGGGATGCATGTGAAGAGGAAGAGGAATGTTGGCTGGAAGTACCACTGAACCCCAGTATGTGGAAGACAAGGTTCAGAGAAGAGTCTCCTGTGAGAAGACCAGATGTTCATCATGCACTCTTCTCAACATGAAGAGTGAAGTTTAAAAAATAAATCATTTCTACTGTTAAGACACAAATGAAACTCCAGACATTATGCAAATCGTATCCCCCACCCTCCCACCTACACAGAGGTAGACACTCTCTCTTTGTCACTCTCTCACACACACACACACACACATTCCAGAGCAGCGAGTCTGAGATATGGGCTTATTCTCTCGCCTGGTCCCACCATTCCCACCCAGGGCAGGAAAGTCCAGTCAGTGTGGAAGCAGAATCGGATTCTGATTTGTGGAAGCTCTGAGTGGAGGAGCCGGCAGAGAGCTTACGGAGCTCAGAGAGATCATGGCACTGACATTCTCCTCCCAGCCCTCCCACCACCGCAGCCCCCCTCACTGCGACTTGTCCTCCGAATCCGAGGGGTGGTGTTCCCGTGGGAGCGTCAGGCTCCGGTGCCGGTCCCACAGCTTGTGCAGTTCTGTGGCCTCGGTCTCGCTGCTGCTGGTACCGCTGTCCCGGAAACTGGCCAGTGGGGGGCGTACCTTCACCCCCTTCACAGTCACCGAGCCCTCGATGGCTTTCCGTAGCTGTGGACAGAGGTGAAGCAGAGGTGAAGCAGGGGGTGAGTCGGGTGACATGGAGGCCTGGCAGGCCGGCGGAGCAGCACAAACACTGGCTAGCGGGGGCCGTCTGATGCTGTTTATTAATCCAGTTGCTGACGGCGACAGATTCCCCTCAGATCTGAGGAACAGTCACTATGGGACTCTAAGAGAAGCTACAAATCGCTGTTTTGCAGAAGACCAGTCACGTAATCCTCAAAGATAAAGGCTCTCACATCATCCTTCAACCATGAGCTTGTCGAGCCGTCCCCTCTAACAGGATGATGTCCAGTTCCACTCCAACCCAAAACGCTACATCTCCCCAAGATGGACCCGGCGCTATGCAGTCAAAGCCAGAATTTCACAGCCAGAATCCTGGCCTGCTCGCACCCGCACCGGTCTCGCCAGCCACCGCCAGCCGCTTCACCTTCTCTCCCCACACACTCTTCTCTTTCAGTTATAAATGTCACGGAAACAGACTATGTTACACTTAGCAATAACTGCCATTTTTCATCCGATTAAAAGGCAAATTGCCTCATTCTTTCCTGCCCTTTTGTGTTTAATGAGAGTATAGGGCTGCCATTTAAAAGCCTTTTGTCTCGGTGTCTGAACAGAATTGTGTGCTTCTGTAACAATGTGTGTGTGTTGCATAGTTTTTGTGTGTGTGCATGTGTATGAATTTCCCCTTTGGTTCCTAAAAGAAGGACGTAGACAAAAATCGCTTATTACCAGATGTCTTTGGATGTAATGTCATGGGTATAATGTCTTGGTGCAATGTCATAGTAAGGATGTAATGTGTGTGATGTCATAGTAAGGATGTAATGTGTGTGATGTCATAGTAATGATTTAATGCATGTGATGTCATAGTAATGATTTAATGCATGTGATGTCATATTCACCTCCTTCAGCGAGACCACCCCAATGAGCCGGCCGATGCTGGTGACGTAAGCGTGGTCCAGACCCAGCAGTGAGAAGATGGTGTGGGTCTAGGATAAGAGCAGAGCAGTCAGAAGTTAGGAAGAATTCCAGCCTAACCAACAGAAAACATGGGTAAGGAGTTGAAAATGTTCAAGAGATGAGGGAAAAGGCTGCTGTACCATTAGAGGGGATACTTTGTGAGCGCTTCGGTAAAAGCCTGCTGAGATAATGCCATTTACATCGTGGCCCTTGGAAGTAAGACAGGTACCTTATGGAGTGATGTGCGTTCCACCAGCTGAAAAGGGGCGGGGTCAATCTTGCAGTTGTTGAAGTTAACCCGCTCATCCAGCTGTTGCTCCTCCCATTCAGCGATCTGCAGGAACGGCAGTAGGATGCAATAGGTTCTCTTAAAGAGGGCTGGGAACAAGCTCTCTTCTCCAAGCTAAATGTTAAATGACAGCTTGCACATCACAGCTGTTTACATCCCTGCCTCTTCTAGGGCATCCTGTGCCAACAATCAAGACTGACAGGATTGAATCCTGCTCTGTCACATTGCCCACAGCGCCCCCAGTGGACACCAGACGTGATGCACACATTCGACGGCTGTCAAGCTCCATCAGTCGAGGATGTGTCATAAACTGTAACGAAATGTCCCGTAGACAAGAAAATCAATACGCCTCCACGTCAAAGTGCTGTTACACGTATATTGTGACCTTGGGGGGGAAACACGCCCAGAGATGCCAATCCTTTGTTGTAATTCACTGCAGCTAAGAGCTGAACGTTAAGACTTTAAAACCAAATGGACTGCAGGCAGCCAGACGCAACCCTCACAGAGGCAACCCCAAGACGGGGATAGGCTACTCTGAAAGCAGTAGAGAGCAGAAGATGATTTCTCACCTCTCGGAGGGTCATATCGTCCTCCAAATCCAGGTCATCCTGAAAGAAGACGGGCAAAATGAGAGCACACACACATTATTTTGGCAGATATCACAAACCTGACTGAACGCCATGCAGAGGCCATTTTCACACACAAAAAACTGGCCCCACTCCCAGTTTGTCTGGAGGACTGGGCAGAATAACCAGGGGACACTGTGAATGGTTACAAGAAGGGGTGAAGTCCAGCAAAGTGGACAGACAGAACCAATCAAACACTGATCCAAAGAGAGCCGGAGTGACACTGCGTTATTAACTGTCAGGATGCATCAGGGATGTTCTGTCTCGTCTGGGCTGTAGCTGGGGCTCTTCCCACAGATGTGCAGCGTGACGGAGAAACTCACTGTAGGACAGGCTACGCCCCTCTAGCAGGGTCCGCTGAGGGCCCGAGCTCCGGCCTGCAGTGCTTTGTGGGTCACTGGGACACAGGTCCAAGCCGTACGCATAGCGTAGACACACACACACAGACACAGAAGCCACAATGAGCGGGTGGTGAATAATAATGACTTTTCCCTCGGAAGAAAGGGGTCAAGATCTTCATTCACTTTTCGGCTGAGCGATGTAGGTGGGGCCTGTGGATGAAGGCTGTTGGTTGCTGACTGAAGGCGTGGGCCAACGAGAGCCAAAGGGCCAACGAGAGCCAATGAGAGCCATAAGGCAAACGAGGGCCAAAGGGCCAACGAGAGCCAAAGGGCCAAAGACCAGTCAGAGGCATGTTTAACACGTCGAGAAGCAATATGCTTGCGTACATCACTTCCTGTCCGGAGTCCATTAAACTCTATTCAACTTCCTGTCTTGTCTGTCTTCTGCTTTTGTCTCAGGCATTTCTACAGATTTTTTGTTTTCCTAGATTTTTCGGAGGGGGGGGGGGAGCAGGAAGACCTGGAATGTTGCAGGTTCAAAAGTCAGTAATGGAAAAAAAAAATAGCCAGCGGTCCTCTGTGTAGGAATAACAAAGTCCCCCCCCCCCAAAAAAAGGAGATCACAGGATAAGGAGCTTCACATTTCAGCCCAGCAGAGATGGCCGACTATCCACACTGTTCCCTGTAATGGTTTTAAAACTTCATTCCCCAAAATGGAACGACTGATAGAGTTTGATACTCCATCACATAAACACAGGGGTGAGCCCAGCCTTCAGGCGTGTTATATTTTTAGAAAACATTTACCCATCCATCCATTTCATACACCCGCTTGTACTATGCAGGGCCCTATGCAGAGCCTTAAGTATTTATTAAAACATTAATTTTAATATTTTGACAATATCACTTGTATATATGCCAATGAACCGTTATGAAAGAGATCGGGACAGAGAGGGAGGACCAACAGTGGCACAATGAAAGCGATGGCAAGGGCGTTGTACAACTTTCACGTCACTTGGGAAGCAAACGCTGAATGCAGAACTGACTAGACAGCCCATTCCAATGATAATCTGACTGGTGGACATCAGTATCAGTGGGTGGGCCAAACGACTGATTGATGGATCATTTGACTGATGAATGGGTATCGCTGGGTGGGCTGATCATCTGATTTATGGACAGGTATAGATGGACGGGCCAATCACCTGACCGATGGATCATTTGATTGATGGGTATTGATGGGCAGGCTGATCATCTCATTGGTGGATCATCGGATTTATGGACAGATAGAGGTGGGTAGGTCGGACGTCTGATTGGTGTATGCTCTGGTTCTGTATGTTCTTACCACAACCGAGATCCTGACTTGCTTGGGCTTCCTGTTCTCAGAAGCCACTGCCCCATCATTGCTCTTCGCAGCGAAAAGACAGACAAGCGCAGGAGATACGGCATTAACACCACGTTCACACCACACTCACGCAGAGCTGGTGCGTGGAGAGCATGCTGGAGACCAGATAAAACAGGTCACACCTTTGGCACTGAGGAACCACCCTGCTGTCGCTATTGCCGACAGCTGCAATAGCCCTGCACAGCAGAGGTGAGAACCAGGAACGGGACGAATGTGTGTTTACAGGTGCATTTCCTCGGCACAGATGTAGGGGGCGGCCTTAAGCCTCACCTCAGCAGTGTTAGCGTCAGGGTGAGCACAGAACAGGCTCTTCAGCGCCATGCCGGTGTTTTCCTGGGGACCTGGCGGACAGAAGGATGTCTGGCTTGAAGACCGTAAACAGTGAGAGCACCATCGTGTGGACATGTGCTCGTAAGACCTACTAGCTGGTGTCTCCACGTTGTTCCTCTCCACCACGGATGACCTCTTCAGAGCCGGTTTCAGGGGCTTCTGGGATACGGTGTGCGAGGGGCTGAAGGACGACTCTTCCGTGGAGATCTGAACACACGTCATCACATGGACAGGAAAACATGTCTTCATGGCCACACGCAGCCCAATTTTAGACTATTTAAATATTTATCTACTTGGGGGACCATCAGAAGCACAATTAAAATAAAATTTAACTACGGAGAAATGGGAGGAGGGAATTAGGACATGCAGACTGCTCCAGGCAGGACCACTATCAAAATCAATAAGAGCAGACTTAGATGTCTGAAAATGGACATATTTATGGCACGATAGTGCAGAGCTCACCTCAAAATGGGCCAAACAGACAGGCATATAAATCCGACAGCGCCCCCACCCCCCTCCTCGGGCTGGGCCAGGTCAGGCCTCACCTGGAAGCGGACCTCTTGGTTGACCTTCTGCACGGGCTCCTCGACCTCCTGGCTCTTCTTGGCAGACAGGGAACGCTGGCGCAGGAACTCCAGCCTGCGCGGACGGCCCAGCTGCTGGGACAGGAGGGCCTGCAGCTGGGAACGCTCAATGGAGCCCAGCAGGATCATGGAATCTGGGGGAAGGGGGTTATGGATGAAGACGAAGCTGGAGAAGAGCACGGAAAATGGAGAGCGGAGGGGCAGTGCGACTCAGGTGAACCTGGGGGCGGAGCATGTCAGAGAATGGGGGGGGGGGTTCCAGGATGGTTTAAGGACTCCCTTCACTTTCCCCACTTAATTAATTCTTTATAAAAAAGTATATTCTTCCCCCCTTTTCTCCGTAGATGGAGATGCGAGTCGGATGACGTGGATTCTGACGGCTCCTTGGGCTTAAGCCAACCCCAAGAAGATGATGGGCTGCAATGCAGGCAGGCGACTTATCTTGTTACAGCCATTAGTGGCAGCTCCGGTTGCTGAGCTGGACGTTTCTTCACCAGCCTGGTTGACCACAACTGGGTGCTATAGTGAGGCATTTCTAGATCCCACCCTGATTGAATGGAGGGGGGGGGGCAGCATCTCCCCCCCATCGTCCTCAAACTCACCTGCGGACTCCACCAACGCCAAGGTCTTCAGCTGTCCGGTCAGCAGGACCTCATGAAGGTCTCTATAGCAGCAGTTAAGAGTGATATAGCGTACATCACGTACCATGATGTCCTCTACGCGGATGTTGTACTTCCTGTGGGGGGGGAGGGCAAGAGAAGATTAGTGTCCCATATGATGACGACACACACACACACACACACACACACACACCATCATCCAAGAAACTTGGGGCTCAAGGACGAGTGGCCAGAAAATTAGCTGCAGAGGAACAACGTCTTTACAAGGACGGTGAAGCTGAACGCTGACTCTTCTAAGCAGAGACAGCAGTTTCCAGCTAAAGCCTGTCGCCCCCACCCCCGCCTATACACCACGCCCCCCCCCCCGGCAG
>JAODJX010000039.1:751301-764107 GCA_026776945.1 Isichthys henryi | reverse complement strand
GACAGATAGACAGGCAGAGAGGAAGACAGACAAACAGGGAGGAAGGAAGGACAGATAGACAGGCAGAGAGGAAGACAGACAAACAGGGAGGAAGGAAGGACAGATAGACAGGCAGAGAGGAAGACATGGAGACTGACAGAGAGGCAAGAAGACAGACAAGAAGGCAAAGATGCAGATAGACAGGAAAGAAGAAGACAGACATCTCAGGCATACAAGTGAAAAGCGGAAAGGAAGACAAACAATGAGGCAGGTGCATTGTTTAAATTCGTCATACCACAGGGAGAAAAAAAAATAAAAGATAACAGCTCTTAAATATCCAGGAACAAGCAGCACTAAAAGATTCATGTGATATTAAAAATAAATTAGAGGAGATGAGAAAATCTGAACAGGTCTAAAGAATCACACTAACAGGCAGAGCAGTAAAAGGCGGCTCCTCACCCCTTGGAATGATTTATTACTGCAAAGCAGAGCATTAAAGCGGGTCATTAATACACGCTGCAAGCTCGTGTTGCCCGAGTCCGTTACTACACACACCTCCTGTGTACTGATGATCCGCAGAACCTCGCAACCATGTGCAGCAGTTCAGCAGTTTACACTCAATCCCCTGGGAGAGGGGTGCCTGCAGAAAGCCGCAGGACATGCGGGGAAAGACTAGGCGAGACCAAGGGCCTATAGATCGCCACAGGGCACGCCAGGAAAGTCATGGTGCTTACAGAAAGCCGCAGGGCATTCTGGGAAAGACGGGGGGCGTAGAGAGAAACCACAGAGCACACTGAGAAATTACCGGGCACCTAGAGAACTGCAGGGCATTCTGGGGGAAACCAGGAGCCTATGGAGTGCCGCAGGGCATCTTGGGAAAGACTGGGCACCTACGGAAAGCTATCGGGCATACGAGGAAGCTGAAAAACTCCCTTCTAATTCACACAACCATTAAGAAGGGAAGTGGGGTGAAGCTGGATTCCAGGGCCCAGCTTCAGAGTTCAGAAAGCGTATGAAAGGATGGGCTAAGATGCAGAAAGCTGGCGGAGGATAAAGGAGGAGGCAGGAAAGTAGGTGACCTGCAACAGGTGAGCGACAGCGAAGGAGAAAATGAGAAAAACCAGACTGAGTCGCCGAAAAGTGCTTTAGGGCAAATCTGACCACGTCACCCATCTGCTGGTGGGGCCGGTGACGTGAAAATCGAGGCCACAGTCCTTGGAAAAAGGGGGTTGGGGGGGACTCGGAACAGAGGACACTATTTGGGAAAAGCGGAAAGGTAGAGGAGGATGAAGGTGTGAAGGGTAACGAGCAAAACGGACAGGGACCCCGAAACCTCACCCTACGCTAAGAACACAGTCCCACAGATCCTCCATGGACCCACCTGTCTGTGTGACCCACTGCCCTGGGCATGTTCCAGGGTGGGGTGGCGATCAATGCGAGTCGAGTGTGTAATAAAGAGAGTGACACCCACCCTCCATATGCATCATTTACTGCCTCAACTGAAAGCTGATTGGCCGCCCCAGTGCTCCGCCCCTTTTCAATGACTGATTAAAAACGTATCATTGGCTAATAAGGTCGGCCTCTTTGTAGGAATCATGCACTATGGGTAGGGGCGGGGGGGAGAGAGAGATGGTGACAGAGGGACTGACTCGTGGTGTCCCCAGCCGAGCTCAGGCAGGTACGGCAGCTTCTTGATGCGGATGATGGAGTCATAGAGTGACGGCTGCAGACTCTGCGCCACGGCGTTGGCCAGGATCACGGCGATCATCACCGGCAGGATGTGCGAGATTTGGCCCGTGAGCTCGAACACGATGACCGCCGTGGACACGGTGTGCGTGACCGCACCAGACAACGCCGCCGCACCTGTGTCGGCAGCGAGACACGGTTAGGGACAAGGACGTCCCCCGGAGGTCGTCAAACAGCGGCAGGGCGATGCCCCCAAACTCACCCACTACCGCGTAACCGCCAGGGACGATGGGGTAGATGGTTCCATCAGTGTGGATCCCATCAGGGAACCAGGCAGCCATGCTCTCTCCGACCAGCCGGCCAAACGCCGCACCTACACACACACACGCACGATGGTGAATTAGGGGGGGGTCACATGTTCAGGCCTCTAACTGACCAATCAGTGAAGACGATCTTACCAATGACAAAGACCGGCATGAAGGCTCCACAGGGTACAGGGATAGTGGTAGCAAGAGCAGACATCCAGAACTGAAGAGAGAGAGAACGGCACTGGTCACTCTGCACACCTCCGGCGAACGGAGAGCAGATGCAGAAACACACTGCACTCCCCACCCCGCCACCCCTCAGCCGGGGATTGAGATGTGAAGCCAGGAAGACCTTTTAATTACACCCCTATCCCTAGTTAGCTGTAATTAACCACAGCGGCGGCTCCCGGCTAATTCTGAAAGGGGCAAGACACCCTCTGGGTGGGGCATGCCTTCGACCTTTAACCTTTCAGGGGTCAATGAGCTCCTCAGTGTCTCCCCAAAGAGGGACACAGAGAGCACAGGGTCAGAGGCAGATGAGTGACATCATCCGCCATGCCGACAGCCAGAGAGAGAAGGGAACGTCTTTAACAGGCTCTGCAGCAGGGTGGAGCGATGAGGTTACGAGGGGCGGGGGACAGACCCACTTCTGGATGGAGGGGCGAGGATAAAGGAGGGATGGGCTTCGGGGTGGAGGAGAGATGAGGTTAGAGGACAGGCTGGCGGTTGTGGACCTGGAGTTGAGTTATGATGATAACTGACAGGAGGACTGTGACCACATAGGAGACCGAGGGAGTAACAACACTGAGAAAGAACTTTTCTGAACATCTTGAAAGAACCATGTGAGAGACTGTTATTGATTTTGCAGTAGAGCAAGTAAGGCCAAAGGAGCCGACTCGATGGTGAGATCACAAAGACAACATCACAACCCAAAAACAGGTAGGTACACGTACGAGATGACGTACCTTCATCACGATGAAGAGGACCAGGGTGACGAAGACATTGACCTGCGGGTGTTTCCATTCCTGCGAGTGGCCCATGTAGTCGAACTCCTCCGCGATGCCCTGCTTTGCCCACGTGCGGTTGTCAAGCAGAGTCACTAGAGACTCCTTCTGGGTCAGCTGTGGGTGAGAGGTGAATTGGGTGATCATCGACTGACAGGATGACGGGTCTCTTACCACTTCCGGGAAAACCAGGTCAGAAGCAGAGGACCTGCACCTCAACCATTCCCATGGAAATTTCACGTCGCACGGTGCACCATACTGAGATGATAACAGTGCGCCTTTAACCCTCAGACAGTCGCCGATTCGTGCCTGATCTGCACCCTGCAAACCTTCTGCTCACCACCATGCCTCACAGGTTAAAGATAGGGGGCGCTGTGGAGCACCACTCCCGTCATCACAAGCATTCACACCACAGGTACTAGCTGAATGGGGTGGGGGCTCAAAAAGCTGCACCTGCAGCAGGCACAAAGAAGAGGGGGGCACAGACACGCACACACACACACACAGGCACACACACACACACACACACACAGGCACACACACAGGCACACACAGGCACACACACACACGGAGCGGAAACAAGGTACCGCCAAGCCGGCGTCTGTGCCTCAGAAAAAGCCAACAGCTCAGGCGATCCAGCCCCCTCCCCCCTCCGGACCCCCACCTCAATTCCTCCTGCAGGCGCTTTATGCCTCATCGCTGGTGGCCCCGCAGAGCTGTGCTAAATATGGATCGCGAGCCGGATGGAGGAAGGAGCCAGCGTGACAGACACCGTGTCCATGACAACCCCGAGAGCGGCCAGGTGACAGCCTTCGCCTGTGCCAGACGGTCCACGCTCTCCTGTCAATCTCAGGCCCCTCCCACAGCTTTAGGCCCTGCCCATATCTCATTCTGTGCCATCTGAATATAATAATCACTGTTAACCACCCTTTGTACGTGACACACACACAACCTACCTTCCCAGCCATAAACTGTCCAAACCCAGGAGGAAAGGTCAGAGTGGAGACAAGGAGAGTGACCAGGGCAGGGTACAGCAGTCGCCTAGGACAGGGACAGTTAGACTTCAATATTAATGACAGCGTGTAGCATAGCCACACCCACACCATATGATGACCACACCCATATCGCATCCTGACCACACCCATCCCACACCGAGGCCACACCCACACCATATGATGACCACACCCATATCACATCCTGACCACACCCATCCCACACAGAGGCCACGCCCACACCATATGATGACCACGCCCATCCCACGTCGAGGCCACGCCCACACTCACTTCTTCATCAGGAACTTGTTGATGGCTTTCTGCTTGCGGATGAACTGGACTATGAGCCGGTTGAAGTAGACAAATAGGGCACCGCCAAAGCCACTGGCAATCCTGGGGTGTGTGTGGGGGGGTGAAGCCGTGAATATATTGCCACTAATGAGTGACATAACATCAACTTGTGACAGACAGCAGCTGGTCCACAGCGACTTACGATCACTGGCTGAGGCTGCATTGCAGCTAACCTACTAATTAATTAATCCATTCAATCTGCAGCCCACACTGGAGGGGAATAATAGAGGCTATTTTGTTCACAGAGATCCAGTGTAAAGCATTTTAAATACCAGCACAATGTGCCTGTTCACACAGCTTAAAGAATCTTTACCTTGTAAATGTTACTAAGCCAGCGTAATATAGATGTCTCTCACGACAGCCTAAGCAAACAGTCATTAATTAAGGCACTGCAGAGGCACAGGGCACCCCCAGGTCCAAGCGAGGCCCATGTTCTCCAGCAGGTGGACACCAGCACACCACCATCCTACAAGTAGGGTACCACATCTTCATCCATCTTCAGGATGATGTCATCAAGAGACCGTCTCTGCGACTGTGACCCCGATGTGCTGATGAACGTCAAACTCGGGAAACCCCCCCACCCCCACCCTCCACATCTATCAAACTCAGCGAGACTAGAAGGTCAAATGAAATACAGAGGGTTTTCTCTATGCTGTCGGGTCTGCCCACCTACCCACCCACCCAGGGTGACCACCTAAGCCATGCTGGGGAGACATTAAGCCAGGACAAGATTTGCAAACTACCAATTAAAGAAAAAAAACTTGAATTTCACTTTAGCACTGACTTCTTGCTGTGTGCTGATTGGTCAGTCTTACATAATCATGCATGTGTCACTAATGTTAATGTGAAACAGCTGGATGAGTCTGTCAATGAAAAATCCAGTAAAAGCCCAAGAAGAGCTGAACTATTTAGCTGAGCACAGGAGCCTTTCAGTTTTAAAGTAGCTTTTAAAACCTGAAGTAGCTCATGGTGTCCATCCTGATTATTAATGGATTAAGTGATCACTCTATACCCACCCTCAGTTCCAGCTTTAGCTAGGTGTTTGTCACCAGAGTGCCGGCGCCACCAAACAGGAAAACAGGACCCAGAGGATGGTGCCCGTACCATAAAACAGGACCCAGAAGCTGGTACCGGTACCATCACACAGGACCCAGAGGCTGGTACCCATCACTCTGACCTACCCGATTACAGCAAAGGCGGGGAGCTCTTGGAGGTCAAACGGGAAGTCCAGCCGAAACCGGGTTTTGAAGAGAGCAGTTATGGTCTCTGTTGAGAGAGGCGGGGGGGGAGTGTTTACTATTGAGGGTGTGCACATGACATCACCGCAGGCCGAAGTTATTGCGGTTCCACCCTCTGAGAGGCAGCATCGGCGTTCAGTTTGAATGCTGCAAAAAACATCAAAAATGGGAAAGAGTTGAAGTGTGACTGATTTTACACGCCGATTTACCAGGAAATCAAGAGAAACGACTGGAATCCTGACTCTGCACCGTGGATTTATGGTTGTCATTTCTGACCAAATAAAAGTTGCAATAAAATAAAAATATTTGCACAAACCTGTCCACATACGACCAGAATATCCACTGGTGTCGTCACTTAAACTCTGTCAACAAGCGGCAAAAGGCTTTTGTGCATTTCCCCGCCATTGAAATCAGGTACATATAATTCAATACAATTTAAATTTTCAAATGTTTTATTATTTCCACACATTAACACACTGTGCAACATAAAGGAACAAAACGTAATTCCTCGGGTCCCGGTGCTCAGCACACCACATAGGAGATATAACAAGCATATTAAAGGAAAGGAATTTCGTAGACAAAGAAAGAATAATAAAGACATAAAAAAAAATGCCGTAAATTTAAAATATAAACAAAAGCAGCAGGAAGAGCCTGCAGTCTGAGTTCAGTGACACGCCAAATGAGGAGGACGTACACAGTACACACATAAATCTCAGCAAACGTGATTCCTGGCCATATATCGATGTCCATGGTTGACTGGTTCTTTGGTAAGATGTTCAGATCCCCGCTGAGTCTAACTTGCTTTTTAATTTAATTTGCAACTCGATCCATCTGAGTGGTTGTGTTCAGGGAAGTGAAGTCAGTGCATGCCCTCTATATATGACTAACACTGAGCAACTGGTAGCACAACGAAGCAGTACTATAAGAACACAAAGGTATGGTGGATACAGAAGAGGCCTCAGGTCATACACAGGTCTCACCCTCATCTCTGTTCCATACGGCGAGCACCCTGAAGATGAAGGCACTGAAGGTGGCAGCGAAGAACCCTCTCCAGTAATTCCTCACGGCGAAAAAGGTGGACGTGACCTCGATGCTGAAGAGGACGCCTGGGGAAGGAGGGGCACGGCTCAAGAGGGGGACTGGGGGCATGGCGGCAGTAGAGGCGGCGGCCATCCTACCCGCCTGGCCAGCGGGAGACTCACCCCCAATGGGCGCGGCGAAACAGCACCCCACACCCACAGCGCAGGCGGCGGCCAGCATCTCGATGTTCCGAGACTCGTTCTGAAACGACCAAGGCGATCCATGAGCATCAGGACTCCGAATCAGCTGCCCCACTACTGACTGTGAAGCTCGCACACAAGAATTTTGCTCACATGTACTGTACCAGAGTACCAGCAATGTGATGTGACAATCAAAGCGATTGATTGATTGACTGACGTTCAAGAACTGTTCCAGAAGATCCCTCTACTAGCCTGATACCTCCCTACGACCCAGAACGTTCTTATGTTGCAATTCTGCTCCTTCAATAGTCTTACTAGGTTCTTCTTTGTTGGAAGCGGTCGTGTGGCTCCTGCTCCAATACTGCTTACACATGTACCTGGGCACCGACTGGAAGCTCAGCCTAGCTACATTTACGCTAGTCAACTCCTTGATAGTCATATATTTGAATTGTGCTATTTGTTTCACTTGTACGTCGCTTTTGGGCAAAAGTGTCTGTTACATAAAAATAAAAATAAATGTAATCAACGTGTCTTGCCGCTGCGGACGGCTGTGGCGGGGGTAATGAAAACATGCACATACGGAGCCCTGACATGGAATTCCCGATCAGGATTCCGGAACACTAGGATGTGATCTACAAATGGAATGTGAGCGGGATTCCCCAAACAGGAGGTACGGTGTGCGGAAGCAGGGATGGGGATGTGGGCCCTAGTCGAGCGCATGGGGTGGAATGTTCCGGACACAGCTTCACACAGCAAAACCCTCCACACCATTACCTTATTTCCTATGACGTTCTGCTCCTTCGGGTAGCAAGTGAGGTAAAGAGAGACAGAGGAAATAAAACAACCCGGATGGTAGTTTCTGTATGATGGACGAAGGAGAAATCGGCCTGTATTTTGGGGATGGTGCGTAGCTCGTCAGGTTAGGTCTCCCTGGCTGTGATCAGAAGGTCATTTGTTCAAGCCCGAGCCTCAGCAGAATACAGTGGAAAAAAAACTTTTTGGGTGTTTGAGCAAGGCCCTTAACCCCCCCCCTCCAAAATACACCAGGAGCACCGGACAAATGGCTGACCCTGAGCTGAGACCCCAAACTTCGCTGTCAACTGTGTGTGTGTGTGTGTGTGTGTGTGTGTGTGTGTGACAGAGAGAAAGGAAAGCAAGATGGGATCTGCAAAAAGAAGCTTTCTGATATACTTGTGCAAACAGCAAATAAAGCATCAGTTAATTATAGCACTGTACATTACGCAAATGTCAGCTGTCAAAGGTTGCTAGGATACAGCCAAAACTTTCAATGTAGCATTTCTAATCATGGTTGTGTCGCACAGAGCAATTCCGTATATGGTGAATGACACAGATTTCCCTATTCAGGGAATAGTGGAGGAATACAACTTCTGTACAACAAGGAGCTTTGCAGATGGGCCAGACAGGCCGCTGGCTCAGGCGTGGGGGGCTCTGTGGGGGCACGGGGACCACAGGAAGACTGAGGCACAGCACGGCTCATGAATATTCCCCACACACAAGACACCCGCCAGCATGTGATATTAGCTTTGTGGCTAACCTACAGATCCATGCCTCTAGTCACGAGCTCCAACAATGATAGACGAGTACAAAACAAGACTCCTGTACACCCCCCAAACCCCAACCAACATTAATGTTGGGCTGAAATAACAGGAAGTGTATGAATAGCCAGCAGGCAGTGTACTGTGTTGCGAGTTGAGGGGGCAGTACACCAGGGAGGGTCACTATTGTGTTCTTTTAAGGTGCTTAGAGGCTCTAGTGATCATCTCAGGGATTTAACATCTGGGGAAAGGGAAGATGCAACAGAAGCCTGAATGCTTGACGCATGGATGATCATGTGACCGCTCACAGTGGCAGACCCTAGATTAAACAGAGACCCATTAAAACCTTCATTTCTCTACAGCGCCTCACAGAAGCGGCATTGTTAATCAGGTGAGTGTCAGCCTCTCTCTACAGGTAAACCAGGAGTACAGATGTCTCGGTCACCTGGACGGGCAGCCCCTACCTCATAGATCCCACCGAACAGCGACATGAACTTGCTCAGCAGGGCTGCACACAGACTGGCGATGTGGACAAACGGACCCTGGGGAGGAACAGATGGGGAGGGGGTTTAAACGGGGAGTTTCCTGATGCCTTACACCCCCCCAAAACAAGCTGGTGTGTTTGGAGCGCTACAGAAAGCCTGGAGGTGGGCCGCGATGCGTGAGAGCAGGTGCAAGGGGTCCGGCCCGGGGTTTGAGCCCATGACCCATTAGAGGCACCCGGGACTGAGACATGACGAGTCTACAGAACCACAACCACTGACCAAGCAGCCAAACCTTCTTCACTCCCAAAAACATGGCACCCAGACCCTGCCAGGCAGACGGCACTCCTCCTCAAACAGAACCGCTGAAAACAGTCACGAAAGGTCATGACCTCCCAGCTAGGTGGCACACTGCCCATGGCTCAGGTGTGAGAGCCGCAGAACTACCGGGAGTGACCTGCTTTTTTTGGCACTGGCGCTGATCCGGCAGGGGACCAGTCATGTCCATCTGGAAGCAGGAGGAAAGGCTAATGGAGGTGCGTGTGTGTGTGTGTGTCAGCTCCTCTCTGCTCCAGGTTCCTTTTGTTCCACAGGTATTTTTAGATGTTATGAACCTCTCACCTCCCACCAGCATGGCCATGACACACACACACACACACTTTGTATTAATATCTTTGTGGGGACTCTCCAATCATTTCTTTGGGCAAAACCCTAATCCTAACAATGACAACCTTAACCCCTACCCAGCCCTAACCTTAACCATAAGTAACCAAACAAAATACAAGGTCCCCACAATGTAATATGTATCACCTCTCTCTCTCACACACACACGCACACACACTCCCCTTCCTGTGGGTCGAGCCTTCGGACCCCCTCACCTCTTTCCCTAGGGGCATCCCGCTGCCCAGCGCACATGTCAGGCCAATGACTTTGGCCACGAAGGTCTTGAAGGTGAGATATTCTTTGAGGACCACACCCCGGAGGATGGTCTTCATCTCCGGGATCCCTGAACCTGATGAGGCCCGGGAGCAGAGCAGCCATTACGCCACATGGCCAGCCCGCTGGCCTGTTACCCCATTAGCCAATTAGCCCACTAGCCCATTAACCCGTTACCCCATTAGCCAGTTAGCCCGCTAACATGTTACCCCATTAGCCAGTTAGCCCGCTAACATGTTACCCCATTAGCCAGTTAGCCTGTTAGCATGTTACCCCATTAGCCAGTTAGCCCGCTAGCGCATCAGCCCATTAGTCCGTTAGCCTGCTAGCCCATGTGTGACTCACCGACAGCCTGTGGCGCGAGGATCTGTGTGAACCCAGCGGAGAACGTGATGAGGACCACAGGGTAGGTGACCCACGCCAGGTACTGCAGGAGCACGTTGCTATCCAGCCCTCCATACATCCACTTCTGTGCTGCATGGGAGCAGAGACATTCGAGTTTACCAGTTAGCTCTGACTGGCGTGAGACCCTGTGGTTTTCAGGAACACTCTCAGAAACTCTCTCACTGGCCCTTGCCATCTTAACTCTGGCCTTTCTGCCCCCACCCACTACCGGCACAGACTGACTCATCAGTCACCCCCCAGCTGGGTGTGTGAAACAGCCACTTAGACACCTGTTTTTAGGCTTTAAATCAGTGGCTGATGCTTCTCATGTATGTTCAGGTTCTTCAGAGCCTCAGATTTGGTTGCGAAACCGTAAAAACCCACTAACCCCCCTCCCCCCACACCTCTACTTAAACAGAACATAAGAAGCCCATTCGCTCTGCAGATGCCCCAGTCACATGACTCACAGCGGAGAATTCGTCCCTCCATTCCCAGTATTGCCTGCACTGCTGGCTCGACACCCTCTCCATCTTACCCCCCCCCCCGGAGGCTAAACTCCAGAAGCAAACAGCAAACAGGCCACAGCAGTAATTATGAGGGTGAAATTGCTTCCACAGGAACACGTTATCATAACAGGGAAGCTGATGCAGAGATGCAGACCGGTGCCTAAGGCCGGATCTCCTGAGAGAAGGAACCCTGCAGGACACCCCACCCCCAGGCAGCCCACAGTCTCTACCACATCCCTGCTACCCCCACCCATGACCTCCAATGACCCCTGAGCAGGGGAATTTGCAGGGGCGGGGCCATGGGGCACTGGACCTAGCTGAAAGATGATTGGT
Source organism: Isichthys henryi (assembly GCA_026776945.1). NCBI lineage: Eukaryota > Metazoa > Chordata > Actinopteri > Osteoglossiformes > Mormyridae > Isichthys > Isichthys henryi. The sequence continues at coordinate 753,135 of JAODJX010000039.1, read as the reverse complement.
CCCCGGAGTGTCATCTCCCCCATCACTCACAAATTAAAAAAACTCACTTAATTCTGTAAAAATATTGCATATTTATTGGTTTCATAAAAATAATCATTACTTTATTCATTTGTTTAAAAAAATACCTATCACTTTAGAAATTAAAAAAAAAAAAACGTAGTTTTACGTAAAACATTAAATTTCAAGTAGTCATAAATTGAAAACTGAATTGTAGTTCAAAAAAGAGCCGTTCCGAGTTATAAAGTTCATTGACATGCAGTCTCACTGGGCACTTTTTAATTGGCAACACCTTCGCATTAACATAAAATACCAAACATTTGTGTTTAGTGTCCCTTTGCGAGTCACAGACTGGCAATTAATAGAAAAATGGCAAAACAGAAATGAAAGAGTCTGTCAAGAAAATGATGACGATGAAAGGAAACTGTCTGTACAGATGACACGTGCGGATGTCAAACGCCGCTTGTTAGGGGACTTTTGTTATGACACCAATAAATTTGCAGTATTTTTACAGAATTTAGCAAACGTCCCAAGATTTTCTGAGCACTGCATCATTGGCTAACAAGGATGGATAAGGTTGGCCCCTCTGAATGAATTATAGCCCCTCTTATGCTCCCCACTTAAAAAAAGATCCTAAACTGCCCCAGGGATCCCCCATACCTCTTTTCTAGAAAAGAAATCGTTTCCAGTAAAAATGATGGTTCCACGGTTCATTAAACCTACAACCTTCAACGTGTCACATCACGGCAGAAGCAGAGGTGAGACTGCGGTCCTCTTTCAGCCTCGGTCTGAAGTCTCCTAACCCCAGGCTCACCTTGAAGGCACATGGCAATGGCGAAGTCCATGACCCAGCTGACCAGCGCCATCAGAAGGCCGAGCAGGATGAGGAAGATCCAGTCTTCGCCCACCCGTGAGATGAGGAACTTCTGACAACGGACTGTGCAGACTGCGGGAGCAGATGACAACAAAGGGAGGCACCAGTGACAGCATTAGACAGTGAGCTGCCCTGACAGTGAACCGCATTACCCATAATCCCACGGGTCAAGCCGCCAAGTCAGTGTGGGAGTGCATTACCTAAAATCCACTGGCTTGTCTGCTCCTTGAGGTTTTACATAACCCAGCAATCACCTGATCCCAGCACTCGGAATCATCAGTGTAATAAAACAAGGGGGATGTGAGATAGTAAAACATCCAGCAGTGAGTCAGAGGGACCGGCGGGCATGTGGCACAAACACCATCCCCATGGCAACGTCCACCAAAGCCCCTCCGCACTTCAGTTGGCACTGGCCTCTCATCACTTGGGGATTTAGCAGTAACAAAATAAATAAGAGGAATTGTAAAAATGCTGTTAGTCGGGCTTTATCTCAGTACGTCCACAAAGCTCTAATCGTGCAATCAAAGGATTTGGATTCCCACCAAAACCTAAGTAGCTGAAGTCAGGAGCTGACTGTGTTATGCAGACGGATGATATCATGCCGGGCTTCTGCCAGTAAGGAGCGGCCCTCAGCTGCCAGTGGGACCTCCATACCAAGCTCTCCCCCCCAACCCCGCATGGTAGACCGGTACCTAAAAAACCCAATGTACGCTGTCACAGGCCAACCCTATACATACTGAGATACTTCACTGACCCCCCCATGGGGAAACTGTCTCTGTGCTTATCCCATTTTTCTGTCCATGAGACACATATACAGATGAGAGCAAACTTGGTGGGGGGGGGGGGGGGGGGTCATAGCACCGGGTGACCCAGTTTGCCGGCCCCCAGCAGCGAAAAATGCCCCCCCCCGCAACGGGTCATGGGGGTCCCACCCAGCCGGGCTGTGGGGCGGGGGGTGGACAT
>JAODJX010000039.1:716843-731154 GCA_026776945.1 Isichthys henryi | reverse complement strand
CCCGCCAATACAACAGGAATTTTAAATTGTTCCCACAAAAACATCCTCATACCATTAAAAGAACTAGCAGACGTTCACATTCAGGTGGTCTTTAGATCCAGAATGTTTACATAGTTTAAATGATTTGCAAAACGAGACTTCATGTGAAAAGTGTCTTACTTCCCTGCTCAAACAGGGTCTTAAAGGACCGCTGAGAGATAACCAACCAGTCAGACCACAGTCAGTGCTGACTCAGCTTGTCAAGGTGTGTTTGTCCAGCAAGGCAGTGTTGGGCAAATTTGTGCGGGGAAGAAGTATTCAGTAACTGAGGAAACATCTTAATAAAGCCTCTCTTCAGTTTCCTGGGTTGGATTTATTTTGGGGGAAATAATAGTGTCATTCCCAGAGCTATTCTGTCTATATTTCTGACTGTTTAAGATGTTGTGTCAACATTAACTGCGGCAATGTAATTAAATTGATTGAGACAAAGAGTACAGTTTCCCAGCACATTTAACAATACTTATCATTTTTTTTAAATTCTGCTTCAGAAAACGGACGACTGCTGAGAACAGATCATGGAATACTGTATTAGGCAAAAAGTGACTCAAGCACTATTCGGCAGAACTTAACATGCTGGAAGATGCTGAGTGCAACACTGCCCCCTGTTGGCACTTATGCACTACAGTCGGGGCACAAACGATTTCTGCTTAGCCTGTAATTTTTGAATCTGGTAACTCTTGATTACCCAGCTCTAGAGGAAAGGAGACAGAAGACAAACAAAGCAAAAGCACGCATGCATTAACATGTTAGCTCACACTGGCAAACATGACAGATTCCTATAAATAGAAACTAGTTTTTTAGGATGATTTAACCTTGAAGGCGTGGTGGGCTAGTGCCTTGGCCGGATACAGAGATGCTGATTGGCTGTAGTGATCTGATAGCTGATTGGACAGGCAGGATATTTCCAGCTGGACTGGCCCGTCTGCCTTTTCTAAGGTCATTTGGATCAAACTATTCCCTGCCAACATGCAATTGGTGGCAGGTATACCAATACTGGACACCTGTAGGAGGCTGAGTACCAAAATCCAAATGTTAAATGCATTTATGCCCTACTGGAATTCAGCTGGAGATGTTTGAAATACTGCAAAACTGTAGATTGGCTCTCAATGTGTCGAAGCAGCACTGTGACATCACAACGCTCCGTAATCTCTGCTGTAACCTTACAGAGACACAAATGCTGACGTTAGTTCCTCCCCCTTGTCATGTCAAATAATCATAAAGCAGACATCTCAGAAAGAGCTGAGCTCGAAGGAGAGGAAGCACAGACACGTCGTGCTTATAGCCAACAAGCGTGACTCCAAACATAACATCTCTGACCAAAGCTGCCTTTCGAAGACAGCCTGCCGGGCTGATCGCTCTCGTGGGAGGGAAGAGCGCCGTGGGCGGGAAGTCGATGACAAAGCCGCTTGCACTGCACCTCTGGGCTCCACGGAGACGAAATGCTCTATATTCCTATAAACAAGCAGCTACTGGCACCAACCCCAAGACGCACACAGAAGCCATCAAGTTAAACCTCACTGCAGCTTAAGCTAATTACCACTGTATTCAAAGCACTGCGTTACTTTAAACATTACTCTAAGTTTACATGTGCAGTCTTGGAATAAACCAGGACTAATAATTCACAAAAAGTCCCCATTTTAAGGCTTGACCTTTAATTCTGAGACCTTACATTTTCCGGATATGTAACAGGTATAGCATGAAAAGTCATTTGCAGTTTTTTTCAGTTGAAAGTGCTTTTTGCCGCAGTAAATGCCAAAATTCCATGAGTTATGTACCTCAAAGAAGCTAACCACTGCACAGCGGCACTGGCCAACTCAGTGGTATTGCTTACCACAGAAACCGTGAGCCGATTGTGACTGTCTTGCCGGCAGAGTGGTCACTACACCAAAGCCAAGAGAATTGGGTATTTAAAGCACGTACGCTGGCCATGTGCCGCGGTACGAGGTTGTATGTCCGGGGGCCCGAGACCAGAGCAGACGGATCTTTTCAGAGGACGACGTACTAATGGAAGCGAGTGTTTACCGCGGGAATACCCGGCCCACCTGAACCTCAGAGGCGTCACCATGAACAGTTATTAGAATGTACTGCTTCGAGTCAGAGGAAGCTCTTGGATGCATTTTAATTGGCTTGGATGAGAAGTCCCATCTCCTTGTTAGGTGCCCCCTCCCACCGACTCCGTCTCCCGGCTCTGCCAGTCTCCATGTTGTGCACACAGCCTGTCACCCGGCTGCATGCGAAGCGAATCACTTGCACGGCAGTGACAGCGCTACACTCACGCATACTGGCAACGACCGCCCCAATCAGCCCTCTCCCCAACCGCGTGTCTCTCTGCTGTGGAGAAGTTCTACCCTAATAACTGCATGGGAACCCAAACGGGTGATGTAATGCTGCACCGCGTCTCAGCGCGTACTCTGGAACGTGGAGTGTTTGCAAACAGCAGTCAAGGCACAAAGTCCAGTTCTGGGGGTAAGAAAGGATCAGCGTGACAGAAGCCAAAAGGAAGCGCCAGCATCTCCAGGACTGAATGTTAATCACATTTTCTTGCTTGGGACTAGATCTATAGCAGCAGTCTCCAACCTTTTTTACAATGTCAACTTTCAAATATTTTATCTGCGGAGCTACTGATGGTATATTTTCCTGGGGGTGGGGGGATGTGAATGAATGGCCTGATCATCACGATTGACTAGGAATGTCTTTAAGATTGACCTGTTGATTACGATCGATGAATTGGTGACCACTCATCTACAGCCTGTACATATTGTTGTTGTTGTCATGTTATGCTAATGTATATTGATGTGATCCATGACCCTTGGACGGACGGATGGATGGATGGATGGATGGATGGATGGATGGATGGATGGATGGAAGATGAGCTGATCTGCATTGACACTTTTTTCTGGAACAGTTGCAGACTCTTTACGGTGAGCGGAAATGGGAGTCTTCTACAAACATCCTCACAGAGAATTCATGTTACAGAGCTTTTGCTGCAAAGCACACTTAAGTTTTCGAGAAGACACACTGAGGTGTCTATCTCTATTTCTCTCTCTCTCTCTCTCTCTCACACACACACACACACACACCTGACACACCTGTCTGCTCGCCTTCACTGCTGAGTGCACCACATCTCACTGCCCACATCTCTGTCATTCTTTTGCCAATTCATTCCTTGGCCCAGTTTGTTTCTATAGAGCCAGATCTTTCCAGAACCGTCCCGCACAGCCAATAGCACTGACACACTGACCCAGTTAACTCCTCATGGTCCAGAACATTCCAGAAGTCCGCCTTTTGGCCCAGGGACTCTGCACACTGACACTCTTCGCCGTTTCATTCCTTGCGCTCTCCATGTGGACAGATTTCACTTCCGACCTCCTGCCTATTTCATGGAAGAAGTTCTGCTCCTCCAGGTGTTCTGTGGATGTGTCACGGCTGAGAAGCAGCAGAGGTGTGTGGGAGCTCCCCCCCCCCTCCCTCAACAAGTCAGAGCTATCATCCATCGCACCTCCTCCTATGCCCTGAGTGGATCAAACAAATCATGTCCAGTTAGGCAGCCACTTAGCTGCATGAGGGGAAATACCATGTGAATTAGCGCAGGGCTACGATCTGCCATTAAGCTATATATACATCACACAAATATACACACCACACACGCATCGCTGCATTCTGCAGGGACTACAGTCAACTGTGAACTGCTATCCAGCAGAACCCTCTGAGACATGTATGTAGGTGACATACAAATATCACTCTTCCACAGTTGACAGCGACCGGTGTATCAATGGCATCTCTCTCTCCAGTGCCTTTTTGAACATTGACCTCCTCAGTTGTCTCAAGCAGCCCTCCCACTCCCTCTCTAAACACATTCCAGCCCTAAATAACCATTTCGTACCGCTTAGTCCAGTCTTGTCACGTATCACGCAGCCCAGTTCCTATTTTGAAACTGTTGCTCTACTTAAAAGTATCTTACTGACGATTTGCAGCCCAGATCGCAATGGCACTAACCCTGCATGCAGTGCTTGTATTTATGCCAGCGAGATGAAGACGCGGCAGGTGGTGGAGATGGAGAGAGCCGAAACGGGGCTATAAGTATGCACACGCTTACTTACATTTTCTCCTCTGGCTATTGGCGTCTAATAGCCCGAATTGCGATGCCCGGTGGACGCGTCACTCCCGTCACCTTAGACGGTCCATCTCTGTCCCGCACGGATGGAATATGATAGACGAAGACGAAAATCACGTCGACGCCACAGGGGGAAAAAAGACGCAAATGACGTGCAGACACCGTAAGGCAAAGTTAGGTCAGATCTCCCCGGGATCCCCGTAAAACATAGCAGTGTATGAGACAGCGACCATCTTGATGTTGGTCTAAATTTCAATCAGTGGCTCCCTGTTGCTGCTGATGCCGCTTCCCCGGCTAACGGGCTGAGTTTTTTCCCGGATCATGACATCCTGGAGGTGAAGTCGCAGGCGCGTCTTTGCGGGTAAAACGTGTGGAAAAAGCGCAATGACCGGCGTCCCTTTGGAAAGTGAGAGGCTGTCAGAGGCAGCCCGGGGCTACCCTGGAGTATCGATTCAGTGTTGCAATGCGGGCTCTGTCGCAGTCTGTCACTGTTTCATTACCTCTCTGATTTTAGAAAATAAAATTATGTGTCCTTAGCACAATTTTGGAATGCATGTTGCACGCCTGTTAAGTTTGCGCTAAATATAGTCAACAGCTGCCTCCTACCTTGCTCGCCCAGGAGGAAAAATCAAAGTAGGAGATGCTGGGTGTCGGACGTTTTCCGTTGTCTTACGCCTCCTGATCATACAGATGCAATGTGCATAGTTAACTTTAATTCCTATGTATGTGTCAGGACAAAGCTTAAGGAAAGAGACCAACAGAATATGGTTGCTCCGTGATGCTTGAGTGTGGGTTGAAGCCTCGTCTCTGTGCACCGAGATGTCCGTAGCTCAGTAGCAGGATGTGTGCAGAGCTGGAATGTGAATGTGGCTGTTGTGCGAAACCCGAACAGATCTGGCATAAAGTTTAGGATGCCGGCTTGACGAGCCAGAACCGAACCGTAGGCTTCCTATGGTCGCCTCACTACTGAAAACAACGTGACATTCGGTCAAATGAAGGGCATGTGGGCTATCAGGTTTTTTTTAAATCCTATCTTATTAATTAATGGCATTGCATTTGTGCTGTTTTGTGCGTACTTATTAAACTTTATTCACACGTAAAGAACCAAGTCATTCAGAACTAAATGGAAACTCTGACTGAATTTTAGACTGATTCTTAGACTAAATTTATGGATGAGCGAAAACCCTCATTACATGTCACACAAAACGATATACAGCAAGTCTAAAAAAAAAAACGGTTCACTTAAAATCCAGTTCCTTACCCACTACGCCATCTACTGGCAAAATAAAACTACTGGATCACCCCAATTGTCATTTTCTGTTTTAGTTTACCCATTTTGAATGAGTAAATACAGTGGAACCAGGCAAAGATATGTTTGAAATGACTGAAACCTTAAACGTGAATTTAGAAGCTACCAGTCATATTACACAAACAGCGCGTGTGATTATCTTTTAGTGTTTGCGGTTTTTAAACCTTTGCCGACTGACCATTATCTGTAGGTCTATCTTATAGTCAGAATGAATTTATGTGTTTGAGTATATGATTGCATTCCGTGACCTTGAGGCGGATAAATGGAAAGACGGATGCTTTATATTTGCAACAGCTGAACTTCATTTAAAATATGAAAGCGAAATGTAATCTCCACACATCTGAAGAGAAATGAGTGTATAATTTGCAACGAAATAAATCCAGTTCCTCCTTACCTTCAAATCATATTCTGGGGAGCATTTTTATACTTTCACAAGTTTATATCCCGACTCAGCGTGAAACCCATTTTACCTGCTGTGAGAGACGTATTGACTCTGCTTGTAGTTCTGATAAATTCCAACGGGCGGAGACAAATCACCACTTTGCAAATATTCTTGGGCTTCACTGCAGAGTTGTGGAATTGAAGAAACCCGACAAACAGTGACGGAGTGCAGTTTTCACACAATCTTCGCCACCCTCGCAAAAAAAAAAATCTGCATTTAATTTTTCATTGTTTAGTTTTAGCGGAGCTTTCTTAGGGCTGTTCCATAAGGGCACTATAGGTCCAGGTTAATGTGTGAGCACAGACTTTCAGAAGTACAGACCTTTTGTTTACAGAGGGATATCGACCAAAATACCTGCCATTTGTGACAATGGGACAGGAGAAACTGCAATCCAGCTGTTTGGCGCGGGCCTGTCTGTCACCAGCAGAGGTCTCTGTGCAGTCCATTCCTATACCTGCAGCTGTTTGAGCAGCTGTGCTTGGTATCACACCATGACAGAAACCGCAGTTCGTTTACTGTGTTGCCCCCCCCCCCCAAGAGGCTTGGTGAAATGAAGATGGCAAACAAGATCTTTCAGCTTCTGCCATCTGTGTTTGCTGGAGGAAGCAAGGTGAGGAGCTGGGGTTCCACCACACTGTGGCTGTCATTCACATTGCCCCCTGTTGTTCCCGTATTGCCCTTTTATAAAATACAGCCAATAACCATTTTATTGGTGCACCTAGTTAGTAGTGGGTAGGACCCACTTTTCACCCCAAGGGTAGAGTTGTGCATTTTCAGATGCCATCCTGCACACCACTGTTGTACTGAGCTGTTGTTTTTGTACTTGTGTCCTTCCTGTTATCTTTAACGAGCCTGGCCGTTCTCCTCCTCTCTCATTAACGATGTGCCCCCACCCATAGGACTTTCTCTGACGCCTAATTTTATTTTTTAATCGCACCATCCTCTGTAAACTTTAGACACTGTAGCGTGTGAAAAATCCTACAATGCTGGAACCGCCATGTCTGGCACCAACAATCGCACAACGTTCTGAATCACGTACGTTGCGTGTTGTAGACGTTTGAAGGCGGTATCGCACGGTAACTGAGCCTCTGGAATCACTGTATGTTCAGTTGCAGACACATGATTGGCTGCTAGGATGGGTTAGGCTGTTTGCGTTAACAGGTATTGTACCTAATGAAGTACACACAAGGTATTTCTAATATATGATCACTGATATCATACCAATAAATCTCTGTTTTCTAAGATTCCAGCCACATACAAAAATGAAGTCTAACAGTATGTGTTTGGTGATATTAAGTTAAGTGCCTTAGATCGTTGAATATAGTGTTTCAAGTGCACTGAGACCTGGGTGGGAGCAAAAATGCTGACTGCCTGGGGGGCCCAGAGGATTGGGTTGAGAAACACTAGTTTAATATGTTTGTTACATATGCTATGGCAGCAGTGCAAGAATATCCCAGCCTATGGAAGGCACATGTGCATGTGAATATCTGTGTAAACTTATTAAAATGCACCTGTGATAATGAGCCTTGTGTTTTACAGACAAGCTGGGGGACGATCAGATAGTGTTGGCTAGCTAAGACAAACCCAGTTTTCCTTATACAGGGCTAACCCACAAAGCAAGTTGAGATAGTCAGCCAGCTCACTTTCAAACTGGATTCCTGGTTCTTTGGTACGTTGTACCCTGTCAAGTCGAACTGCTGTTAATTTAAACAGATAATAATTTTTTTTGCGGTTTCCCCTACTACAATCTGCCATGTTGCAGCATGTTTTGCCATTCAGTGGGGGGGGGGGGGTGTTCCACAGGAAAATAATGTGGGTGTACACCCAGCCATAGGAGAGGAGGAGAGGAGAGGGGAGGAGTAGTGTCACACCCGTATCGAGACAGGCATTCATCCTGCCAAGCTCAGCAAGTATCTGCTCCACCTCCGCTGAATATCAAAGCACGACTTTAGAGGGATTTCTTGCTATGCTAGATTCACTGACCTGGAATTAAAGAACCTGGCTTCAGTGACCTTCTTGTGAAGTATTCAGAGCTGCATGATATTGAATTTTTGCTGATATTCGATGCGGCGATATTTTGAACCTCATTTTGGCAAATGCCAATTCCAGTATATGCACACCTTGGGTCACTCACTTCTGTATGTCTTAGTTGAGTCAAATGACTCAAGTAGAGGCTAGTGACAAATTTTCACTGACACTGGTGTTCTTCCTTCCCTGTTTTTCGGGAAAGTGTTTGTGCAATTCAGGATGACAACTCTTAAGATGCGTAATTAAACTGGCAGTGTTACATGAGTGTTGTTCTACCCCTCCCTGCATCACTAGTGCTTTCCAACCACTGAAAATAGTAATTTTGTTACCTGTTTCAGATATATTGAGAGACTTCCACACAGCCGACATGTCGAAGCTTGTGGCTGATGGTCTTAATACATGTTCAGTGTAGCTGCCTGCACATTATTAACGTGTCACCTTATCAGCCAGATATGTCGACAGACACTTGTATGCGCCAATGCCGATGATGAACTTTAAGCTTTTATCGGTTTATAGCGATGTTGTGCCGATATCATCATGCATCCCCAGAAGTACCGAGTGTCTCATGATATTGAATGTTTGACCCTGATCTGGCCTCTGTCTTCTCCTCATACCTGCCCGTTCCTTTGGATTCCTTGTTCTTTCACATGATTACTTTGTGACTTGCTGTGTGTTTGGGCCACAGGTTCGGAAGACGCTCCTGTTTTGTTGGCCTTCGCTGTGGTTTTTCACCCTTTGCCTGTCTGCAGACCATCATTCCAGAAATAAACTCTCATCTCCAATGCTTGGATGCTCTCCCTGTCCCAACAGTGAAAAGCACTGGCACCAGTGGGACCCAGATCGTCCAAATGACACGCAGTGTTTTTCCATCAATTATCTGTTTTTTTATTAACTTTTCCACACGTTCAATAAATACAAAATATGCAAAGTTCCATAATAATAACAAAAATAATAATATACATTAATAAGAGAACACAGATAACACTGTTGATCTTTGGTGGACCGCACTCCCACTTTCTTCCATGAATCCCAGTTAGACCACGCCCTGACTTTCATTGATCCCTGCTAGATCATGCCAACTCCCCACAATCTATCTGTGCTGGACCACGCCCCCACACCACCATTGATCGTTGTTAGGCCACGCCCCCCACATCATAATTGATCCCTGTTAGGCCACGCCCCCACTCTTCGGCTTCCACCAATAGGCCGGGCATCAGCGTTTCATAAGAGCTCTCTTTCGCTCATGCTCCCCGCCTAGTGGCTTTCTGTGTATGGTGCAGGACGTAAATCCAATATCCACTCTGCAAAAATGGTCGATGGGTTACTTAGGCACTCACTTACTGAAGCCCCGGCCTACTTGCTGAGCCATGGCCAGCTGTCTGGAAGGACTCTGAAGCTCCACAGAGATCCGCAGGAGGGGCCCAGGCCCCCATCAGCGCCCCATCGAGGTCCGCTTTGCGCCTCAGTATTACCTCCATATGAAAGCCATGTTTACTATCCAGTGGCCACGTTCGCTCTTTGCATTGTCCTGCTCTGACCAGAAGGTGGTGCAATCATGGGTGGCAGTTAGGTGACATAAAAGGTCGTCACAAGGTGCAGAGTGAAAAGGTAACAATGTGAAGGAAACTCTCCGTAAAAAGTATGAGGAAAGCAGCGGTTCCCTTTGCACGAGCTGTCCATGCTCCATGGTAGCTCAGTCCCATGCCTTCCTCTGCCCCCTCTGCCCCCCGTCTTCCCCTCCTTCTGTGCATGCTGGCGGGGTGGGGTGGGGTGCCACGCTGTTCCTCAGTGTCTCCAGCTCTTCTTCTTCTCTGGAAGTTTCATCAGATCCACCTCCTCCTTGTTGAGCACATCTGGAATTGCAGTTTAAGGGATGTCACACAAGAGTCTGCATGTCCCTCTGCTGCAGAGGTAACTTCACCCACTTCCCCATTCCCCCGAGGCTCTGCCCCTTCTTACCTCGGCACTCAGGACAGCAGCGCCCCTCCCGGCTGATGACTTGGCTGCAGGTCAGGATGGGACACTGCTTCCTCTGACACTTGGTCACGCCATGCTAGAACATAGAGGAGATACAGGTCATACCTTTGAGGGCAAAGCATGCCTCCTCTCCTGAGTCACACAGCAAACGCCAGCATTTGAAAAGACATTTGAAAGAATGTTCAGGGAATGTTCTGCAATGTTCTTTCTGTGGAGCTCTACGATTGGCTGAAAACATGCAAGCCTCCCAGAGGAGCCCTATGATTGGCTAAATGCGTGTGAGGGCAGGGCACCGGGTTAGTTACTCACATCACACCAGCAGGTGATGCACTTCATTTCACCCATCAGGGGGACCCACGGGTGCCAGTGTTCGCTGTTTTGGTAGAAACTCTTGCCAAACTTGCAGTCGCGTGCTCCATCAGCCTGCATGAGCTCGCCGTGATCGGGGGTGGAGCGGAGCTCCAGGGGGTGTGGCTCGTCAGGGCACACCTTGCAGCAATCCGAGAGGCTGCGGCGCACGGGCTGGCTGCATGGGAGAGGAGGGCAGGTCACCTTCTCACAGTGCACCTCTCCCGTAGAGCCCTGGGTAGGGAGGCAGGGTGGGGGCAACGGTCAATGGGGGTAAACGCACACATACACATGGCCACACACAGGTTTGTAATTACGTCTTTGTGGGGGGAGTCCTAATCCAAACAATGACGACCTTAACCTTTATCCAGCCCCAACTTACATAAGTAACCAAGTCTTTTGGCATTTTTAGTTTTTTGATTGCGATTTTGATTTTTATAAAACTGAATTTCCCCTTGGGGACCCAAAAATGGTCCCCACAATGACAAAATAAGACGTTTTTATCACATTGTGGGGACGTTTCGTATATCTGACCCACACACACACACAGAAAGACAGTCTCTCTCACCTTACAGGTGCACACAGCACATTTGATGTACCCAAATGGAGGGACAAATGGATGCCATGTGGTACCGGGGGCATGCATCTTCTGGTCACCTTCAAAGTAGCAGCCTGTGGGAATCAGCGGACAGTGATGTCAGAGGGGCAGCATGGCCAGCAGGGTTACTGCAGGGCCAATCGGGATTGCTACAAAAACAGGTGAGGCAGGTTTCTGACAGGCTCTCTCACCTTCTGGATGCTCGTCGGCTCTCTCCGGGACCTCTGGGGGCACTATCTCCCTCCTTTGTACTGTGGACAGGGAGGGAGGGGTTAAGCAGGTGGGAGCTGGAAATATCCAGGGGGCAGCAAGAACATAAAAACAGGGAAACATGGGGAAACACGCCGCGGCGTACCGTACCATCACAGATGGGGCAGCACTTGTCGTCGGGCTGGATGGTGCACGGACAGGTCAGAACCGGGCAGAGGATGGGGTCACAGATCACCGTCTTTTTCTACACAAGGTGAATCAGATAGTGGGGGAGTGAGACATAGGGCTGCAGTGACTCATGGCAGACAAACAGAGACATACAGCTGTAGTAATTGATTGATGAATTAATTGAGTAATTGATTGCAGATGGAAAGTCAGATGCACAGTTAGTATGTGATTCATTACAAACAGCCATGAGACGTACAGATCAGGTGATTCATTACAGACAGACAGATGTACATTTAGCTGGAGTGATTCATTATAGACAGAGAGTGAGACTCTAGCTGGAATGATGCATTATAGACGGAGGGTGAGGACCTAGCTGGAGTGATTCATTTATTCATTACAAACGAAGAATGAGACTCTAGCCGGAATGATTCACTACAGACAGAGAGTGAGACATATAGCTGGAGTGATTCATTACAGAAAGAGAGTGAGACTCTAACTGGAATGATTCATTACAGACAGTGAGATGCACAGTTGGAGTGATTCATTACAGACAGAAAGTGAGACTCTAGGTGGAGTGATTCATTACAGACAGAGAGTGAGACTCTAACTGGAATGATTCATTACAGACAGTGAGATGTACAGTTGGAGTGATTCATTACAGACAGGGTGAGACGTATAGCTGGAGTGTTTCATTACGGAAAGAGAGTGAGACTCTAACTGGAATGATTCATTACAGACAGTGAGACTCTAGCTGGAGTGATTCATTACAGACAGAGTGAGACGTATAGCTGGAGTGTTTCATTACAGAAAGAGAGTGAGACTCTAACTGGAGTGATTCATTACAGAAAGAGAGTGAGACGCACAGCTGGACTGGTTTATTACAGCCTGTGTAAATCATGATGTGGTCCTGAGTGGGACAGTGGTCCATAGTACCTGACAGCTGCAACTGAAGCAGTTGTTGTAATGGGGCGTCCAGTGTGAGTTGTGGGCGTGATACTCGCCCTCGAAGAAGCAGGTGTGAGGGTCCTTCTTCAGCTCCTCAGGGTCCTGCACAAACAGCAGGTCGTCAAACTCCGCCTCATCCGTCTCTGCCCTGCTCCCGTACCGGCAGCTGTTGGGCACGTGGACCTGGGGGGGAGGCGATAGAGAGACAGGAGCAGGCAGCCTGTCAGTCTCCCACAGGTGCTTTCTTAGCTCCTCCCAGACACACACTGGACATGACCCTGACAGTACATATGTGACCTTAGGTTTTCCTTTCAGTGCGTGTGTGTGTGGGGAGGGACTCACCCGCCCCCGGATCTCTCCTCGAGGGTTAATCTTGGTGCTGACTTGAATGAAGGCAGTTCCTTCATCCAGATGCTGAAGAAGTTCATGGCTCAGGTCCTTCAAGATGCCCTGGGCCTGTCGGGTCAGAACAAGGACAAAATTCAACTCACTGAGGAACTTTGGGATGCGTGCATTTTCTGCACGGCATGTGCATATGACATGTGCATTTATACATCCGCACGCCTCACCTGAGAGCCATAGAACCCCATGAGCAGTCGCTTGTGGGCGGGGCTACTGCTCTCCAGCTCACCAATCTCGGCCAATCCATGGAGGTGGGCGTTGACAGAGTCGTCGTCACTTTTGCTGAGTCCAGCCACCACAATCTCGTAGTGCAGGTGACACCTGTCATCCACAGACACCCAGGCGTGGCCCCCAGCACTGGTGCTCACGGGGGGGGACACAAACTGCCCCGCCAGCGGAACAGGGAGCTCTGGTGGTGACGGAAAGGTGGGGTTTTAATTTCCTCAGTCCTACAAGCCCTGATTGGACCACATGAAATTCAAAGAAGGCTCTCTCACCGTGACGGGGTGTGTCAAGGCCACTGTACAGCAGGGTGCGGATCTGCCCCCGGAGCTCCCCCTCCTGGTGGTGTGCGGTAGCGACATTGATGAACAGCTCGTTCTGCAGCAGCATATGGATGTGGCGCGCCTCCATGCGACTCCAGCTGCCATGTGCGCGGCCCCCCGCATAGTCGCCGCTCAGGTCGTACAGCACACTCCGCTTGTTCCGTCTCCGTGGTTTCATCTCGATGGTCACACCCACCACCTGACTGGACACGCCCAGCACCTGCACCTGGGGGGGGGTGACAGGGAGGAGCATGGCAGGAGGGCCTGATGGGGGTGGGGCCAGTGCAGCGGAGATGATTATGATGATGTGGGAACTTACGTGGTAATCCAGGGACCCGTTGTCATGGAGAGAGAAGACGGCGGACCCCACGCTGCCGGTCTTGCCGGGAGTCAGGGCGTGACCACTGGACATGACACTCTGGATCGCTGAGGAGGGAAACACAAAGGGTCAGAGACCGAGAGACATCCTTTCATTTTACTCTCTAGGGACACCTGCCAATGGGATTCAAGAATGCAGTTATATTCTGATTAGCGCAAAGCAAACAGGGATGTGCAGAGAGCCCAGTATTTGTATTTGCATTCAAATAAAAGTGGAAATAGGTGTAACAATCCAGTTTTTGTTCTATCACATTTCTAATTTTAGGATATTCAAATCTTAGTATAAGTGTTTTTCAATGAATTATTGCTAGGCTTATGAAAACCTTAAACCAATATTACACGTAAGTGTTAATAATTATTCTAATAAACATGTATAACCATAAATATTATTGAAAATTAGATCATTTTAAATATAAAGTTCCTAATCCACACTCGAACCAATAAATTCTCAAACAATAAATGCTTATATGAATATAATGAGTCATGCCACCACCCGCCCTGACTGGAGGACACCGAACAGACAGAATTTGGACAAACAAAAAACATTACAAATAAAATATGTTCTCTCTCAAGTACTGTATGCCAGGAACTAATCTTTAATTAACCCGTGACTGAGATATCTGGCAGAACAAGTTTTATTCTATACGCACCAGGGTTATGTTCTGTCCAATAGGACGTTAGGTGACTTGGAGGCATTGCAAACATCGTATACACCAGTGTTACCCCAACCAGTCCTCGGGGAACCCCCGGTCCACGTTGTTGGAGCCTCAACGCACAGAGGAAAGCAAGAACCAAAGATACAATGGCA
>JAODJX010000039.1:696648-709468 GCA_026776945.1 Isichthys henryi | reverse complement strand
CCCCCCCCCCCCCCCCCCCCCCCCCCCCCCCCCCCCCCCCCCCCCCCCCCCCCCCCCCCCCCCCCCCCCCCAGTGCGAGTGTCTAATTCCATACTTTAACTGAATCCCCAAAAATGTTACGGATTCTCCAGTTGAAAAGTCTTGTCTACTTTCAACTAAGCAAAAGCATTGTAATATTTCTCGTTTGATCAAACTATATCTAAATTAAATAGACGTAATAAAAATATAACATTAGTAAAGTTTTCCGTTGCATCTCTTTAAAACAATTCATGCAATTTAACGCAATTCATAATAATTAAAGTATAAATTATTATTCTTTGATTGACAGGTTTGGCTAGTTTATCTGTCAGGATGCTAACCTACTATGGGTCATTCTCCGTTTTAATAATAAATTAATATTATTACAGGTACTGAGCGGCAAATTTGGCAGTATTGTTAGTTTGACAATATTGTCAGAACGCGCAGCTGATCTGACTGGAAGATGAATCTGTACCGTTCGAGTTCTACAACGAAATAAATGATATTTCTAAGATGTCATTCCGTGAAACAAGGACACACTGCATTACGAAAACATACATCACATCGTTAATACGTCGATAACGTTCCTTGTCATTGTCCTTATGATGGATACTGTAAGTGGTGCTGATCGCCCTGATTTAGTAGCAGTAGTAACGCTGAAACAGTAGTAAATCACTATACGTGGGGTATATTTTTATGTGCGGTAAGCGCGAGCGCTGTTGGGGTCTCCAACGGTCCTCGTTGTACAGGCCGTATTCAGGCCACACCAAAGAACTATAAAATAACAGTTATAAATTTCAGAATTGTCACTGGGTCAGATCTGTAATTGACCTGACTATTCAAAGAACCGCAGCACTGATACTGTGTGATCGTAAAGAAAAAGTTTACTTTTGCTTGTCACTGGGGCTGTACCCTTGTAATTGTACCATTTAAGGTACAGAAATTGACCGAGGAAGATCCCAAAGGTACAAACAACATTAATGTACCATCAATGAAATAGAAATGTTCCCCGTAGTCCATTTCTGTACCTTAAAAGGTAAATTACTTACAGCTAATAGTACAATTAGCAGCCCCTTGAGGGTACAGCACCAGTGACAAGCAAAGGTACAAAGTGTTTTTTCTGAAAGTGTATATTCAGGCTTATGAGATACCATCATTTGTTAGACGCTGCTGCATGTGCTGGTACGTTATGCATATACATTGAAGTTGGGATACCTGCTAAGAGAGAGAGAGCGTCGCTCGTGTGAAGGTGAGGTGTTATTTTTATGCAGATGTGATATTTTTGACTGCCATTTTCCTTGTGAAATTCACACCGCGGTTCAATCGACTTCTTCTACGCCGAGACGTGAATGGGAATCGATGATGGTCTGCTTGCATTTAATCATTGGGTGATAACTAGCCGTGCCATTTAATGCAGAAGAAAGAAGACAATTCATTAGGGAGACTGGAAAGCAAATTGCCTGTTCAGGATAACACGATAGATTTCAATTATGCGAGCCCATTGTTGTGTTATGAACCGCAACCGTTCCGTTGGTGCATCGCTATGTGGAACAGTTATACTTAATTTCTCGTGATTTATGATCAGTATGCCTATAAAACAGTGAAAAATACACCTAGTATCCGTACTTTTAGTTATGCACACCGCTGGCAGTACATTTTGATACTGCTCAAAAAGCACCACGACTAGAAAATATATAGCCGGCGTAATTTGGAGGAAACAACTTTTTATTTATCAGACCAACATTTTAAGATTCAAAATGCAACTGAAGTTAAACAATTATTTTCGTATGTCCCCACTGTCTGTTTCGAATTAAATTCTGGATGATTATAGTTATTGGGGAAATAAATTAATAAAAGCAGCTTAAGTCGTAATAAAGGTGCCAGACAATATACAGCAAATAAAATTTGAATAAAGATTCAAATCTAGGACATTCGGTAATGGTAAATGCGCGATATGAAACGCAGTTTTCGTGATTGTAAACGTAATGCAGAAATATGTCCATGCAATTCTACGGCGTGTCTCAGACTTCGTTCATCTTAAAAAACGTCATTGATGCGCTTTATTTGGCCGATCTCGGATTTCCTCACACGATACTGAGTATCTTTGCATTTATGCACAACATGTTGTTTCAGTTGTGTAGCTAAACGGGCGCCCCTCTCCGCCGCCAGACGGACACACACGTAAGTCCACATCCTGTTTGCTCGCTGGATTACAGGAGAGGTGTGAATACGGAGAAATGTGGGAGTTCAGCCGTCCGTGCCCCCAACCTGCCCCGCAAGACGGTCTGGGGACCATGCGCTCAAATATTTTCCTTCGCATCTGAACGACAAGTGGGGAATCATGAGATTCGGGCATCTTTATACTCCTAACGATAAAAAGTGGTTGTCTGGGCCCGTTGATTTACGAACGTCTCCGAAGTTTGACAGCCTTCCCTAAATCTGGAAGAAAACAAACAAAATCGGTGCCTACGGTTGATTTATTGTCTGACATATTATTCGGGAACCTCTTAACATTTAGACTACCTAATATTTACGTAACTAAATTCTTATATACAATCTTCAATAAGTAAAAAGAATCACTACCAATAGCCCAAAATCATTTTAAATGGGTATTTCTCAGTAAGTGAAATTCCAGATAGGGTGTTAGAATCAGTGAACAGAATCAAATTACAAATAATCGCGAGATCATTCAATCTAAAAGATGAAATACCGAACAAAGTGGACACAAATTGGACACGCTGCCACGTTTCACGCAGAACAAACCTTTCACAGATGTTCAGTTTCACTTATTTTATGAAACTGAAATACCGAAGAACGCGCACTAACCACAGAAAAAACCATTAGCCTTGAGTCCTATTTCTGTATAAACACTAGACCAAATTATGTTTTATTATTGTTGGGATAAGTATCGGAAAAACAAATAATAAGCGTGTAAATAAATTATAGACACACCCTGCGTCTCCCGCGCTCGACTGGGACTCCGGATTTTTATCAAATACAGACATCTTTGCGGAATTTTGTGTACATGATTGCTTTTGATTGTTTCAGTGGTATCGGACACGGCGTCAGAATTTCGAGAAAGCCAGAATTAATTAATTGAACCGTTTTATTTAGCTCTATTTAAAAATATTTCCAAGAACCGCATGCGAGAACAACCAGAAATTCAATAAATTTTTATATAGCGGTTTTCCCAATGTGGTTGGCCCGAAGTGTATAACAGAATCAAACGACAGTGAAACTACTGCCATGCTACATTTTAGAGTAACAATAATGTAAATGAACAGTGAAGAACCGGAAGACAACGAATATTAAACAAATATCCTTCGTCTGTAGTTGGTAGGCCTATTAAATCTTTTTAGACGTTTTAAACTAAGGGCGTATCTAGCTATCGAAAAGTCCAGGGCGTAAGTGAAGTTTACCTGAGGCTTGTCTTTTTTATTCATCATTCAAGTACTTGTGTGGCAATTAATTGATATCCTACAGACTGGCACGTTGGCGAGTACTAGTCATTTTTATATACAACCTTTCCGTGTTAAATTGAACTTACTGATCACTATGTTAAAACATTGCGTGTTTATCTGTTCATGTACACGGGTACATGAATGAAGCCATTCAATTGCACCAATATCACACATAATAAAAACGAATTTTAACGTATAAACACCTCTGTATACATTTCAAATGGTGACTTTGCTTGCAATTAAAACATGTCCACTACCCGAATCGGTAGCAAAGCAACCAATCAATATGTTAATTGTGCGGCGCAGTTCAATGTTTATTCATGTAGCGAACACTGAGATTCAATTCGCAAACACTCTCGAAGGATGCTGGCAGAAAGTGCGCGGTCCCCGGGGTGCTAACAGGGTCCTGCCCCCAATTTCCGCAAGCCTCGCGTACCGCGTGGGACTAATTATCACCCTCTACGCAATTAGCGCACAGAAGCTTTGGACAAACAGTGGCCA
This sequence comes from Isichthys henryi, assembly GCA_026776945.1. NCBI lineage: Eukaryota > Metazoa > Chordata > Actinopteri > Osteoglossiformes > Mormyridae > Isichthys > Isichthys henryi. Next base: position 705,488 of record JAODJX010000039.1, on the reverse strand, counting down.
GTAACACCTCTGCGCATCAGCGTTTTGCGCCAAAGGTGCAGCGCTCCGGCGGTGTGCGGCGGTAACGTCCTCGCCGCAATGTTTGCACATTCTTCATGTGCTGTAATGCTCCTCGCAAGCCACGGAAATGCTGTTCGAAATATTTAACAGCCTCCCCATTTTATTAGCGAGATTAAAATGACGTCCGTACGTGTTATTTCGGCCCGGAGTTCATATTCTCATCTAGACCAAGAGGTCCTAGCAGAATAATGGCGAGTTGTATTAACGAGCAACTCCTCTGTTATGACCAGCTTTCTGATACAGAAGCAAGAGTAAAACTGTCCTGCTCCGGACCAGAGATGAAAATAAAAGTGTGATGTGTTAATTAAAGAGCTGGACTTGTGAGTGTCTTTCTGCTACTGACCCCTCAGTAATGGAGCAGAGAGATCAGCAGAAAGATCAGCAGAGAGGTCAGCAGGGAGGTTGTGGTTACACTTGGCTGTGACAAAGCCGATGTGCCACAACCTGGTCCTGTTTGCTGGGCAGGTCGAGGTGCTGTCCTCCCGTGCCTCCGAACCCCCCCGCCCCCCCACTTTGAAGTGGGCGAGATTCTGCAGGCTTCAAAGGAGTCTTAGCTTGAACACACAGCAGAGTATCGCGAGCCCGTTCCTTCCCAACACCTCCTTGGCCCTTAGGATAAACGTACATGGGCAGCTGCCACTGTTTCCTTTGTCAACAGCGGTTTTTTGTCAAGGCGGAACCCACACACAGACCAACGTGCCACTCCACCCCAGCAGAAACAGACACCTCCTCAATCCTCTGGGTGATGCATCAGGCAGCCCGGAATGGGCTATCACTGCACCATGGACCAAGCTACATCTGTAGATGACTTGGGGTGAGCTGGGCATATTCACACCCAATCGGGGGCCTCTGGGTGAGCGGGCCGTGGAAGCTCAGCACCTGACTGCCCAGTGTCTGTACCCAGGGTCGAGCCGTCTTCAACCCAAGGCCTAGCAGGAAAGACTGGGGCTCATGGCCTTGCAGACTGGAGCTGAAAATTAAACTTCAGAAACCATTCCAGGGGTCAGAGGTAACCTTGTACCCAATTGATATTCTGATATTAAGGAGGACACAACGGATGAATGAATACAAATTAAATATTGAGGGGTACACACACCCCCATATTCCCAGTTCCTACACCCCTGCATGCACCCACTGTTACCGTTCTGTGTCTGCTACATATAGTCAACATAATAATAATAATAATAACTGTACATCAGTCGCCCACTGATTGGAAATGCATATACCTTGAGGGTCAGGGGTCTGTGTTACTCCCTGTTCCAGAGCCAGAATGGGAGCCCTTGGTCCCAATGAACAGATGATGAACTTCAGACCAAAAGAGGAGATGAGAAAGGGAGAGACGGGGTCACCGTGGGTGATTTAGGAGAGGCATCGGAGATGTAGGCAGGCAGGGGGACGGCGTCACTGTGAACCGTGGGAGAATGCACCACGCGCAGGGCCTGGGGGGGGTTAGGGCGCAGTGCCACACATTCAGCCAGCTCACTGCAAACTTTAAACACATAAAAAATCCTGCATAATTTTCTACTTAAGCGACATGTGGGACTATGGGGAATAATAACAGAGATCACACACACTCAGTTTATTGAAGTGGGACTTCGGTACTTCTCATAGAGTAAACTCCCCTACAAGAAGAGATTAAAATAAAACATGGCATTTCTGTGGCTGGTGACTGACATAAACTGTGCCATCGATTCTTCACACAAACCTACAGCGCCCCCTTCTGGCGAGTCGCGCACTCGGGTTTTTCAGACGAACTGAAAACACTGGCTATTTTAGCTATTTTAATACTGCAGACGTTCTATCAACGGCGACATTCAGGTTTGTGATATTACTAACATCTCAGTCCTGTCTGTTGTCATCATTACCTGGGCTACGTCTCTCTGCCCTTTATTGGAAGGTCGCCGGTTAGAGCCCTGGCCTCAGCAGAGCAGTCACATGTACATGGGCCCTTGAGCAAGGCTCTTAACCCCCAGATCCTGGGGCGCTGCACATTGGCTGACCCTGTATTGTGACCCCCAAGCTCTGGTGAGCAAGACAGGACAGTCAGGGACAGAGAAGCATTCGTACTTGTGCAAATGGCAAATATAAGATTTATCACCTATAATTTTATTCAACATCCATTGAACATTCATCTGACACTGATTCACGGAGAGGGGAGGAAATCTGTTTGCTTGGGGCTTGCTGCTCGACTTTCCAGCCTTTCAGGAGGACCAGGTGCCATCATCAGCTGAAGTATGGACCCAGAACTGCTAGAGGTGCATAGTTCAGGGGGCAGAGAGAGCATGGAAGGGAGACCAGCCAAGGAGAATCAGATTAGAATCAGATTAGATCAGAAACAGTTTGATTAGATCCTATACGTTTTTGCCCAATAGGAACATGGAGGCTGGGTTTGGCTGGGCATGTCAAATGTGCTCAATTTTTAATATTCCAAGTGCCTCATTTCAATAACCGATGATGAAGCAAAACTTACACAGGGGGTCCCACCCCTCGAGTTGGCACAATTCATCGTAAGACCTGCCTCTTCCGAAAATCCGTGCACAGCATTGTTCAGCAGAGTAGACAGACTCTGACATTGTCGCAGGGCTTTTCAATCGGAGCGAACCAGTGCTATGCCACACCATGGTACGGCGATGCTACCGAGATGCTCACTGTAATGCACCAGCAGAGGTTAGCCAGCCTCTGGGGTGAAATGCTTTCATCAGTCGCCACAGGAAGTAGCAACACTGGGTGTGCCTTTCTGACCACAGTGGAGGGCTTAATAGTTCAGGAGATGTCCTCAAGGATGAGGCTTGAAGCTGGAGATGCCTCCTACCCAGAGTCCCATTGGGGTGAGTATCTTAGAAGTCCACCATAAATTCCTTAGTCTTGACTGTGTGGAGGTCTGTACATGTACATGTAAAGGCGGATTATACAGTTAAATGCAATACGACACTCATACACATAATAATGTATAATAAAAATGAATTATTATACAATTATTTACAGGGATGAATACGTACATGTTGGGCAATATATGGGCATCTTTCTCCTTTTTGTAGTTCCTGTCTGTATTCCTCTCTTCACTGCTCACTGGCTGGGAACTGACTTCTTGCCTCTCAAATTATCCGTGTTTAACTGCTCTAGTCCCCCCTACGTATAATTCATCTTAGCTTTTGCTGGTTGCATTCTTTTAAAAAAAAGTCCAGTCTGGCCACCCGAGAGCTCCGTGTGCCCCCCCCCATGGGGTTTCACAAAACGTGCAGCATGATTTCACGACGTACCATTATCGAATGCGCTCCAGTTTGCGTCTTTACCCTACAGAAAATACAAGCCCCTACATGCCCAGGGTCTTTACAATGGTGTTTAAGGAAGGAACAGTTCCATTCGACTATACAACGCAGGAACAGTAAAATGTCCTGGTATATGTATAAATAATTATATTGGGAGAAATTACTTTACTACTACGCCCGAAAATGATACAACAATTTAAAGTCCAGAACCAGTCTACCAAGTATGTAAATAAACAAGCACTCCGTCAAGGGACATAAAAGCACCAAGATAATTTCATATGTATACAGATCACAGTTGTGCCACGGTAACGGGGTGAAGGCGGCGTCGGCAGCGCGTTTGAATAAACAAGGCGTCCCGTTGCACAGATCCGCGTCACCACCCGGGACGTCTGTCTGTGAAACATTAACTTTGTGAGTCACACCGGGTGTTTACTTTGCATTGCTCAAACTTGCACTAAAGTAAATTGTTGCTGTTGACAAGTCGGTGATACTCAAGAAGATCACGAACTGCTACAATTAGCTGCACGCTTTTTACGTTTAAGATCGCTGTCCTCCGGTGCCCTTTGCGGGAATGTTGCATAACAGAAATCCCACGGGCCCTGCTAGTTAATCTCGCATCTGTGACAGTCGATCGCCCAGGGACAAGATCGGGGACAGGGAATGGACCAGGGGTGGAGACTGGGACTGGGGCTTAGTCGGTGAGCGATTCAGGTACTGCCAGCGTGCGGAGTTTTCTGGGAATCCGCCTTACTCATTCATTTAAATGGGAAGTTTGTTTGCGAAACATGGAAACGGCAGCGCTGTGACAGAGTAGGTTATGGATATAAGCAGTGAGTATTTGAACTTTACTCTTTCGTGCGTTCAGTACCATGATTAAAATCATGCATGAATGTTGCAAGCTCATTGTAACGCGTTAACTACTGTTTTTAAACAATGCGTTTGCTTAACCCTCCCTATTAATATATTAAATATGCGTCAAACCTAATTATTTTGGACAATATCAAAGTGATAATAATGCCGGTCACATGTAAGAAGTGGTTAATGTCATGGCGGCGGCACCAGGTATGGCTGCGTGCATAAGTGATGGATCGCGCTGCGGCGACCGCTGATGCCGGTGTTGCCTTCCCGCCCGCGAATGAACGCACCTTGGCAGATTGCAACCTTATTTATTTTTTGTGCAAATGAAATATTGTCTCCTATTGTCTCCTGCAACATTCTCAGTGCATTGCGATGGAGTTCGATGGACCGCTTTTGATTCAAAATCAAATTCACGCTTTCGGATCTGTGGGTTGTGCAATAAATGTATTAAATGCTAGTTGACCAATTTCGCATTTTAAAAATGTCACTTTGGAAAAATAAGGTGATGTAGGCTTAGGCGGGTGAACAAAAAGGCAGTGAGGTTTTCCACAATCTGTGTGAAGTGGTTTCAGATCTATTTGTAGTTTGAACTATAAGGAATAGTTTCCCTTTAGGCCTATATAAGATAACATGTAAATATGAAATGTTTGGCTGATCAGAGGATACATCGATCTGAAGCCGATTTCCTTGTAGTTCGGACTACGGCGTTTCTCCGAATTTGGAAACAATGAATTTTAAAGCAAATACTCCTTTAGAATACAGACTCTTGGACTTTATGGCTGATTGCTGCGTTTAGGGGCGTCGGACCTTGTGCAATGGTGGACCTGACGAACCAGGGCCCTACCTGCAGGGGCCCTCCAAAAGCGTCGGAAATAACTTTGTTTTGGTTTCTATTTTTTATACTTTCTGTTACTACAGAAGTAAACAATAACTTCCATAATAAGTCCTGCTTATCTACTCGCTTCCTGCCCCCTCGCGCCCCCCTCAAAAGCAAAAGTGGTTCTATCCACCGGTGAGCAAATCTACCGTGTAAGAAACGTACGCAGTCAGTGGCTTTCACATGTACTGAATTTAGAATGAATCCTAAACTAAAATAATTTCATTAGCACAAGGAGCGCAGAGATCAAGGGAGAAAATTAGAAGAAGGCAGGCAACTGCTGACAAGTATCCTTTAAAAAAAACTAGCCTAAAATGCCAAACAGCACTTTGCAGAAACGTAAGTTAGCATAGCTTGGGGGGGTAACTACTGCAATCCAAAATGTATCGTCATATCTTAACGAGGCTGAAGTTAAGATGAGCTCCTTATTCGCAGCTCCTTATTCCGGATTTTCCGGTCCACCTTAAAAACTGCGCAGCCTAATGCAATGTCGCGATTGCGCCTGTAGGGGGACTCATTTAACGAGGCTTACCTTCAGAACTTCATTTGAAGGTCAAAATCAGATGGAAAGGAGGTCATACTTGAGCAAGGTACCGTCCCCAAGCACTGCCCATGTCAGCTGTACACTGCTCCTTCCTGGATGGCTCAAAGGCAGAGGTCACATTTCGTTGTGGTGAACTGTGTGCTGTGCTTTGCTGTGTTCAAACGACAAATAATCACTCACTTCCACTTCCGTGCACATTGGGGCACAATCTGCAAACCTGGCTTCTTATTCACAGCATTGTGCACAATAGTATGAAAATGTTTCCATCTGATTTTTAAAGTATTAAATTAGTCTGAGCCAGGACAATGTCCCTTTTTCTGACGTGTACTGAGAAGTTCACATTTGCCTGATTGGGCACATTTCCGGGCCTGATTGGGAATGGAAAGACGTTTGCATTTCTCTCACTTTCTGATAAAATACACACATGCTATTACTGAAACTGCCCAGATATGTACTTTCCTCAAATGGTAACAAGTCAGTAGAATCTTGTTCAGTTAATACGAATCGAAAGCCAAATGAAGTTCTGTAGGTAAGACTCCTTAAATGAGTCCCCCTACAGGCACAATTGTGTCATTGCATTCGGTTGCGCAGCATTTAAGGTGGACCGGAAAATCTGAATAAGGAGCTGCGAATAAGAAGGCAACTTCAGCCTTGTCATTTCATCAGAGCCCTTCATCCAGAACTAGTGCCATAACTTGATGTCTCCCTGTTTCCTTAGATGGGTCTTTATTAAAAATTTCTGGAATGCTTTTCTCATAGTAATGAGGACGTGTTACCTGACAAATGCTGAATACTGAATGCAATCAGGGATCCAGAAATCATAGCCTGGAAGAGTCGGCAGGGAGTCTGGTGGGACAGTCCCATAATTCACTTTGCGACAAAATCATACTATAAACGCAACTACATATTTTTATGCTACGACCAAAGAGAAAGAAAAACCCATTTGCCTTTCAGTAGCACATGTCCTCTGATTGAATTAAACAACACACACATACCTGTCAGATAAAGCTCACTGTGAATGGCGAATGTGTGAGAGTTGTGGGGGCCGCTTTACAATGAGGCTCCCGTCTGCCACTTGTAAATGGTAGTAATTCATTAGTAAAACGAAAACTGTTAAAATTGTCCATTAATAATTTAAAAAGTGTTACACGCTAATTAATAAGCAGATTATGAACCATTCACAAACCCTTTATAGGGGGAGCTTTATTGTAAAGAGGCGATGAGTTCCATCTGGGTAGGCCCACGCCCCCTCATCCCGCCGTGGTAGACTGAATGGCTGCAGGGTGCTTGGTGTGAAGGCACCGTGATGGTCATGGGGCAGATGTTGACGCTGATCGATCGCCTCTGTGCTCATCTAGGCTCCCTGCTCCTGCTGCTGTGTATGGCTGCCTCCAAAGTGCCGATTACTCAGGCTCGACCAATCGATTTTTTGTGCAGTGACCATGCCAGGATGGAGATGAACAAAGTGAAGGACCTGGAGGCAGCCATGGTAAGACAGATTATTTGCTGGTGCAAAGCTGTTGGCTGCCTGCTGGTGGGCCTGGGCTCTGAACCGCTGCCTGGTCTTTGCGTGTGTGTGTGTGAAACTCTCTCTCTTCCCACTTACTTCCCATGGTCTCCCTGTCAGAGTGAGTGCCGGGGTTCAAACCCCCTCCCATCGCTCGTTCCACTGCCCTGCGTCAAGATACACAAAGCATCTTGGGAAAAGAAACCAGTGAGTCGTCCTAGTAAGAGCCTGGGGTTCTGGAGCGTGATGACATGCCTGCACATGGGCAGTGACAGACTCATTCTTTTACCTGTGCTTCTCCCCAGCTTCAGAAGAAAAGGGATGAGGTCCAGGCAGCTCTGAGGATGTTGGGTGAAGCGGTAAGAGTGGTCAGGGCCCACAGCCAGCCTGGGTGTCCTGCTGTCCTATTGGATCAGCTGGAACACAGTGTGACCAATCATCTGCTCATAGTGGCGCACCTCCCCCTCGGGGGGGAAGGTACACAGGTATAAACACACACCATTGCTCTGTCACTCACATGCACGTTTGCACTGTTGACTGACCATATCGCTCGCTCTCCCCTTACAGGGTGAATACCACCATGCGGATACCTCCTGTCAACTGCGGCACACTCAAGACCTGGGGCAGATCCTGGAGCATTACAACAGACTCCTGAGGGGCAAATTGGAGTGGCTCATGGGGGAGCTGAGTGCCCGGTGTCACGAGGAGAGCTGACCTCTGTTGTCACACACAGGAATGGTCCGGTCTGGCTAGGTGACCCCCGTTTGGGGTTCCCCTCCTTTTGCCTTCATCGCCGAAGCTACCTGAGCACGGTGGAGATCCATGGTCTGTACTACGAAGCGGGGTACCTTGTCGGATTTAAGGTACCACAATTTAAATGGACTTCGTATTCGTTCACTTACATTTTGCCCAGACTACCTTAAGTCCGACACCTTATCTTAATAAACCAGTAACCCCGCTTTGTAGTGCAGACCACAGGAGTCATGTGGATGTGAACAGTGAACCTTTAATGAGGAGATGAATCTAGACCACATCCGCATGCTGCTGGTTACCTCCACCCAGGCTAGCAAGAGACTAGCGTGAATCAGTGCACTAGAAACAATGACGGATAAGTTAAATGTCGCCATAGAATGGGACAGAGTGCATCGGAAGGGTGTGGGTGCAAAATCTTCCTGGGTAAGAGGTGCTGGGGAGAGCGTTACGTTTTTATACTGATAGTGATGGAGGCACGGTGGGTTAGCGCTGCTCATCTCCAGCGTTGCTGGTTTTAATCCTGTGAAGTTTGCTGTTTTTCCTGCGTTTAGAAGGGTCTTCTCTGGACACTGCGGTTTCTTCCTAGAGGCCAAGAACATGTGCTGAGGGGTATTGGTGTCTAAATTGCCCATACTGGGTGAGTTTATGCCCTGTCAACACTGTGCTTCCTGGGATAGGGTCTGTGTGACCTTAAACTGAATTAACAGTTAGGGAAGATATTACTGGCACATATAAATATTGAATACTATATTTTGATATAAGCTTTTGTCTCGTTACATTTGGATGTGAAGGCCGAAGGTGTGGTGATATCGGTTAGAACTTTTTAATAAACTGTTAAATGTGTATTATTCATTTATATCCATCCATCCATCCATCCATTTTCCAAACCTCTTACCCTACTGGGTCGCGGGGGGTCCGGAGTCTATCCCGGAAGCAATGGGCACGAGGCAGGGAACAACCCAGGATGGGGGG
>JAODJX010000039.1:679823-691940 GCA_026776945.1 Isichthys henryi | reverse complement strand
AGCTGCGAAAGACCTGTGGACACCGCAGTCCTGTGAAAATGCCCAGATGGATTGTGACTGAAATGTGTGATACTGGCTGTGACCATTAGATGGCGACGGTTAACATTAGTTTCTTCTAGGACCAAGTTTAGTGAAAGTCAGGGGTCTCCAGGTCCAGTCCAGGGGACCCCCAGCCCTAATCTTTTCTGTGTTTTTCCACATTTAACACCCCTGACCAAACTTCTCTGCTAAGTACCACCCATTTTTTGAGTTGAATGGGGTGTGGTGGAACAGCAAGGAGAGAACTAAGCTGCAGGATTGTGACTCTCGAGAACAGGACTAGGAATCCCCTGGTCTAAACAATCTGAGGCAGCTGATGCCTCTCTCTGTGTCTCTGTGTGTTTTGCTCATGGTGCTCTAAGAAAAAGCAGCCGGCTGAGGCTGCGGTTTGCTCTTCAGTCCACCAGAGGGTGATGTTGATCTCTTGGTCCAGTATTGGTCATGCTATCATTTTTGTGAATAATATGGCCTTCCTACTTCCTGCTGTTGTGCTCATTAAATCTGTAAGTTTAAGAATATTTTAACTTTGGGGTGGTTATAACTTGCCACTTTTGTCAAGGAGGTGTGTGTGTGTGTGTGTGTGTGTCTGTGTGTGTGTGTGTCTGTGTGTCTGTGTGTGTCGACGTACGTTACAATTCCTAGGCGATGACCGTGAATTGCATTCGTTAGGGGAGATCACATAATTGAACGTTTACAACTAACTAATATCTCCTGCCTTTTCTGGTCTAATGTGTGTGGGATCGGTGCCCTTGGGCCCCAGCCAACTGTCATGCTTCTGGGGTGGGTCTTGATCCAGCTAGTCTGAAACTCCTCCTCTGTCTCTGTCTGTCAGTGGTTCTTGGAACACACCTGGGTCTGGCCGATGGCATCTCCGCTAGGCTTGTTGGTTTTGATATCATTTAATGACTCTTAAGTTGAGTACGTGACTCTCTCCCGTGGCTGGTTTCTGCCCAGCGCAGGCTTGTGGAGCACGCAACACATAGGTGTGTTCAGACGATGCCCGTCGCAGGCCGGAATCCTGGCCAAGCCAGTGCCTTGTAGCGAGTTATGCTAGCAGCATTTGCTCGCCAGCTTTTAACTAAACCTGAAGAGCTGCTGGGCAGTTTTGTCCTCCACTGAGGTGCTGGAACCCTTCTTAGGATGGGGAAATTGGCCAGCTGGATACTGGGATACTGGTGGCTCCAGCTAGTCTTACAGCACCATTCTGTTAGTGTGGACTGCGGGTCTCCATCCGTCGTGTGTGTCTGTGTGTGTGTGCGCACATATATATATTCCATATACATTATAATTTCTGTCTGTCATGTGACCAGCTTGTCAGGGGTCATAGTTCACCATGGTCAAAATAATTATAGTGAAAACACTGCACTTTGAAACTTTTCTTCTTCCATTTAAACATCCCTAGACAGCCCCTTTCATCTATCTCTCCTTTATTGCCTTTATTTATTTACTTACTGCAACTCATTTCAGAGCTGTGATCCAATCAGTGACTCGTATTATGGGTTTAATGCGAGCGATGGAACGTGTCAGAGTGCGTGTGTGATGTACGTTATACACACACACACACCCCGGGTTGCCTCCTCCCGCTCGCTGTCTCTGTCCCTGTCCGTCCGTCGACTGAATGGCAGTTTCATTATCCCGGGTGATTCTGAGACTCCCGAAAGCTGCCGTCTGCGGTAGAGGTGCTGTGTGTTCAGATGATGGTATCGACCGGATGGTAATAGGTCTCTGATGATGAGTGTTAAAACTATTCAAGCTGAAAGAATCACGATGGGAGTCTTAATTACCGCCAAAGGCGCTGGCAGGGGGCTGCCGCCGGCCGGTGGGCGGAGTCTCGCGGCTCTGGGGTGCGCTCCCTTCAGCTGTAAATCGGGAGGCGCTATCAACCGGGGCTCGACAGGATTGAAGGGAGAAATGGCACCCCCTGCAGGACTGTCCTGAGGTCCTGCCCTCTTATCTAATTTATGCTTCCTTGATAAGGTAATCAAGGTAATTCCTTGCTGGGGTGCACCACTTTCAACAAACCCCAGGCTCTCATTCTTATTGGTTGTCTCATTGATTAATTAGAATTGGCCCCACCCCCCCTCAGGATGACCGTGCACTGACCTCCTGGCTGAATCCCTCCTTCCTCTCTAGGCTGCTGCTACAGAAAGATTACAGCTTCCTGCAGGACATTAACCTGTGGCACCCCTTCGTCATCATCGGCGTCTACTCCTCCACGCTGTCTGCGGCCATGAGCAACCTTATCGGGGCGTCTCGCATCCTATACGCCCTGGCACGAGATGAGCTCTTTGGTAAGGTCCCTGCCACCCCACCTCACCCCCCATGACGGCAGTGTACTGCTCACTGACTCCTATTTACTCCCCCCAACAGGCCGTGTGCTGTCTCCTGCCAAGAAGACATCTCGCAGCGGGAACCCCTGGGTGTCTGTGCTCATTTCCTGGTTCCTCGTGCAGGTGGGGTAGACCTGGGCTCGGGGTGGTGGGGGTGCGTGGGGGGGTGCCCTATGGGCGAGCGGCTAGTTCTGCTCCAGTCTTAAGCTCTATCCTTTCACACCGTTGCTAATGGCTGCCACCTCTCCTCATACTCAGCACATGGCTCTGAAAGACCAGTTACGAAGGTATCCCAGCATTTCCCATCTGCAGCTCTCACTCTCCCCCGTTCCCTTGTCCCTGACCATTTTCGCTGTGATGCTGACCGTGGCCGGTCCAGACCGCGTTCCCTTTCGTTGGCCCTGTGGTCCAGTCTGGGCTCCAGCCAGCTGTGTCATTGGACACCATAGAGCTTCCTTGAGTTCAGTGGTTTGGGTTTTGGAAGGTGTCCACAGTAGCAGAAACAGGGGCGATGTATTAGGGGCTGTATGTACCCACGCATGCACGTGTGCGCACACGCTCCACTTGCATTTTGCTGTGCACACTCCATTGCTTGTCACAACAGCACAGTCAAGCCCAATATAGTGATGGTTACAATTAGGATCAAAGAATCATTAAACAGATGAAAAGATGTTTGTCTCTTGCTCTGTAATAACGGTCAATTTGCACAGGTTAAGATGGAGTTTTTGGCTTCATGAACCTAGTGTGTGTGTGTGTGTGTGTGTGTGTGTGTGTGTGTGTGTGTGTGGGATTCACATGCATTTTTGCTCTATGGCCCCCCCTGCTGGCTACTGATAGTAGTATCGGGGTGGATATTAATGCATACCCACGCATACTGAACTTTCCTGTTTTTGTTTTTCCCTGTGCAGTTGGTTCTCTTCTCCGGTAAACTAAACACCATCGCCAGCATTGTGACCATCTTCTTTCTGCTGGTCTACGCCGCCGTGGACCTGGCCTGCCTGGCTCTCGAGTGGGCCTCTGCTCCAAACTTCAGGTACAGCCTGCCTACCGATGACCTGGCAGTTCCTCTGGAATGCAGCACAGCTTACGGCCCCACAGGACAATCTGCTCGAAGTTGAGGCCTCCTGCAGGGTCAGAAACTCCCTCTTCTGTCTTCAAACATGGACAAGGTCATGATGGGGAAGCCTGAGGTCTATTTCAGACAATCTAGGCCACAAGGCAGGGGTATACAACACAAGTTATGGGCAATATAGGTGCCAGTTATTCCATTTACTATGAAACTCCGCGCACAGAATAGAGGAGGGATTCGAACCCACAACCCTCTAGGTGAATGCTCTTCAAATCTGGACCTCAATTCCAAATTCAGGCCTTGTTTTCAGTTCTCCCATGTTACTAGTTTAATAATAATAATAAATAAAAATGATTATTATTATTATTATTATTATTATTATTATTGATTCTGATTGGCCAGAAGTGTAAAGGAAGGCTGGAAAATCAGCAGGGCTCTGACCCAGAGGACTGGGATTGGAATGGCCGGGCTCTAGCTGTAGGTTCCAGCTTTCTCTAGCTTCACTAGAGAAACATGGGAGGTCACTGCTATCCCAGCTTTCCTGCATGAATCTGTCACAGGCCTGGGGTGGGGGGGGGCAGAGGACAGCAATCAGTCACGGGTTAATCAGAGCATGTCGGCCTTTATGCGGCGCGTGTAGGAACATGCTCGTTAGTGCCGAGCCTCTCGCCGCTTTCATGTTCCCCTCTCTTCCTCTTTCACGCTAATTGCTGAGCTCCGGCAGGCCCGCGTGTGCGTTTCTGCCGCTGATAAAGCCCCCCGAGCTGCCGGGGGGGATTTTCTGTGCCGCCGTCCTTTGTGACCATCGCAGTGTTTGCGGTAAACAGCCAGGGCCGACTCTGGGCTCCATGCTCCGCGCTCCAGGCTCGGCTCGGAGCTGATAAGAACTCCCCTCCCCAGCTCCTGCGGGCCCCCGCCAGCCCATTTCCCCCTCCCGACACTTTGTTGTTTGTCAGCCTCACTGGCTTTGCCGTTTTTTTTTTTTTTTTTTTTCTTTTCCCCTCGCCTGTCTTTTGAGGCGAACAGAATTAAACCCATTTAGCCGTGTGTCCTTAGAGAAATGTGCTGTAATTAGCATAACTAATTTAGCAGAAACATTTTCGCTTTTTGCCTAAATTCAGCTGTGTTGTTGTTGTTGGACTCGGATGGCAGACGGAAAGCGGTTCTGCTCGGTCAGTTGGTTGGTCTGGCTTTCCTTGGATGTAGGTCTGTGATCCATCCTGGCCTTTTCCTGTATGTGAACCCATTTCGTCAGTCTCCAAGCCTGTAGTCTTTTCAGGATTTATTTATTTATTTTTTGTTTTAGACTCTGAACTGCTTTGATGTCCTGTAACCTGACAGCTGAAGGTGGGGTCATAGTGTAATCGGCCAGCCCTCGTTAATCAGTCCTCATTAAGCAGCTTCAGCATGGCACACGGTCCACGCGCTCGGTGTTCACCCTGCTGCTGGTTTATATCCAGGCCCCCTCGCTCCCGGCAAGGCTGTCCTCCGCCTGCCTGAACAAGGACTTTGGCACAATTTCCTGCTAATGTCAGCAAAGTGACATCAGTGACTGGGCCATTGGGGGACCCATTTCAGAAATGCACTATCACTGAAGCCATCAGATATTCACGGGGGGGGGGGTGGCTCTGGGCCAGCTTTCAGCATAATTACACACCCAGAAAGATGGGGGGTGAAGCCCAAGAAGACAGGGGGAGAGAGAGGCATGTGGGGAAGGCAGCAGACGTCAATAAAATTAAACTGAACAGGAAATTTTAAAAAGGAAAATATTGGGAGTGAGCGGTTATAGGCGTCCGTGCGCCTGCCCGCCTGGGAGTGAGCGGTTATAGGCGTCCGTGCGCCTGCCCGCCTGGGAGTGAGCGGTTATAGGCGTCCGTGCGCCTGCCCGCCTGGGAGTCCGTGCACCCATCTGCTGGCCTGTCTTACTGCTGTCTCTGTGCCCTGCTGTCACCCCCCTCTTGGGCGGGTGGCGGTGGAGGGGTGGGCTGTGGTGTTAAACACCACGTCCTGTGCGTATGAGGCACGGCCCACCGGCTTTTGTTCCCGTAGTTGCTTTCTTTTCCCAGCTGGGTTTTGGCGATGATGGCGATGACTCATTTAAATGATAATTACAACAAAGGCGAAAGCGCTTAATGTTCGTAGCTGGGGGAGGGGCCGGCGTGTGACCAGTGACCCCCGCACTCACGGCTGGGTAAGCTGCTCATCGCTCCGCGTGCCGCTCACCCGTCGTTTCTGGCATGTTCTCGGCATCGGGGGTCCGGGGGTCCACACTTGAGTCTCTCCAGCTGCGGGTCCGGATTCGGCGGAGCCCCTGCGGTGTGGTGGCCCTCTGACCCCGCCCCTACACCCCCCTTCAGGCCCACGTTCCGCTACTTCACCTGGCACACCTGCGTTCTGGGCATCCTGGGCTGCGGTGTCATGATGTTCCTCATCAATGCCATCTACGCCTCGGCCAGCATCGCTTTCATGCTCCTGCTTCTCCTCGTCATCCATTACCTGTCACCCACCAGCAGCTGGGGCTACATCAGCCAAGCCCTCATCTTCCACCAGGTACGAGCTGCACCTCTGGGCTTGTCCAGTCCACTCCGATTTGGATTTCATTCAATTCATTTCTTATATAGTACCTTTCACTGCAGTTCATGGGAGTTTTATTTACACAGAAATGTTCTGAGGGTAGAAGGATGAATGTTTCAGAAAGAGAACCAATCAGATTATAGAGGAGGTCTATTAAAGCGACTAGAGGAGGCGGGACTAACCAATCAGATGTCTATCCCGCATCCTCTAGTTGGTTGGGCCCCCCTGGTCACTGATACTGCAACACCCCCCTCGCCCCCCACATAGGTGCGGAAGTACCTATTGATGCTGGATGTGAGGAAGGACCATGTGAAGTTCTGGAGGCCGCAGGTGTTGTTGATGGTGGCCAACCCCCGTGGCAGTGTGGGCCTCATCACCTTCATCAATGACATGAAGAAGAGCGGCCTCTACGTGCTGGGCCACATCACGCTGGGGGACTTGGGTACTGGCCTGTTCCTGGTGGGGTGGGGTAGGGTGGTCAACTGGGTGTTGGGTCTCACTGTCCTACCCCCCCCCCACAGAGTCCCTACCGTCGGACCCCCTACAGTCCCGCTACGACTCCTGGCTGTCGCTCGTCGACCAGCTCAACATCAAGGCCTTTGTGAACCTGACGCTGGCCGACTCCGTCCGGCATGGGGTCCAACACCTGCTCTTCATCTCCGGCCTGGGTCAGTACTGCCACGGACTCGCCTGCATGAGCTTGCGTCACGTTCGCTCTTAAATATTCTCCTTCCTCTCCCTCTGCAGGCGGGATGAGGCCCAATACCTTGGTGCTGGGCTTCTATGACGACTGCACACCGCAAGACCAGCTTCAGGACGCCCCGGCTTTCTCGGGCGCCGCTGTGGATGGCCTGGGTCCCTCTCAGGACCCCGAGGAGCTGCTGGGGCTACAATTTCCCGGGGTGCGTACCAGCGACCGTGACCTGGGGCCCCAGGAATACGTGTCCATCGTCGTGGACGCTGTGAAGATGCTGAAAAACGTAGCTCTAGCGAGATACTTTGGCCACTTTGACCGTGCGGATGTGCTGAACCAGCCGCGGGGGGCACTCTACGTGGACGTGTGGCCTCTGAACCTGCTGCGGCCTGACAGTAGCAGCTACGTGGACACGTGCAGCCTCTTCCTACTGCAGCTGGCCTGCGTCCTCAACATGGCGCGGGCGTGGAAGCGAGCCAGGCTCCGCCTCTTCCTGTGTGTGGAGGAGGGGCGGAGCCCACAGGGACCCGAGGAAAAGCTGGGACAGCTGCTGCGGGAGCTGCGCATGTCTGCCGACGTCTTCATGGTGCCTTGGGACCACGTGGTCGCCCTGCACTGGCAGCGGCAGGGCGTGCCGGGTCTGGCCGTGGTGGAGGAGGAGGACTACGCCAACAGTTTCCCCAGCAATGCCACGCGGCTGTCGGACGACTACATCCGGGCCGTCAACCAGCTGGTGTTGCAGAGGCCTGGCCCACCCCCTGCCGTCCGCTTCCTGTACTTGCCCCGCCCCCCAGCCGACACCCATCGCTATCCGACCTACCTGCACCAGCTGGACCTGCTGACCCGTGACCTGGGCCCCACACTGCTGATCCACGGCATCACACCAGTAATCACCACTGACCTCTAACCCCCGACCACGTAATGGTGTCACCCTTAATGTGAGACAGTTCTGGTGCCTTCTGGTGTTGTTGCTTTACATGGTACGTTGGGATCCTTTTAAACTGTAAACTGACCACACTTTTTTCCCCGTTTTATCTCCACACACAGAATGCGTTTTAACACACATTTTCCTGTTCCTACCCAAAAAAAAAAGTAAATTCATTTTTTTTAATTTATTCAATTATAAATATTTTTGGAGTATTAAATTCAATGTAAATTTTTTAGAGAATTGTGCTTAATTCTCTTCTGGGTGGTTTCTATGGTTACGGGGTCCGTGATCCGGGGAACCACTCCTCTTCAAACTGCAGAGGTCTGTGTGCAAGACTGGGCTCTTCTGTGTGTGTTTGTGATTCATATTAAAAAAATAAATAAAAAATCCGAGTGAGGAATTGGATCGTAGCTGGTCTTTAACCAAGCAGGGTGCAGAAAGTCTATTATAGCAAGCAGCAGAATGTCAGTGTGGGGGGCAGCTGCTGTTTTGGTGGGGGGGGGGGAGTTTATGACGATACTCAGTTCTTCCGTCTCGCTGGTCGGAATGTGCCGCTGTTGGACTTTGCCAGCCAGCGGTGGTGGGAGGCGAGTGGATACCAGGTGCGGTGTGGTGCGTTGAGACGTGACATCCGGGTCCGGCGTAACAAAGCGACCTTAATTTACGAGCACAGCCGAGGGGGGGCAGGATGCCGGCGATTACAAACAATCACAGGCGAAAAATTTCCGAAATATGATTTTATAATTTTTTTTTTATTTATTTATTTTTTTTTAATATCACACTCCCCTCAATCGACTTTCGGTCGTGACCTGGCAGTTGAGAAACCGTGGTGTGGAGTGGGGGGGGGGGTTCCCAAATGTTTCCATTTTCTCGCATGCGAACAGAATGTGTGAGCTTGAGGGGTCATGATAAAATGACAATATATGGTTTGTTTTTGGAAATGAATCAACCTTTTGCAAAACCCCCTGCGTTCTGCAGCTGCCCGGAATACTGGCCATAGTCCGGCACTGCGTATTGGCGACTCTCTCTATGGCATCGTCATGGCGACAGGCTGATCCAGCGACGGCTGTGTTATTGTCGTTACTTGGTGTGTCCAGATGAAGGGCGAGCGTGAAAGGGTGGCCCCGACCAGAGCATGGCTTCGCATTTAAGCCCGTTATGCTTTTATCAGAACCGCTGGGGTCGCCTGGTCGCCAGAGTGTATCTGCGCTGCACCGTTTCAACAGATCCGGTTTCATGTGCTCGTCTAAAGGCAACACCCTCCACCCCCCGCCGCTAATGTATGCAGGGGATTGTAGATTTAAGGTGTAATTCTGTGTCTCCAGCGGCTTGTGAAATGTCTCCGCGCGCGTGTTTGCGGAGAGCCGGGCACGGGCGAGACGAGCTTCGTACGCGGGCGCCACCGAGCCTGTAATTCAGCGGAGGCAAGCTCTCCATCACGACTGAGTGCATCGATTTCGCCGTTTGCTGTGCCGCGTTTGATCGGCGCCCATAAACGAACTCGTCCCGTGTAATTTCCCGAGCTCTGTCCCCATGGAACGGGAAACCACAGTTACTGGGGGAAACCACCAGGGGCAGTTAGGTTGTCTAACTTCCCCATAGTGCACTAGAGTGTGCTTAACCTGGTAACATCGACACAATGGGTTTTCTCTCTTGGGGGGCACATAACAGTTTTGCTGTACTGTCCAGCCACTCTGGGAAGGTGATGGAGTTTCGTCACAGAGATGTAAGCCGTGTTAAAGCTGGCCAAGATTAAAGTTCTCCTCATACCTTTGCTACTGGAGTTTGTTTTTCTTCGAAATCCAACTACTCTAGTCCTAAGGATAAAGGCTCCTGGTAAATTAATAAATGCTGCGGTGATGAAGCCTTTATCTAGGAGGACTTTGTGGCGTGATATCAGTGCAGAGCTGCTCTCTTCCACTGCTGGTTTGATGTTGCATTCCTCCTTGGGGCTTAGCGCACAATCTCTGAGATGGCTGAAACATCTCTCCCACTTTCTCACCCCTACCGATTCTCTTCTTCTTCTTCTTCTCATTCCGCTCCACATCTGTAGTGTGTTTGTTTCTCACACCTGGAACTCTGATCTGAGGCCGACTGACCTCCACGTGGCCCCCAGAATGGGAGGAGCCCAGGGGTCCTTGTCTCTGAAGACCTACTACTTGGCTACACATCACAGGAGATGCTGGGTGTTTTATCTTCGAGTGCTGCTTTCCATTAAGGCCGGTGGAATAGCCGATACGACCTGCTGCGCTTCAGTAATGATATAGACGCATCTCTTTCCTCCTATTTTTCCATGACTTCCGCCAGTCGATTTCCCATCATGCACTTCTTTCCCTCTTGGGCCAAAGCGTTTCTCTAAAGAAACGGCTCTGGCAGACCTATTCCGTGAGCAACGTGACTGATTCCAAGAGCGCGACCTGACTGCATCAGGCGGTTCTGATCTGCAGGACAGAACTCAGCCAGGTGTGTGTTTGCGTGTGGGTTTGTGTGTGTGAGTGTGTGTGTGTGCACCCTCTCTATGAGATATAGGTGTATACCATCCATCATCAGCTCCATTCTGTAGGGCAAGATCTCTGTGCCGGTGGTCGGGCAGGTGCAAGCGTAGGGCGATTTATGAGGGGGTAGGTGGGGGGGGCGAGGTCATGGAATAAATCTCCAAACTGTCCAATCAGGACAAGCGATGGTTTTTTCACCCTGTGCCGCACGAGTTGTGGGACAAGCGGACTGTAGCCTCCAAACCTATTCTCTAGTAATGTGTATGCGTCTCTGTTTCCGCGGTGTTCCGTCTTGACGGGTGTCCGACATCGTCTCCAGCGGGTTCTCCTCTTCCGATGGGCTCCATCAACGGTCCGCTTGGATCGCCCCAACATTCCACTCACAGCCAGGATCCAAAGCAGTTAAACAAAAGCAATTTGGCTGCAGTGGGGGGGGGGCACAACCCAAGAAAAACAAAGACTTCCTCCTGATTGAATCTTCTCAGGCGTGGCATTGAGATAAATCACGAACGGGGAGGGAGTTTACGGCGGGGACCTGCGTTTAGTCGCAGAGAGTCAGAGGCAGAGCGAGAGATAGAGACAGTCGGCAAGTCTGACACATGGTCTTGTATGTGTGTGTGTGTGTGTGTGTGTGTGTGTGTACGTTTGTGTACATTTTCCTCTGCTTCCTTCGCTCTGTAATTAGCTCTGTAATTAGTTCAATGCAGGCTGTAATTGGGTAAAATTTAGTGCCCCCCCCCCCCCCTCCACCCGATCTCATTAGAAAGGCAAGGGACCATGGCTGTGAGGAGACGGAGACAGAGTATAGTGAGCCCTCAGCCCCCCCTCTGGAAAGGGTCATAATGATACAACAGACATCGCCACTCTCTGCAGTAACTGCTGTTGAACCAACATGCTCATGGTGAAGCATTTCCCTGCAGGCTCCCACTAGGGCATCTCGCGTGTGGGTGCTGCACATGCATGCATGCCTGCTCCGTCACGGGCCTTTTGTGCTTATCCAGGCTCCAGTTTGACTGTGACTGACAGGTGGCATCCTGCCCCCTACTGGTCAGACACTCAGTAATTTGGAATTCTGTTGAGTTTTTTTGCACGTGTCCCTGTCGTGCCTCCTCTCTCTGGGGATGCCTTTCTCATCCTGGGGGTGTGCCTTCCCCACCTCCTTGGGCTGCCCAGAGTGAAGGATGCTGATTTACAGGCCATCCTGTGACAAACCCATTGTGCTTTTCAGCTCGCAGTGACGGCGTCTCCCGCATGTGGGGGTAGGGGGGGTCGGGGGGGTCACTTACACCTCAGTCCTGTGGCTCCTCATTTAAGCAGGGCCCCCCCCCCCTCTTTCTGAGTCTGCAAAGCTCCATCTGTTTTCCTCTGCTTCTTTTCCTCCCTTCTACTTTCCTCTGCCCCCTCTCTCCCTCCTTCCTACTTTCCTGTACTCCCTCTCTCCATCCCTCCTCCATCCCCGTGCTGCCTCTACCTCCTCCTCCCTGACTAGTGTCTCTCCTCTGTTGTCTGTAGTAGTAGCAGCTCCCTGTGGTTTCTGCAGCCTCTGATAAGCTGCATGCTTTTCTCACCACGCCCCCCTTCCAAGCTCCCACAGCCCAGAGCAGGGAATTCGGGGTTTACTGGGCTGGGCCATACGCTGAATGTGTGGGGGGCAGGCGGGGGCTCTGTTTTCCTATTTTCATTGTTAGTCATGTTTTACACTGATTGATTTAGTTGGCAACACAGAGTAATAATTAACACAAACAAAAGGAGAGTTAATGTCGCCTGACATTCCTGTGGTTTTGCCATTACAAAGAAAAAAGGAATATATCAAGAGCTTTGCCTTCTATTGTCATCCACAATCTCCCAGTTTCCCCTCATTCTCTCTGCCTTCTCACTCCTCTCCCAGTTTCCCCTCATTCTCTCTGCCTCCTCACTCCTCTCCCAGTTTCCCCTCATTCTCTCTGCCTCCTCACTCCTCTCCCAGTTTCCCCTCATTCTCTCTGCCT
>JAODJX010000039.1:652110-668012 GCA_026776945.1 Isichthys henryi | reverse complement strand
TGTACACCCTCGGGACAGCTTTGAATACAGCCTGAGTGTTAATTACAGTAATGGTGTTTCTGCTACTGAGGACTGGGGGGGGTTGGGGGGGGGTGGCGCTTGAGGGGTGCTACTGGTTTAATAAGAGATGCCGTCTTCAGACAAAATGCTCTGGCCCTTCATGTTCCCCCAGAGACCGTCACTGTGTGGTGCTGCCTTACATGCTGCTTCCTTGGCTTTTGTGTGTGTGTGTGTGTGTGTATTTGCATTTACGTGTGTGTGTGTGGATTAGGTTTATGATACATTGTGCGGATCAAATTATCACGTGATAAAAACCTGTTGTTTTTCCATTTACATTGTGGGGACCATTTTTGAGGTGCCCACATTGATCTATGACTGCAATCAAAAAACTAAAAATGCTAAAACTCTTGTATTTAGTTTGGTTACTTACGGTTAAGGTTAGGGCTGGGTGGGGGTTTTCCCCATAGAAATGAATGGAGAGTCCCCACAAAGATATAATTACATACCTGTGTGTGTATGTGTGTGTATTTGAGGTGCTTTTCAAGTTAGATACATAATTTTAATGAGAGCTGGGGGGCGGCTTTGTGGCTTTTGTTTGTTTTTTTATTCATATCCTCTGGATCTGAGATGCTCTTTGCATCACAGAGGTTCTGTTATGCATTTTGGGTCTTGGGTGTTGTTCTAAATCAGCATTCGGTCATTCAGGGAGATCCCCCCCCTCCACCCCAGCATGGCGAGGCACCTGTGTGGAAGCAGAGCAACAGGACACTGTGACCTGAGGTGGCAGGATGCACATGAAGTACAGGAGGTCCTGTGTGGGGGCGCCTCTCTTTCACGTGATCGAAAGTGACGGTGTATTCTGTGGGTGTGTCATAGGCAAGTCTTCAGGCTCAGCTCAGCTTCAGCGTTCACTGCACACGAACTGCCCACACAGCAGAGCCACTCTCAGTAACAGAAAACAGGAGCTCGTATATGAAGGGCAGAAGTTCTAAATACCTCCACCCCCTTCGTGTTCTTCCATCTTTTCTTGCTTCTGTCTGGTGATGCAGCTAAATTATTGCCCCCTGTTGCTTCCAGTCTGAACTGTGCGGTTACATTAAACCGCCATGAATAAAATCAAGTTGTTTTTTTTAAGCTCAAACGACAGCTGAACCACTCGCTGATCTTACTCGCCTGCTCCGTTTCGGAGTAATTAACGAAACTCAGTGAGATGCCCGGTCCCATTTATTCGCTCTATTTTAAGTTAAAGAAGTCTGGAGGGAATACAGGGCTGATCGTTCAGCCGTTATGAACAGCAAAAATAAAGATGAAATAGAACTTGTGCAGGCAAGGAAGGACTTGAGAAAGTCAAAGAGGCTCCGTGGCGGTGAGGAGCGGAGCGCCGGTCCTCTGCACGTCGCTCCCTCCCGCTCCGGGCTCTTTGTAATTCAGCGGCTGTCCGCGGTCTAATTCGTCTAAGTGCCGCTTCCTTCGGAACTCAGCCCGATCTTCGGTCTCTCCACCTCATGTTTCTCCGCTCTTGCACCTCTTCTACTTGATCTAGGGGAAAATGCATTAAAACAAATTTTGAATCCGGTTTTACCCGATATAATTTCAGCAGGCGACAACGCGCTTTACATGTGCCGTAGGGGGAGTCATCATGGACTGCGGGCAGGGCTGTGGATGACAAGGACAATTTGTTACTTCATTGTCCGCATGGCTCCGGTGAGTCTGCCTGGACCGGGCGGCGGAGACGGTCCAGCAATCGGGCTATGAGGTAAGACTCAATGACATGACATTAAGTGAACTCATTCACATTACAAGTTCTACCTGTTAATGTTTACACTCCATCAGATCCGGGGAACGCTAATATTGTTCTAGTTCACTGTGTTTTGGTCATTCTCTGGATGGAGTAACGGTACCAATCCCAGCGCCCGAACTCTGGGGTGGCGCTTCGTCATGACGCGTCCCTCTAGTCCCCACCTTGTTCCCTCTTTCTCTGCTCTCTCCTTCTCTCCTCTCCTCTCCTCTCCTCTCATTCGCACATTCTCTCACTTCGCTCCGGGTTTGCACAGCTCACCGGTGTCCGGATCTGCGGCCGTCAGCGGTGAGTGACGACGCCTTCTGAGCGTCTTCCTTTACGCCCCTCGAAAGCAGGATGATCGTCATAGTTGTCCTGTTTAAATTACACGAAAGTTTTCTCTTGTACCTAAAAATAAGACCACAGTCAGTGGGTTCACTCGGGTTATTGAGTTGAAAGTAAAGTTGTCTTTCTCCGATGCGCATCAGTGATCGGTCTTCCTGCGGTGGGTTTGGTTCATCAAGGCATCAAGGGGTCCACTGCACACAAACGACTTTCCCCGGCAGACCAGTTAAAGTTCACATTCATGGTCCTGTTTAGTTCAGCTATCCGTAGGGTGAAATAATCATGTTATACGATTGAAGTTTTGGAGACATACTAAATGCTTCGAAAGAAGATCGTCTAAATTGTCGATTTAAACTGGCGATAATAATATGTGGCAGTGGATTCATTGATGTTCACGATTTGTGTGAGCAGGAGTATTTATCGGCATCTCTGCCGTCATTACCGTAGGTCCGGGAGTCGCGCAGTCAGACTCTATGAAGAGCAGGCGGCGAAAGTGAAAGGCGTGTGTGTTTCAGCACCATGATGAGAGTGGGGATCTCTAATAAGCGAGAAATGTCAGAGCCAGAGGGCTCCGTGACCGCTTCGATTGAGGGATGATAAACGCATTTGGGACGCCGAGCGGGGGCTCCGGAGTGTCTATGGCTGTGAAGCTGGGGGGGGGGAGGTGTCTGCTCCACTTTCCACACGGCGTGAAAACACGTATCAACGGACCCGAAACCTGACCGCTTTCTTCATCAGTGCATTGACCGGACTCCTGATTTATGGTTCTACAGATTTAGCGTTAAAGACCCAGCCTGGTTCTGCGAGGCGTAAAGATGGGCGTGTACGTGTCTAAAGTGCATTAACAAACAACTTAATTCACCCGTCCAGGGTGTGCTGCTCTGTATCCAGGTACAATTTGTTTGGCAGGAGGGAAAGAGTTATGAGAATTGCTGAGCCGCAGACGTATGAAGTGTGCTGGGGGGCAGAGAGGTTAAATACCGACAGGAGAGTTAACTAACAATAAACGTCCCAGTAGCTTGTACTCAAAACAGAAACGTAGCCCCGGCGGCCACTGGCTATGTCCGAATTTCACTGATTCTGTGTGTGTGCGCGTCCGCGCGCGCGTGTGTCTGTGTGTGTGCCCCGCTCTGGCAGAACGTGATGGATGATGGAGAGCATGGAGGATGACATTCTCAGGAGGAACACCACCCCCATCATCTGCCCTGGGTGTAGCACTCTTCCTATCCCCCCGGCTGCCCTCCTGTTGCTCCTCTTTTCTAAACGTCTCTTAACATAAGTCTTTTTCTTCATCACATCACTGCTTTTGTCTTCTCTCCTTAAAATCAGCTGGCCGTTTTTTAATTTATTTTTTCTCCCATAAAACATCATTTTGGAAGCACCGTGGTGGCCATCATACCGTGTGAAGGGAAGATTCATTATTGTGATTCAGCTTTTAGATGAAGGTGAAACAGATCAAGATGACACCCCTTTGCCAAATTGCACCCCCCCCCAGCCTGTGTTCCAAATCCTTGTGCCAAACTGCATAGACCTGTGCTGCTAATGACTGTGCTCCATCCCTCCATCCTGTCTGTCTGTGTAAATGAAAATGTGAATGACCAGACCACATCTAACAGCACCCCATCACGCCTTGTCTCACAAATACGCCAAACCGCACCTGCAACGGAATCAGAGGGATTAAGCTCAGGCTGAGCCCCAAGCACCCAAACCTGCGGAAACAAGCACAGGTACTGACCTTTATCTCACTGGCTTTTTAGATACGATACTAGACCAACAAATTCGAAGAGAATGTTTCTGAGCGGAGAATAGCTGTCCCTGACTGGACGCGAATCCATCTGATTCAGAATCAGATTAGAACCACAATCAGGTTTGTTGGACAAGAATGTTCACCGGGAATTTGTCTCCAGTTGTCAATGACTCTGATGTTACTTTTGTCCATATAGTGTATGTACTGTATCGGGACATATGGTCATTGCACCTACAGGAACCTTTATGGCATATCATTCTAAATCCATAGGCATCAGTATGGAGTTGGTCCCTCCTTTGCAGCTGTAACAGCTGCCACTCTTCTGGGAAGGCTTTCCACAAAATGTTGGAGTGTGTCTGTGTAGATTTTTGCCCATTCATCCAGAAGAGCATTTGTGAGGTCAGGCACTGATGTTGGACGTGAAGGCCTGGCTCACAATCTCTCTTGTTGTTCATGCCAAAGGTGTTCATTGGGGTTGAGGCCAGAGCTCTGTGTGGGCCATTTAAGTTCTTTCACGCCAAACTCACCCAACCATGTCTCTATGGACCTTGCTTTGTGCACTGGGGCACAGTCATGCTAGAACCTCCCCAAACTGTTCCCACAAAGTTGGAAGCATAGAATTCTCCAAAATGTCTTGGTGTGCCGAAGCAATAAGTGTTCCCTTGACTAAGGGGCCAAGCCCACCTCCTGAAAAACAGCCCCATACCATTATCCCTCCTCCACCAAGCATTGCAGTTGGCACAGTGCAGTCAGGCAGGCAGTGTTCTCCTGGCATCCACCAAACATAGACTCGTGCATCAGACTTCCAGACAGAGAAGTGTGATTCATCACTCCACAGAACACGTTTCTGCTGCTCCAGAGTGCAGTGGTGGTGTGTTTTACAGCACTCCATCTGACGCCTGGTATTGTGTTTGGAAATATGAGGTTTGCATGCAGCTGCTCGGCCATGGAAGCCCATTCCATGAAGCTCCCAGTGCAGTTTTTTGTGTTGGGGTTAATGCCAGAGGAAGTGTGGAACTATGCAGTTACTGAGTCAACAGAGCGTTGGTGACTTTTACACACTCAGTAACTCCACTCTGCTACTTTATGTGCTCTGCCACTTCATGGCTAAGTTTCTGTTGTTCCTAAACACTTCCACTATGCAATCGTACTACTTACAGTTGACCATGGAACATCTAGCAGGGGAGAAATTTCACAAACTGACTTATTGCAAAGGTGGCATCCTATGACAGTTCCATTCTTGAATTCACTGAGCTTTTCAGAATGACCAATTTTTTCACAAACGTTTGTAAACCTGACTGCATGGCTAGGTGCTTGATTATATACACCTGTGACAATGGGTCTGAATGAAACACCTGAATTCAATGATTTAGTAGGTTGTCCTGATACTTTTGTTCAAATAGTGTACATGTATATTTAGGACAGTACAAGACAATGGTCATATATAGTCTGGCATATGTATACAGTGTGCACGTATAGTTCATAAATGTAGAAAAAGTGCAATGTGCATGTGTGCATGTCAGGGCAAGGAATTATAGAATAAATACAAATATACAATACAATACCTCATGATACAGTACAATACAATACCTCACAATACAATACCTCGTGATACAGTACAATACAATACCTCATGATACAATACAATACCTCATGATACAGTACAATACAATACCTCACAATACAATACCTCGTGATACAGTACAATACAATACCTCATGATACAATACAATACCTCATGATACAGTACAATACATACCTCATGATACAATACAATACCTCATGATACAGTACAATACAATACCTCATGATACAGTACAATACAATACCTCACAATACAATACCTCATGATACAGTACAATACAATACCTCATGATACAATACAATACAATACCTCACAATACAATACCTCATGATACAGTACAATACAATACCTCATGATACAGTACAATACAATACCTCACAATACAATACCTCATGATACAGTACAATACAATACCTCATGATACAATACAATACCTCATAATACAGTACAATACAATACCTCACGATACAGTACAATACAATACCTCACAATACAGTACAATACAATACAATACCTCATGATACAGTACAATACAATACCTCACGATACAATACAATACCTCACAATACAATACAGTACAATACAATACCTCACAATACAGTACAATACAATACATTACCTCATGATACAGTACAATACAATACCTCATGATACAGTACAATACAATACCTCACGATACAGTACAATACAATACCTCATGATACAGTACAATACAATACCTCACGATACAATACAATACCTCACAATACAGTACAATACAATACCTCACAATACAGTACAATACAATACAATACTGTACAATACAATACCTCATGATACAGTACAATACAGTACCTCATGATACAGTACAATACAATACCTCACAATACAATACCTCATGATACAGTACAATACAATACCTCACAATACAGTACAATACAATACCTCATGATACAGTACAATACAATACCTCACGATAAAATACCTCATGATACAGTACGATACAATACCTCATGATACAGTACAATACAATACCTCATGATACAGTACAATTCAATACCTCACAATACAGTACAATACAATACCTCACGATACAGTACAATACAATACCTCACGATACAGTACAATACAATACAATACCTCATGATACAGTACAATACAATACCTCACGATACAATACAATACCTCACAATACAATACAGTACAATACAATACCTCACAATACAGTACAATACAATACATTACCTCATGATACAGTACAATACAATACCTCATGATACAGTACAATACAATACCTCACGATACAGTACAATACAATACCTCATGATACAGTACAATACAATACCTCACGATACAATACAATACCTCACAATACAGTACAATACAATACTTCACAATACAGTACAATACAATACAATACTGTACAATACAATACCTCACGATGCAATACAATACAATACAATACAATACCTCACAGTACAGTACAATACAATACAATACCTCACGATACCGTACAATACAATTTAACACAATGGAGCAGTGGGCAATGAAGGCTTGTTATTTTTTACCAAGATCTAGAAACGTACCTCATAATTCCAACATGTCGTATCACATACAAGTATCACAGTCAAATATCAGAGACAGGTATCACAGTCAGTTATCACCAGTGTCACAATTAGGTATCACTGACAGGTATCGCTGAGAGGTGTCACAGTCAAGTATCACAGACAGGTATCGCAGTCAGTTATCCCAGACAGTGTTACAGTCATGTATGATTGGCAGGTATCACTGACAAGTATCACTGACAGGTATCGCAGTTAGTTATCCCAGACAGTGTTACAGTCATGTATGATAGGCAGGTATCACTGACAAGTATCACAGACAGGTATCGCAGTCAGTTATCCCAGACAGTGTCACAGTCAGGTATAATAGACAGGTATCACAGAGAGGTGTCACAGTCTGGTGGTACAACTACCACAAACAGATATTCCAGACAAATGGTACAGGTGTTAAAATGTTTAAGCAGCTGAGTTCCAGCATGGGGCAGAATGGTGCACTTGAGATTCTCACTTTTAGGTGCTTCAATGAAACAGCAGCTAAATTAATAGAAAAGTTATGTGATTATAAGATAACACAAACACACTCGAACACAGTGACAGAAATGTGATAAAGAATTCAAAGTCTCCTTATGTTTCTGGGGTATATATTTTCAGTATTCCCTGTAATATTATTACTTAAAATACACGCTGCCTATTTATGATTGGCTACTACGTCCTCAGGAACTGAATTGTCGAAGAGGAATTTTTTCAGCTGAGTGATGCTTCCTGTTTGGGCTGTTTAGAGTAGGAGACGGGTTACTATGGTGACGTGATGTAACGGCTAGGAAAGGTTAGTTCCTGGTGATGCCATTCCATTTGAGTCGAAAGGGGATTCCAACCCGCTTCAGGGCCCTGGCTGTCTTAAAGGCTTTGAAGGTTTTAGCTCGTTTAAAGGCTCCAGTGCTCTTAAAGGTTTTGACCCTCTTAAGGGCTCCAGCTGTCTAAAACCACTAAATGGATGAAGCTCGGAATGAAAGCAAAATAAGTTTAGTTGTTAAAATTGGGACTGAAATCCACTTTAGCAGTGTTTGTAACAGGCTTTCACTTAAGAAGGGCAAGAGGCTCTCGGTTGTGAGCTGGGGGTGGGGGCTTTATCTATTCTTTGTGCTTTCCGAGGGGGGAGGGGGGACACTTGGATCTGATTCTCCTGACATCATGTCATCTCGCTTGCCTGTGCTGCCCCCCATGCCTCCCCCCCACCATTTACATCTTTCTGAGATCAATAAAAATGAGTCACAGAAAATGCATTGTCTTTGTCCCGCATGGATGAATGCAGGAATCAGGGGCCTTCTGCGGTTTGGTCGTACAGCTCATGTCCCATGTCATCCCCACAGGAGTACGCAGTGCCCCCCACTGAGAGCGAGACAGACGGCAGAAGAGAGTGCCATCCCGCCAGAGCCTCTGAATCAAGCCTGTGTGGTCAGCTGGCTTTCATAGGAGGAGATGGCCACATTCTGGAAAGTGGTGTCCACTTTTTAATTTTTGTCACCCACACCCCCCTCCCCGCTGCCACATCGTCGCAGGGTTGCCATGGAGAAGACGTACTCCCTGACGGCGCACTATGATGAGTTCCAGGAGGTGAAGCAGGGCGGCAAATACACCAGCAACACCCTGAGTAATGGGCTCAGCCTGC
This sequence comes from Isichthys henryi, assembly GCA_026776945.1. Classification (NCBI taxonomy): domain Eukaryota; kingdom Metazoa; phylum Chordata; class Actinopteri; order Osteoglossiformes; family Mormyridae; genus Isichthys; species Isichthys henryi. The sequence goes on along the minus strand of JAODJX010000039.1, from coordinate 659,345 downwards.
AGCTGGGGGGCGGGACTGAAAAAAGTGGGCGTGGCCGGGGAGGGCGGGGCCGTGATCAGACCGGTGGGCTGCCTCGTTGGAGTCGGCGAGAGGTCTGCCTTCTGTCGGGCCTGGTGTTTGCGGCGGGACTCTGCGTGATCCTGGGCTGCATGCTGGCGCTCAAGTACCTGGCACTGGAGCAGGAGGGGCCCTGCAGGCAGGACTGCGAGCAGAGGAAGGTCCTGATAAAGGCGTCACGCTTCATCGCCGCCAACACCGACCCCACTATCGACCCCTGCGTCGACTTCTACTCTTTCGCCTGCGGTGGCTGGCTGCGCCGCCATGCCATCCCCGAAGACAAGCTGAGCTACGGCGTCATCACAGCCATCGGCGAGCACAATGAGGAGAAGCTGCAGCGCCTCCTGCTGTTCCCCGCGCGCCGGCGCGGCCCTGATTCCGCCGAGCGCAAGGTCAAAGACTTCTACCGCTCTTGCATGAACCTGAAGGAGATCGACCGACTCGGCTCAGCACCCATGGCCGAGGTCATCGACAGCTGTGGTGGCTGGGACCTGGCCGGAGTGCCCCCTGGTGGAGCTGGCTGGGAAAGCGACAACGCACCCCAGAGGCCTGACTTCAACGAGCTGCTGTATCGCATGCAGGGGGTGTATAGCACCGCTGTCTTCTTCTCCCTCACCGTCAATGTGGACGACAAGAACTCATCGCGCAACGCTATTCGGGTAAGAGGGGCAACATCAGCACACGCGTGTGATGTGTTTTAACGTGTTCCGTGTGTCCTGGGGTCTCAGGGTGCGAGGTGGCCGACGGAGACCCAGCCCATCTCCCCCCAGCTTGGCCACAGTCAGGCTTCGGTGAGAATAATGGTCTGTGACAGAATCCAGCTTCCTGGGACTCTGGGTGAAAAATGCGAGAGATGGATGGTTCTGGAGTAACGACAGGGACTCTTCTTCGGCACACATTACCATTAACCCCCCCCCCCACTTTCATCCACACTGACTTTCAAAGTGACACCAAAGTTAGCAGACAGCTTTCAGGCCTGCCAGCTCTGAGATTGTTCTGTGTGTGACTGTGTGTGTGTGTATGTGTGAGTGACTCTGTGTGCTCTGCCTTACAGATTGACCAGGAAGGGCTAACATTACCTGAGAGAACAATCTACCTGGGCCAGGATGAGGACAGTGTGAAGGTACTATATTTTACTCTACTTAATTCTCTATGTCCAGTGTCCATACATGTCCCAACACTGATGATGTCACCCCCATGACCTTTATATGATGTCACCCCTGTCCCTTTCTGATGACATCACCTTGTATTCTTCCTGATGATGTCACTCCATGCTCCTCTCCGGGTGTCAGATTCTGGCGGCGTACAAGGCTTTGATGGAGCGGCTGCTGAGCATGCTGGGAGCTCACAATGCCACTCAGAAATCCCACGAGATCCTGCAGCTAGAGAATCGCCTCGCCAATGTGAGTGCATGGAGCCACAGCGCTCCCGGTGGCCATGCTGTAGTACGACAGTCTCATTGTCTCGAAGAGCTGTCATCTATGTAACCATGTACACTCACAAAGGGTGGGTGTCCCTGGGGATGCGTTTGTGTCTGTCTGTGTGTAACCCTGGATCTGTGTATGTATCAGTGTAAAGGCAGCTCTCGATTTATGTGGATCTGGAAATATGCGAAAAATATTCGAGATTGGAATTTTTGGAAGCACTAATGCAAAAAGGACATACACTGAATATATATTTAAACTTTATCTTTTCATTTATTTAATATGTATTCTTTATTAATAGTATATATATGGCTTTTGTGTTTTTTGCTATAAGGGAGAGACCTGCATGGGACAGAATTTAAGAAGTTAAGTCTCATTCCCACTCACATCTGGAACATTCTGTTACATCAGGCCAAGGCTTGGTAATTCCTATTGTGATCCCTTACAATGGAAAAGGACAAATATCTGATTCCCCTTACTTAGTTTGACAGTTTTATATTCACCGTTCTTTAAGCAGGCATTTACATCCTCAGGCGTTAAAGATATCTGTGCTGCCTTGGACATCATTAGTCGGGTCCTTGCCGAGTGACGGGGGGACATGCAAAATGCCAACAGCCTTCCGTAAGTTCCAGGGTAGACTGGCTGTGTAGACACCAAATTAAGCATAACAGCTGATTTTTAGGCGCTATTAACGTAAACACGTACCGACATGAATAACAGTTTGATAAAATAAAAAAATAAAAAATGTGAGTAGTCATTTTTTATTTCGCTTCTTTTGTGGTTTCCCGTGAGTCATTTCTATTCACCATCTCCCACAGACGTATCAGTCACTTCTCAACTTCTCCTGTTTCAAAAATGAACATTTGTCCCGTCCTGCTCTCGATCGCTGAGGGTGCCACAGGGAAGCACCCCCCTACATTAAGGTGTCCGACTTACATTGAAGCTGATTTACGTAAGGATTTGTGGAACAAATTAATCTGCAACTCAAGAGCTGCCTACATTTGAGTGCATCTGTGTGTGTGTGTGTGTGTGTGTGTGTGTGTGTCCACAATAAATATATATAATATATAAAATAAATATCTGTTATTTTGATATAAATGTGGCACTGCAATCAAAAGACTAAAACTGCCAAAAGTCTTGCATTATGTTTGATTTCTTATGGTTAAGGTTAGTGCTGGGTGGGGGTGGTTAAAGGGGTGAGGGTTAAAGGTGCCGTGATTGGAATTTGGGTTTTTCCCATAGAAATGAATGTGTGTGTGTGTATTCCGCAAACATTGAAGGATCCCTCTGTCTCTGTGCTCCTCTTGACTTCCCTCTCCCCATCTGACCTGTGAGAACTGATAACCTCCCCCCCTCCCCAATGTCCCCCTAGATAACGATGTCAGAGTTCGACGAGCAGAGGAAGGACATCAGCAGCATGTACAACAGGCTCACGCTGCGGCAGCTTCAGAAGATCGCTCCAAGTGTGAGTCTCACACACACACACACACACACACACACCACCAGGGTCACAGAGGGCGAGGGGCATCTGTAGGTTAAAGGTACAGCCCCCGAAAGACCCTGACCTACATGGTGCAGTGAGCCGAGAGGCTCTGGGTTGGCGCTGTGGGACAGTTCTGCCCGTCAGGGGGCTGATGGCTCAGACTCCTGTGACTGCAGGGGGCTGGTAGAGCAAATGGTGCCACTCAGTCACTCTGAAATTGGACCTGAGAGGACGGAAAAGGCCGTGTGTGTGAGAGAAGATGATTGGGAGGAGCAGAGCAGTAGAGCCAGGCCGACTGAAAGGTCCGTCTTTCTCTGTACCGCCACCCAGATCTACTGGAAACGCCTGCTGGACCGGATATTCCATGAGAACTTCTCGGAGGACGAGGAGATTGTGGTGCTTGCCACTGAATACATGCAGAAGGTCTCGGAGATCATCAAGACCACATCAAAAAGGTGGGGGGGATGGAGGGATAAACATGAGAGAGGGGGATGAGAGCAAGGGTGAGGGAGAAATGAAAAAGAGGGATGGATGAAGAAGAGAATTGCAAGGGGTGAGACTTTAACTGGTGCTGATGTTTTTTCTGTCTCACTCTGTCAGCCTGCTTGTTATCTCTGTCTCACTCTGTCAGCCTGACTGTTATCTCTGTCTCACTCTGTCAGTCTGCCTGTTATCTCTGTCTCACTCTGTCAGCCTGCCTGTTATCTCTGTCTCACTCTGTCAGCCTGCCTATTATCTCTGTCTCACCCTGTCAGCCTGCCTGTTATCTCTGTCTCACTCTGTCAGCCTGCCTATTATCTCTGTCTCACTCTGTCAACCTGCCTGTTGTCTCTGTCTCACTCTGTCAACCTGCCTGTTGTCTCTGTCTCACTCTGTCAGCCTGCCTATTATCTCTGTCTCACCCTGTCAACCTGCCTGTTGTCTCTGTCTCACTCTGTCAACCTGCCTGTTGTCTCTGTCTCACTCTGTCAGCCTGCCTATTATCTCTGTCTCACTCTGTCAAGCCTGCCTATTATCTCTGTCTCACTCTGTCAGCCTGCCTATTATCTCTGTCTCACCCTGTCAACCTGCCTGTTGTCTCTGTCTCACCCTGTCAACCTGCCTGTTGTCTCTGTCTCACTCTGTCAGCCTGCCTATTATCTCTGTCTCACTCTGTCAGCCTGACTGTTATCTCTGTCTCACTCTGTCAGCCTGCCTGTTATCTCTGTCTCACCCTGTCAGCCTGCCTGTTATCTCTGTCTCACCCTGTCAGCCTGACTGTTATCTCTGTCTCACTCTGTCAGCCTGCCTGTTATCTCTGTCTCACTCCCTGCTGTCACTCTATACCCCTACTCTGTCTGTATCACTCAGTGTCTGGTCTTCATCGTTACGCTTTATGAGTATGGTAAGGCTTGGGCATCAGACATGGGGAGGAGCATAAAGACATTTATTGTGTTGCTGTCATTTCAACGCATCACCTCAGAAGAGGCCAAAGATGTGATTTCATAGCCGCATTACATCATCTCTGTCAGTTTGCATGGCCCCCCCACTCCACAAAAGGAATAAGGAAAAAGGAACCACAAGCATTCACCCCCGTCATTCTGTCCCTATGCGTATTTTCTCTTTTTTGTCTATATCCCCTCTGACTCTATCTTCTTGTGTCTCTCTCCTCCTGTTCCAGTCCCCATGTCTCTCTATCCTCCTGTTGTAATCCCCGTCTCTCTATCATCCTGTCTCAGTCACCCAGTCTCTCTATGTTCCTGTCCCAGTACCCCCGGCTTTCTATCCTCCTGTCTGTCGCCCGGTCTCTCTATCCTCCTGTCTGTCGCCTGGTCTCTCTATCTTCCTGTCCCACTCCCCCAGCTTTCTATCCTCCTGTCTCAGTCGCCTGGTCTCTCTATCCTCCTGTCTGTCGCCCGGTCTCTCTATCTTCCTGTCCCAGTACCCTCGGCTTTCTATCCTCCTGTCTCAGTCGCCCGGTCTCTCTATCCTCCTGTCTGTCGCCTGGTCTCTCTATCTTCCTGTCTTATTCGCCTGGTCTCTCTACCCTCCTGTCTTATTCGCCTGGTCTCTCTATCCTCCTGTCTCAGTCACCCAGTCTCTCTATCCTCCTGTCTTATTCGCCTGGTCTCTCTATCTTCCTGTCCCACTACCCCCGGCTTTCTATCTTCCTGTCCCACTCCCCCAGCTTTCTATCCTCCTGTCTCAGTCGCCTGGTCTCTTTATCCTCGTGTCTGTCGCCCAGTCTCTCTATCTTCCTGTCCCAGTACCCCCGGCTTTCTATCCTCCTGTCTCAGTCGCCCGGTCTCTCTATCCTCCTGTCTGTCGCCTGGTCTCTCTATCCTCCTGTCCCACTACCCCCGGCTTTCTATCTTCCTGTCCCAGTACCCACGGCTTTCTATCCTGTTGTCTCAGTCGCCTGGTCTCTCTATCCTCCTGTCTCAGTCGCCTGGTCTCTCTATCCTCCTGTCTGTCACCCGGTCTCTCTATCCTCCTGTCTCAGTCGCTCAGTCTCTCTATCCTCCTATCTCAGTCGCCCGGTCTCTCTATCCTTCTCTTCTAATCCTCCTTGTGTCTTTCTCTCTTCCTGTCTTTATCCCCCACTCTTTTTTCCTCCTGTCCCCGTCACTCTCTCCTGCTTTCCCAGTCCCCATCTCCCTCTATCCTGATGCCCTTACTCCCGTCTCTCTCCCTTCCTCACTCTATCATCATTCTCTCTCCCCTCCTGTCCATATCCTCCCTGTCTCCCTCTCTGTCCCTGTCTTTCTCCTCCATGTGCGCCATGACCCTCCCTGTCTTTCTGTCTTACCCAAGGTCTCCGTCTCTGCTCCTCTTGCTCTCGCTGCTCATTGGCTGCCAGTAGGTGTCATTCACATCTCATTGCATCTGAATTTCATCCTGCCACATGTGAGCCCAGCGACCTCATTTACAGGACTAACGAGCCCTTCATTAGCACCTCACTGCCCCACCCCGGGCGGGGGGGGGGGGGCGCCGGGTCTTCTGAAGCACTGCCCATGTGAGCTACTGCTCATCTGCCCATGTGGAAGTTGGAGTGGCCCATTGATTAGTCATGCCTGGGAAAGGACTGTGTCCTGTTGTGTCATGCAGTGCTTATTAGAGATTATTGTCAAGACATCTGGGGGTGCTGAGGGGTGAGAGGGAGAGATAGTACTCCTGTCCAGATGGAGTGAATCGTAAGGGGGGGCAACAGGGACGGAGCAGGATTAGTGTGCGGTTGAGTTGCGGAGAGGGCAGCCCACGGCCGTCCTGCTCACTTGCCCGAGATGACCGCCTCCCTGCCAAACCCCACATATCGCTGCGGGGTCACAGAGGGCCAGTCCGGTTTGGCCAGTTCTGCTAGGAGCCCCGCTGGGCCGGGGTTGCTCCAGAGCTCCCGTAGCTGGTACAGCGTATGTGCCTTCACCGCCTTCTCCAGGAGCAAAGCGCATTTCATCAGCCTGCGGGACAGTCTGCGGAAGAGCCCCGCCGAAAGCATGACCAGGGTGCCATTAACGGGCCACTGGAGGCTCAGCGGCTTGCGGGCTCCCCTCCCTATTGATGAGGTATGGCACATTTCATGGTGACAATCTGGATTGTCCTGGATTGTCCTTCATGCTTTCATGCTGGGTGCTTGGGAAATCCGTATTCCATACTGACAGTGATCTGCCTCATATTTTTGGGCCATAGAGTATTTTATTTTTTTTATATATATATAGAGAGAGAGAGAGAGAGAGGCTAGTTGGTTTTAGCGTTGACTGGTTCTTTATGTTCGTTTGATGGAATAAAGTTCTATTTATTTATTTAGTTATTTCTTGTCAGAATGAAGTGTTTTGTGCTCAGGAGACATGGAGCTCTGTTAAAAAAGGAGTGTGGCGCCCTCTTTGCACTTTTCAGCCCGTGGCTTTGCCGTCTTTAAGCATGTAGGGCTGGGGTGCTCCTCCTTATCACTCATGGTTGTGTTGAGTGAGAGTGTGGCGAATGGCTTAGGGGGAGGGAACGATATCGCTGGTAGGCGGTATGTGTATATAAAAGTACTGTAGTTCCTATAGACTAATCGGAAACTTGAGGTTTTCTGATCCATTGGCATTGATCCGGTTTTGTTTTAGCACTTTCTGCTGTTTTCATTCCATGCAAGTGCAGGCAATTAGTTAGCATTAGACTTAAAGATGGAGTGAGCCACTGGTAGCATAACTAATGGAGGTGCAATGGAACAACAATTAGACCCCCCCCCGCCCCCCGGCGGGGGGGGGGGGGGGGGGGGGTGGGGGGGGGGGGGGGGGGGGGGGGGGGGG
>JAODJX010000039.1:629419-641785 GCA_026776945.1 Isichthys henryi | reverse complement strand
AAAATATATATATATTTTTTTTTATTATTATTTATTTATTTTTTACGTGGAATTCACGTTTCATGATGCTTTATTTTAACCACCGAAATCAAACTCACGTTTATGTTACTGGTCTCTTCGGCTTTTCTGAGTGTGGTTGTACTGGCCGTCTTCAGCCTCAGTACTTAACTTTAGGTTGATGTTAAACTTATGGAACAATAATGACGCAAAGAATTAGGCAGGGACATCTGGTGACAAGGCGTAGGTAAGAGATGAATCGATGGGGGGGGGGCGATGGCAAACATAAATTAAAAAAAAGCTATGCATGACTTAAGCCAATAAATAAGCATTTATTTTGGGGTCTAAAGCATCAAAAATAGACCTAACAATGCCTCTGTCTGGTGAGAATGTTTTAATTGTCTGGCGGATGCAGGAATCCACAGTTGGGAGCGATGGCTACTTGGACTAGTACATTCCACTAAAGCAGGCAGTAACTGCTCTAAACTAATTGTTATTGACTGAAGTGAGATTATTCAAAGCTTCTCCTTTCTGTGTCATTCAAGCTTGTTCTCCCATCCCAGGCTTCTGACTCAGACAAAAATGCAGACCAACAAAACAAGGCAAAAGAAGGGCAACAGCACAGATTCGACTGGTTCCTCAGCAGGACCAGCCATAAAAAAGTCCCAGTCTGTACCCTCGAAGACCTCGGGGGGTAGCAGAGAACAAGTCAGGCAGAAGGAAGGAGAAGAAGATAAGTTTAGCCACCAGCGGGGGGCAGCAGGTGCAGCTCGAACCCCCAGCCAGAGCTCCAAAAAGGGAGAAGGTGCTGTTCCCCCGCTGCCCGAGCCAGAGGATGTGGTCCTGGGCGTAACGCTGAAGCAGACTGAGCTGGAGGCCGTGGAGAAGCTGACTCGGGGACAAAGAGACAACCCCAAGTGGTTTGCTTGGCGTCAGAACCGGATCACGGCCTCCATCGCACATCGTATCTCCCACAGCCGCTTCGTCTCTGGGAGCAGTCAGACCCCACCTGCCTCCTACCTGGCCTCCATCGTTGGGGACGGCCCCCGTGTGATGACACGGGCCATGGCCTGGGGTGTGAATAAGGAATCTGCGGCAGCTCGGAGGTACCAGAAGCTGAAGAGTGAGGAGCTGGGCCGGCCCGTCTCTGTCCGGGACTGCGGCCTGTTCATCCACCCGCAGAAATCCTGGCTGGCCGCCAGCCCCGATGGTATTGTGGAGATCCCGCGGAGCAGTGAGCGCCTCCTGCTGGAGATCAAGTGTCCATTCAAGCACCGGGAGAACACAGTGGCGCAAGCCTGCCAGGAGGACCGCAGCTTCTGCCTGGAGTTGGCGGACGGGCCGTGCCACTACCAGCTGAAGCGAGAGCACAGCTACTACACACAGGTGCAGTGCCAGATGGCCGTGGTGGGCATCCACAAGGCCGACTTTGTGGTGTACACTCAGCGCGAGACAGCTATAGTGCCCGTGACCTTTGACCCTCAGTTCTGGGCATCTGTGGAGGACAAGCTGGAGATGTTCTACACGAAGGCTGTGGTGCCACGTGTGCAGGTGAACCCGGCCTTCCAGCGCGAGCTGTAGAGCCGTGGGACGATTAAGGAATGAACAAAACAATTAATTCATAAGTCAGTGAAGCCACACCCATCACTGACATTTCAACAAACAGTGTAGTCGTTATGCAGAATAAACAGCTCTTGGTGGTTATCCTGGGGTGTCTTCCTGTGAGTAGGCTTTTCCTTCGTGACTTCTGCACATCTGGACAGTGGTGCTGCATTGTCCAAAAGACAAAGGCTTGTAACTGTTTGAAAACATTCACTGGCTTAAAAAAATACCACTGTGACAGAAAACTGGAATACACACCAGCTGCCTGGTGTTGAAACAGCCAGCGGACAGATTAATCTCAACCCCTGCGAGTGATATGTGGGACCAGGCATGACGGGGAAGTCCGGGAAAAAATGCAGCACATTTTGTGATGAGATTCAGGGCCAAACACATGTGTCCTCCTCCTGCCCACCAGCCTCAGACGCTGAAACACTCAAGTTTTATGCCAGAGTTGCTCCAAAACAGTAGGAGTCTGGGGGAAAAAGTGAGACCTGATGCTGCCTTTGTTTTTGTTTACAGCGACTGCATGTGTTTTACTGCCATTCAATAAATGACAAAGTACAAGCCTGGAAAACATAGAAACAACATTGATTAGAACGTTCCGGAAGTCCCAGAGCAATACAAAAGGTGAATGTAGCGCAGCAGGCGAGGGATCTGTGTCTTTGTCCAGAAGGTTCTGGGTTTGAATCCCACGTCTGGCAAAATAATCATGTCACTGTTGAGCTTTTAACCTTAACTGCTCCAGGGATGCTGGCTGGTCCTGGTCTCTGAATCTCTGCTTTCCTCACTTGTACTTATTTTGTCAAATGTGTTAAATAAATAAAGCTGTGAATGTACATTGCGATTCTCTGAATACTCTTCAGAAAACTAGAAACTGGAAAATGAGGGCATTAGCCATCAAGCTACGTTACTGCAGAAGCTCAGGTTTACAAGAGAGGATGGCTTCACCAAGCTCACTCATTATTTGGGTCATCTCAGATATGCACATTTCATTGTATACGAAGAACACACCCACGTTCTGGTTCAGACAGAACACTGGGTACACAGTAAAACACCACACTTTGCAGAAATGTCAGCAGAATTAAATGACCTGTTCTGCAGAAGATGGAGCTGAGACCAGAGAGTTTATAATCTGCCTGCTTCTCCCTCTGCGGATGTGACACAAGGTGTCCAGTGAGCCTATTCCCCAGCATGCTTATATCATGTACAAATACCTCAGCATGCAAAGGAAGAAAACAGATTATGGTTTTTAGTCACTTTAAATTCCCGTGTCTGAAGTACAGATGAAAATTCATTTATTAGTGTTAGAGCCAAAAATACAAAAGACAGATAATCCATTGTCTGGGCGCCAGTTAGTGCGAGAGGCCGCTAGTCCTACAGCTGATGGATTCGGCTCATGTGCCGCCCACGAGTCCCTGTGGACTCCAACTGGATCCAGGGGTCTACAGTTCCCCGCCCAACTAACCTGAGAAGTGTCCATACTCTGTCCTGAGAACAAATCGCAGTAACACCAACCTCTCTGGTTTGTTTTGGTGTGTTCCCTCAGGCTGTTAGAGTTTCCTTTGTATCACAACCGAGAAAAATGTGTAAGAAAACACCAACATGAACTTCTCAGGACTTCCGTCCCAACTCCTCACATGGCCAGAAACCTGCTGTCACAAACACGACTGCCCCCCTCATGGCATAAAGTTTATAATAAATCCAGAGTTTCAATGTGCTAATAATTAACTACCCCAACACTATTAAGAAGCGTAATGTTCCTGGAAGAACCACGACTCAAACTGCACTTCTGTGTTTTATTCATTTATTAGCATGTTGTAATGAATAATTCAAAACAGCTATTTATAAGTTAGGTACAGCATCGAAAATGGGAAAAATCTGATTTAGGATCATAATGTGGAATAATAACCTTTTATATATGGATGAATGTGTATAGATTCCTCCCACCACGCTTATGGTGAACTGATGGTGGCTCAGAGGGGTAAAAACCACTCAATCTGCTCCAGGCCACACGTCCAGGAGGATATCAGCCTCCACACTGGTAAAACAAAGCAACCAGCAGCAACTTCCTGGGAGAGCTGGCCCCTCCCAAAGCCTGTCACAGCTGTGCTGCAGTCCAATCAGCACATTCAGGAGGTGGGGCTACGGACTGAGAGTTTCGGGTGATTGGAGGATGGAGCTGGGAAGGGGTGAACTGCAGGGATGCTCAGAACCTATCAAACAAATTGTTCAGTCTTCCCCAGAGGGTGCTGATTGGCAGTGGGGGAGTCATGTGGACCAGCAGTTCAGTTGATCATGATTTTGGAGAGTCCTTCGGCGCAAAGCATCCCACCGGTCTCACAGGTAACCCTCCTTGCGGAACTGCTCCTGCAGGATGTCACGGTATTCGTCGAAGCCCCCCTCGATACGCCTGACTGTGCCTCCCTCGCACACCCACAGCTCCTTACACACCATGCGGATGAGTCGTTCGTCATGGGAGACTAAGATGACCCCGCCCTGGAACGGAAAGAGGGAAGATGGAATTTACAACATGTCAGATTCACATAGCTACCAGCAGGGGGCAGAGATGTACATCCAGAAGAGATGCCCACTTTGAATTTGTTGAGTGCTTTCCCTAAAGCCTCAATCGTCTCCATGTCTAGATGATTGGTAGGTTCATCCAAGATGTAGAAATTGGGGCTGAGAAACACAAAAGAACAGAAGTCAACACACCACAAGCACGGGCTAATAAGTATGTCTGTGTACGAGTCTGAGATCGTCTAGTGATGCCTGAGCAGCAGGGGTCACCTGGGCATGGTCATCTGAGCGAAGGCTACGCGGCTCTTCTGCCCCCCTGACAGGCTGGCCACGGGCCGCGTTGCCAGCTCGCCCGTGATGCCATACCTCCCCAGTTGGTGGCGGTACTCTTCTTCCGGTCGACCTGAAGTAAAATGGAGTCACGTGGATGTAGCACCTACCTTTACATTTTATTTATTTACTCTTTCTTGAGAAAGCAAAGTCTTTGGGATTTGAACCGAAGACCAATGATCCTAACCTGTAGAGCAACACACCGCCCTATAGCACGTTTCACAGGCAGGTCAGGGTCCAATTCCACATGTGCTATTGCAGATCGGGGGGGTCGTACCTGGGAACTTATTGGCCAGAAGCTCTATGGAGCACACGTTGAGGTCCAGCTGGTCCACGTGGTGCTGACTGAAGTAGCCAATCTTCAGGTTCCTGTGAGACGAAAGCCCCATCTTGACTCTCCCTTATGACCACGGGGTTGGCACACGTTGAGGTCCGACCAGGCCCCGCACTCACCTGTGGGCGTGTCGGATGCCGCTAACAGGTGTCAGGTCCCCTAACAGTAGCTTCAGCATGGTGGACTTCCCTGTACCGTTCTCACCGACCTGTAGGGGGTGTGTGCAGAGAGCACAGCTCATGATGCTGTCATGCTTCCTGGTTTTGCAACGTAGCGGCGGCATTAGCATTAGCGGTACACACCACGCAGATGCGGGACTCCAGGTCAGCTGACACACACAGCCGGGAGAAAAGACGCTGATCAGCGCTATAGAAGAACTCCACTTCATCCAGCTGCAGAATCGGGGGAGACAGCTTCTCAAAGTTATCCGGGAACCTGCAGCAACACACACACCGCTCCGGCTATAGAAAAGAACGTCATGAAGTTCCAGTGTCTTCCACGTACATCAGTTTTCATACCCAGGGCCATCCTAGTCGTCATATGTCACCTTTCTTCCCATTCTGAGAGGATGATTAGTTGCGGGAGGCCCCCTGGTGGCCACTGGAACCTTAGCAGGTACCAATTCCACTCTCACACCCCAGCATTGACATTCCCTGGCTGTAAAACTCCATAATCACACACTGCTTCAACAAAAAGGTTTTTTTGAGTAGGTATGCTGTATGTGCAATGCCAGTGCTATAGATGGTTTGGAAGAAGCATGAGATTAAACCATTTCAGGGCACACATGGGAATATGTTGGAAAATTCTGGCTCAGAGCACGGCATGTAGACACTGACCGTAAAACCACCTCCGAATCCTTCTCAATTGGCTTCAGTTCAGGGCTGTAAGGTGCCAAAAAAAGCATCAGTGAATGTGCAGAACACTGATGAAGCTGAAACATCCCGAAAATGAACAGACAGGACGACGGACCGACAGGAGACTCACAGCTTTTCCAGAAGTTTCAGCTTGCTCTGCACCTGTGCAGCTCTGTTAGCGTTGTACCTGAAGCGGTCAATGAACACCTGCGAGACGGGCACAGCACACAAAGCTGTGTTACCTGTGTGTTTGTGTGTGCTGTGCTTACACCTGACTGCAGTAATGGGCAAGACAAAATTTCATGAACCATTTGCTGTATTTTCTGACTCCACTAGATGGTGCTGTCTATTCAAAAAAACGGCTCAAAGTATGCACCAAAGTAAACCAAGAGCACCATCTAGTGGTGTCAGAAAATATAGCAAATGGCTCACAAAGCATCATTTTGGCCATCACTACTTGACCCTATTGGACAATGTGTGTCTCAGCTGGCTCTGTGTGTTCAAGGGTTGCCAGTTCGAATTCCATAGCTAACCAAGTAACCACATCAATGTTAAGCAAGGACCTTAATTCCAAAATAAGGCTTTATGCGACACTCAAGTTTTGCTCTCATATGCATACATTAATCTGTTTATGTTCCTTAACAGTTAGATGGGATATGTGACTATCCTTTATTTTTAAAGTACAGGTTTTCTAGTGTGACTGTACATATACAAACACAACACACCTGGAAATGGGTCACTGTGTCTAAAGGTGTATATTATTACATTTTTGTTCATTTATCTGACATTTAAATTCAAAGCGACTTATTGCAGAGGAAAGGGTTACAATTTATGTTTGGTTCCCTGGGATTTGAACCCTTAACCTACGCAATATTACCTGGATATGCTCTCTGTACTGGAGTTGGGCCTCATATTCCCTTTGCTGGTTCTTCAAACGGTCCTCCTTGGTTTTGACAAAGTTCTCATAGTTGCCACGGTAACTCTCCAGCCGCTGGGAGTGCAGGTGGATGATGTCAGTCACTACGGCATTCAGGAAGTTCCGGTCATGGGAAACCACCAGAATGGTGGACTGCCATGTCTGCACATTGGCAAGAGAGATGGGGGAGGTGAGCTCCTGGAATACGAGGGGGAGGACCAGCGTGCGTGCATGTCTAAATGCGGGAGGCAGACCTGCAGATAATTTTCCAGCCAGAGAATAGCCCGGACATCCAGCATGTTGGTGGGTTCTGACGGAGAGCAGACCAGAGTCAGAAACCGTGACAGTGATGTATAGCAGTAAAGGGCAGCCTCAGGGTATGTCCAAAATCACATCCTTACAAAATACGTACTGATCAGAAGCCTACTATACAGCCATTAATGTAGTACATACTGTATTTATCAATGCATGAGAATATGTATGCAGTCAGTTTCACTGCAGTCGCCAACTTTCATATTGCTTGACATGGATGTTTACCAATAGCATAACGTGACATCAGCAAAAGTTATCAATGGAAAAATCACATATGAGTGAACTTATATTACCGTGTTTTATGTTCTACTTAAATTTGTACAGTGATGGCACTTCAACTGCCATATTGACAAAACTTTTGGAGCAAGCAATGTTCTTTCCCACTACAACAGACTTGCAGATTAGCATAGCGTCCTTCATTTGCACACTTCAGAATTGCACAGAATGTAGCATGAAATCTGGATACAGTTCACCCACCGTCTCATCCATACTAAAATTTTGTACATACTGCTTATTTTACATACTACATTTCACCTACTACTTAACAAACAAGGATACAATCTCGGACACACCCTTAGATTTCAAGACACCAGAACATTCGAAGCGGGCCCTGCTACGGGACCGTGAGAAAAATATTTAACCCAAACACTAATGAGTAGCAGAAATACTATTAGTATTATTAGTTATAATACTAGTATGTCTGTGTTTGGGTCAATCCTATTTAATCCTTATTCAATCCTTTTTACTCCTCACGATAAAACTGGAGGTCTACTTACCATCAAGTAACAAAAGATCAGGCCTGAAAAACAGGGAAACAATGGAGTGGTGAATGTACAAAATAAAAAAAAGAAAGGGAACAGACTGAAGGGGAAAACAGGAATAAAGACGAAGGGAAACTCACCGGGCAAACAGCGCCCTGGCCAGCGCCAGCCTCATCCTCCAGCCTCCAGAAAATTCCCTGCAGAGAGGGAATGCACCCATTATTCACTCCAACGTATCGGAATACCTGCGTGTCAACACTTCAGTCACAAGAGGGAGCACTCACTTTGTCGTCTGCTGCTGCATTCTGGGAGAAAAGCCCAAGCCCGCCAAGATGACGGAGGCTCTAAAACAGAAGAGGAGATAATGAGTCATGTGTACGTGCGACTGGCCTGATGTCTGGCTGCTAAAAGAATATTCAGCTGCATTTGTTCAATGTTACTCATTACAGACCTATTATTTAACAGGTTTTTATTACTCATCACACACTTTACTGAGGAATGCAGTGGGCAATTACCTGGCCGGGGCCTTGTCAGCCTCAATCTCCAGCAGTTTAGCATATACCTCTGATAGTCGGACACTGTCCTGGCTGTCAGCCCTGCGACAGAAACGCAGAAAAAGGAGAGCACATCCCAATCATCGTTCTGCCTTTTAGGTTCAGGACAAACTGGTTTAGAGATAAAGTGAGAATGGGGATGGATATGCTGGATAGGGAAAACAAATCACAGACACAGGACCCATTAGATGAGTGCATCTTGCGCCCTCTAGTGCCCAAAAGGCACTCCGCCAGTCACGCCCATTTGCTCCCATCAGTCAACCGGCCTGCATCTTCAGGCTAATTTTGCACATGAGGTAACGTTCCTAGAGGCGGCAGACTCACGTGCCGCTGGCGATGCGAGCGTTGAGCTGCCGCTCCTCGGCCAGCAGCCCCTCACGCACGTTGTCGCTCTCCAGCACACTCTGCAGGGCTGTGGTGTCGTCGCCGGCCACCTCCTGCTCCACGTGCAGGATGGACAAATGTGCAGGCACACGCAGGTTCCTACTCGCCAGCATTTTCAGCAGGGTGGTCTTGCCCAAGCCGTTCCGGCCAATCAGGCCGTACCGACGCCCACTGGCCAGCAACAGCTCCGCCCCCTGCAGCAGGGACCTGTGGAACAGAGCCTCATTAAATAACACCCGCAACCACTTAGGCTCGATACACACTGTGCCCCTTGGGTCAGAGGTGGGAACTCGTGTCACGGACTCAAGTCACAAAACTTGGACTCGACTTGGACTTGAGGATAATGACTCGACTTGGACTCTATGACTCACGAAGACTTGAGTCTAAGACTTGAGTCTTGAGTCCCCCTCTTACTGTGGCGGGTTTTTGCTGCATCAAGTTTTAATCAATAAAGGAAAAAAAAACTGTCATAGGTAGGGACTCAAGTTACATGACTCACAACTTGACATATTCGAGTCACAAATTTGATGACTCGAAAGAAAATGATGAGGGAAAGACTTGGACTCTAATTGGATTTGAGGGCACATGACTTGACACTTGTAATATTTTGACTCGCCAAGGAGTGACTTGTTCCCATCCCTGCCTTGGGCCCTTTGCGCTTACCGTTCCCCGAATGACACATCAAAGTTCTCAATGCGAATGTCATAGCTCCGATTCTTCCCCGACTGGTCCACGCGGCTGTCCTTCTTACTGCTGGCCTGGCTGGCCGATGCCTCGTCCAGAACCCTGGTGCAAAAACAGCCACAACCACAGGCCAGTCAGGAAAAAAAACAACAGGCAAGGGGTTAGTGTCAGGCTGTGGAGGACAGGAACTCACAGTGGGGCCGTAGTTTTCTGGGCATCGCGTTCGTTCCTCCTCTCATGCTTGGCCCTCAACTTAGCCTCTGCCTTCTCCAGCTTCTTGGCGTCCACAGTCTGTCGGGGAAGCGGAAACCTGGTTACACAGCTCCCCATTACACCTCCGTGCACGAAAAGGGAGGACGCCTCACCGTGTTCTGTCCACGCTTCATCATCCAGATCCCCTGGACATCGCTGGAAGCACTTTCTGATGAGACACACACCAGCAAAGCGAGTGTATGAAATTTACAGGCTCAAATCAAAAAACGGAAAAATACGCAACCCCAAAAAAAGGTAAAACATGGAACAGAAAGTGGGGATTTCAGAATAATTTACGGGGCCTGAGTAAGCAAAGGAAACTACACTGGGCCTTACCGCACTCTGCGGAGATCTGGGAGAGCTGCACAGGGGCATCCAGGAGCACTTGCCTCTGTACCTGCTGGCAGCTATTACTGCGGAGAAATATAAAAGCAGGGGCTCTTATTGATATGGTAGGAGAAGGCAGTGTGAAGAGAAGGGAGGTGACTGGCCGGAACAGCTCTGGCAAGACCACCCCGGTCAACATGCTGGCGAGTCTAAGCCCTGGTGGGTACTCACAGCTTCAACGTGTTGAACATCTGCAGACAGATACCTCGAATGTCCTCTTCATTCTTACAGTCCCCCGACACTTCCTGTAGGACTCCTCCAATCGCGTCATATACCTCCTCTCCATCCTCAAAATCAGATCCTCCGCAGTTCAATACACCTAGCGCATGGAAACAAATAAATAAATAAATAAACAAACAAAAAAACACACACAGACAGACAGACAGACAGACACACACACACACACAGACAGACAGACAGACAGACGCTAAATGTTAGCGCGTGGGGAGTCTCTCTTTCCTGACCTGAAGGGGGCATCATATCCCACCCAGGCAAATGGGCCATGCACCGTAAAGTGAACTCTCCAGTACACCTAATAAAACGCAGGAAATCCACTAGAATTCATTACGGATCAATCAATAAAAAATATAAAAAATGTTACTTTTAAAACGCTAATAGGGCAATTGTAAATTACGTTTCCCCTTCCAACCCCGTTGTCTTGAGCGATGACTGGTCGCTTCTGCCATTCAAACTACTCCTTTTCCTTATCTAGCCTTCAAATATAACATACTGAATTAATCGTATACTATTTACTTTGTTTTAGACGCATGGAAGAAACCGATGTCCTTCTCACCTGTGATATAATCGAAGACTTCGGTGTCAATTTCAGGAAACTCGCTCTTAAGAATATCCACGTACGTCGCCATGATACACCGGCCCCGTCAAGGAACGCGCATGAGCTCTTCGGCCACGCGGTTTGACGCATTACCGTGTGCACAGCATTGTGGGATATCGAGTTTTTATAAATAGCCCACTGGCTGTTGATGTACTTCAGCGTCTAACTGTATTTGTTGTATTATTGCTATACATTTGCACATTTTAGTAGTGGTGACCTGAAGTGACCTATGGTTATAATGTCACTGTATATATACCTGAGATATATTATTTTGTCGAAATTTACATAGAATACACAATATATAGATGATATATATATGAAAGTCATCCATTCTTCAACTGTTTATCCTGCTCAGCGTCATACTAACATAATGTAGGTACATAAAGCTGTGATCAAAAGAAGTCAGACTCAGTCGGCAAAGATGGTCTCTGTAGTAAGTCTAAATTCAAATAGTATTTTTTCAAAACATGCATAATTAAGCACATAATTTATTGAACTAGTAAGACACAAAAACAATCTTAAAAAGAGTCGGATCCTGCACAAACTTCTCAGGGAAGTGTGTGAGCCCTCATCTGGAAGCATGTCATTTCTATAAGTCAGAATATTACATTCCAGTTTGTGCACAAAGAATCTGGTCATCTGTAAATCTGTGTTGTTTGTTCAATATGTAGCACCAAGAACCACCAGTACTGGAGCCCCAAAATTTATCACCACCATATAATGAATAATCCTTCTTCACTTAGTGCAGTGTTTGCCAACCCAATCCTTGGGAAACCCCTGGACAGTCCACGTTTTTGCTTCCTCTCAGCTCCCAGCACCTGTAGCAGGTATTTGGTGTTTCTGATTGGCTGGGAGCTGGGAGGGAGCAAAAATGCGGACTGTCTGAGGTACCCTGAGGACTGGGTTGGCAAACACTGATCTAGTGAACTGCCTGCACTCACAGCTAGGGAACCTGCAAGCCCCGACACACTGCAGCATCCAATTCAAGGTCATGGATGATCGGGAGCCTATTTCTGAACCTATGGGTGCAAGGTAGGGAACAACCTAGGATGGTGCATCAATGAATTGCAAGGCACATTTACACCTATGGGCAATTTAGCAACTGCAGTTCACCTTAGCATGTTTTTGGACGGTGGGGGGAAATAAGTGTACCTGGACGAAAACACGGAGAGAACATGCAAACTCCACACACACGGAGCCACTGCAGAGACTCGGAGTCTAGTCCCAGTGGTGTGAGTCAACGGTGCCAACCACTGTGCCACCATACCACCCACACAGCACCACTTGTATCTGAATACCTACCTCGTCATTCCTGCCTGCACATAGTGTATTGTGCTTATAATATTTTCCATGAATGGATGGTACTGCGACAGGCTGACCCCCGTCCTGGGTTGTTTCCCGCCTCGTGCCCGTAGCTTCCGGGATAGGCTCTGGACCCCCCGCGACCCAGAAGGATAAGCGATTTGGAAAATGGATGGATGGATGAAAATGGAAGGATGAATGAATGTACAGTATGTAGTGTCTTATTTCTCCTGTAGTGGATGACTTTCATGAGTTTCATAGACAATTCCATCCATCCATCCATCCATTCATTTTCCAAACCGCTTATCCTTACTGGGTCGCGGGGGGTCCGGAGCCTATCCCGGA
>JAODJX010000039.1:586895-619341 GCA_026776945.1 Isichthys henryi | reverse complement strand
CCCTTCCGGGGGGGGCCCCTCGGCCGGCGGCCCCCCGTCCCTCCCCCCCCCGCCTGGATCGGGGGGAGAGGGGGGGGGGGGCATAAGAGAACAGAGAAGGGATCCTGAGGCCTAATATACAACCAGCAGCACATTCATGGAAAGGGCATGGGCACACATATCACACAGCTCCATAGCAGACCTTAAGGGCAGCAGTCATCTGGTTCTGCTCCGTCTCCAGCTGCTGGTGCAGGAGTAGCTTCTGGACACGGTCCTCCTTCACCACCTGCTCGCTGTGCTGGTACTAGAACACAGTGGCGGCCTGGTCAGATCTCCGAGGGGGAAGAGGAGCGGGCAGGCCTGTGAGGAGCAGGCAGGCCTGTGGGACCAGCAGACTTGCCTTCCTGGCCAGTTCCTGCAGCTGCAGGAGGTTGCTGGCTCTGGCATTCCTGAGGGTGCTGATCTGCTGCTGTTTCTCTTCCATATCCCTTTCATATTGCTCCATCCACATCTCCAGCTTCTCCTCCAGGTGCTTGGAGACATCCGGTCACACATTCTCATGCGCAGCATACTAATCAGGCATTATTGTTTTTTTTTTTATATAGTGTCTTTCACAACAAAGTTGCCCCAAAGTACACAAAAGTGTGTGGCAATCCATTATTATTCATACAAAGCAGTACGCAGGGTTACAATTCACATTATTACAGTAATACTCCATAACAGTGTCTGCACACTGAAAGCTAGTCAAACCCCAGGTTCCCTCGGCTTCAGCTTCATACTGCCTGGTGCCTCCTAAGAAATCCCTCCATCTCAGCATGAGCTCGTTTTTCCTCTTCCATCCTGTCGTGAAATAGCTGAGAGCAAAAGCAGCAAATGAAGACCTTCATAAACCTACAAAGGATGACTGCTTTCTGTGCCCTGGTGTGAGAGACCCAGGATTCTAGACAGTTCTTCCTTTGGTCAGGTCTGCCTGACCTGGGTTGGGATTCATGAGCATTAGATTTCCAAAGGTCAGTCTACAGCCACTCAACACTGGCACTGATGTGTGAACAGACACACCTGTATCATCTCCAGCAACTGCTTCTCAGAAGATGCATTGAGCTTCTGCCCCTGGTAGACCAGCAGTTTGGAACACTTTGTCACATAGCTCTTCTCCAGTGCTGTCCTGGCTTTTGTCTCCTGTAGCTGGTCTTTAAGGTGAGCTATGAAACAATCTCGGTCCTGGAAACAGAATGCTATATGCGCAAAGGAAGCCTAGCACCTGCTCCTCCACGGACCCTATTTAACCCTGAAAGCGATGAATGCGATGTGCTTCTTTACCTGTAGTTTCAGGGCATTTTCCTTTCGGATATCCTGCAGTTGTCTCTGCAGGACCTTGGTCTTGCTTCTGGCCTCCTCCTCCCTGCCACACACAGTACGGTTTGTGCACAGTCATGTGACATCAGCATACTGAGCCGGTTACCACATAGTAAGGTTCTAACTTCAGGATGATGTCTTGTAGTTGGTTTTTGCGCCTCTCTTCTTCGTCTACGATGCATAGCAGACTGTTGAATGTCCCAGTTGCCTGTAGCTCTTCCAACAAGGCTGTGATTGCTTGGTCCACAAAGTCCCTGAGAAGGTCCATAGAAAATCTGCAACCTCTCTGAGAGAATCGGCTCTGTGTGTTTTTCTGCTGCATGGTGTCGGTAGCATGTTGCTCAGTATGCATGCATGGGAAAGTGTGTCTACCCACCTGTCTCGCTGCACCTTGGACAGGTAGGCAGGTAAGACGGGACTTCCCAACTCTGTGTGAGACCTATGTGGCACATCCTCTATGTCTGCTGTGGCAGCCTGACAGACAGAGCGAGCAGGCAAGACGTACGAATCAAAAACCAGAATACAGGCGATACGTTTCAACGATGCGGGGGGGAGATATAACAGTGTAATGCATAAACGTTACAGGACAACCAGGCAAAATAGCTCCACACCTCTTCCGCAGAACTACCCCGTCGGGCCCGCATGATGTTTCCCAGGATGGCCAGCTGATCAACACAGTCCTCCAGTACCGTGGTTATCCTCAGCAGCTCCACCGCCTTGAAAGGCGACGCCATGCTGCCGGTGTGCCCGCAAAACGGAAAAATATAGTTAGAGACACGCTTGCTTTTTTTGGCACCTGCTCTATGGATGTGGATCTTCCAATATCTTTATTACATTCTCCAAGTCCGCACACATGCCGCTTACCTTGCTCGTCAGTTTACCGCTTGTGTAAACTTGCGTAACCATGGCAACAAGGTAGCGCAAATAACAGACCTTTCCATTAAAGTAAATTGTAGAAAATAAAAGACAATCAATTACACGAATAATAAATAAAAAGTTCATTTGTAGTATTCTGGTCTCATGGTTAGATATTTCTTAGATAACATTGGTATAGAGAACAACATTGGCATCAAATTATCAAAAAATGGTAACAGGACCAAGCACGATAAACACACTGTTCTTTACATTGAGTCATGAATGTAAAATATACATGCATGTTCTGAAATAAATAAAATATTTTTAATCAGGCGCTGCTTTGGTCACACATGGCATTAATTTCCCAGCATGCCCTGGGCTTATCCTTTTCCTCCATTTTTTACATCTGTGCAGGTGAGAGACGAAAACAACCCAAATATAAATAGGTTTTTCAACGTTCTGTATATGAATTTGGGATGTGATTTTTATTGGTTCACAAAGAAAACACTTTCCACTTAATATTCACTACGATGTGTTTATAGAAGATACTAGGATGACAAAGATATTTAGTGGATGTTGGCTGTCCTGCTTCAGCCAACCGTGAGCTGCCAGCATACCGACTATTCACATTAACTCTTACTCATAAAACTAACTGTTAAATGCAGTTTTGAATAAATAGTTTTTGATTAAGGTGGCCCATGCAGTACGATATGTGGCTTTGAGGTAGAGAGTGTCCCGTAAAGAATACCTCAGCGCCATGGGTTAGTTTATAACCAACTGGCTGTGTAGCTAATGGTACAAAATGGCCGTCTCAGTGTTAACGGAAGAGCGGCTCGTTTGGATAGTCCGTAGCCTCTACATCATGCGGATCCTTCCTAACGATTCTCTCTTTTTAGTTCGAGGTTACGAAGCCGGACGCCTGACGATCATAATGCCCGGAAGGTGAGTAGGGCACTGTCAGCCCGGCCCGTATCGTCGTATTAGCAGTTCGTGCGCTTCGGCTTCTTCCCCTCATACCGATATATTAGCGGCGTGTGTAGTGACACCGTCAGGGGTGCCGGTGATGTTTGTAGCCCCTGTACCCGTCACACGTGTCTGGGGGCGGCAGGATCGTTGCAACCCCATCGTGATTGCGGTGAATGTTCTGACAGCTCTTCAGGATTTTTTTTTAGCGGGAGTGTAGTAAGTGTATTTGAATATTAATTTGTTTACAGTGGGTTTCCGGGGCCTGTTAAGGTGTTGTTAAACGTACATAAACTTTCGCTGTTTCATAGTTAAGGTACACGGTTTCTTTGGCAATGTATACTAACCATTCTGTGTATTAAATGCCAGATTCCGAAAAGTATGGAGCTTTCCATTGTATGCTTGCATGTAGGGTTGCAAATTGGCAGAAAAATTCCGGAAACTTTCCATTGGAAGTTAAGTTGGGGAATTTTGGAAATGTGTAACTTAATGCGAGCTGTCAGATTCAGCAAAGCAAGCAAGCTGTATGAATAATACAACATGGAATATGACTTACAGGCGGTGCATTTTGATGCAGATACTTATTTTGGGGTGTTTTTCCACACAGTTACATACAAGCACTTGGATACATAACGGTATCGCTATTAGTTCCATCAAGATTTTTTTCTTTCAACTACATTTAAGTTGTCAATTTTGCAAATTTCCCGTTAATTCTAACTTTAAAAAATTCCCAGAATTTTGCGGCCTTTACTTGCATGTAGGTGACACTCAAGATGACATAACTCGACATGTTCCCGCTCTTCCCAGACTGTGGAGCAAGGCCATCTTCACAGGCTACAAGCGTGGTCTGAGGAACCAGCGTGAGCACACGGCTCTGCTGAAGGTGGAAGGAGTCTACACGCGCGAAGAGACAGACTTCTACCTGGGCAAGCGCTGTGCCTACGTCTACAAGGCTAAGAAGTACGTTTGGACTGGGCAGCCTCACCCAGTGCTCAGTGAGGAAGTGGGTGTTTCAGTACCACAGTCTCTGGTGGGGCTGTTAAGTGCCCTGATTGGCGAGTGAATGTATGACAGGCAGTGATGGTCCTATAACGCCTAGTGCATGCTGCCATGTGTGTGTATATACATTATACAGCATTGTCTGTGTATGCATACAGTAGTTAGTTTCCACCGGACCGGCAGATCCCTCTCACCGAATATCAGTTCCTTAGATATTTCACTGGCGTGCAAGTCCACTAGGCCCAAAATCTGGGCTGCAAGCGCAGACAATCCTGATGAAGAAATTTAGCGTGATGCATACTGTGCGTGGAGTATGAACTAGGCTTAAGCCTCTTGATCGTTGGGATGCATTTATCCCAAAGTGGTTCAAAAGAAATTATTTGTCCGCTCCATTCTGGTGTTCTGTAAATGCTACTGAATTGTGCTGAGCCTGGTTTAGTTGAATATCATTGGAGCTGTAGTTTTGTCTGCTGTCAGCTTGGTCCTTTCAATGGCTTGCGGTGTTTCCTGGTGCGAATGAGGTTAATATTCAAGTTGGGAGTGTTCTCACTGAGCCTAGTTCAGTCCTGGCTCCAAAAGCCACTGGTAAATTTAAATGATGTCACTGTTCTAGGGTTAGTTTCCCTTACAGCACATGCCAATGTCACCAGTAAATATGGTACTTTTAACGTCTGCGTAAAGTATGTCGGCTGAGCGTACCTCCTGTCCTGTGTGGACAGCTTATTTCACCTTATACATCAACCTGGTCATTTGTTCTGTTGTCAGTGGTCTCTAGTCAAGACAATTACATCCCGTGTTTGTGGTGTCCATCTTGCTGCAGTCTTCTGTGCCCGACATGGCTCCTGTTTACTTGCCAACTCTGCTGAGATTGAAGTTCTCATTCTGTCCCGCAGAAACACAATGACCCCTGGTGGCCAGCCCAACAAGACCAGGGTCATCTGGGGCAAGATCACACGTGCCCATGGCAGCAGTGGGATGGTGCGTGCCAAGTTCAAGAGCAACCTGCCTGCCAAAGCCATCGGACACAGAGTACGAGTGGTGAGTGTCGGCTGCTGTTTGTCCAGTAACTACTGTTTTACCTCTGTGTGAGCAGATTTAACTGTGGAAAGTGTCTGTTCCTTTGGCCTGAAAACCGGGTTTGTGGGGGGGGGGGTGTGTGTGGTTGTGACAGAGTCCATACCTCCCCACCTTGCAGGTTGTATTAGGAGGCTGTTTAACATTTTTTACCTGTGAAGGAAGCTAACAGATCCAAATATCATTGTGGCCATTACGTGTTAGCAGGTGACTTCATGTAATGAGGTTTTCTCTCCCCCTTTCTTTCCAGATGCTGTATCCATCACGTGTGTGAGCCTTTGTGTACATTAAATAAAGTGGTCCAGTCCCTAAGCAGCGTGTGCCAGTGCAGTCAATGGGGTGGCAAATGGGGAGGGTCTCTGTTGGTTCATTGACACGCTTTTCACATAAAGCCAGTGTGGCCCTGTGTACTTGTGGACGACCGCATCAACACACCGAGACATTTCCTGAAATGGTGCTGGGCATGTTGCTCCAACTTTCAGAGAAAAATGTACAGCTGTTTGGACTGAAGAGTTTGCTAAGCAACTATATCCTTTTTCTTATATGATGTTGGTTCGCGGTCAGAGGTCATTGCTAATGCAGAAGGTGAGTTGGAAAGCCCTGAATATAGCTGAGATGCGGGGTCTTGCATTTGTTTTTGGAAGTTATTCTTTAGGGTTGGGGTCCTTGTCACTGTCTTCACCTCATGCATTGGGCTGTGGACTTGCTTACTTGCACTGCGTTCCATTTACTCTGGAGGTCGGAACACGGAGCTGGGAATGATGTCACACTCGAGTTAACCTTGTTCCAGTACAGCAAGTCGGAAAGCCATTAAACGATACCAGGGACCTGTTTCAAAAAACAAGATTTGTTACTTAGCCAGAAACATGTTAGAATTAATTTACTGCAGTTTAATTGGCCTTTATTTTTGAGGTGGGCTTACCTCTAGCTACTTTAACAGAAAGTAAGTACTAAGTTAAGTATTTGAACTGTTTGACACCGGAAACCAGACCAGCAGACTGAATTGTCCCCAGTACTGAAAATTTAAAGATTGCATTTATTTGGTGCCCTATATAGAAAGTGGAATGTCACAAAGGAATGGAACGTATGTAAAGCCCGCAGCCATCAAGAAACGTGGGTCTAGTGTATAATTACTGTTGTTTTCTTTTTTTACTTGGGTGCGGCTAATAAAGTAATTGGTATCTAGTTGATCAAAGCTATGCGTTCAGGGTGTGGAGTAGAAAGAAACGCTAATGTAATTCCCTTTCTACATATAAAAAGAAGCAAAGTTTTAATCTTGCAAGCAGTATTTCTTTGGGTTACTTGACTAGTGTGTCGTGAGTCACTGATGTGTTGACCAAGAGTTAAATATGTTACAAGACGTGACGTGGGTTGCTGTGGATATTCTGTTGGCTTTGTTCTGTCGGCCTCGGACGTTCTTACAATGACGTAGACAGTGAAAGCCAAAAGATAAACGACGCGCCACGACTACTGTAAAAGGCGTGTTAAACGAGAGGCGACTTTTTTCATTTTGCCCTGAAAGTGAACACCTTTACTGCATCTGCTAAAAACACACTACCTGCTTAACTATAATTACGGGAACATCATACAAGAAAAACCGCTTGTTTGGTGTTTAGCATTTTATGATAAGGACGTTTACGTATATTAAAAACCTACAATTAATGTTTTATGACAAGAAACTACAACTGGTAAACCAAATTTTCATTTCCAGATGTCAGTTCGTCTCCGAAAGTGCGCGCACGCATTCACACGTAAAAGCGTACGCTCCGCCCCGAGACTCAAATCGCCCTCCCTTCCCGCATAAAGTCACGGTAATTGTAGTTTTTTTTTGTATGACCCTTTCGTTATAAACTGTTATCATCCTGATTTTTAACTACAATTCCCTACAACGCATCCCCGTGTCTCGCCTTGAAAAGCTGCTTTATAAAGAAGTTGTTTTTGCTGCAGCGCTTGATCTGGATCTCCGGACTGACAAGGTGGAGATGTAGGTATCTGTTGCTAGGGAGATTTTTTAAATTTAAATTATTTTTAACATCTCAACACAGAAAATCAGTTATTTTAATGAACATGACTCGTCGTTTTCCCGTTTCATTTCTTAACATTTAAAATGTTACAATAAAGACGATTATGTAGTAACCCCCTGTAAGGAGACGTATAAAAGGGGATTTAACGGTTTTTTTTTTTTTTATTGGTCGCTGATCTAAATAATTTCCGGCGATATTTTATGATACTTATTGGTTCTTGGTATACGGATGAGACGTGAATATCACATATTGGCTGATGATGTATTTGATCTTTAGCATATCTTTTCCTTATAAAGGAGGCGTCTGTTTTTATTGCTTCCTGTATGCGTTTAGATGCGGGTTGTCGCTGGGCGTTGTGTGATGAGTTTGTCAGACTATGTCACTGCAGCAGGACACTGCTGGCGCTCTGGGAATGGGACAGACGGGTGGTGGACGTCGCGCAAAACACGACAACACAAAAATGCATTTGTTCTGGATGGTCGGTAGCCGTATTGAAATGTGACGTGGAACAGAAGGACAAACATCGGGTTCACTTTTGTTCTGTTCTGTTTTGACGGGGTCCCACTTCCCGATCTCCGTACCCGACCTGCCTCGTATCTTCGGCAGTTACGTGAGAGGAGCCGCAACGCGACTCGTTTGCTCACCTGTTCGACGTACCATCTGGACCTGTTCTACCCTTCTGCGAAGATATTGTCCGGTATATCGGAGAAATTGATGCCCCAAAGCTCATATATAGAGATAAAGTATCAAATAAGTCGGATGGTAAGATAAGGTGCTGCACCTTCTTGTACATGATTGTAGTTCGGCACTGACCGCCTTTAGTTAGGATGGTTCTGTAGAAGTACTCCTATCCCAATCGGTTATGCTTAGGTTATTTTAGGAGACTCTTCTATTCTAAATGGTTGCCTGTCTTTTGTGTCTTCCTAGAAATTTCAGCTGAAGACTGCTTTTGCTGAAGAAGTGGTCAGCAGCCTTATGTTGTGCAGGGAAGATGAAAGACCTTGACTCAGGAAAGGACTACTTGAGTGTCGGCCCAGGGTATCGCACCGTGCCCGGCGCAGATGCTCCACCGGGCCCAGAGACCGACTCGTATCAGCTCTCCAAGGTGCAGGTAGGTCAAGCCCCAGAGTTTGACCTGGGTGACAGTGAGGGTGTGAGCTGTAAGCTGCCTCCACTAGGGCAGAGTCTTGGTTGTCTGGCATGTGAATCACAGGTGTGTCATTCTAGTCTAAAGTCAGTCAACCCCATTCCCTCCTCCTGCCCTCTCACCGAAATTTCAAGGGTGCAAAAAGGGGACTGATGAAACAGACGGGGAATGCATGCTCATTCTGGGGTTTTTGGAGGTGGTAGTGATTGGGGGGGGGGTGTTGACTGTGCTGTTGCAGTGTACATCCTGTTCAGATCACAATGTCCATTTTTAGCTTGATTTCTAGAATCTTGCATTACTGCCAACCCCCCTTTGCCAGTAGTGAGAGACCTTGAGCAGTTAAAGCCAAAATGGTCGAACAGCTGCTGTTTTGTTCAGACAGTGCGCAAGCTTTTGTGCCCGTTCCTGTGTTTTTGTTCCTCTCTCTCCCTCCTCTCCGCATTGAGTCAGCAGAATGAGAGCAGCTTCTCCTTCCATCCCCCTCCTTTTCCTAAGAGAGAGTATCTAAGCAGTGCCTGTAGCTGATTGGCTGTTCCCCAGCATACCCCATGCTTGGCTTCCGTTGTTTATATAACCTTGAGCGTCTCATTGGCTGCTCTGCCAGCAGGGGTAGCCAATAATAGCCATCTGTTGTGACGTCAGAGCCCTTTGGGCCCTCTACTGGCTGGATGATAGCGTAGCCTCTGAGCTGTTAGCATGTCTGCGCAACGTGAGATTAGCAGGCAAACGTGTGATGGGGGTGCTGTGGAGGCTGCAATCTTGTTTATTCAGAGCCGGCTTGATGGTTTAGCACTTTGTAAACACGTCGGTCTCTGTAATTCTTGCAGTTTTTTTTTTTCTGAGTCCTGCTTTGTTTCATATTAATAAAGTTGAGTTTTTTTGTTTGTTTTTGTTTTTACCTGGAACCATGCTGAGATGGTTTGGAAGCTGATTGCGCTTAGGTTTGAGGTCACATGACTGACGGTGTTTCCGTGGTGTGTCTTGTCAGGATGCCTTGGAGACCGCTGCGCGGGCGGAGGGAGGCCTCCCTCTGGAAGGAGGAAGCACCACCCACCTGAACGAGGATGAGGAGGAGGTGATTGGCTGGAGGAAGTACCAGCAAACCGTGAACATGCTAAAGCCCTTTCGCACCACCAGCAAGTGAGTCACTCATCTTGTAAGGTCATTGGTTTGGGCTGTTGTTCTGGCCAGTTTAGAACAGCTCTTTCTCGGCCTCTAACGCCATGTCTGGCTCCGCCCCTAACCTCTCCCCTCACCCCAGGCACCAGCACCCAGTGGACAATGCTGGCCTTTTCTCCTTCATGACCTTGTCCTGGCTAACGCCCCTTGCACTGAAGGCCTACCGGCAGGGCCAGCTGCTTCTGGGGGATGTGTGGCCGGTCTCACGCTGGGAGAGTGGAGAGACTAACCGTAAGAGGTCAGTGGCAGGGAAGACCATATCGCATCTGCAGATATGACTATATACTATCAAGTGACCCTGGATGTGTCCTTGCCTTCCCCCACCCCCAGGCTGACGGCACTCTGGGAGCAGGAGCTCCAGGCGTGCGGGGCGCAGGCCTCTCTGTGCCGTGTGGTTTGGGCCTTCTGCCGCACACGACTGCTGCTCTCCATCGTCTGCCTCATGGTCACGCAGCTGGCAGGCTTCAGTGGTCCAGTAAGTGCCTCCCATCTTTTTCTCTCACTTTCTTTCTATCTATCTCTCACACTCTCTCCCTCTCCCTATTTCTCTCTCTCTCTGACACACACACTTTGATCCACTTGCGAAGTCTACAGGTGAGTTTTTCGGTTGGACTTGACAAAGCCTACCTCAGTCTCACCCTCACCTGAAATGCAACACTGCCTTGCAGTGCAGACCCCCCGTCAGGGCGTAATGGTATGGTCCTCTTACAGGACTTTACATCATCAGTTCCCTGATGGTGGCCTGTCTCAGGCCTCGAAACATGGTGATCAACGCCTAGTGTTAGCCAGCCTCATGTTGCTCCTTTAGGGAGTGTGGAAGTTCAGACTGCACATGTCCTGACCATTTACAGCCTTTATGCCAGAACACTACGGGAGCCCTGCAGCAGAAGCTCATTGGACAGTGCCAGCAGCTCACTGGTAGTGGCCCAGACTAGGGCCCAATTGGGCGAGGCCAATAGAACTGTTGAGATCATAACTAAACACTTGTCCACAGCATGCCTGAGTGCAGCTCTGTTTTAGTACAACAATGTCACACATTATTCTGGCCTCTGATGTGTATATAGTACTTCATTTGACTTCTAAGTTAACTTAAGAGCTTCTTATGTGATCAGCGTTGCTTTCTGTGGTTGTCAGGACACTGTTTTGATGATGATGTTAATGATGAAGATAGCATTGCTGTTTTGAATTGCTTGGGTCTGTAGCCTTTCTGTAGGTTTAGGCAGGTGTCTGCAGGTGTGCAAGAGGACAGGGCTTTCAGGGTTAACGCAACGCCTTTTTCCAAGGAGAGCTTCTGTCACTGTCTCTCTGCGGGGTATGTAACAAGCTTCTCTGTCCTGCATTTTCTGCCTGCTCCACAGCCCCTCCCCCAGGTAACCTCAAGGTCACCTATGTGTCTACATGTGATTGGCAGGTCTCTCAGGACAGGGCCCTGATAGGGCCACACCTTTAGTAATGTGACCAAAGCTACAGCAACCACCGCGACAGGTGGGCCAAACTGCTCGGTCAATCAGACTCGGCTTCCAAAACTAACTTTGTGAGAAGGGGTGGAAATACATCCGCACAGGCAACCCCCCCCAGGCGTGCGTGCATGTGTGCGTGCGCGCGCGCGCGTGTGTGTGCATGCATGCGTGCAGGGGTGGGGGGCGCTGGACTCTCAGCTTGCCACTCCCCCTGGAGGGACATGTGACAGAGGCTGTTCTTCAGACTTCACAGGCCGTCCGTTAAACTGCGGAGGGAAATATCGCGGGAGGCGGGGCGCGGAGCCGTCCAAAGCTGACAGGTAAGGGTACGTTCTCTTGGGCTGCCTGCAGGGGGCACTCTCCTGCTGTAGCTCTGTCTGACTGCTGCACATGATGGGTGTCTGCTCATGCCTGTGTCGTAGGGCGTGTGCCGTGCACAGGGTAGGAGTCTGGTCCTTGTTAGCCGCACGCATGTCGTGCGACGACGTCGATCCACACCGACTTCAGCCGGCAGCCTGTGTCGCTCGCCGGGGCCGTATTTGGCTGCGATGAACGCTTTTTCTTTTTCTTTTTTTCCCTCCCTTGTGCCATGGTTGGACTGCTAAGCCCCTTGGAGGGCCAGGACACAGAATGTAAGGGTGTGGGACATTGGGGGTGGACATGGGATGGGCGCACCGGGACCCCCCCCCCCCTACGGAAGCGCAGGATGGACCCTCCCGATAGACATTGCTGCTTTTGTTTAGTTCCACGTGTCACTCTGGACAAAGGAGACAGAGAAACTGAGTGTCGAGCGGCGGCACCTGAAGCGGGGGCGCGGAAGCCACCGGAAAGGGCCTGTGGCCCCCTGGGACTCTGCGACTGGACTGTGGTCCTCACTGCATCTGCTCTGTTCCTGCGTTGTTAATGAAGCCTGTTTTGTGATTGCCTGGGTTCACACTTAGCCTGATTTCTATGCTAATAAACGATGGTGACACCTTGAACTGTGTGGGACTGGCACTCTGCAAATGGTGTGCGTGCGCGTGTGTGTGTGTGTGCGTGCAGAGTGTGTGTGTTTGGATATGTGAGTGGACATTGTTCTTGGCTGTATCACTTTTTGGTTCTCTCTCTCTCTCTCTTTCCCCCTCTCTCTCTCCCTTTCTCTCTCCCCTTATTCTGCACTTTCTGTGTAATTAAAGTGCTGATGTTTGTTTTCAGGCATTAAAAACAGATTCCTCACTCAGCCACACGGCCATGTGACTGTAGGTATGATGTCGCTGATTCCGTGGGACTGAAACTCAGAGAGATGTTGTTCCCGTCGTCATTGTCTTAATGTGGAATGTGCTGGAATGATTGTCTCAAAATGGCCCCTGCCGGCTTTTATTTGTTTCTCTTGTTCTTTTTCAAAGGACCTTAATAGAAAAAGGGCAGCACAGGTAAACGCTGGGCGTACGCCTTCCGAGGCGCGGGTACTAATCAGCGGAGGTATTGCGGCGTGTCTGTACTGTTTCTGAGGAGAGAGTGGATATTGTGATGCTGCACTGGAATGGCATGATTGGCTGAGGCTGCTGATGATGCGGTGAGTGGGCGGGGACAGCCAGTGGGGGTGCGGTCAGTCACGCTGCCTGTGTTGTCTTGCCCCTCGCCCACAGGCCTTCGTGGTGAAGCGGTTGCTGGAGTACACGCAGCGGGCCGAGCCGGACCTGCCCTACGGCCTGCTTCTGGTGCTGGGCCTGCTGGCCACGGAACTGGTGCGATCCTGGTCCCTGGCCCTCACTTGGGCCCTTAACTATCGCACGGGCACACGTCTGCGAGGTGCTATCCTAACCATGGCCTTCCACAAGATCCTGCGACTGCGGAGCATGAAGGACAAGTCCATGGGCGAGGTGAGGGGCAGCCAGGGTGGGCTAGTGGGCCATAAGGACTACTTCCTGTGCTCTGATGAGATGACAGCATGTGGGAGTTTTACTTATACATAAGTGTTCTGAGGGAAAAGGAAAAAATGATTGGTTCAGAGAGAAAACCAATCGGATTCCTCCTGCCCTCAGAACATTTTTGTGTAAGTAGAACTCCCATGAGCTGACGTGACAGCACCTTTCCTGTCCCCAGCTGATCAACTTGTGCTCCAGTGATGGACAGAGGATGTTCGAGGCAGCCGCCGTGGGTAGTCTTCTGGCTGGAGGGCCGCTCATCGCCGTACTGGGGATGATCTACAACCTGGTCATCCTGGGGCCCACATCCCTGCTGGGCTCTGCCGTCTTCATCCTCTTCTACCCTGCGATGGTAACCAATCGCACAGGCGGGCATGGTGGGAGGGGATCGGGCAAGGGGGTAGGCAGACAGCTGAACAGACAGACACTGTTCTCATCTCATGTAATGAGAAGATGACTCCAAACACGAGTAGTGTGTGCAGATCCTGGGCTTCAGCATCCTGAACAAATTTATTCGTGTATTTATTTATTTGTAACTCTACTGCTCCCGTCTTTGCCCAAATTCTCAACATTCCAACGTTGTTCACGTTAACATTTTGTGTTAATATTGTCATACCTTTTTTGTTTTGCACTTGTCTTGTCTCTCTCTGCACTTTATGTATATATGTAGCACCGCGGTCCTGGAGAACCGTGCCACCGTATGCTGTGTACTGAATATGGTTGGTGTGACAGTAAAGCCCCCACTTGACCTTAACTTGACTTAACTTGGCTTGAAAAATGAAGGATAGTTTTCTCACTTGTCGCCTGTATGTGCCAGATGTTCAGCTCAAGACTGACGGCCTACTTCAGGAGGAAAGGCGTGACCATGACGGACCGGCGTGTGCAAAAGATGAACGAGATCCTCAACTCCATCAAGTTCATCAAGATGTATGCCTGGGTCAAAGCCTTCTCTCAGGAAGTGCGCCGTAAGTGGCCGGGTCCCGGTCCTGTCTGCATGCGTGTTTGCGTACACGCTTCTGCGCAGATGGGTTCAACGTACGTATCATTTCACAGGCATCCGTGAGGAGGAACGTAAGATCCTTGCATGGACAGGATACTTCCAGAGCATCACAGTGGGTGTGGCTCCAGTCGTTGTGGTAATAGCCAGTGTTGCCACCTTTTCCGCCCATATGCTCCTGGGGTATGATCTCACTGCAGCCCAGGTATGACATCATAGTTGCCCTGTAGGTATAATGTGAATTGTCTTGAAGGGTGAGGTTCCTGGAGAACGTCTATTGTTTTGTACCCAACAGGCATTTACCGTGGTGACCGTCTTCAATGCCATGACATTTGCGCTCAAGGTCACACCCTTTTCTGTCAAGTCTCTTTCTGAGGCATCTGTGGCCAT
Organism: Isichthys henryi; assembly: GCA_026776945.1. Taxonomy (NCBI): domain Eukaryota; kingdom Metazoa; phylum Chordata; class Actinopteri; order Osteoglossiformes; family Mormyridae; genus Isichthys; species Isichthys henryi. Next base: position 605,011 of record JAODJX010000039.1, on the reverse strand, counting down.
GGAGAGGTTTAAGGTTGGTTTCTCCTAGAGATGACTAAGCATTATGTGTGTATTTGTGTGTGCGTACCTGCCTTCATGATCTTACACCCTCATGCAGAGTCTGCTCATGATGCCGGAGGTGGAAATAATCCAGTCGTGCCCACAGCGCCCCCATGTGGCTGTCGAACTCAGCAGTGCCAGCTTCGCATGGGAGACCAGTGGGCACAGTGCCCAGCCCACACCACGGGGCACTCCCTCAGTGGGCTTAGCCCAGAGGCGCGGCCAGAAAAAGTCATCAGAAAAGCTGGAAGTAGGGAAGCAGTCAGAGGATCCTGGCAGGCAGCTCCTGGCTGAAGGCGAACCGGCCGGTCCCGAGGTCGAAGCTACGCCTATCCCCACAGTCAGCCAGCGGCTCCAGAGGACCCTGCACTGCATCGACCTCTCTGTGCCCAAGGTCTGAGCCCTGAAGTACCTGCCAGCAAGCTTTTGGAAACATTACTCACTCTAATGACATTGAGGCGACTCTTGTGAAAGGTGCTACATAAAAATGAATTGTGTTGCGTTATTCTCCTCTCCGACACAGGGCCAGCTGGTGGGCATCTGCGGTAGCGTGGGCAGTGGCAAAACATCCCTCATCTCTGCCATTTTGGGCCAGGTAACCTGTTTTCGGTGTGGGGGTGGGGATACACTGTTCTCAAGGCAGGTTGATTCAGGAACTGTGGAAGCCTGTCGGTTCAGCCCTAAACCTTTGACCTGCTGCCCCCCCAGATGACTCTGTTGGAGGGCTCAGTGGCTGTAAATGGAGACTTTGCCTACGTGGCCCAGCAGGCCTGGATTCTCAACGCTTCGCTGAGAGATAATATCCTGTTTGGGAAGGATTATGATGAAGAGAGGTGAGTAGTGGTCACTTCCAGAGGGTCAAGTAGGCTGATCCGCCGAACAGGCCTGACCTGCCCCTTATGCCCCTGACGCAGATACCAGACGGTGCTTAGCTCCTGCTGCTTGAGACCAGACCTGGCCATCTTGCCCTGTGGAGACCTCACCGAGGTAACACTGATGTCCTCTGGGAGATGTAGGCCGGGGTGCATTTCTGCTGTACGTCTGACCATCCCCCCTTCCCCATTGACCTATCAGATCGGGGACCGTGGCGCCAACCTCAGTGGGGGGCAGCGACAACGCATCAGCCTTGCCCGGGCCCTGTACAGTGACCGCGCCATCTACATCCTGGACGATCCACTTAGCGCCCTTGATGCCCACGTGGGGAACCACATCTTTAACAACGCCATTAAGAAGCAGCTGCACCAGAAGACCGTCCTCTTCATCACCCATCAGCTACAGGTGTGGGACGTTCATGTTCCCTGTTGCGTGGCGGCCTGAATGTGACTGGGTGTAATGGCCATGTGGTGTCTCTCTCTCTCTCTCAGTACCTGGTGGACTGCGACGACGTCATCGTCATGAGGGATGGCAGCATCACTGAGCAGGGGACGCATGACTTCCTCATGCGGCTCAACGCCGATTATGCGGCCATGTTCAACAGCCTGCAGTTGGGGGAGGCACCCTGCGTCGAGGCAAGGGGGCATCGAGCGCATACATATATGTCTTTGAGACACGGGGAGAGAGAGGGCCTTAACGCTGTTCTGTTATGTCAGGTGACGAAAAAGACCTCCGGGAACACTCTGAAGAAACCACCAGAGAAAAAGGCAGGGTCAGTGAAAAAGGACAAACCCGTCAACAAGGACAGTGGTGAGTCCCTCCGTCCCTCTCTGAGTCTCAGTGTCTCTGCCACTGTAAATTACTGCCTGTGAATTTGTGTCTCTGTGTCTGCCTCTCTGTGAGTCACAGTTCGAGTGTGTCTGTGAATCACTGTCTGTCCCTCTGTCTCTCTGAAAGTCTCTGTTTCTCTGCCTCACTGTCTGCGAGATTTAGTGTCTCTGTGAGCCCAGAGGCGAGTTTGTGTCTCTCTGTGTCTGTCTTTGACTGACTCTAGGTCTGCCTCTGTGAGTCAGTTTATGAGTCTCTGTCTGTCTGACTGGGTCTCTTCCTCTCTGTCAGTCTGTCTGTCTGTCTGTCTGTCTGAGTCTCTGTCTCTTCTGTATGTTGCTGTCCATGAGTCACTGTCTTATTCCTGTCCAGCAGGTCAGCTGATGCAGGTAGAGGAGCGTGGGCGGGGCTCGGTGCCCTGGTCGGTGTACAGGATGTACATGACGGCAGCGGGCGGCCCGCTGGTCTGTCTTCTCATCCTGGCTCTGTTCATGCTCAACGTGGGGAGTACGGCTTTCAGCAACTGGTGGCTCAGCTACTGGATCAAACAGGGCAGCGGGGTCAGTGTCTCACCTCGTATGTGACTCATAAGACATGAGTATCAGGTCACTTCCATGCCTGTGACTGACTCTGTTGCCCCCAATGTACAGAACGCGACATTGTGGCAGGGGAACAGCTCTGTGGTGAGTGACAGCATGAAGGACCATCCTCTGATGCACTACTATGCTGCCATCTACGCGCTTTCCATGGGCGTCATGCTCCTTATTAAGGTGGTTCGTGGAATTGCCTTCGTCAAGGTATGCAGCATTCCTGTTTGTTTTTGTGTGTGTGTGTGATAGAATGGTATACATTCCCTTCTGTGTGTGTGTCTGTGTGTGTGTGTGTACACATTGTACATTTACACATCCTCTGCTCAGTGGACTCTCCGAGCATCCACCCAGCTCCATGAGGAGCTGTTCCGGAAAATTCTACGCAGCCCCATGAAATTCTTCGACACAACGCCAACAGCCCGCATCCTCAACCGTTTCTCTAAGGACATGGATGAAGGTAGCCGGACGACCATTTTGCAGCTTTCTCATGTCCATCCAAAGGATGTTTCTTGTGTTGATTGACACCCCTGTTCCCTCCCCCCCCCCAGTGGACACCCGCCTCCCATTCCAAGCAGAGATGTTCATCCAGAACGTAATTCTGGTCTTCTTCTGCCTGGGCGTCATCAGCAGCGTGTTCCCCTGGTTCCTGGTATCTGTGGGCCCCCTGGTCGTTCTCTTCACGGTGCTGCACATTGTCTCTCGCATCTTCATTCGGGAGTTGAAGCGCCTGGACAACATCACGCAGTCACCCTTCCTGTCGCACGTGACCTCCAGCATCCAGGGCCTCACTTCTGTGCATGCTTACAACAAAGGGGAGGAATTCCTGAACAGGTGAGTTTGGGTTGGGGCTTGTGGCCAGCAACTGTGTTGACCACCACTCAAACCACGCATATATGCGCGTCTCCTGAGGTTTCGAGAGCCCCTGCTGGACACACATGGTCATTACAATAGACTGGCCCCGACGTGACAATATCCGTGGGGCAGAAGAAACAACAAACCCGGCCCTGCCCATGTCCCCACCTTTCTGGTGCTTAATGAGTCAAAGTCGGGTTCATTCCCAGGTATCAGGAGCTGCTGGATCAGAACCAGGCCCCATTCTATCTGTTCAGCTGCGCCATGCGCTGGCTGGCCGTGCGTCTGGACCTGATCAGCGTGGCTCTGATCAGCATCACTGCGCTGATGATGGTACTCATGCACGGGCAAATCTCGCCCGCCTACGCCGGCCTGGCCATATCCTATGCAGTGCAGGTGAGGCTCTTCCTTCCAATGCCACTCTCAGCCCACCCACCTCCACCAGAACAACGCTCAGTGCGTCTCTCCCAATCCTCCATCTAGCTGACTGGGCTGTTCCAGTTCACCGTGAGGCTGGCGTCTGAGACTGAGGCTCGCTTCACCTCTGTGGAGAGAATTCATCACTACATCCAGGTGAGAAGGATCTCCCTGTTACATCTATGTGAGCTGTGTCCCATATCTGCGTACTGTGCATCTACTCTAATTAATTGGCCTTTCAACCACCAGTCCCTGGCCTTGGAGGCTCCTGCCCGGATCAAAAACAAGGCCCCGCCGACAGACTGGCCCCAGGAAGGCGAGATCGTGTTTCATGACACAGAGATGAGGTACCGAGAGAATTTGCCGCTGGTTCTGAAGAAGCTTTCCTGCACCATCCGGCCGAAAGAGAAGGTCGGCATCGTAGGTCGAACTGGCTCAGGTGCGTCAAACTCCTCCTTGCCTGGAAACATCGTTAATGCGACTCCAAGAAATCTGGCTGGCCGTGTGCCTGTCTGGATGCTGACTGGCTGGCCGTGTGCCTGTCTGGATGCTGACTGGCTGGCCGTGTGCCTGTCTGGATGCTGACTGGCTGGTTGTGTATCCTCCCTCAGGGAAGTCCTCTCTTGGCGTGGTGCTCTTTCGCTTGGTGGAGCCTTGTGGCGGCACCATCCGGATTGATGGCATCAACATCTGTGACATTGGTCTGGCGGACCTACGCAGCAAGATGTCCATAATCCCACAAGAGCCTGTGCTTTTCAGTGGGACTGTCAGGTATGGAGGGGGGGTGCAGTGGCAGGAATGTGTATGCTGGTGTAATGTCGGTGACCTGGGTGACTTCTGTTCTTTAGGTCTAACTTGGACCCTTTCAACCAGTATGCAGAGGACCTGATTTGGGATGCACTGGAGAGGACACACATGAAAGAATGTGTAAGTGTCAGGGGTCAAAGGTGACAAGTCAGGCACTGGAAAACATGGATAAGCCCACCATATACGGGCAGTGGCGGCTTAATGGTTAGGGAAGCGCACTTGTAACGCTGAATTAGCTGCTCCCTGCTATGGTGCTATGGCACATTGTCACATATGAGTTAAATGCAGAGAACACAGTTCATTGTTGTGTGCTGTGATGTCAGTACACAGCAGGAGCCCTGGCAGGTGTGCAGTCAGAGCTCAGGCCAGCCACTTAATTCTAAATTCACTAAATGAGAAGCTGAGTCTGTCCATGCTCACCGATCTCTCCAGGTTGCCCAGCTGCCGCTGAAGCTGGAGTCCGAGGTGCTGGAGAATGGAGAGAACTTCTCGGTAGGAGAAAGGCAGCTTCTGTGTGTGGCGAGAGCTCTGCTGAGACAGTGTAAGGTACGGAGGCACTGGCCTGCACAAGTCTGTCACATTCACAGACGTGTAGCGAAAAGCTATTGCTTCCTGATCCCTGGATTCTGCTTAAGACCTAATGCAAAAATGGCAAATAAAAATATAAGCCACAATATAAATGTGTGTATAAGTCAAGGAATGCCTGAAATTTCAGTTCCTTGCTAACAGGCTGTACCTAACCCCTGCACCATTTTGCCAGGTGCTGATCTTGGATGAGGCCACTGCTGCTATGGACACAGAGACAGACTCGCTGATCCAGGAGACAATCCGTAGTGCTTTTCTGGATTGCACCACGCTGACCATCGCACACCGGCTGCACACTGTGCTGAACTGTGACCGAGTCATGGTGCTCAATCAGGGACAGGTACACCAGTGGCCACATTCTCCGCTCACAGCCCCGGCAGCTACCTACACTGGTGTGAGGTCATTTCCCCCTCCTTCTTTTACAGGTGGTCGAGTTTGATGAGCCGTCTAAACTTCTGGCCAATGAAAATTCTCGATTCTGTGCCATGCTGGCAGCGGTGGAGAATAAGATCTCCGTGAGAGGCTAAGACTGACGTCGGGTGGAGACCCGCACTGGAGAGGAGCTCAAAGTCTCCTCCTCGCCCTCCCAGATGCTCCAGCCCTGGCCTCAGCTCTGACTGCACACCTGTATGGACACCTGCAATACAAGGCACTGCTAGTCAGGGGTGCTGTGCTGAGCTTGACGAGGCCCTTAGACATATGCTGGGGCCATCCTGGGAGAAGCCTGCTCAGAAATCATTCTTGGCTCAGATGGTCAGGGATCAACTGGTACTGAACAATAGAGCTTTACATGTGTAGCTATAATCATTTAAAAGGGTCTGTTTTATAGGATATCTATCTATATGCACATATTTACTGTGGAGAGGATGTATGCTGGGTTTATTTTGTACTGACTTTGTATGTAAAACATCACTGTATGACACGTTAGTATATTTTCATATGTGTGTACCTGTCATTGTAGTCTGATCTTAAACCGTTCAACGATTTAATGGTGTTCAGAGCTCTGTGATGCTGTTGTCATGTGACTCAAACCCTGGACTCTGGCTAGGGTGATGTGCGCACATGGCCAGAGGTGTTGTTCAGGTGGTTAAGCCACACAAACCTGTGTTCCTTCAGCTCCACACACATTTCAAATTAGCTGCGGGAAGGATATAGCCTGCTTACTCTAAGGCAGGGCTATCAGACTCCAGTCCTGGGGGGCCTGAGCCCTCCACATTTTTGGGTTTCCCCTCATTTAACACACGCGATTCACCTCCTTGAGTTAATTAATACACAGCTCTTGAATCATTTGTGGTGGATCAGGGGAAAAAACTAAGCCAAGCAGGCCTCCAGCCCCCCAGGCCTGGAGTCTGACACCCCTGTTCTAGAGCTCCCCCAGCTGGTGGGTTAGGGCTCTCAAAGTGTGTGATGTCAGGACCTTAACCCAGGGCTGCTATCTGCTACCAGGCTTCAACCTGGGAAACTGCTGTAACAGCAGCCCTCTGGTGGACCTTACAGTGTGTGTGTTTGCACACGCGTGTGTGTGTCTCTGTGTATTTCCTAGTTTTATTGCCTTAGCATGATGCGTTAAGCGCATTGAAGAGGCAAGGAGGGAGCAGTTGTCTCTTTAAGATATGTTAATAAACCTATTTTATGGATACATTTGCACTTGTGTGTTTGATCATGAGTATTCTGCAGAGATGTATTCACAGCCCTGCACACGAATCTGACACAATCATTCACCGAAACATAGTGAGTCACATAAACTTGGGAAAATTCGTGCACAAAGCAGCACAGACCTACATAAACACACGCAAAGAAAGTCAGTACAGCAACGCACGCCGGCAGATGGCTGCCCGCCGCATGGGTGACATTCTCTGGCTGTCCTCACGACGCTGCCCTTCACGGGTCCCTCTTACTCATGTGACAGTCGGGAGCAGCTTCCAGCCCCAGACAACACGTGTACGGAACACCATGTCCATCCGACCCAATACGCCTGAAGTTAGAGCTGAAAATGGTGGAGAGACCTAAGCCGATTCCCGTGATGGCGCTCCGCTGTACAGGGGTAGCAGCGCCGATCCCGGGGTGAAAGAGGAAACGGCCCCTCGGCTGCCCTCACGCCATTTATCGGCAGCTGAAGCGCCCGGCTTCTTGTCGCATTGTTCAGCAAGGCGCTGGCCAGCGTCGCTAAGCCGCCGGTCTGCCCGGTTTAGGCGAGGTAAATCGCTTCGAACGCTGCCGGACCCTGAGCCGCCTCCGTAGCGCCCCCTTCAGACCGAAAACTTTCTCCCGGAGTGATTTCCTCAGTGTTCACTTCCTGTTTTCGGCTGGAGTCCCTGCGCTCGGCTTCTTTCGTTTCTCCTCTTCTTGTCCTCTTTTCCTCCTTTTTTCCTCCGGCTCTCTCGTCTCGTCTTCCCCGGCGCTGGATCCTCTTTGCCTGGACGGAGCACGATGCGCAATTTGAACTTTGGGTCCGGCGGACTTTACGCGGATTTCCCCTTCCCTCACGGACCTCACGGTCCGGTTTCTCTTTTTAATTTAGTATAATGTTGACTTCGTCCTTTTCGGCACGTCTGGCTCCGGTTGCGACCGCAGGGACAGACTAGCGGGTTAGCCGGCTAGCTGCCTCCATGCCGCCTGCCGCTCCTTGTCGCGCTTTCCCGACTTTTATTTTTAATTTAATTGAACTTTTAATATTAATTTAATCCTCCCGTCCGGAGTCGCCATGTCCGACCTCCAGCGCCCGGCCCTGTGCTGCTGCCGGAAGGCGCCGGTGGAGGGCGGCCCGAGTCCGTGTCCGGAACGTTGCCAGCGGGTTGACGTCGCCTCGGCGTCCAACTTCCACAGCTTCAGGCTCCGCCACTTCCACCTGGACCTCCGGCTGGACTTCGCCGCCAAGGAGATGTCGTGCCGGCAGGTGCTGGAGCTGGTGCCGCTGCAGGCCGGGGTGCAGACGCTGGTGCTGGACGCGCACCCATCCCTGCTAGTCCACTCCATAGACTGTACGGTGCCCGGGGCCGCCGGATCTCCGGACCGCTGCCTGTCGCTCACTTACCGGCTGGACCCCTTTACCGACTACGGCTCGTCTCTAATCATCAGCCTGCCGGCTGCTGTAGTTCGACCGCGGCGGACTTTACAGATTACGGTCCGGTATACCACGACGGACGGACCAGCGGTAGGGCTGTCATGGTGTTGATTATTATGATGTTAAACACAATGCTAATCGTAATCATGTTAATAGCGATTATATCGATGGCAATTATATTCACGGGAGCTCGGCCGCGCCTTGGTACGGATCTGTACGTCATCCCAAACCGGAGTGCGTGTCTGATGCTGAGACCTGAGTCCTAAACCCCCCCCCTTACGGACCCTCAAGTGATTGATCTAGTGCCGTGTGGGAGTGTGAGAGCAAGAGAGAGACGCTGCTAGTTTGACATCCCACCCGCACCTCCCTGCCCAATCTGCTCTCCAGACCATGGATCCGATCCCGTACCCTCCATTAAACTCCGGGTCTGCTCTGACTGTGACCTAACCCGCAACTCTCTCCCCCCCTTTGCAGATATGGTGGCTGGATGCAGGGCTGACATCGGGGCAGACGAGCCCGCTGGTCTTCACGCAGGGCCACTCCGTGTGTAACCGCTCCTTCTTCCCCTGCTTCGACACGCCAGCTGTCAAGAGCACCTACTCCGCCACGGTCCACGTATGTGCTGCCCTGTCGGGCGCTGTCCTTTTCGGGTGCTGGTGCGTCCGGCTGGTTTCCTCTGTTCGGTTATTGTTCCTCTCTATGGGGCCTAAACATCACCCCGGCCCCTTTGTCAGACTTTCTGAGTGCATTGTTTAACCTGCTTGGATTATGGGTTGGGTTCGGCTTTGGGTGCTACGGCTGCATGTAAATTACTGGTGTATGGGGCCAGATTCCCACCTTTTTTTAGACTGCCGTGGATCCCCCAGCCACAAAGAAGGCTGCCCTTCATATGCTCTTAAAATGCAGCTCTGTGTGTTAACTGGATTAAATGTGACCACTAGCTCCCCCTGCAGGTTCCGGAGGGAGTGACGGTGCTTATGAGTGCCTCACACAGTGCCTACTCAGAGCAGGACAGGGTGTTCCAGTTTTCCATGGAGTTCCCTGTCCCAGCCTATCTGGTTGCCTTGGTGGCAGGAGATCTGCAGCCAGCTGACATTGGCCCCCGGTGAGACGGGAGAGGGGTTGTCATGGTGATAGTCGGTCCTAGTGGTTATTTTCCCAGGGGTAGGAGATCAGTGGAAAGAGTCACTCAGAGGTAACTAGTAGTAAAGTTGGCATGGTGGCAACTGACTCCAGAGGGGGCATCGCTATGGTTACAGGGCTGTTAAAGGATCCCTTGGGAAAATAAGTAGCAGGACAAATGTCCCCTCTCTTGTACCCTAGGAGCCGCGTGTGGGCAGAGCCATGCATCCTCACTAGTGCTGTCAGCAAGCTAGGGGGCAGTGTGGAGCGCTGGCTGGCCGTGGCTGAGGGGCTGTTTGGACCCTATGTCTGGGGCAGGTGAGGATGCTGTTAGGTCTGGGTCCCGTCTCCAACCCAGCTGAGTACCAGATGTTAGTGACTAATGTACAACTGAGACTGATGCCTCGGATTCGAGATCTCAGTTCTCCCATAATAGCAGGATCCTCAACACTAGTCAAAGCACTGATTATCTGGTTTGTATTTTGGCTTTATTTGAGGGTCAGATTTCACACATACACTTCAACAGACACTAAGAGCGAGAGAACACAGGCAAACACATTGTAATGGAAACATCACACACATAAACATTAATGGGGGTCATGTGTGACTCAGTGGGTCGGACGCTGTGCCTGTAATCAGAAGGCGGCCGGTTCAAATCCCCGGGTCATTCTATGTACCCTTTGAGCTCAGAAGTTGGAAGAGTTCCCAGTCGGAAATTTCAGCTGGAACAGCCACTGGAGTTAGGGTTTCAATTCAGAAAGTCAGAGGAACCTCCACATCCCCGAACTCAAGTTGGCTGCGGCCTTCATTAACAGAAGGGAAAGCTGTAGCTATGTTCTGTTTATTAGCACTTACATCTTATTTGTGGCTCATTAAATCGGTCGTACACACAGTACTGTCGAAGCGCTATCTGTGCCCATGTCGCTACTGTTTCTGTATTAATGCACTATCAACTGATATTGTTAACAGTGGCTAAGGGGTCTGTTTCAGAAGGCAGGATTTCTTGCTTAGCCGGATAACTTGTCTGATTTAAGGTAGTCTGGGCTGAATGTAAGTGAATGAAGATAAAGGTGCATTATATCCAACGAGTTATCCGGTTAAGCAAGAAGTCCCGCTTTTTGCATGGGTCTCTGGTATTGCTAAATGGCTTTCCGAGTTGCACTGGAACGCGGATAACTTGGGTGTGACATAATTCCCAGCTCTGACTTCCGACCTCCTAGATAAGTGGATCGCAGCATCAGCAGAGGCCTTTCTCCGTTAGGTCCTTAGCCCCCATTCACTCAAGGGACTGCTTTTTCAAAAATGTGTATATATAGTCGTGGCCAAAAGTTTTGAGAACTTTTCACAAAGTTTGCTGCTTCAGTGATTGTGGATCTTTTTATCAGATGTTTCTATGGGATACTGAAGTATAATCACAAGCATTTCATAAGTGTCAAAGGCTTTTATTGGCAATTACATTAAGATTATGTAAAGAGTCAATATTTGCAGTGTTGGCCCTTCTTTTTGAAGACCTCTGCGATTCGCCCTGGCTGCTGTCAATCAGCTTCTGGGCGAAATCCCGACTGATGCCAGCCCATTCTTGCAAAATCAGTGCTTGGAGTTTGTCAGAATTTGTGGATTTTTGTTTGTCCACCCACCTCTTGAAGATACAAGCTCTCATTGGGATTAAGGTCTGGGGAGTTTCCTGGCCATGGACCCAAAATGTCAATGTTTTGTTCCTCGAGTCACTTAGTTATCACTTTTGCCTTTTAGCTTGGTGCTCCATCATGCTATAAAAGGCATGTTCGTCACCAAACTGTTCTTGGATGGTTGGGAGAAGTCGCTCTCGGAGGATGTTTTGGTACCATTCTTTATTCATGGCTGTGTTAGGCAAAATTGTGAGTGAGCCCATTCCCTTGGCTGAGAAGCAACCCCACACATGAATGGTCTCAGGATGCTGTTGGCAGGACTCGGGACTGATGGTAGCGATCACCTTTTCTTTGTCCGCTCAATCTTTTTTCCGGATGCACCAAACAATCAGAAAGGGGATGCATCAGAGCATATGACTTTACCCCAGTCCTCAGGAGCTCAATCCCTGTACCTTTTGCAGAATATCAGTCGGTCCCTGATGTTTTTCTTGGAGAAAAGTGGCTTTTTTGCTGTCCTTCTTGACACCAAGCCATCCTCCAAAAATCTTCGCCTCACTGTGCGTGCAGATGCACTCACACCTGCCTGCTGCCATTCCTGAGCAAACTCTGCACTGTGTGTCCTGATCCGACAGCTGAATCAACTTTAGGAGACTGTCCTGGTGCTTGCTGGACTTTCTTGAGCTCCCCGAAGCCTTCTTCACAACAATTGAATCTCTCTCCTTGAAGTTCTTGATGATCCTATAAATTGTTAGTTTAGGTACAATCTTACTAGCAACAATATCCTTGCCTGTGAAGCTCTTTTTTGTGCAAAGCAGCGATGACTGCACACGCTTCCTTGCTGATATCCATGGCTAACAGAAGAAGAATAATGATTTGAAACACCACCCTCCTTTTAAAGCATCCAGTCTGTTATTTAAACTCAATCAGCATGACGGAGTGATCTCCAGCCTTGTCCTCATCAACACTCGCACCTGTGTTAACGATAGAATCACTGAAATGATGTCAGAAGGTCCTTTTCTGGCAGGGCTGAAATGCAGTGGAAGAGTTTTTTTGGGATTAAGTTTATTTTCATAGCAAAGATGGCAATAAATTGCAATCCATCTGATCACTCTAACATTCTGGAGTTTTTGCAAATTGCCATCATAAAAACTGAGGACTTTGACAAAAATATTAATTTTCACATTCTCAAAACTTTTGGCCACTACTGTAGGTGCTTTCCCACTGAAGTTCAGGAGCCTGGGAACTGTTGTAGTTCCTGGCCACTTACATGTGTGTTGCTTTCCCACCACACAACAGGAGCTGTGACCTTTATGTTAAATAAGCATGGGAGACACAAAAAGCGTGTAGGTTAAACTTTATACATAATTTCATACGAAACTGCACCATGACTCCAAATCAACGGAGAAATAAGTATCGTTAGTTTTGTTGGTCATTTGGGCAGATCGACGGCATGGTCTGAAAATACGGGACAAATTGTATATATAGGGCCTGCAACACGTTTCTAATTCATTATTAAGTCAGGCCAGCAGATTGATTTTTCATTTTCCAGAGAATTAAAACGATGTAACGTTGTCGCGCTAATAAATGCAGGCAAGTTGCACTGCTGGTACCAGCGATATTAGAAGCTTGCCGGTTACTGATCGAATTTTCCGATGCAGAAATATGGAGATGCAAGCAAAGAAGCTCTTCGTTAATGCATTTAATGTAATTGAGATACAAAAAATAGTTCCATTTGCTCAGTTCTGCTCCATTACTTCTCTCTCTTTTCCCTGCACTTCTGCATAACTTCCAAGAGCCAGTGCTTGGAGACGACCAATCAGTTTATCGCTAGAAGCCTAACATAATAGTTCTTGGTTGAGCGAAAAGTACCTAGTCTGGAGTAGGGACTAAAAAAATAGAGAAAATAAAGGAACTATATCCAAGGAATCCAGTTCCTGTAGTGGGAACACAACAGAAGTTCCTGGTGCCTGAAAATGGTTCTGGTTCTTGAGGTGGGAAAGCACCTTAAGTCTCTCTGGTTAAAGCGTCTGCCAAATAAATATAATGCAAATGTAAACATAAACACGCGATAATGGAAACAGATTACATGTTATAATCTAATGGACACTGACTGATTTCTCACACAAATATAGCAGACACTGATGGTCAGCTTGTACATGCACACTTTTCTCCCAGGTAGATGCCTCTTGCTTTACTGTGCTTTGCTTTGGTCACTTGCCTCTACCCCCCAGGTATGACATCGTGTTTTTGCCACCCTCCTTCCCTGTCGTTGCCATGGAGAACCCCTGCCTAACTTTCATCATCTCCTCCATCCTGGAGAGCCACGAGTTCCTCCTGATCGACGTCATCCATGAGATCGCCCATGGCTGGTTCGGCAATGCCGTGACCAACGCCACGTGGGAGGAGATGTGGCTCAGTGAAGGCCTGGCCACTTATGCCCAGAGGCGCATTACCACCGAGGCCTACGGTATGCACAGGGCGCGTCGATGCTGGGGTTGTCAGGAACGCCCCTATCCCCGTCTGACCCGTCTGTGCTCCTCAGGTGAGGCTTTCACCTGTCTGGAGTCCATGTTCCGCCTGGATGCTCTGCACCGTCAAATGAGGCTCCTAGGAGACAGTAACCCAATGAGCAAGCTGCAGGTCAAGTGTGAACCAGGTACTTCAGCCGACGGGTGTCCATGTGTAGTGTGGGCAGCAGGGGGCATAGTCCTTAAGGCTGCGGACTGAAGGTTACAGGTCCAATTCCTAGGAGAAGCCTTTCAGTACACAGGGGCGCCCCAATAAAATACCAGGTCATGTGACAAGTGTCTTCGAGTGAGCTAACATGTCTATTTATGGTAAACATATTAGTTTGTCTATTTTCTTAGGAGTGAACCCTAGCAGCTTGATGAACCTCTTCACGTATGAAAAAGGCTTTTGCTTTGTGTCCTACTTGTCCCACCTGTGTGGGGACAAACAGAGCTTCGACAGCTTCCTGAAGGTAAGGCGCATGCACGTGCACATGCAGAAAGTCTCTCTCGTCCCCCCCTTCATCCCTCACTAGCTGCTTGCCTTCCCCCTCGCAGAGCTACATTCAGCAGTTCCGGTTCTGCAGCGTGGTGGCAGAGGATCTGCTCGACCTCTTCCTGGGTTTCTTCCCCCAGCTGAAGGAGAGGGAAGGTGAGCCTGGGGCCCGAGTGCCTGTAAGCGAGGTACTGAGTGAGATGAGCACAGTGTGACAGTTCTCTGTCTCACTCTAGGGTTGGAGTTTGACCGCTGGCTGAATGAATGCGGCCCCCCTCTCTATGAGCCGGACCTCTCCGCGGGGGCGATTCTCACAGAGCCTGTGCAGTGCCTGTGTGACCTCTGGGGGGGGGGGGGCGCCGAACCCCAGGCCATCGCCAGCTTTGACCTGTCCTCCTGGAGCACCTTTCAGACAGTGCTCTTCCTGGACCGCCTCTTGGACCGATCCCCCCTTCCTCAAGGTACACCCCAAAGCCATGTTCCACTTCCCTCTCCTCTGTTGCCTCTCCCCTGTATATGTTTGACCAAAATGACCATGTTCGGTAGACATGTGTGCTGTGCCTGCCTTCCTCATCTGTGATTGGCTGTCGTGTGTCCCTCAGAAGTGATGACCCGCCTCTCGTGCTGCTACTCTGCGCTATTGGACAGCATGAATGCCGAGGTGCAAATTCGCTGGCTGCAGATTGTGGTGCGGAACAGATTCTACCCAGACCTGCCCCGGGTCCGTAGCTTTCTGCACAAACATGTAAGGGAGACGACCACAGATTCTTGCAGTGTGTCACGCGTGTTATTTATGATGTAGCATGGTGTGCATGTTTAATGCGACAGTTGACAGTTCTCCCCAGCTTGGCTGATTTACTACATTGGCTAGCAGGTGCTCTGGTCCACAGTAATAATTTGGATAATTTATAATCATGAATGTGTGAAGATGGGAAAACTCAACTTTGACGAGCTCCACTTCATCTCCCTCCCTCCCCCTGCCCCCCACCCAGACCTCCCGTATGTACACGGTCCCGCTGTACGAGGATCTCTGCGCTGGGGTGATGAAATGCTTCGCTGCGGAGGTCTTCTCTCAGACTCAGGCCAGAATGCACCCCAACCTGCGTCGAACCCTGCAGCAGATCCTGTTCCAGGGCAGCACCCCTCCCACTGGGACTGCATTGCCTTTGCTCCCCGTCACCTCCCCTGCACAAACCCCCACCCCAACGGACATGCCCAGCACAGGCTGCATCTCCTTACGAAATGTCAATGTGTCTGCCTGACAGAGAAGACCTGGTCATGTGTCCTGGACAGGCAATCCTGATTGGATGAAACCGAACCAGAAAAGTGACACTTCCTCCTTTATTTATTGCTCTGTACCTGACACTCGTAGGCTAAACCCTAAAGCTCCTCTAGGTTTCCTTACCGCATGTGTTTGGTCACAGTCCCTGGAGAGAGTGTGTGTGCTGTGTTATGCTGGGCCATGCCCAGGGGTGGAAAGCTTGGGTTCAGAGAGTACAAATCCAGATCGAGATTTTGTTCCAACCAACCAATAAAGAGCCACAGTCACAGAGTACTCAACTGGTTTGCTGTAACAAAATCATGGTCTGGATTTTTACTTTCTGGACCTGAAATTTCCACCTTCTGGCCATGCTGCTATTAGGACGTGGGCTTCCTGTTGTAGAATGGGAGTGAGTGTCATGGACCACTTTACAGTCTGCAGTTAAGGGTGGAGGGAGGTGGCAATTATGGTACTTCTGTCTAGCAGGGGATCTTCATACATGGCACTTTTAGCTAAAAGAAATTGACTGACCCTATTTTTATGGTAAACACTACACTGTGCCTTGGGTAACTAGAACTTTGATGTATATTAACACGGGGATCAAGCCACGCCCTCTTGCTGGGTGAAACTGCAGCCTACTCTCTGGGGGAGGGGGGCAGGATTCTGACCACCTTAGTGCCTTTTGGACCCAGATCACTGTGAAGCTATGCTCCTGTTCTCCTGTTAGCACAGGCCTCCAGTGTGACATGGCAATTGAGCGAATGATGAAAAATTAGCTTTTTATAATGGGGGAGAGCAGAGTCGGGTTATATTAGGAGAAAATTAAAGCTTCTGAATCCAGTAATGTCCTTAATTCTGTTTCTTTTGTGGAATAATGTCAGGAATGAAGGTTATATTGAGCTGCTGTGCTACCCCCCCCCCCCCGGGGCTCCTCCAGTCCATCTCTTGTTGATTTGCACAAATGGCAACACCAGCACGTTTTGCCTGTGTTCATATAATTAAACAGGATTGCCGTGTATTGGGCTCCATGTGTGACATCTTTACACAAACACACACTGTCCTTCGCCTGTGCCCTTCTCCCAGCACAGAGGCTTGTACAATGAGTTCATATATCTGTCTTATTAGCATGAGTGGCAGACAAACCACAAGCTAACAGGGCGTATACATTCGGGGTGATTAATACTGCCGAAAGAGAGAAACTAGTCACCACGTGTTCGAGGGTGGCTGCTCTTTGCGCAAGTAATGCTACCTCGAAGCTGGATGGATATCAATCTGCATTCAGCATAACATCCATCTAAGCCGAGGGTGGCCAATCCTGTCCGCAGAGTGTTAGTGTGTGTGGTTTCTGGGGTGACAAGGTGTTCAAACCCAGGTGTGAGGACTCTTCAGTCAATCAGTGCACTAATTAGTAATCTAATTAGGATGTTGCAGCGAAAACCTGCATACCCAGGGGCCTTTTCTAGATAAAATTGGTCACCCCTGTCATAAGTAATTTAATGTCCAGCACGTTTAATCAAGATCTGGTAATACCATTGCTGGAGGACATGGTGGAGGCAGTTTGTTTAAAAAGAGGCGAGTTTCTATTCCCCCCTTAGATGTCAGCATGTCTGTGAATTACACGGAATGATGTTGCTCTGTGAAACAGAGTGCCCTGTCCTGGCGGTACTACCGATATTACTGAATTCTCAATGACCGATTGCCGGCATTTTCGAACCGGTCGAGTTGGGTATTGGAGTGACTAGAAGGGGGCCCGGTCGTGCATGTCCAGCAGGGGGCGCAGCCACTCCGTTCAGCCGTAACGTTAAGGCACAGGGAGACCCCCCCGGCTCTTCGGGGTCAGCACCGGAGAGTCGATGCTTTCCAAAGCTCTGCGTGGTCCGGTCCAAAATCGCCAGCGCCACGAGATCGCAGTCAGCACCGTGTCAATCAAAGAGCTGAATGTACCCCCTGCAGCGATCCCTGACAGTCCGTAGCGGAGTCTCCCACCGCGGGTCGGCGTGGTTTTCCCGAACCGGCCCCAACCGAACCGGCCCGGGTCGCTGCGCGTTTCCTCCTCCGCCTGTAGAGGGAGTTCCTGGGAAGACTCGCAGAGCTGAAGACTGACGGACAGACAGCTGCTGGGGGAGAGGGGCAGGCAGAGCCCGCTGCCGGACCGCTGCCTGGGGAATAGAGCGTCCCTCCTCCACCGCGGCGGAGACAAAGAGACGCGGAGGCAGCGCTTCGGCTAAACGGGAGAGAAGGAGGCCGGCGGCGGTGAAGCTGAGCAGGAACCGGCGCCGGGCTGCCGACTGCCGCCACCCTGGGCTGAATGCGCCGGGCCTGCGCCTCCCCAGCGAGCCGCCATGGGGGAAACAAAAATTATATACCACCTCGACGACCAGGAGACCCCCTACCTGGTGAAGCTGCCCATCCCGGCCGACCGGGTCACTCTGGCGGACTTTAAAAACGTCCTTAACAAGCCCAACTACAAATTCTTCTTCAAGTCCATGGACGATGATTTCGGGTAAGACCTCGTCCCGTCTTTGTCCGCCGCCCCCCTCCGACGCGGGGCGCCCTGGCCCGGGACGGCGGGCGCAGCAGATGCGGGACAGACCCCGGGCCGGAGGGAACCGAGCTGGGGGACGCGACACTCTTTCGCTCTCTGGATAATAAAATGCCGCTTTTATCCCGCGTCCATTTTATAAATGGGGGAATCTTGGGGCCGGTTACGGACGATTCAGCTTTTTGTAATAAAATGGTAAAGCAGAGATAAAGGCTGCTTCTGCAGGGGGGGGAGCAGGTTGGCCCGGGACACGGAGCCGGGCCGGGGGAGGGCAGCTGCCGTAGGTGCTTTACACAGGGGCCGACCGGGTCTGGCTCGGTGAACTGGGTTGTTCCGGAGCTCTGCCACCGTCTGCTAGCCGCCCCGGGGCCTCGGATTTCGGCCGAACTGCAGGCCGGGTTTAAGAGTGAAAATGGCGGACGGAGGGCCGAGCTTTCCTTTTGTCCTGTGGGTTTCTCGCTGGCCGGTTCCGTTTTGGCTGGATCACTGCGGACGGGCTGGCGCT
>JAODJX010000039.1:572255-586627 GCA_026776945.1 Isichthys henryi | reverse complement strand
GTTTTAATCGCCCTCCACACACAAGCCGTGTCCTCTCTCCCGTAAACACACCCAAACTATTTGCCTCTACCCAGAATTTGGGTAATTACCGATTATGGACTACGGAGAACCAAATTAAGCTACATGGGTAATTTTAAAGGTGGATTTCCACGAATAAGTCCCTAACTTCACTAGATTAGGGAGTAAAGGGCTCACTTGTGTGTGCACCATTCACTGGCTGGCTCGGCCGCTGTCTCTGGGCTCGTTTGTAAGGGACAGCGAAGGAGAGCAGCCTCTCTGGGCTGCATTGTCTCGAACTGTCTTCCTCCATTCTAGCAGACATTCCTGAAGCTGGGCAGCCGCCCTCGTGTGTCTGGGAGTATGCACTGACTGGTTTCAGGCAGCAGTTTGTGGTGGCCAGTAGTGGAGGGCTGGTGGGTTGCCTTGGGAAACAGATTGGGTGTTTTTCAATGCCTAACCTGATATCTGCAGCAACCATCGTCTTCCTCAGTGTGTGAAGCAACACTTGGGTGTGGGGGGTGCAAAGTTCCTGACAGCGACTGACTCTCCCTGGTCTTTGCCTTAATAATGCTTCCTTTAAGGAGGCTGACCTACTTTAAAATTTGTCCCTGTATTTGCCGGGTGTGTGTGAGTGAGCAAGAGAGAGGGGAAGAGATCCTGCTTGGGTGCCCTAGCTGTGGAAAGTGTGCCTGCCTTAAAACAGGACTTCACTTGCATTTGTTCCTGCATAATTCCAGCCTGTGTAACATCAGCATTTACACCTTACAGGACCTTGTTTCATTGATGGTCAGGTGGTTTACTCCCTCATGGGGAGGGGTTCAAAGTGACTCGAGCTGTAGTCTGACCTGGGCAACGAAGATCAGCATCCTGCCGTCCGCTGTAGCTCTGCCTGGAGAATGTTTATGTAGGAGCTACATACCCAGCTAAACCCTTCAAATGGCACCAGGATGCCATTGTATTTTTTTGCTTGCCATTTGTTTTTCTCATGAGCTTGACTGTCTATTTTGACACCCTGAAGTGTTCATGAGAAAGTTTAGACCTGTTTGGGATGTGGGCATCTCTTCTGGATGACCGTCTCGTAATAAGGCTTATAACAGTGTAACAGACCCCAGTCCACGCAGAGTAAGTGCTTTCAGGCCATAAATTTCAAACTCCGTACATCCTGCAGATTGCCCTCACATCAGCTCGGCTCCATTCTCAAAATAACTCTGCTTATTTACTTAACTATTCTGTCATACATTTAACTGAATCCAACAGAGTCACATGAAACCTGTAGCCTACCTCAGAAAACACAAGGCTGGGGACACCCTGGGTGCGTAGGGGACGTGCAGAGTGTAGGCGATATACAGACACACAGCTAAACCACCTGCTTTTGGACGGGAAAGAAAACTGCAGGGTGAGCGAAGTTATGGCTGACCGAACCTGGAGTTGAGAAGCCGCGGGCTGCTCCTCTTTCTGAAGTAAATACAGATAATTTCGAAGGCACTGTGTCATCAGCTGACTGCTTTCATATGTTTATAATTTAGGCGTATGATTTACTGTAGCGTTGCTTCATCAACTCAGAGCCAACATGGCCGTAGCGAAGAGAATAGAATGAATACAGGGAAGCCAGGGGTTCCTCCTGTCTTCTCGCTTGGGACAAATTTTGTAGAATGCAGGGCGACGCCCTCCTCCTATCCACTTGATGTTTATTTTTTTAATGTCTTCTCCCATGTCGCTCCTGCGCACTGTTGGGAGGTTCAGCAATCAGGTCTGATTGGACACTGCTGTGTCACCTGACAGGAGGGACGTGTTTCCTGCAGGCTGTCTGGCTAAAGAGTGCTTCTGGTTTTATGGCAACATGGTGGGAGAACCTGAATGAACCTGATTCCTGTGTGTCCCATGTGTAAGGGTGGTTTCCTCTGTGTGTGTGTGTGTTTGTTGGGGGGGGGGGCATGTTTTGTCCATGTGTCTCCTGATAACCAAAGACATACTCTGACTTGAACCAATGTTCTACAGTATTGGAATCTATTAAAATTATAAAGCATTTGAATAATGATCCAGTTACCTGTTGCCATATGGGCCAGTGTTTTAATGAGCAACATTACACTGTGTCCCCCGTTGGCATTCGTCCCCCAGCACTGCTCACATTCAGCCCTACGGTGGTAAGTTCGCTTGGGGTTGATGCCTCTTCTGAGAGTGACTGGGGGTTTGACTGACTGACGGGACTGTCTGTTTATAATGTGAGGCGACGTTTATTTCCTTTGTTTGTGTGAATCCACTGTGTTGGTGGTAAGACACACAAGCGTGCGTGTGTATGTGGGTGGGGGAAGAGTGTGACTTATCTGTCCATTCCTCAGGGTGGTGAAGGAGGAGATCTCGGATGACAACGCCAAGCTGCCTTGCTTCAATGGCCGAGTCGTGTGCTGGGTGAGCACCCTCTGCTGGTCACCACTATTTGTGTGCTTCTGGAGTCTGTGGGCTGGTGGGCCAGACAAACATAGCATCAGAATTCACTTCATTGGCCAGGTACATTTGCGTGTACTGGGAATTTGATCTGGCAGTATTGGTGCATATGTTCACAGACAATGTAAAACATAAGGAAACAATCCAGATATCACAATTAAAAAGAATAAAACCCATATTTGAAACATTAACATGGGGGGGATTCAATTATAAAGATGTTACCTGTCAGTACTAGTCCTTCAGGATTCTGAAGCAGAAAACTGGTGACCCCTGGTGGTCAGAATGTGCGCTTTGCTGCGAGATCTGGTCCCCAGTGAGTGCTTTGATACTCAGTGAAGAGGGAGCAGTCATCTTTAAAGCTGGATTAAATTACTGCAGTGGAGTCACAGGATCTGCGTGAAAGCTCCATAAATATCCCAGCCTAACAAGAAGATCGAATCGGGCAAAAGTGGCAAACTCCTGTCGCTTACTAGCTCGATATCACGTGTTCCCTCCTGCTTCACCCCATCTGAATGGTCCACACAGCTCTCCTCCTAGGCCATGTGTCTCTCTTTACTAACCCTAACCTCATCTCCTTGTCAGTACATGCATGAGAGTTTTTGTGCTCTTTGCGCGTTTTCACCTTACTGCTCTGCCTCACTGTGTCATGTTCTTTGTGTTCAGCTGGTGTCTGCGGATGGGGCACAGTCAGACGGTGGCTCTGTGTGTGCTGACAGCCAGTTGGACCTGCCCCCTCCCTTGGAACGCACCGGGGGCATTGGCGATTCCAGGCCTCCATCATTCCAGTCAGTATTTTCCGCTTCTGTGTGCTTTAAGCCCTCCGACTACAGTAGTCTCATCTCCATCCATCCTCCAGCACAGCTCTGCCACAGGCTGCGCTGTGTCTGGCTCCGTCTGTCTACTTGACAATGTCTGTTGTAAAGGGTTTGGGCAGGTCCAGTGCTCCTGTGCTAAGCATGCACCATCTATCCCTCTAGTGGCGAAGTGTGAGCACTGCAGCGGCAGCTGCCTCGGCCTGTCACATCGCAGTACAGACGCTCCTCTACTTACGAACTTTCAGACATACAAATCAAGAGGACTGAGAGTCCAAATTGTGTTCAATGGGCTCCTGTCCGCAACTTCAATTTTTTTTTCTGTTCGACAATTCCGGGTAGTACGACTTCTGGCCCCTACTACCGCCGCGCAGCAGTGTAGCGTGCGAACTCCCAGCATCCTAGTTCCTCGTACTTGCATATACCCTTAAAATGATATTGAGTAACGACTTACGAACATTTCAAATTACAAACGGTCATTCGGAACGTATCTCGTTCGCAAGTAGAGGAGCGTCTGTATGGCTGAATAAGACCAATCAGACCTCAGGACCCTGCCTTGTTCTATTCTGCTTGTTTTTTTCCCACTTCAACCCAAAAAAAGATCTTCAATGTTGTGACTGAGGGGGGGGGGGTTGGGGTTCTCAAATTTACAGCAGGAAGTGCGTAATTCGGAAGCTTGCAATGTAATGAGATTCTCGTATAAACTTAAATACATTAAGGTGATATATAATTTAAACACGCGGTATTTTTATTGTGCCATTTCATTAATTTTAGATGGAAAATCCTATATATAGTCACTTGGAATATTAATGGCTACAGACAACACAAAGCCGCTTGTTGGACTAACTGGTCATTTTGTACACCTGCCAAGCAGACTGGGACGTGATCCCATGATTTATATGTGCGGTATGCGAGCGTTTATGGGAAGTATGACGGTGCTTTATGCAAATGTGTTATACAGCCGCAGAGCCTGGCTGGAAAAGCACAGTACAAAGGTGCCTGGTAATCCTGGTGCTATGACCCGTGTGTGTGTATCAAAGGGATTGTACAGTGACTAGATCTTAATAAAGGCAGCTTGCTGATTGACACACCGCCCCCCGCCTCCAGTGCCAATGCTGCAGCCAGTCAGGACAACCTGGACAATGAGACGGAGACTGACTCGGTGGCGTGCGTGCGGCGAGAGCGCGAGAGGCCTCGCCGGAGAGACACAGGTAAGCACGCTGGGTGGAGCTGTCCGCTCTCTCCGTTTCCGCTCTTCTTTAATTACTTGTATACATGCAGTTCTAGTCAAACGTTTCGACACACTAAGCCAAAGACAGTTGGGGAAACATTCCAGAAAGCCATCTCATGAACTTAGGGTAGAGGAGATATCAGGCCTGATTGGTAGGTGTGTCCACACTATTGACTGGAACTGTATCTGAGTTTCAAACCCTGCCCCCTGCAATCCAGGTGGTCACCTGAATGGACACTCGCAGCGAGCGGAGCTGAGGGGCTATGAGAGCTCCTCCACCCTGATGAGCAGTGAGCTGGACACCACCAGCTTCGTGGACTCGGAGGAGGAGGACGCAGCCAGCAGGTGAATGCGGGCGAGGAGCTGACAGCCACCCGCTAGCACCTGCTCGCCTGCTCTCACACGCTCTTCCCCCCTCCAGGTTCAGCAGCTCCACTGAACAGAGCAGCTCTTCCCGTCTGATGCGGAGGCATCGCCGTCGGCGACGGAAACCCAAAACCCCCCGCATGGAAAGGGTGAGAGCATGACGGGCCAATCAGAAGAGGGGGCGTGTTTGGTGCTTACATGGGCCCGCCCACTCACTCCTCCCCCCCCTCTCTCTAGTCATCGTCCTTCAGCAGCATCACTGATTCCACCATGTCTCTGAACATCATCACAGTCACCTTAAACATGGGTAAGCGTCTTAAGCTCTGAGGGCTAGTGCTGTTAAAAGTCCCTTCTCAAACAATCACTGAACAATAAATGCTCAAGGCTGTGGGCCACTTTCCTGCACAGTCAGTCCCTTGAAGTGTGTTGACACCTTGTGTCCTGGAGTGGAATTGCAAGAGGCAGGCACAAGTCTGTCATAGACTGTTGTATAAGGAGAATAATTGACTGAAAGCACTGAGTGAGTGAGCAGGGTGCTCGGTCTCTGCAGAGAAGTACAACTTCCTGGGCATCAGCATCGTGGGGCAGAGCAACGAACGAGGTGATGGGGGCATTTACATTGGCTCCATCATGAAGGGTGGAGCGGTGGCGGCGGATGGCCGCATCGAACCCGGGGACATGCTCCTGCAGGTGTGTGTGTGCGCGCATGCATGCATGCAGGGGGGGGGGGGATTGTGTCACTGAGTCATCCACCGTCACAGCCCTCGCTATTCCCATACCCCCCCCCCCCAGGTGAATGACATTAACTTCGAGAACATGAGCAACGACGACGCAGTGAGGGTGCTGCGGGAGATCGTGCACAAGCCAGGGTGAGTGCCGGAGGGTGGGGGTGGCCGTGGTCCTGGCAGCAGGTAGCGCCCTGCTAACACTCTGCCTCTCTCTCTCTGTAGCCCCATCACGCTGACTGTGGCTAAATGTTGGGACCCAAGTCCCAGGGGTTGCTTTACCCTGCCTCGCAGTGAGTGTCACCTCCAGGCAGCCTTTTCAAACAGCTCCCGCTCCCTTACAGTGATCTAAATTAATCCCTGAAGTCAAACCCGACATCATAGCCACGCCTCCTTCACCCCCCCCCCCCCCCCTTCTTTCCAGGTGAACCAATCCGGCCCATTGACCCGGCCGCCTGGGTGTCCCACACCGCTGCCATGACAGGGGCATACCCTGTCTACGGCATGAGCCCTTCCATGAGCACCATCACGTCCACCAGCTCCTCCATCACCAGCTCCATCCCCGAGACAGAGCGTAAGTCGCCAGCCTGCTGACGTTCTCCTTCGGAAACCTGCGTGTCATTCCCCCCGGCTGATCCTGCACACGTTTCGCTGTTCCTGCCAGGCTTCGACGACTTCCACCTGTCCATCCACAGTGACATGGCAACTGTCGCCAAGGCGATGGCCTCCCCTGAGTCAGGGCTGGAAGTGCGGGACAGGATGTGGCTGAAAATCACCATCCCAAACGCCTTCATAGGTACAGTGTGTCGGCACCCCCCCTCCTCCCACAGGCGCAGTGAGTCCTCATCCCTTAAATGCTGCTTACTGAGATGGTCTTGGGCTCCAGGATCGGACGTGGTGGACTGGCTATTTCGCCACGTGGAGGGCTTCACCGACCGCCGTGAGGCACGCAAGTACGCCAGCAACCTGCTGAAGGCCGGCTACATCCGCCACACTGTC
Organism: Isichthys henryi; assembly: GCA_026776945.1. Classification (NCBI taxonomy): domain Eukaryota; kingdom Metazoa; phylum Chordata; class Actinopteri; order Osteoglossiformes; family Mormyridae; genus Isichthys; species Isichthys henryi. The sequence goes on along the minus strand of JAODJX010000039.1, from coordinate 580,049 downwards.
AACAAGATCACCTTCTCTGAGCAGTGCTACTACATCTTTGGGGACCTTTGTGGCAGTAAGTTACCTGTCCCACTCCTCCTTGTGATAGCTGTTGCACCCTCAGTCTTCCTCTTCCTGTTTTCATGTGATGTCACTGCAGCAAGGTGAGCCGTGTGTAAATCCATCTGTTTATGTGCTCCTCACCAGACATGGCCCACCTCTCCCTGCAAGAGCAAGATGGCTCCAGTGGAACGTCAGACCAGGACACTCTGGCCCCGCTCCCTGTACCTGGGGCAGTGCCCTGGCCCCTGGCTTTTCCCTACCAGTACCCTATCCCGCAGCCCTACAGCCCGCACCCCGCACTGGAGCCCTACGGATTTCCCACAGTGGGGGGCAGCGCTGGCAGCCAACCGAGCGAAGGTGAGATCCGGCTGCCAGGCCAGTGAGAGTCTCCTGGACAGTTGTAGCTGGCAGCCTGAGATGCGGGGCTGACGCTCACACCAGCTGCAATGACACTGTCCTTCCCTTGCCTCCACAGGGAGTCGTAGCAGTGGCTCGAATCGCAGCGGCAGCAAAAAGGAGACGAAGCCGGGAGCAGGAGCGGCGGAGTCCAAATCGGGCGGCAGTGGCAGTGAGTCCGAGCCTCGGCGAGAGAGGGCGCTCAGCGAGCGCTCTGCAGCGCCTCCCAGTGAGCACAGCGTGCGCAGCACCCATTCCCACGCTCACAGTCTGGCGTACGGCCCTCCTGGCCTGCCCCCACAGCTCCCGACGGCAGTCTCCCTAGCGCCGCCTGGATCCCCCCCGAGCCGTGATCTGGCCTCTGTGCCCCCTGAGCTGACAGCCTCACGCCAGTCCTTCCGCATGGCCATGGGCAATCCAAGCGAGTTCTTTGTGGATGTAATGTGATCGGTGTCAGCTGACTAGAGGGCCTGTCTCATTCGTGCTGAGAGATGGGGGTGTGAGGAAAAAGGTGCGACGGGGGGGGGCGGGGCGGTGAGAGATGGATAGAGCGTTACAGTGGCTGTCTGTGCCGCTGCCCCCTTCCCATCATCCCTGATTGCAGCTTCTGGCTGCTACTTTCTTCAGTGAAGAACAATAAAAAGCAGTTCTTTGTTTCCCCAAGAACCAGTTCTGCGTCCTTCCCGCCAAACACTCTGTCCCGTGTCCCCCCCCCCCCCAGCCTTTGTCATGTCCCTTGTCCCTTTGTCTCCCGTCTTCTCCAGTGTCTCACTTTATAAGGAGAAAGCAGTGTTTCACTTTTCATTTCTCACGGACTGAATGTGAGGCGGTTCATGACGGATTAAACACAACGATACCATGAATATAAGCCGAGCTGACTGGTTTACTTTGTCCTGTTGGTTTCCTTTTTATTTTTCCATAAAAATGTTAGGGGTGAGAGGAAGATGTTCTGAGTAAAGGTGACTGTTTGATCTGCTCTAAAGACCCGGATTTAAAGAATTGGAGAGGGTAGTTTTTTCTGGGCTGAATGAGGTACTATTAACAGCTTTTTCTGCTAATCAGCAGTGAGTTGCCATGGTAATGTGCCATCGGGCAGCTGGGGTTTATCTGTGTAGGGTGTGAGTGATGCTGTCCGGCCCACAGTGGAGATGTGGCCTTCACAGGCCACATGCATGTGGAGTGACGGAGAGACGCGAGCACACAGACTGACGTCGGGAGCAAGCTTGTGAATGCCAGACTTCTCCTTTCCCCTCTCGGCACATTTCAGAGGTTTTACTGTTTCTTTCTGCATACTTCATTATTAACATTAAAATTCTGTATTCCGTTTCTCATTTGTAACATTAAGCCTTTCTGCATTTTTGTCCTGACTACATTTATCTTTGGTTTTTAATAATTAGCAGATGATAATGTATAGCGACAAACATCCAATTTCATACATACTGTACGGTATGCTGTTTTATGGAAAAATGTTTTTATTTATAAACATAGTTTTATTGCCTAAAATTACCGTGTTTGTGTGATTTTCTTTTTTCCAGGTTTGACGGTAGATTCTAACTAATCCAGTGATTTAATTTTAATTATGGCGTCAGCTGCACCTTCCTGTGGGAAATCTAAAGTGTCAGGATGGTGGATGTACCAGTACTATGCATGAATATTAAATTTCTACTGAATTTGAGCTCCTCCGACGGCCGTATTTCTAGCCGTCCATAATCTAACAGTGCAGCGTTGGCCCCTTCGGCAGATGTAAGTAGGGCATGTCGGCTGGTCCATGTAAAATTAATTACGGCTACGGCAGTATGGCCCTTTGTTGGCATCTCTTGTCGCTACATATCGAATACAATCACGTCAAATCTGAAGCACTTATTGAACTAGGTTTACTCTCGGTACGAATACATTTAAGTGAAGAATGGCTCTGTGCCAGCCGGCGGGCAGCAAACAGGCGGGGCTTCTGGTTGTACGTGGTGACGTCATGACGCAGCAGCGCGGTCAGCTGACGTTCGTCTTAGAGCGAAGGAGAGGCAGACATTTTGAATAGGAGAAGCGAGAAGTGCGGTGGCACCGGTTACACAGGAACGGTCCGGCGGTAGCGGGACTGGAGGAGAGCGGTAAGGTCATCTGGCTTGGGCATGTCGGTCTTGATGGAACATAATGGCATACGGGTTTAAGGGTGAGATAGCGAGCTGAAAGGCCGAGTTGTGAATGAACGGGCATATTTGGCGGATGGGGCGCATTCCTGATTCTGAGAAAAGGACGGATCGGCGGGCTGCGCCGCTGCGGACGACATCTTGGTCCGTTACGGGGGGAACTGCGGGAAAATGGAGACGAAGCGGCTACTGCAGTCCGTCCGTGAGATAAGGACCGTGTTTGTAACGGTGTGTACCAGTGGGAGTCTGCGGATGTTTGCGCAGTGACCGGGGTGTGTGTCGCGTCGCGTCGCCCAGGCTTCGGCTCTCGCAGGGCGGTGACATATTCCTCGGTGGGTGGACCGAGTAGCAATTCTTATTTTTCTCGGTGGGAAGGACAGTCGGCTGGGATCGTTCTCGGTTCCGGCTCCTAGTCTTATTTTTAATTATTTTTTTCCGTCCGCCTCGTACTGCCCTTCAGGGAATTATGGAGGTGATGCTAGAGACCAGCGCAGACAGGACGTCGCAATGAAGGCAGGCATCGCTATACGATGTGATGAAATCCATCCAAACCTGAGGGTTTTAAGTTGTCTGTGTGACAAAGCCGCGCACGCCATGTAAACGCATTTAAAAGGCTGCCCGTTTGTTTCCGCAGTGACTGGCGCTGTATGTCATAGGAAATAGCAGCCGACCACGACTGTCTCTGTGGTGTCAAATTCTTAAACATCTTCCTGTTTTCAGTCAATTTGCACACACATCGCACTTCCCGGGATTCATCAAGGAGCAGTTTAATCAGCCTATTTCAGTGCAGCTCTTCACTTATCCATGATCTGGAGGAGGTGCTTGGGGTCTAATCGAGACCCTCAGATGGGTGGGGCCTTCTGGTGGCCGGCGGTCCGGAAGCCTTCGTGTTGCTTATCGCGTCTAATGTGGACAGATGCACTCTGATAGACAGCATCAGTCTTGTCTAAGGGTGTTTAGGTTGGCAGAGGAATGTCTGCTTTGATCCGTGTTGCGTGTCTCGGTTTCTATTCAGGGGCTGTACTGTGCTGTCGGCGAATCAGCGGGCAGTCATGTTGTCACGTGAGAACACTTTTTAATTTCTCCCCAACTCCTCCACAGGCATTTAGTCATGGCAGAACAACACTGAACGGCTGCCAACATGATTGGAGGACTGTTCATCTACAACCACAAGGGGGAGGTGCTGATCTCCCGGGTGTACCGCGATGACATAGGGTGAGTGAAGACTGAAAGCAACAGAGACTTGGGATTTGTGTAATATGAGGGGTTTTGGTGAAAAGTCTAAGCTTTGCATTTAAAGGGGGTGGTTTGTACTTCAGCAGTCATTCAGATTTCGCATGATCCTCTCTGTTCAGAAGGAGAGAGAGAGCACACGCGGCAGTACCCTTCCGCTCCCCTGTGGCCCTCCTGCTGTGTGTGCCCTCTCTCTGCTCTACATTGCTATCATATCTCTGAATAGTACCTTGATGGATTTGCTGTGTGGCTTCAGCGGGATCATCGTGTTGTGCCTGTTCGTGTGCCTGATCCTCTCTCTCTCCATTTTACCCCCCCCTCCCCCCGCCTATTCCTGCTTTCTTCCTTCCTCTCTCTTCCTGTCTGTCTTCCTTTTGCTGTTGCCATTTCTGTCCATGTCCATCACTGCATTGGCTGCTATAGGAATAGGTAAGACCAGCTCAGCAACGACTGCCCCAAAGCATGTGTGCTTGCGCCCCCTGCAGGTATGGGGTGGTGCTGACTGGAATCCTGCCTCGCTCGCTTGTGCCCCCCATTCATTACTGCCCAATGGCTGTTATCTGCTCCTCTTTTATAACCTTTTTTTGCAGCTTTGTAATTCCTTTTGGTTGCTGGACATTTTTGGATGTGTGTTGTTAAAGACATGCCAAACACTCCCGTGTTGGAGACCCCTACAGGGTGACATTTAGCAGTCGCTGGCTGTTGGACTTGCATGAGCTTCTGAGATGAAAATATCTCTAATGGTTTATGAGATTGAGTCTTTTGCACTGCTAGGCTTGCTTCGTCCAGAGGAGACTGCGGCTCGGAAAGACCTGAAAATCTAAAAAAAATTGAAGTGTCTTTAAATTCTTATGGAGATTTGCTTAAGTTCTTCAGTGGTCCAGACTGAGCTCATAGAGGCTGCCTCTCCCTCTTGTCCTCCGCCCCGAGGCTGGCTGTCCTGTCTGACACTGGTTCCTTATGGCTTCCGTTCTTGGTTGGATTGGTGCATCAGGCAAATTGACTTTCTATCCAAAGTGTGAATGGTGAACAGCTTGGCAGGTGTGCAGCGCAAGCTGTGGTATGATATAGTATAATTTTAAGCATTCGATTTATTTTGTATAAAGTGCTCCCTTGACTTGAGACAGCATGATGTCTTGTTCTGTGAAACCAGTCAGGAGGACGTAAGCCGTCGTTTGAGGTTATGCTTACGCTTTGTGTGTGTGTGTGTGTGTGTGTGTCCAGGCGCAATGCGGTGGACGCGTTCCGCGTGAACGTGATCCACGCCCGTCAGCAGGTCCGCTCGCCCGTCACCAACATCGCCCGCACCAGCTTCTTCCACGTTAAGCGCTCCAACATCTGGCTGGCCGCTGTTACCAAGCAGAACGTCAACGCCGCCATGGTCTTCGAGTTCCTCTACAAGATGTGCGACGTCATGACCGCTTACTTTGGCAAGATCAGCGAGGAGAACATCAAGAACAACTTCGTGCTCATCTACGAGCTGCTGGACGGTAATCTGGCCCCCCAGATCCACGCGTTAAACCCGACGCCGGTATCTCTGTCTTTCCGTCCTTTTATTTTAGCTGTCCGTCCCTCTCCACGTGAGCCTCCCTGGCCTGAAGGGGTCTCCTCTCCTCTGGGTTTCCGGCAGCTGACTCTGCTCTGCTGTGGTTTTTTTAGGTTTTGATTTTTTTTGCCCTTTAGTGAGAAAATCGAAACCTAAAGAAAGTTCAGCGCAGGCAGGTTCCATCGGTCCAGCCGGCGATAGAGGCTTCAGTGTGGATTCCTCAGCTCCCCCCAGGCCTCCACTATCCGGCCGTAATCTGTGTTCACTTGCTGTGAATGACACACTCCCCGACCTCCGCTCAGCCCCATCTCTCCCAGTCTGATGACCTTCTTCCCCCTGTAGAGATCCTGGACTTTGGCTACCCCCAGAACTCTGAAACTGGAGCCCTGAAGACCTTTATCACCCAGCAGGGCATTAAGAGTCAGGTAAGGGTCAGAGTGCTTTTGGTGCGGCTTGTATCGGAGGTTTTGCCACATGTGGCTGACGATCTGCCTGCTCTTCCTCTCTGTCCCTGTTGCTGTGATCCTGCTCTTCCTGTGGACTTGACACACTGAAGCACCATGTAAGTGCTCTTCGGTGTCAAACTAGTTCCCTTTTCGGCTGGTGTAGTGGCCGACACCAGCCAGTCCATAAAGCTAGTCCTTCCTCTTCCCCCCCATCCAGACCAAGGAGGAGCAGTCTCAGATCACCAGCCAGGTGACGGGGCAGATCGGTTGGCGTCGCGAGGGGATCAAGTACCGAAGAAACGAGCTTTTCCTGGATGTGCTGGAGAGCGTCAACCTGCTAATGTCCCCGCAAGGTACGGACTGACAGCCCCTAGTGGTAGGGGGGTGGCATTGCAGCTCGGTCATCTTTTTAATTTCTCCACTGATTGACTGATTGGATGTTGTCATGTAAACCCTCCCCCCAGGTCAGGTTCTGAGTGCCCATGTGTCTGGTCGGGTGGTGATGAAGAGCTACCTGAGCGGAATGCCCGAGTGTAAGTTTGGCATGAACGACAAGATTGTCATCGACAAGCAGGGCAAGGGCGGAGCAACAGACGATGCAGGAAAGAGGTGAGGCCCACTGCTGCGCTCGCACCCGAGACCTCGAGCCGCTGGCCCTGTGCCATCTACACGCTGGTTTGGGTTCAGGGTCTGGGTGGAGATCTGTGCTTCTGTGCTGAGATTCTGTTTATTTCTTGAATTCAGTCTCTCTTGTGTTTCTGTTCCTAAGTGGTGGTTCTTGTATCTTTTTTTTGTATCTGTTCCCCATTTTCCCCTCTCTGTGCTGGACCTCAGTGAATTAGGGGGCAGGTAGTGTAAAACTCGCCTGGCCAGAGTCTCCTACTGACCCATCAGCCCCGTGCATGCGTGTCTGTGTATGTGAGCCACGTGTTCTAGCAGTGTCAGTCTGTCCTCTACACTCAGCCCATCCCCTGCTTGAGGACCTGTCAGTAATGTTCTGGTCCCCTTGTTCCGTGTCTCCTTGCTCTCAGCCTGTCCCCCATCATCCTGTTTCTGTTACACTGCTCTTCTGGGGCTTCCCGTTAAACTGTGTACCCCCGACCCCTTCGCCCCGGCAGTGGAAAGCAGTCCATCGCCATCGACGACTGCACCTTCCACCAATGCGTGCGGCTCAGCAAGTTCGACTCGGAGAGGAGTATCAGCTTCATCCCCCCTGACGGGGAGTATGAGCTCATGAGGTCAGCGGATTCGCAGTCACGGTCACGCTTGCACGTCACTGCGATGTTGTGCTCATAACGTGGGTCTGTATGCAGGTACCGTACCACTAAGGACATCATCCTGCCCTTCCGGGTCATTCCTCTGGTCAGGGAAGTAGGCCGCACCAAGCTGGAGGTGAAGGTGGTCATCAAGTCCAACTTCAAACCTTCCCTGCTGGCCCAGAAGATTGAGGTGAGGGTCGGGATTGGGCTGCAGACCCGGTGTCACATAGAGTTGGGACATGAAGCGGAACGTTCCTTCTCTGCCCCCTCAGGTGCGAATCCCCACCCCCCTCAACACCAGCGGGGTGCAGGTGATCTGTATGAAGGGCAAAGCAAAGTACAAGGCCAGTGAGAACGCCATTGTGTGGAAGTGAGTACCTCTGTGTGTGGGGAGGTGATGGTGCCACCTTGTGGGCACGAGTAACTCCTTGCACGTTCTGCAGGATCAAGCGCATGGCCGGGATGAAGGAGTCGCAGATCAGCGCCGAGATCGAGCTTCTGCCCACAAACGATAAGAAGAAGTGGGCGCGCCCCCCCATCTCCATGAACTTCGAGGTGAGTTGGGCCGCTCTCGCTCGACCATCTTGCTCAGTGTGCGCCTGTGATCTGACCAGCCCCCCCCCCCCCCCCCCCCCCCCGGGGCCGGCGCGCCCACAGGGCCCCACCGGCGAGAAACCAAGGGGTTTGGGGCCCCACAGGAAAAAAACCCCCCACCGGGGCGAAAAAAG
>JAODJX010000039.1:539272-570415 GCA_026776945.1 Isichthys henryi | reverse complement strand
CCCCCCCCCCCCCCCCCCCCCCCCCCCCCCCCCCCCCCCCCCCCCCCCCCCCCCCCCCCCCCCCCCCCCCAAGCCAGTATAATATAAAATGCACTCTGGGGAGCTTACGGTGCATCACTTTGCATTTTTGTCTCCAGTCGGCACAGCGTATGAATTGTTGTAATGCAGGGGTTGGACTGGGAACGAGACTCTTTATTTAGGGGGGGGATAAAGACATGAAGAGCAGGGAAGGATGAGACAAAAGGGATACGAATGAGGCGAAAAAGCCTCCTGTCGTCTAATGAGAGACAAAAGCAGTAGAACATTCCGGAGGCAGTGCTGACTCACAGTTGTGCCAGGACAGGGAAAAGGAAGAATAAAAAACACCGTTTTATATAAAATGCAGGGAACAAAGGATGACTGGAACTAATTTACAAATAAAAGCTCAGTCACTTGATTGTCCCCTTGAAGTACTCGCCCTCCACTACCCCACTGTAATACACAAGACATCGTATCATCCAGTTCCATTCAACAGTGTGGGCTATCCTGCTTACCTTTATACAACATATCTGCTTTAGGTTTTATGGACCCCTTCAACATGTCAGCTGAGAGTTCTGATCGATTCTGAAGCTTTGCAGTTTAACTGTGATGTAACACAGCCTTGCTGGATTATACTCTCCCATCCGTTCTTTTATTTGACATCAGCAGATATGAACGGCAGACGCTGTAAATGTATCGCTGAACAGCTCACCCAGGGTTTGCAGGGACGGCAGTTTAATTTCTGGAAAGTGCTATTCCTGGAATTCCAAAGCTTCGAGAGTGAAAAACAAAAGGGGGTGATGTGTCTTCCTCACAGCTGCTGGAATCATCCCTTGTTTTTTAAAACAGAGGCTAATGACCAAGGGAGCACTACAATGTTGAGTGCAGTACCGACTCCTCCCCTAGAGGGAGTCTGATGCAAAAGCATTCAAATGGGGTCGTCAGGGATTTGAGACTAAGACCGTTTTCATCGGCATTTGCTGCAAACGTGCCCCTTAGATTTCGCTGAGCTGTAGCCTATCAAGCCTCAGACTCTGTGTCTGCTTCTGACTAGACTAAGGACCCCATGACCAGATAGGGGTGCTCTGCTTCCTCTGCATGGGCAGCTGTGGAAGCGGAAAAGTGCATTGGCACCTGAGGGTCCTAGAAAGGCCTGTGGAGCAATGAAACAAAATGGGCATCCTAGACAGGCCTGCACGGCAACAGAGCACACTGGGCATCCTAGACAGGCCTGCACGGCAACAGAGCACACTGGGCATCCTAGACAGGCCTGCACGGCAAAAGTGCACACTGGGCATCCTAGACAGGCCTGCACGGTAACAGAGCACACTGGGCATCCTAGACAGGCCAGCACGGCAACCAGTTGTCTCACTTCAGGATTACTGATTTTGTGAGAAATCAGAGGGACTGTCTGGGGATGACTGTTTATAATCGGAAATATGATGGAACAGGAGGCTCTTGTGTGATATTATGGGCAATGGTGGCTTAATGATTAGGGAAGTACACTTGTAATTGAAAGATTGCAGGTTTGAATCCCCGACCAGCAAACCACCACTTAGGTACCCTGAGCAAGGTACCGCCCCCAAGTACTGGTCCCCGGGCACTGAATTAGTTGCCCCCTGCTATGTCATGATATCCCAAATGGAGTTAAATGCAGAGGACACATTTCATCGTGTGCTGTGGTGTGTCAACACTGATAAATTAATTCTAACTATATGCTGTTATGCAATTTACTACACGGGGCACTCAGGAGACAGACCTGCAACAATAGCATCTGAATCATGTTGTACCGTTTTCTCACTTTTTTTCTAAACTTGTTTCAAAGAAAGAGTAATAGCTGAATGTGTGGATGGATGGATTTATTTGGATATGCAGAACCCCACCTGATCCATCAATCCTTCTGTACAGTCATCCATCCATCCTTCTGTACCATCTGTACAGTCATCCAACCATCCATCTATCTGAACAGTCATCTATCCATCCTTCTGTACAGTCATCCATCCAGCCATCCATCCATCCATCCATCGCCTATAGGGCCATAGTAAGCCCAGGGTCTATCCCTGGAAACACAAAGTAGGGCACAAGTTGCAGAAGAAGATACTGAAATAGCTCATCCCATCCAGCCAAATCAGTCACTTTAAGTTTCTCTATGTTTGTTCTTTTTCAGTTTTGCTTTTTTTGAGACACGCTAGATTGAGGCTAAGCTGAGACAAACTCAGCTTAATCAAAAAATACAGAGGGAACTATCATTTTCTTATTTTTCTTTTTGCCTTTCCCGTTCGGTGAGAGGCTCTGTCAGGATTTGGTACGATCAATCCGAATCTCTTTCAGGACAATCTCGGAGCTGTCGGCACTGCCTGCCAGGTTCTGTGTCAGCCAATTGTATTTGGGCAGTCTTGGGCCGCGAAATAATTACGGAGTCCACATGATACAGTCACAATGGTGATCCAAAAAATAAAAGGCAGCCAGTCACCCTGGGGTTTCACTGCGCAGTTTGAAAAAGATATATGTCACTACTGGCACTGCAAAAATGTTACGAAAGCAGAATGGAATGGGAGACAAATTGGCAATAATTACCCATCACTTTAAATATACTGTACTGCTATACTAATATTAGAATTTGGGCATAAGGGTTTTTTTATATTAGATGAAAAATTGTGACAGGACCAGGTAAAATTTGTAATATTCATTCATGATAAAGGTCAGTCATTCAATTTACTTGCTTTCCCGTGGTAAAATGAGGCTTTAGATAACCACGATGCACACAACTGACTTATCATTTGCCAACATAAAAAATGAATAGTATTTCTGTAGCCACCTTTTTTGTGTGCGTTCATAAAAGCAAATAATGGAAAAAATAAAGAGAGGAATGTTTCAATGACGCAAGAGGGAAAAGATGAGAAAGGGAACAATCTGCTTAGATCTGTTCCCATGTCACCAATCCTGTAGCATGTGTGGACACCTTCAGAGATCTGGGCACATACACGCCGAATACCCCAAAGACTGGTCAAGCAGGAGACTCGGAGCACTGCTGTTTGAAATAAAACCATTCGGAGTATTCCAAAGAAAAAGAAATATCCAGCCTTCCATCTCCAAATGCTTAGGTTCATGGGGGGTGGTATCAGAGGGACCATAATTCATATAGAGGGACCAACCCTATCATTAGCCAATGATATGTTTTGAATAAGTGCGTGACAGTGGAGGCAGCACTCAGACACCAATCAGCATTCAGTTGGAGCCAGTGCCCCTGTGATCCCCCCCCACCCCCCGTACACACCCCTGGGGGGAGGGGTTGATGACTATCCCAAACAGCCCAGTACAGAATGCCACTTAAAAGGATAATTTATAGGGGAAAATCACAGACAACCAGCTGGTGTAGCTGGGCTACCGTCTGCTTGTTTAAATACTTTACTTTGATTGGACGTTCCACGACCCTTTCCCGAATATCGGTTCAGAGAGGGGTAGATGGGTAAATTATTGCAAAGAAATATTGAAAAAACAAGACCTTTTACATCTGTTATATAAAACTTAGTTTTATATATCTCACTTGAACCCGAGCCCTCCCCAGGAGATGAAATGGGATCGAATGATTGGATGTAAGTCTGCAGACAAATTATACTTCATCCCAGATATATAAAGCACAATTAATTAAGAGATATATGCTAAATTTTAAATAAACAAAATCTGGTGGTATACATGTTGCCTATCCCGAGATGCCTGACCTCAAGCGATGAACATATGTGTTCGGTAACATCTGCAGCTAAAGTCATACGGAAACAGGCCTGTTTTATAAAATTTGCTTGAGAGAAAGCATCTAAAAACATGATTAGCATACAATATGCTCGTCCGCCAACACATTCCCTTTATTTAAATGGAAATAACAACAACACAAACAGCATATGGGTGTCAGGGGGAAGGAGGTACTTGGTGCCTCTGAAGATCTGAGAGGTTTCATCGTCTTCTCCTTCCTTTGCACAATGGAGACCCCCGCTCTGAGCCAGCAGGCCTGTGTCAAAGCCTCGCGCGCCTTCCGTTGAGGCATCCCACAGTTGTACCGTTGAGAGGGGACGGCCTCCCACGCTCCGCGCCCCGCAGCCCTACACTACAACTCTGCTAGGATATGGTACCCCGCCCCCCACCCAGTGACCTTGAGAGCATCATCACATCCCAGGGGTCATCTTTACACCTCTACCTTCTTAGGCTCCTCCCCCATTCACCATTCCCGGTTCTATCAACAATATTCACATCGCTTTGGCCTCTCAAAACAACTCCATTCCATGAATAATTCATGCCAAACGATCCAAGACCCACCGCTCCGGAGAGACATCCGGCTTCTCCTCTGCTTGCTCGAGCGCGTATCTTTCCTTCACCCCTGACATGGCAGCAAAAGGTAACCTCCATTGCAAATGCTCTCCTTTTCACTCCTTTCAGCTGCGGCCCAAGGTTCTTTGACCCGCATCTGAGGCCGTTAGCTTGGGAGCAGGGTGGGGGAGGAGACCCCTCTGTTTTTCGACTTTGTCCGTTTGAACTTCGAGGGGTGTAGGAAATTGCTCTCAAATGTCACGGGAGAAAACAGATGCAGGCAGTGCGCCTCTCATATCAAAGCGGTAAGCACAATCACGGCTGACTGGGATGTCCATCGAGGCCTTCCTCCTTTCTTTGTTTCACCTGGCGAGCTGTGGCTATAGGGTTTATTACCTGTTATTATGTTCTCTGCCTCGCCTGGTCTTTTAGCTGGTGGATAAATATTTTTTTGCATTTGTGTTTAGATATTCATTCGTAGGGTATTATGGTGGCTTAGTGGCTAGGGTTCTAGCCTCACCCCTCCAGGGTTGGGGGACAAAATCCCGCCTCCATCTGATTACGTGTGTATGTGTTTGCATGCTGTCACGCCCCCCTCGTGAGAATGCCGACTGATTCGTGCTACTGTAGAAGCTGCACCTGGGATTTTCCCTTTAAATGCCTGACCTGCCTTCCACTCGCTGTGAGGCACTTCTTCTCCCATGAGACTTACTGAGCGCTTTCTTCCTGTCTTCCATGCATCCCTAACCCAACCCGTCTTTCATGTTCCAGTCCCCGCACCTGCCTTGTGTCCTTCCTAATCTTGTGAATTCTCTGCAGGATTGATCTCCCCAGCTTCTGGACCTCTCCAATCCGCACCCCCCCCGACTACGCTTTGGATTTGTGTTTTGGATATTGGCTGCTTCGGATTTAATAAACCTTGGCTTGAAATGTCCTGGAACTTCTCTTGTGTGGTTACTGGCATGTAACACCTGCTCTCCCCTTCTTTGTATCCACTTCCCCTGCTGTCGAAACAATTGCTGTTAGGCGAATCTGTGCTACAGAATTTCTCTTTATGTCTGAGTGTGCATGTCTCTTGTTATAATCCCCCTTGCCTTCTGGGTTTTTACATGCCTCATGCTCCTTGAGGGTCCTGGCATAATGTGATCCAGTCCTGAACAAGTAGAAGATACAGGGATGGAAACTAATTGAAATTGAGGTATGCCGGTGGTCGACATCACGTCAACTGTAGGTTACTAGTAGTTCGCAAGGAGCCAATAAGTGGCCTGCATTAACCTTATTAATGACTCGGTCGGTGAGCAGCATGCCTCAGTGTGGACGTCAAAGGATCATTACTTTTTTCCGCTGGCCAACATCTTTTACCATCATCCCACCACAGTAGCTCTTCAGGTTATTTTTATTGCAGCAGCAGCTCTCACTGTAAAAAGGTTGGAGACCTCTGCAGTATACCTTAGTCAACTGAATGATTGCATGTTGTGTCTAGTCTCATTAATTAAATTAAGGATGTGTTTTGCATTTTCCGTCAAAATCCAGACTCTATCCTGCCTCTTCAACTTGCCTTAGCAACCACATGGAGAGCACGTCTGTTCTCGTGGCAACAACGGGTAACAGAGAAGGCGATAGCATAGAGGCTTTGCTTAGAGAGTGCAGCACTGACCCATACAGCTGGTGTGGCTTGGTGAAGCCGTTAGATTTGACTGCCACAGATACGCACCGACGGCAAACTAGGCGAATGTGGCACAGGGGACAAGGCGTTTTCGGATTACTTGGACCCTAGTTAAACAGAGACTGCGTGCGATTATTCCGCTAATCCTGTCTCGGGACAGGCAATGGAGAAGTTTTTTTCTTTGCAAAGCACTGTTGAGCAGCTAGAAATGTCTACCTATTTAAAGGTGGAGGGGGGGCGTTGAATGATGCTTGGGAGAGAAAAACGTACATATATATATATATATATATATATATACGAGGTAGTATATTCTAAATTGTATATGTTTCTAAATTGTGTGGGGTTGTGCGTGTGAACACGTGTCCTATGTGTTGTGTGGTTAGGGGATTAGGCTTTTCTGTTTGTGATCAGAAGGTCATTGGTTCAAATCCTATGCTTGGCAGAATAGTCACATCACCACTGGGCCTTAAATCGTAACCCCCCCCCCAAAATGCTCCAAGGGCACCAGATGAATAGCTCAGCCTGTGCTCCGAACCCATGTTTTGCTCTCACCTGTACAGTATGTCTCAAAGGAGAGCAAGATGGAATATGCAAAGAAAAAAAGCAATCCAATATACATGTCCTCAAACTTATGCAAATAACTAAATACAACATCAATGCACACTATTTGCGAGCCTATATGTCAAACCAAGACTTGTCTTAAGATAATTCTTCAAGCTTCTCCAGAAACTGGGGCACTGTTTCTGATTGAGTCTCTCCATGATCACATTGCATGGGTATATGTCACATGCCATTAATGCCTCTGTCAAAACCGCAGAGGATGTGCAAACCATTAACTCAGCACTTTTGTCTGTCGTTATCTCTGTTTATAATTATACATACAGACGAACATCAAAGCAGTGTTTCTTGAACAAGAGTGCTAATTTAGATCAACGTAGAATTTAATTGTTTATCACGGATGAATGGTTTGTTACTATCAAAGAGACATGTTAGGGAATTCTGCCATTTAGAAGACTTCATAAAACACTTTTGAGGAAAGATGCTAATTTAGAGTATCCTGAGTGATTTCAAGTCAATTTGATGCTGCAGTTCCAAAGCGGATTCCTTGGACCACCCTTCTTCTGGAGCAGTTGGAATTAGCTAGTCAAGGCCCTGATCTGATTGAGCTAATCAGAAGAAAGCAAGGTGCCATCTCAAAAAAACAATTAAAAAGCTATGAGCAAGGAGTTTTACTGCCAGTGTCAGGCCTTCGTCAAGACTATGCCTGAGATTTTAGGGATGGGAAGTTAGAGCTTTCAGTAATGAAAAGGAGTAAAGCTGAATTATCAGCGGTAAGTGTAGTCACCTGACACCCGCTAAATGACACATCTCTATAAAAAGAAGATTAAAATGACTACTAATAACAGGATTTGGATATGAAAATGAAACACAATATCTCAACACTCACTCTGCCACACGGGCTGCTAGCTCTCCTCTTCAGGAAATGACTGTTATTATGTTTCCAAAACATTTCATTATTGTGTAATAGGTATCTACATATTTCTGCAGAGAGAGAATTACGATTCAGATATTCTGTAGAGAGAAAATTATGAAATAAATATTCGCTGATGAACATTCGGGAGAAAAATTAAAAAAATGTAATAAAATAGTGCTGTATAAGAATCTAAATGCAAATAACAATCTGAAATATGTGTGTGTGTCTTGGGGGGGTTTGTCTTTGTCCCTATAGGCAGCTGACAGCCCCTCTAAGCAATTGACCATCAATTTGTTAATGGTTAATTACCGTTCATCTGTCATCATTAAGGATCTCAGTCTTTCTTATGTAGAGAGTGTTTCTGGGGGCGGGGGATTGTGTCTGGGTCCGGTTTACCAGCAGGGTCTCAGTAAAATACCAAGTATTTAATAAAACCCCCTGTTATATTATTTTAAACCCAGTGACACCTGATTATAAGGAGTCGCTTTTTCACACAGTTGATTTTACGTGAAGATTAGAGAATAAACAGACTTTTTGACGAGAAGCAGGATTGAAAAATGAGGCTAAAATGAAACTGGTAGCTGGTTTGCAGCTTTAAGATGCTCTAAGATACTCCAAGATGTTCTTAGATGATCTAAAATGGTCTTAGATGGTCTTAGATGATCGTGTTCCAGCAGGTGCTCATCACTGATGCTTTAGCTGGTTGTGTGGCCAGCCTATCAAGCTGGTCATGTTAGTATGACCAGCCAACCACCAAACCATCATGGAAAAACATACCTTAAAAAGATCATTTTAATGGGTGTTTTTATATTGGTGGATACCGAACACACCTTGCTGAGCAAAAATTTGATGCTGTCTTTGAATCAGCTCTCACTTAAAAGCCGACAGATTCAAAGCCCAAAGAGACCAGCCGGTTGCTTCACTCCCCATAATGCCACCTAAAGGTCACTTATAAAACACCTTTTTATAACATCGCCTCTTTGAAATCTTCTATTTTTGCCTTTTTGAAATCTAGCTCCCCTACCCTGAAAGAAAATTGCAATAACGTAATACACATGGCTTGTTTGAAATGTAAATCATAATATAATTGTGAGTCCCGGGTGAATTGATATCACCACAAAAAAAGTGACAAGAGTTTGCAAGCCTCTTTTTAAATGTATTTTTTAATGATGCTTAAACAGAAAGGTAATTGCAATAAATAAACGTATTGTAAAGTGTTAACTACTGAAATAGAACACATTTAATTTTATTTTATATGTACTGTATACACACACACACACTCAAAGTTATGCAGCCAGACAGAGTGGTGGAAATTAAATGAATCTGCCTGTGGTGAAAGGTCATGTGACTGTACCACCATAATTATAATATCTGATGAAACAGAGTTGGCAGTATGGGCACACTGCTGGCCCCATGTCAGTAGGGTGTGGTACTCCCCCCCCCCCCTCCCCAGGGCCTGGATACATGCGGTGATATAGTGCGGAAGGGAGTCGTACAGTCTTTGTATCCTCTCCTGCGGCAAGTTGGCCCACAGCTGTTTTCACTGGTCCTCGAGATCCTGCAGATTGGCACTGGGTCTGAGTTGACGTCTGAGCTGATCCCACACAAGTTCCATTGGGGAAAGTTCGTGGGACCTGGCTGGCCACAGGAGGACCTCAATATGACGCAGGCAGTCCATAGACACGTGTGCCGTGTGGGGACGGGCGTTGGCTTGCTGATAGACTGTACAGGGGTGCTGTCTCAGGAGGGGTAAGACATGCAGACGCAGGACGTCACTGACGGAGCGCTGTGTCATCAGGGTCCCCTGAGTCACTACCAGAGATGACCTGATGTCACGCTCTATGGTTCCCCACACCATGATGCCAGGAGTGACGCCAGCCTGTCAATCCACAACATTGGCAGGATCGGTCCTCTCCCCTCAGTGCCGCCACGCACACGACGGTCATCCATGGTAATGAGATTCATCACTGAACATGCTAGGATTCCGCTCATCAGTGTCCATGCCTCCCGGTTACGGCACCATGCCAAACGGCAGCCTACGCGTGGGATGGTGACCCTGTAATCCGGCTGATGCCAGTCGTGGAGACACGGTGAGGGATGGCACAGGGTGCTCTAGAGAGTCAAATGCCTGTATCTGGATGGCATTCACAGATGTCATGGGGTTCTGTAATGCTTGGCGAACGATATGACGTTCTGTCTGGGGCGATCGGAACCTTCACCACGTGTGTGGGTGCCCTCACGTGTCCATTGGTTCTAACATCGGGTGATTGTGACATCTGCACGCCCCACATGCCAGAGAAGTTAGTCCACCCCTGATAACTAGGAATCAGGAGTGTATGCTGACAGCTGCTTGTTAAGGGGCTTAAGGTATTTAGGTGGGTATGGCACGCACTGATGGAGGCGTGCAGACCTCCTCTGGGAGAAATGGGCCTGAAACTGAGCTATTCAAAGACAAAAAGAAAGACCCCATCTGGCTACCATCTGTAGCAGAGAGGTGTGTGAAATGTCACGGTCCGGCCTGAATTTCCTCCATGTTTCCTCATGCTTCTGCTTTGCACTTTGTTGGCATGAAACGTGGATAGATACCTCCTTTCCTATGGTGGGGACCAGTTCAGAGCCGGCCCGGCCGTCTAGCATACCGGGCGCCTTCCTGGGGGGCCGATGCATATGTGGGCTGGCAAAAATCACCGTGAGGGACGCCAAAGTCCAGGGCCAGTTTATCTTAGTCCCGCCCTGGAACTGCGCTTAGTGTAAAGTGTCTAGAGGGTTTGTCTGCATCTGCTGTGTGGCTGTTTATAATCTGGGGGCGGCGGTGGGGGAATACTCAGCAGGCTGAACCCTCTGCTGCTCCGGGAGGAGGAGGAGGACAAAGAGAAAGAGGAGGGTCGAGACGGGCTTCGCGTCTTTGCTGAGCAGCTTGCTGATGAGGCTCAGAAGAGCGTCGGGCTCTGAGATGAAAGACAGACCCCGATGGCACGCAGAGGGTCGGCTGCAGCCAGACGCTGCGGTTTCCGGGACTCGGTGGCAGTGCTGCTGCTTCTGGTGCTGGACTGGGCTGCGGGATCTCCTTTCTGGACCGGTCAGGAGGTAAGCAGGGCAGAGCGATCCGGGACCAGGGAGATGGCAGATTGAACACGGCCAGTGGCTGTGTCCTTTCTTGGTTGAAGTTTGGGGTGTTAAATCAGGGGAGACTGAAGCTGAAACTTTCTTAGCCCCGCAGAGACACTCCGTTATACTTGCAAGGCACATGACAAATGGAGAAATATAGTCATTATGAAACATTATAAACCAAAGTTATTTCTTCAGGAGTTGGCCAGAGAGAATCGGGAGGAGAAAGCAGTCAGGGAGACGTGAAGAGACATTGGGGGGTCATAGGGGGGCTACAGTCACATGTGGATGGTAGATATTTCTGTGTGGGGGTGGGTAGAGAGACAGGGTGTGAGAAAGGAGGAGGGGAAGCAGCTTTTGCCTGAGTAAAACACTCTGCCGTTCACAATACCAATACCATGTCACCCTCCCTGCCTCGTATAGGTTTCTGCTTCCGAAGATGTTCTGCCAGCACCGGTTCTGATCCGATCCAGACGCTATACCATCAACCCTCTGGGCTATAAGTGGGGACACTTTAACATCACCTACAAGTAAGGGAGGGTAGAGAGATCATGGGGATGCCTATTTGATACATAGTATTTGATAAATATACTGTAAGGAGGGTGGAGAGGTCATTTGTTGTGCTGCAATGTAAGTGACAGATAATGATTGATGTAAATTTGACTTTAAAACATGCTGCTTAAACAGCTGTGGGAATCCAATATTCTGCTGCTATATAATGCGACTTTGACCAGGATCACTAGGTTCCCCAGCACCCTGAACAAGGAAGACACACGCAAAGCCATCAGTCTCGCCTTTGCCAAGTGGAGTGAAGTGTCACCGATGTCCTTCACTGAAGTCACCCAGTCCAACAGGAGCGCTGACATCACCATCGGTGCGAACAGACATGCGGGACGCAAAGCTCACCCTCGTTCTTAAATCGGGCATTTTTCCATTTCCGTGGTTTAATTAGACTCTGCCATAGATGAACATTTCAAAAAGGTTCTGGCACCATGTGGATTGCAGCAGACAGTGTTTCTCTGTGTGTTTCTCATGTACAAATATTGTGTGTGTGTGTGAGATTCTTCTCAGGATTCTACACCCACAACCACACAGACTGCTGGTGGGCCCCCCTGCATCCCTGCTTTGACGGCCTAAATGGAGAGCTAGCTCATGCCTTCCTGCCCCCCCGGGGCGAGATCCACTTTGACAACCATGAATACTGGGTACTTGGCAGGTCCCGCTACAGCTGGAAACAAGGTCCCTTCACCCACAGTGTGCAGCTAACCCTAACCCTAGACATAGTTCAGTGTGTCAGAAAATTAAAACATTTAGTTTAATTACATTTAATTTAATTTAATGAATTATTATAAATGCCACATGACTTCATTGACTTCTCACATTTGTAATCAATATGCTAATATGAAATTATAGATCATAATAACTAGGGGCGAAAACTTTCCAGAAACTTTCCATTCCATGGGAGGTTAAGCTGGGGAATTTTGAAAATATTCCAAGTTGGAAACTTTCCGGAATCTTGCAACCTTAATGATAACTAAGCATGTGTGTTTGTGTCTGTGTCTGTGTCCCCGTCTGTGTGTGACTGGACGCCTACCTGTGTTCAGGTGTGTGGCTCAATGACCTCGTTCAGGTAGCTGCCCATGAGATTGGCCACGCCCTCGGTTTGTGGCACTCCAGGGATCCGAGGGCCCTGATGCACCCCAATGCCACCTACACAGGTCAGCGGGACGTCGCCCAGGATGACGTGTGGGCCATCCAGCGCCTCTACGGTACCGTGGGATGGGGACAGTTTTGGGCAGGATCAGTAAGCAGAAGACTTGCCTGATTCTCCATGTGCGCGTGGACAGGGTGCTTGGACAAGCGAAGAGTGTGTGACCCGTGGGCCAGACTCGGGTTCTGTGAGCAGAGGAGGAGCTTCATGAAGAAGAACTGCCCTCGTCAGTGTGACCTCTGCATGGGTGAGAGTCCAATTTGGATCTGGTACTTCTCCATCTTCTGCGGTTCAATTTCATTATAGCAGTCTTAGTGCCTTAAAGAATCCAAAACCTCAAAACCAAAGCTTGCCTCGGCACAGCCATGGTCCAAGAGATCATCCAGAATGATCCAGATTCATCCAGATCGTCTGCTCAACACTCATGCATCTCTGTGGCACTGATTCACTCCTCTGTCCCCCCACCCTTGCCTATCCTCACAGAACCTCTAGATGCAGTTACCATGCCAACACCACCCGCTTCCAATATCAGAGTTAAACTTGTGCCCTGGGGCAGAGTGGTACGGTTCCGCTGCGGTGCAAACACTCCCAAAACTCCCAAAACTCCCTCTAAAGTCAGGTACAGGATATGCACGTGCTCTGGTATATATAGCAATCATGCGATCCCATAGCACGGCCATATATTGTTACACGTCGCAATACATCTGCCATTACATCATACCACTTTGTTCGGCTTTCTCTCCGAATAGGTGGTACAAAGACGGGGAGCTGCTGGCGTCTTCGGTTCCCGGATACATCGCCATGAAGGGCCACGAGCTACGGATCGTAGCTAATGAATTCAACGAAGGCACATACACATGCCGACTCCTTCGCCGTGGCAACGTGGTCGCTGCAAACTCCTGGACCATTCGCTCGAAGGCTGAACGCTCCGGTGAAACCGGTTGAACACGGGCATGGAAATGCCACCCTGGCGTTTTTCCATTGTGTTGGCCGAGCCCAGATCTCCGAAATGCCGCTTTGGACCAATGACCGACACGGGAAACATCGGCATCAGGTTACGTGTCTCAGAACACAAAGCATTCGGTCACGTGACATGTAGGACATCTGGTGGCTGCTTGATCAAGTAAGCCTACAGCAATGCTTGTGTTCACATGATCACACAACACTGTGGTCACACTCATTTTTGAAGGTTACAGAATAAAATTAAATTGACTGCATCAGCAATAAATATTACATTTATGTAGCACTTTTCCTAAACAAACTTATTTAATTCCCAACTGCGTGGGGGAGACTTCAATAGGGGATTTTGCTTTGTATGATAAGCAGGGGTCAACTTCCCATAAGGCATGGGTAGGCGGCCGCCCAGGGCCCCCGAAAACCAGGGGCCCCTGAAAACTAGGGACCCCATGAAGATGGAATTTCCAGAAGTTACAGTTAAGGATGTAACATAATATGATAATTTATATTATAGCACCATGCCTTTAATTTGCATTTTAGCAAGTTTTCAGGACAGACAAAGTCGCCCCCATCCCAGCTGTAATGGACTGTTGCTACTTTGAAACTTTATGCTGTCCCGTTGTGTTTTACCACTGGAGCACCCCGATTGTTCACTGCCAAGCGAACTGGCACAAAGTTCAGCCCTCCCCATGTCAGCTTAGGGCCCCCAGATGATAAGGCATTAGTAGTGTCATCCTACCTTGTCTTTACTGGTGAACAGGGACCTCAGTTTGATGTGTTGTCTAAAACATAATACCCCAGGAGTCCAGCAACCCCACTGTACTGGGATACTACTGTCCCAACCCGATCCAAACTGTCCCAGTGACATCACTACTGGAAGCAAAGCCTGTTTATACAGGTCTCTCATCTGTGTACAAACCGGTCACAACCTTGGGGTAGCCTAGTGGTTAACACTGTTCCCCCACACCTCTGCGAATAAGAGTGTGGAGTTTGCCTGTTCTCCGTGTGTCACTGTCGGGTTTTCTCCAGATACTCCAGTTTCCCCCCACAGTCCAAAAACATGCCAATGTGAAATTGCAGCTGCTAAACTGTCCATAGGTGCAAATGGTGCATGGTCTGAGATGGGTTGTGTACTCTACAATAGGCTGGTACCCCCACCCATGAATTATTCCCTGCCTTGTGCCCATGACTTCCGGGATAGGATCCAGGTCCCTACGACCCTGCATAGGACAAACAGGCACAGAAAATGGATGGACAATCACAAAGTCTATTAGGAATCAAATAAAATTTGTTTTCACAAAACAACCTTCTTAGCTAATTTAAACTTGATGTAACCATTAAATAAAGCGCCATCTTTCATGTTGGGCATCTATTTCCAGTCACAGTGCAAGAAGCTTAGCTACTTGGGGGTGATGGTCTCATCATTCAGGTCAAACCAGATAGAGTAGATCTCACACTTTCAGGTGAAGAAAAACCACAGTCAGAAAAATAGTCTGTGGAGAATTTAACACAGAAACTACCATCACCTAATAGACATTTGATCATTTTTAGAGTAAAACAGACACAAAGAGGTGGGGCACCCAACATCTCAAGTTGTTGTGAAAACAACATGGACAATATATTTCAGTACAATTTGTACTGACTCAAAGGCACCGTGGTGGAGACACGTCTGTCTTTATTCAGAAACATCCCCCCAAGACTCCCACTGTTCTGAATTCCTGGTTAAACAAACCACAGTGAGACACACATATCAACAGTATCTGTCTGTTGGGAGTCCAGCTGCAGAAACTGGACATGGAAAGCGAAACACAAGAGCCAGTCATGAAAGGGCTTCCTGCGATCCTTCTCTTCCATGTTGATATGGAGCCTGGAGGTCTAGTCATTGTTCTTCCTCCTGGCAGGAGCCCTGTGAGAGTTGCTTTGAGGTGGGGAGGTCTTGGTGAAGGTGTGGGGGGGGGGGCACGCTCGTCGGCTGGGCTGCTGTTGGGGCCCTGCTGGGGGCGGATATCCTGGAACACGCACCCCATTCCTCTTTCAGCATGTGCTTCTGAGGGAGGGTTAACTAACAGAGATAAGCCAGATCCTGTACACAGGTTCTGCATCTACTATAGGTAACCACCAATGATCTACAAAAAACGGGTTTCACCTATATGCATGACTTTGCTGTCTTCATGTTTTGGTTTGTTTCGTGATGGAACATTTTAGTATCAAAGGAGCTACTGACTGACCTGCTGCTGGGTGGCTTCGATGCAATCTCCTGCATATTGGTGGCGACCGCGGGTTCCGGGGCGTGGTTATTTAGAGAGGGGCGTGGTCACTTGGCGGCCTGCCCCTCCCTCGTTGAGCGCTGGTCTGGTGATGACTCCCCTGCATGCCTCCTACTATGTTTCTACCTTGTGTCGGTTTTGCTCATTACCTGCCGTAAAATCATTGACACATTTCTGAGATCCTTGTCTAGTTGAATGAATTAAAGATATTTTCACAAAGAGAAACGGCGTCGGCGGCGATCATTAGTACGGCTAATGAGGTGTATCTGACACTCGTATGACATATGGATGCGTGTAAGACTATACGGGAGTATTTGACTTTGTGTGTTTGTAAACGGAACCGGTGCGTTTCATCACCACTGCCTGGCTGCAGACGCCTCCGCGTCACCGCAACCCCCCCCCACCCCCTTCCCGGTTCAAGATGGCGGCCCCCACTCCGCTGCTGGCAGGTCAGTTCCTCCGCTTCGCTGTGTCTTAGTCCCGCGCTTTACTGCTTATTTCAATGTAAAAAGCCACCGATCGTATTGTTATCATGAGGACTCGCAGTTAATTATGACCATGTGATGAATTTGGGCGGATTTTCCGGAATGCTCACGGCGTCCACATGTAGCACAACTCCGCTCCACTCCTACTGAACACAATCAAAATCAAATACAAATAATACTCAACCATAGTCTGTTTGCTTAAGTACAGTTTAAATACCGACACGAGTGTACATACAAAATGAACGGCTGTAGGAGAAGGATGGGTTTTAAATCGCCAGCTTTGGTTTTAGTTTGATTGGGAGATAAAGTCTGCGCTGAACTTTTACGTAGGTTTCCGTATCCGCTTGTGGTCAGTCTGACTGATAACAACAGATTCTCTAAGTGCATATTCAGCCATTTTGCACCCAAAGTAATACGTTTCAATGAAATGTTCCTGACTGACAGTCCGCGAGTCGAGCGGGACATCCCTACGATGCGGCCCCCCCGCCTGTTCACAGACATCATCCTTCCAAAGGTGCATCCTGTCATTTTAAACTTTCTGCTTGTATGCACATACTGTTACATGAATTAAGCCCTGAAATTTCTCCGTGTAGTTTACCTCCAAAAACTGCTGGAAGTCATTTGGATTATTCTGTTTGTTTCCAGGGACACAAAGAAAAGCAAATACATTGCTTTTAGTAAAGATGGCTCTTTATTCGGCTGGTGCAATGGAGAAAAGTAAGGAATGTGATGTTTTGTACCAGTCTTGTATTGGGTGGAGGGTGCGGTTAAATAGTTCACAAATCTGCCCTTAGTGTTTTATGGAATCACGTGTTACGTGATCTCCTCCCCGCAGAGTCAGCGTTGTCAAGGTGGCCGACGGCACATATCTTCAGTCGCTCGATCTTCCCAAGACTGCCATGTTGGACTTCTCACCTCTGGGTTCTGTGCTGGTGACGTGGCAGCCCTATGTCAGTAGGTACCTCGAGACGTGCCGGAGCACCACAGCCGAGCTGAGGTTCCACTGGCTTTACAGAGCTCTGGCACAGCTGCTGTACATCTTCTGTCGCTCCTAGAAGCTCATTGTGGTGGTTCTTCTCTCAGAAACCCAGGACAACCCACAGGGAGAACCTAACCTGCAGCTATGGAACCTACATACTGGTGCCATACTCAAGTCCTTCTACCAGAAGAAGGCCCAGGGTTGGTAGGTGACACTCTGGCAGCTAGCCAAGGGGGCGTGTAATTAAGGCTGATTGACACTTCAGTGTAGACTCTAAGGCACAGATAGCTACATAGCTGTGCACCCTACGTCGTAGCCCGACACCTGTAGTTAAGTTCCTGGGGAGCTATGTGTCAGGCTACGGTGCACGGCTACGAGACTACCTATGCCGTAGACTACCTATGACTACCTTTGTTCTCATGTGGCTGTAAGTGGGTGTGGCCAGCGGAAATCCGCCAGCGTTCCATACAGATATACTTTACTCTACGCTGTATCAGCAGTGGGTTGGTGTCATGGCGCTCTAGGCTCGTTGGCATGGTAACGCCTCACCGCTGCCTCCATTACGTCCGTTCTCAGGTGTCCCATCTGGTCGGATGACGAGAGCATTGCCGTCCGGAACGTCAACAACGAACTGCACTTCTTCGAGAACAACGCCTTTGGTGGGCCTCTCTGCTGGCTTGCCTGCCAGGCAGTTTCAGTGGTGCATTAAGCGTGTATATTCTGCCGTGAACTGCCCACGTCTTCCTGTGTAAGGAGCTGCTTCCTGTTTTCCAGATAATATCGCCAACAAGCTTCACTTGCAAAAGGTGTCTGACTTCGCCCTGTCTCCCGGACCCCAGCCCAGCAAGGTCCTGGCACTGCACCTCTCGTATTATCTGATTTGGTCATTTCCATGGCTGTGGTGACACGACTAACACGAATCAATGTATTGCCACTCAAGGTTGCTGTCTATGTCCCAGGAAGCAAGGGCACCCCCTCGTTCGTCCGTCTCTACCAATACCCTAATTTTGGGGGCTCGTCCTCCGCCCTGGCAAATCGAAGCTTCTTCAAGGCGGACAAAGTGACATTATTGTGGAATAAGAAAGGTATGCTGAAGCTGGACTGAGCCAATGATGTGTTAGGAGAGTGTTGGTACAGTCCATGTAAGAATGGAGGAGAGCATATGCAAATGAGAAAAGTTACAGGTATGGAAAAACTGTGTAAAACTATATTTTGTTGGATACTGGCCAGTATTTAGCTCCAGGAATCAGGCCCCCTGATCAATCCCATGATGCATGTAGGCATTGTGTGATGTTTCACGTACCATCTGATCCTTTCCCAGCGACGGCAGTGCTGGTGACGGCCAGCACGGACGTGGACAAGACCGGCGCCTCCTACTACGGGGAGCAGACCCTGCACTACCTGGCCGTTGACGGGGAGAGCGCCGTCGTGCAGCTGCGTGAGTTGCCATCACAAAGTTCTGGCAGAGTTTCAACAATTAATGTGCATAAATCATAGATGAGCAGTTTTAAAAGGTTTAAGATGAACATTGTTTAAAAGCAAAGTGGGTTTAATTAGCATGACTGAAGCGTTCTGGTATTGCCAGTGTGATGCAATATTTATAGTAAAACTAAGCGGTAGAACGTACAGCAGGGAAATTCAGTTCTCTGTACAGCATCTTTCCTCGGCTTTCCTGTCTGTTGTTTAACTTGTAGGTGTCTCTCATTTTTAAGCCTACGACCCCCAAAATAAGAGTGGTAGAGACGCACTATTTTGTTCATTGCGGGAGGGGGGGGTCCTTCTTCGTAGATTTGACTGATTGGGATGGGGTCCCCCTCAGTAAATTGATCACAATCACATTTTTAATTTGAACATACTCAGGAAATCATCTGGCCATCCGCACTTTGGGCACCCTTACCTGACTCTTTGATCTGCACGTTTCACAGTCTGTTGGATTGTCACAGGACGTTGCATTGAGTTGATAACTGGACCGTGGGCTCCTCTTGACTCACCAGGCTGGGAATTTGGTGCAGTAGATGCAGATGGTGATGCTGAAGTTGGCAGGTTAGATGATGGTGATGGGTTAAGTCTGACGGTGAAATCACCTGGCTTCTCTCCCCTCTCCCGGTCAGCGAAGAACGGGCCCATCTACGACGTGGCGTGGAGTCCCAGCTCCTCGGAGTTCTGTGTGGTGTATGGCTTCATGCCGGCGAAGGCCACCGTTTTTAACCTCAAGTGCAGCCCAGTATTCGACTTCGGCACAGGGCCCCGGAACGCGGCATTCTATAGCCCCCAGGGCCACCTGCTGGTTCTCGCCGGCTTTGGGAACCTGCGTGGTCAGATGGAGGTCTGGGACGTCAAGAAGTACAAACAGGTGTCTAAGCCCCAGGCGGCCGACGCCACCCATTTCTCCTGGTGCCCTGATGGTGAGCACATCGTCACGGCAACCTGCTCCCCACGGCTCCGTGTCTGTAACGGTTACCGGATCTGGCACTACACGGGAGCTGTCCTGCACCAGGAGCAGGTGCCAGAAGGGGCGGAACTGTGGGAAGTGCAGTGGCAGCCTTTTCCGGAAGGCACCTTCCCCGAGAGACCGGTTCGCTACCAGGCGGTGTCCACCGAGCTGGGCAACACGGAGCCCAAGCCTGCACAGGCCTACCGCCCGCCCGCACTCCGTAACCAGGCTGCCAGTCCCATCACCAAGCTGGTGAGTAACCAAAGCACGAGCTTCAGGTGAACGTATTGAGAAAGTCTGGGTCAGACCAGCTCTCAATTCTGGCTTTATTATCCAAATAATTACCACAAATGTTGCGGCTTGGAAGATGGACCCAGGAAGAAGCTTGACTATAAAAATCAGACGTTTTGTAAGACCGGTGGCTCGTTCACATGATGGCTGTATCTAAAATGTGTTTCAGTGTGATTTGGTATGACTGACTCCTGACTGACTCTTGACTGTCTGCCAGCACGAAGAAGAACCACCACAGAACCTCAAACCGGGTTCTGCTGGAGACAAGCCGCTGTCCAAGACTGCCCTGAAGAACCAGAGGAAGCGAGAAGCCAAGAAAGCCGCCAAGCAGGTCGACAAATTTGTGGTGTCCTGCGCTCTGCTCCACCCCCCCACCCCAGAGGTCCGTGTGATTCTCACTATCGGCTCGTTCGTGTTCTTGCAGGAGATGAAGTCGGATGCCTCTGAAGAGCCCGTGGATCCTACTCCAGCTAACTCTGCCCCAAACCAACCCACTCCAACCTCTGGAGATCCTGAAACTGACAAGAAGATAAGGAACCTTAGGAAGGTCAGGTGATTCCACATCTACGTGGTGTCTCTGATCACACCTGCGGAGCCTCGGTGTCATGTGACAAGCTTTTCAATTCACAGAAGCTGAAGGCCATTGAGCAGCTGAAGGACCAACAGGCAGCTGGCAGACCTCTGCAGAAGAACCAGGTGAAGCTCACTTATTTGTTTGCTTTCTGTTTGCACAATTATAAAGACACAAAAATATGAATATGAAGAGTACAAACGTGTTGTAGAATACAGTTTTTTTCTAATTGTCAGGTGGAGAAGATAAAGATGGAGCCCCAGCTGTTACAAGAGATTGAGAACCTGGAGTTGGGACTTTGAATGGAATAATGGTTCACGGTTAAGGGAATGTCTCAAACTGTACTGGAAGAATGCTGGTCTCACTCGGCTACCTACTTTTCCCTTTATGAAATTTGGTGAATATGCATTTGTGATGGGCTGGGTTGGCTGCTGATTTGCCTGTTTAGACCATAAGCATTAGCCTTAAACACAAGGGGGAATTTAGCTAATAAGCATCTCTCCATGTACAAATGTGTCCACACAGGAGAAACTGCAACATGAACCAGATGATGGGACCTGAAGTGAGAGACCATTTATTTTTGCTAAACTGATTTAAAGCAAATGCTTTTCAATTTGGGACATCGCCCTTGACAACTTGTTAAATATAATTCGAGAATCATTCTAGAGTCCAGCAGTAATGTTCCTATCAAATTTACTACAAGGCAATAAAATTTACTGGTAAAAAGTACTGCAATTTGTGCCTTTTCCTGCTTAGGTTGAATAACATGGACTTTAAACTGCTTTGTTTTTTATTTTTTGCTTTTAACATTGTACCATTTGTTTTGAAACATAGAATTTAGGAGGTATAGCTAACAGGTATCTATGATTACCTTGACAATACTTAATTCTGTCAACACATACTGGTTTCAGTGCTGTACAGGAATGAGGAGATGGTACAAGGGATGACGATGCGATACGACATTACATAGTCTGCCTTAACCTTTAGGTGTCAGTGTCAAAGTCTAGTGCTGTGTGTGTGTCTGTCTGTCTGTGTGTGTTCAAGGTACTTTGCCATCAGCATTTGTATACACATACGTATTGAGATTCACAAGATAATGCATAAAAACATTAATAGAAAACGGGTTGAGATGTGTAGGCTTTGAACGTTTTGTGACGAAAGCATTAATCTGAATGCCGAAGACTTCATTTCCCATAAAGCCAGCGCTCACGTCAGAGCGCTCGAGTGCCCCCGCCTGGCCGTGCCGCTGATAATACGCCGTGTGCGGCGAGGAGCGCAGAAGTCGAGGCGGCAATATGGGGAAGTGCACGTTGTCGCTGGCTCTCCTCTTCCTCGGAGGCCTGTGTTTGTACGGAGCTTCCGCTGACACCGGCGGTGTAAAAAAGCTGAAGATGCAGTTCGCCACCGGGCCCCTCCTGAAATTCCAGATCTGGTACGTGAGGTGGTTCGGGAGGCCGGTCCAACCTGATTCCCATCCACACAACCGGCCGACGGCGCTTAAGGTCGATTGGATAAATGTGGTCGATCGGGGTCCCGATCTCTCCGTGCCTGGTCGGGTGGGGGAGGGCTGCCGTACCGCGGGGCTGCCGTTTCTAGGCCTCCGGTCGCTTTGTCGGGCGACATCTTGCTAGCTGTTAGCCACCTGCTTCCCGTTTTTAACTACTTCGCCCGGCGCCCGTACTAACCAATAAAACCTCGGTGGCGGCGCCGAGCAGCTCGATGGCGATGCCGGGCTCCTGCGTCTCCGAGGCCGGCGAACCGCCATGACGCAGCCCGGAGCCAAGGTGCAGAAGCCCCGCCTGGGTGGCGGTAGACCCGTAGCCGCTTGAGATGCCGTCTGATGTTAACCTCACGTTTTGCTTTTGGGTGTTAACTTGCTACCGTTTCGGTTCATTCACTGGCCAGCTGAGTTAAATGGGTGCCATTACGGCTCTTTGGGGTGTTTACTGTGTACTGGGTGCCATTTTGGATCTTTCTCTGGGGATTTCGGGGTCAATTGGATGCCATTTTTCTGTCGACCTCCTCACGTTCCCAGTCGCAACTTCCTGTGAGTGAGCAGCTCCTTTGCATAACACTGCTTAACTTTTTACTCATGCCCAGTTGCCCAATAACTTGGGTGTCAAGTTACGTAAATTACCCAGCGAGGAGATTCTCTCTGGCACAGTGTCACCTACACGTTTGTCTCGCTTGACTGGTTCACGTAGCAGTTAATCATATGCACTGAATATACGTTTAACCATAAATGTTTAGGTTCACTGTCGTGTGCTTTTATTATCTTGACAGTCTTGGCCTTGCCAGGTTCTGATTCATCGAGAAAAGAGACTGGTACATGTGAGAGTGATGTGTGCATCTGCAGGGCTGCCAGCTCTGGCGTGACACTCACACTTTCAGACTATCGTGCTCACGCAAGAAATCTTACAGGAAATCTACATTATTCCATAATAAACCTAAAATTAGCTACACCAAAAGGGTTGGGGTAGTTTGCAGTCCCAACAGGCTGTATACTAGGTAATAAAATACTTGCACAATTGTTGGCAAAGTTGGCAACTCTGCATCTGTGAAAGGGAATGGGGTTTACCTCATTGCTGATATCTCTTTCCCACAAACTGCCCCAATGCAGCGTTTCCTGAGGCTACAAGCGGGTGTTTGAGGAGTACACGCGGGTTCTTAACCAGCGTTACCCAGACATCCGCATTGAAGGGGAGAGTTACCTGCCATTACCCATTTACCGGTAAGAGAGCCCTCATCCATCGCTGGATCAGAAGACACGGCGGTGCCATATTAATGAATTTCCCTGCTGTACATATTAATCAAATGCCCAGATATCTTGCATTCTGTGTGTAACAAGTAGTAAACCCACCTGGGCAAGTGTTTTGTGTTCAAAACTTCACATGTAAGAATTCCCCAAAAGTTTCACAATTTGGTGAGTAAAATATGCGTTGAATACAAGCAAATGCCTGTTTGCTCGCCTACTGTCGTGTGCTCAGTCGTGACAGCATTTCCTTTTGCTTTTCAGACACATAGCTTCCTTCCTGTCCATCTTCAAGCTCGCCGTGATTGGGCTGATCATTCTGGGCAAAGATCCGTTTACGTTCTTTGGTATGCAAACCCCTAGACTCTGGGTCTGGGGACAGGAGAATAAGGTAAGATCACAGAGAGAGGAGAGTTTACTACGCAGGCTGAGTTTCGGTAGACGTTTGTTGTTCTGCTGGTATATAATGGGGCCCCTTAGGGAAAGCCGAACAATCTCTTCTGCTTATTGCATGGGAGCATGTTTCTTCACTAATTATATCCAAGGGAGATCTGTGAGGCTTTTTTTTCCCCCGCTCTCATACCACCCAAGCCTTACTAGTTGCCTAGGGAGCACGTGTCCAAGACCCAGTGTGGTCATGCTGACTGCTTTGAGATCCTTTCAATTTTATCTTTAATTCTTTATTTAAACATCAGCAAAGCTCTGTAGATACTTACCTTTTGTGTTTTGTCTCCTCTTCTCTCCCTCCTGCCAGATCTATGCTTGCATGATGGTCTTCTTCCTTAGCAATATGATTGAGAACCAGTGTATGTCTACAGGAGCTTTTGAAATCACGTTAAATGGTAAGTTTGTGTTTTTTTAAACTTTGGGATGTGGGAAAATGGACCGTAATTGGTTCATTCTTGACTTGACTATGGTCCTGTGGCTACTAAAGATGGGAATCTGTCAATAAGATTGGGAAGTGGGAGCAAGCATGGCTTTGTCTTGAACCCATGGTGGATTTATAATTACAGAATTTAAGCCATCTGAGTTTGGACTGATCATAATATCGTTTGTGTTGCATTGTCAATGAACTCTGTCATCTGAGAAGGCAGAACATGGTGTGTTCAGTCTTTTTCGTGTATTACTGCCTTATTGTGCGACAGTGACCTCTCACTTTACCTGCAGATGTACCAGTGTGGTCCAAGCTACAGTCGGGCCACTTGCCCTCCATGCAGCAGCTGGTCCAGATCCTAGACAATGAAATGAAGTTGAACGTGCATATGGACTCCCTCTCACACCAGCGCTCGTAACGGCCCCCTGTCCCCGTCTGCGGTCTGAGACCCCCCTGTATGACTACATCTTATGCCTTGCATGTTACTCTAGCCATGAAATTCACTTTGTTCTAATAGAGGTTAAAGACGTCCGGATTGTGTACAGATACATCTTTCCTGTTGCGGTTTGGCAGGTTTGAGGTGAGCATGTCCCCAGGCTGAGGACCGACACCCATGAAGGTCTGTGCTGAAGGCAGGATGACTGCTAGTACAGACTGGAAGACCCCGTCGCTCCTCTGAGCCTCTAGACGAGCCCCCTGCAGCAGACGGGAATCTGTGGCAGCCAGACAGTCTTAATTGTAGTTTTTTTTTTTTTTTTTTTTTTTGGTGCAATTTTTAAATGCAAAATCTATTCATTTTATGTTTTGAGCCGAAATATAGCTTAAAGTCAGTGGCAGTTGTATTTTATATTTGATTCAGCAGGATTAAAAGTGATATCATACAAGCATTTAACATTAATTTAATTTCTGAGCTACTGTAATTTTATATTTCTTTTTATAGCAAAAAAGAGGAACTTAAATGATATTAAAGTGGATTACATATAATACATATATACCTGTGGTCTCGATTTTTCTGTCTAAATCAATTTGCTGTTAACTACACAAAACAACTGCTAGATTGTAAATAAAAGGAGACCGGTTAAGCACGCCGCCCATATACAATCTCTGCTTCATGAAATGTTTGAATACAAGTGAGTCATTGAATCTAAAGTGCTGGGCCGGTGTCGGGATTTCCTGTTGGGTGGCCTGGTGACAATTTTCCAAATAAAGGCCAGCAGTGCCGCCTTTTAAAAGATTCAGTGAAGGTGTATGCTTACATTAAATAATGCGTTAAAAAATGAATCATTTACCTTCCGAGTGATGCGAGATAGTCCAGCTGTCTTACGCAATTCTGGGATTTCCCGGAAGTACCGCCCCCATATCGGCGAGCGGCCAATAAACTGAGGGCATTTTCTCTCGCGATCAGAAGCTGTGGCACGTGTTTCCTGTGTCCGCTTTAAGACTTGGTGGGATTCGACTGCAATAGTTTTATTGAGTATTATCTTTCGTATTGAGTAATCCCGCATGTGAGTAATTATGCCATGTGAAGGTACTGGGCGCCTGATGCTGTAGCAGATTTTCGGCTAAATTCTCTCTTGATACATTTAAATCAGCTACTATGAGTTGATTGTAACTCGCTAGTTTATGAAAGTGGAGAATCGGTGTCCTGCTATCTTTTAATGCATACAGCCTTCCGATAAACAGCCATGGCCACCGCTGGGAGAGGGGATGCAGACGCCGATCCCGCTTCCAATCCAGGGACCGTCGCTATCTGTTTTTGCGAGTCCGCTCCTTTGCTGTGGCGGGCCGGGGACGTGAGGACCGCACGGCAGACAGGCGTGGTGGGCACTCTGGTGGGCTCGTTAGCCCGGCAGCCTCGCCAGAACTGCCGACTGGGACGGCCGCTGGAGCTTCTGCAGGAGGAAGCGCGGCTGCTGGCCGACGCGGGGCGAGCTGTGCTTCTCTCGTCATCGCAACCGAAGGTGGGTAATAGCAGCCGGAATGTGTCCCCCGCAGGCGGTCTGCAAGCTCCAGCAGTAACACGCTCACAGGTCCTTGTGCTCAGAGCACAGGTGCGGTCAACCCTGAGCTCGTAAAACAGCACCAGGAGCAGATGGACCAGAGCTATTCCGAACAGAGGCAACTGGCACAACAGGACAAGAAGGCTGTGCTACAGAGGGTTATGGCGGGTAAGAAGCGAGGTGAGGAGGTGCCGCCTCATGCTGTGGATATCCTTTGGACTGGGACTATGTTCAGTATGTTCAGTGTTTATGACACTAATCATTGTGACTGGTGAAATGGTGTGGTTCCCAGTACATTTTAGGCTTAAAGTATTTTTAAGCCAGGTTCAGTGATTGGTGATCACATGACCCACATGTCAGTAAGGAATATAGATTTTAGTTATTTGGCAGGTCCTGTTTAATCAGCCTCCTTACCCTGATACAGAAATCAGGTGTGAGAACATTAACTCCATGTTAATTTTCTGTTTCTGCTGTTCATACTGCATAATTTCCTGTTTGGAAGAAGGAAGTCTTGGTTTGTAAATGTAGGAGAGTCCATACTTCTGATCAGCTATAATTTACAGAAATTAATTGGAGTCAGTGTTGTATAATTCTATCACTGTGATGGCTGTCTGTCTTCGTGTCACTCCGCCCCCCCAGGCAGTGATCAAAGTGAGCAGGCCTTACAGGAGCGGTTGCTGGCCCTCGACCAAGGCTTCACTTTCCCCCGCGCTGCCATGGCCGTTCAGCTGAGCACCGCCCGGGCCGGTATGAGCTACGCCCCAGAGGAGCGGTGCTTCCTGGCTGCTGATTCGCTGAAGCCTCGGGATGAGCGACAGGAAGCCCGTTACCGTGTCTTCAGGGACCTGAGGCGGCAGGGCTTCTACCTCACCACCGGCGGGAAGTTTGGCGGGGATTTCCTGGTGTATCCCGGTTGGTGTCCTGGGTAGGGGATTCTCCGGGTGAATTCTTAGGGGTCACTATCCCCCTTCTGCTCTGACCGCCTACCTGCCACCAGGTGACCCCCTACGCTTCCACGCACACTTCATCGCAGTATGCCTTCCGATGGACGAGGCCCTGCCGCTGTGCGACCTCCTGGCTCTGTCCCGCTTGGGCGCCAACGTGAAGAAGACCGTCCTGCTGTGCTCGCCGGGGGCCGAGCCGGAGGAGGTGCTCTATACTTCTCTGCAGTGGAGTGGGATGGTGTAGGACCTTCACAGCTGTACTATGACCCTGACCTCTCCATAGACCTTTACAATGGCAAACAAGCTGATTGTCAATAAAATATTTATTTATGGCAAATTAATGGATGGAAACTTTCATTCACGGTACAAAACATGTGCTGGTAGAAGGAACTTGGGATCTGGGGACCAAACCGGACAGGCTCCTCAGGGGCAGCAGGCGGAGACAGTGACATTAATGCCCAGGTTGCCGTTGTCCGCAAACAGGTGGGCGACGGCCGTGTCGAACACCAGGCAGTCGCTGTTCATGATGGCGGAGGCCACACCGTCATGGATGGAGTGCGGCGTGGCCTCCCAGGTCAGTCGGCGGCGGTGCCCGTTCAGCTCGAGACGGTAGGCGAAGCCCTCGGCCTGCTTGCGGGTGCCGATCAGCAGCACGACGGCGAAGAACTGCTGATGGCCCTCGTATCGCTCCTGCTTCTCCAGAACCAGCATGAAGTGGCGTCCGAAGCAGGACTGCATCATGACCCAGTCCACGGCGCCCGGCAGGTTGATGTCTGTGGCCAGGAAGACGATGTCCTCACCCTGCAGGGTGGTGATGGACTTGTGCTGGTGCATCAGGTGGGGCATGACGGCGTCCAGCGAGCCCTGCCACTTGCAGGATGCTCCGGGGCAGGGGCAGGAATAGGGCCGGAACTCGCACAGCTCCTCGTGCCCGGGTTTCTCCGTGTGGGGGAGTGTCAACACACATCCGGTGGAGGCAAACTGACCACAGAGGGAGGGAGGCAATTTAGGCACAGGCATTAAATAGCAAAGGCACAGAATATACACTTAGATATTACCCTAAAATGCCTGAATTACCCTAAAATGTCTGAGAATAATGCACATTAAAAAGTAGTGCCCTGCAGCAAGATGACATTTTTGTAGTGTATACAATAACTGAAGTATTTTCAGAAATCGCAACTGCTTCACACAAGGCCTGCCTGGTCCTGCACATCTGATCTGGACCCTGATCCCGAGTCTTACACCAACGGGATGGAACTTTCCCGACAAGCCTGTTCCTGACTCATTTATGCTCAGCCTGGCAGCTTGGTGTAAAACTCTCATCAGACAGCCGGACACTGCATGCCGATTGAATTTCATACTTAGGGATTCATATCCGACAATAACCCAGTGAAATGCGGAGATTTGGGGTGGGGGAATGGTAGCCGCTGGATTAACGCCGAGCGCTTAGCGATGAATGCCGGCTGCCTGGGGTCCGGTCCCTGCGCATTACGGTACCTTGCAGGGAAACAGTAGCGTAGACGCCACCTTCTCCATGGCCAGGTTCCGGATGCTCGGGGTGAGCGTGCCCCTGCACGTCGGGCAGCAGGTTACCTTCTGCCGGCATTGGCCGCAAACCAGATGCCCCGCCTGGCACTGCAGGATCGGAGGCAAGACGTAGTCGAAGCACACCGGGCACTCGAACAGGGAGGTGAGCTCTTGGTGCTGCGCGGGGCTGACAGCTGCCGCTGCGGGGAGAGCAGCGCAGGGCCGCACCGAGGCCGGTCCGGGGGCCGTGGGAGCACCGTGCTGCGTTTTGGCGCCGGTCTTAGCGGCGCCAGGGCCAGTAGAGGACGGTCGGCTCATCGCCGCCCGGTCAGTCGGCAGCAGCGGTTCCTCCAGATGACAGCGGTGTCCTTCTCGAACATAGTTATGTCGCAGGGAGTGCACCAGCCGGGCGGCTTCTCCGAGCCGCCGGTTCAGGCACGATCGGCCCTGAACCCCTCCGGGATGTGGCCTCCTTAAAACGCCGCAGTGTCCCACAGCATCGCCCGCTCCCTTTCACTGCCCGCCGCCAATAAAAGGTGCTGATCCGTTGTCTGCGCTCAGAGCAACCGCTGTAATCCGCCCCTCATTCACACACGACACGCAGCGCAGCGCAGACACAGCGGCGTCTTATCCAACTCACTCTGCTTCGCTTTAACTCTCATACAGCAGCGTTTTTTTCGGTTTTAATCTGGTAAATTAAGATGCCTGAAATGGTGACGTGCAGTTTTTAAAATCTCACTATGATCCATTTGATGAACTGAAACTTCAATGAGAAATTTAAGTCGATTTGAATTATTTTATTACAGAAACGTACGTTTGTCAGAACACAAATGCATTGAACAGTTTGAATATACCAGTAGGTTGGCCGGGAATATTAAATCTGCACCATAGTGAAAATGTTAAATTTTGATCTGTACGTCCGTATTAATTAAGCATGTAATAAAAGGTGTCTTATACATAAAAATTGGAAAATTTTTAAAGGACAAACTTCGTTGCCAAAATGAAACTTTCAGTGCCTGGAAGTTTTACTAGAAGCAGAGATAAATTCATACTAAATTACATTACCATACCATTTTTTAAAAATTTTTTTTACAATTGTTGCGATAGACATCTTAAGTAAATATTAAAAGGACAGTTTTGCCACGTAATCAGTGTTGGGCATTTCACATCCAGAAAGTAAAAATCCAGACCATGATTTTGTTTCTACCAACAAGTTGAGTACTCTGTGACTGTGGCTATTTATGCTGAACTGGTTGGTAGAAATAAATCTTGCTCTGAACCTGAAATGCCCAACATTGCACGTGATACTGTAAGATGTATTACATACTAGAGATCAGAAAAAAGGAACCACCCCATTCCAGTCAATAACAGCCCCTTCCCACTTGGTCCGGATGGTCATGTCCACTGATGGGAACTTCTTTTCGAGGTCCCCCTGGGTATCCGTGGTCCGAGGTTCCCAGTGTTGTGAGTGTGTGTCTGAAATGGTGAGGGTGGAGGGTCAGAGATGCATAATCAGCAGGGTTGCCAAATTTGGTCAGCCGACTGAAGTGAGATTTTCAGTTCGAGATAGGTTTGCATGTTGTTTTACATGTATGTAACAGTTTCTTACCTTGTAAATGGTAGGCTTTGCAAACTACCTCAGCGCTTTTAATGTAGCTGATTTGGGCTTTATAATGGAATAATATAGATTCCCTGTAAAATTTCTTGCGCGAGTGGGAGAGTCTGAAAGCGTGAGAGTCACGCCACATGCGTGAGAGCTGGCAACCCTGGAGCAGGGGAATCATGGGAGGTGCAGACAGGCATGTCCCAGTACCTATGGTCAGCACTGCGGTTCTCCTTTGAGTAGGCTGCCCGTTGTAGAAATGCAACTCGAATAGGTGCTCCGTTCTCCAGTTGGAGAGCAGCGTTCGGTTGGGGCTGAAGAGGATGCCGTAGGTACCGTTGACGCAGCAGACCCATACAGGCAACTTGGGGGTCTTCAGCATGCTACCCACCTGGGTGAGAAGGACCAGAGCACCACACATCCTAAGCTTCATGAAGGATTTTTTCAGTGCAGTGTTTCCTGATCAGTCCCCAGGGACCTACAGACAGCCCACAATTTTGCTCAAATGTGGACTGTCTGGCAAGAAGCTCGGAGGGAGCAAAAATGTGCACCAGCTGATGTTGGCTGTTAGCCTTGCTAGCTTAGTGTTCAGGTATACGGGGTGCGGCTCTGTACCTGAGGTAGGGGGGTTTGTGGCCCCTGTTCCCAGCTCCAGTGGAGATATCCAATGTCACTGCGCGCCAGCACCCCCCGCAGGGGTTGCGGCAGTGGTGCCCCAGCCTCATCAAACTGCACAGTGCCATTAAACACATTGGGACTCGCCCGGCCCGTAAGCAGGAGATTCAGTAGGGCCTGGGACACAGCAGAGAAAGCTCTATCTTTGAAGCAATTTGTGAAAGCTGTATAAATACAGATGTCAATAAAGGAAGTAGGCAGCATTCCTCTCAGGAAGCACAGCGCTAGAACACCGGCAACATCCATCGATCCATCTTCCAAACCGCTTATCCTTAATGGGTCGCAGGGGGTCCGGAGCCTATCCCGGAAGCAATGGGCACGAGGTAGGGAACAACCCAGGATGGGGGGGCCAGCCCATCGCAGGGCACACTCACACACCATTCACTCACTCATACGCACACCTATGGGCAATTTAGCAACTCCAATTGGCCTCAGCATGTTTTTGGACTGTGGGGGGAAACCGGAGTACCCGGAGGAAACCCCACGACGACATGGAGAGAACATG
>JAODJX010000039.1:515683-534609 GCA_026776945.1 Isichthys henryi | reverse complement strand
AAAGACAGCCGTAGCAAGAAGAAGTGAGTCAGGAGTCCAGCCACCGTTGTAGTGCACCTGTTTGACAGTTGAGCCTAGTAGTAGTGAAGACCACCTCCTGTCTTCTTCTCATCCCGCGGGACCATGCCGTGGGGCCCGGGGGGCGGTCGCTCTACTATTCTGATATTTAAAATACACGTGTTTGCAGGCAGTTTCATATTTATGTGTATCCAAAGATATGCAGCTTTATTCCGTTTCATAGTTATGTTCCTCAAAAGAGCAAAGATGACATCCCACCCTTATAACAATATGTAAAGTTTTCTAACCTGACTCCGTTCGGGAAGATCAGAAATACAGATAGTCTAAGACTTACAGACCAAAAGTAAAGCGTCTTCGTCCTCTTCCTTGTCCTCTTCCTCGTCCTCTTCCTCGTCCTGCGCTCGAACGAAGCGCAGACTCAGGTGAGACTACAAGCGGGGAGGCGGGGGCTCCGCCCGAGGCTATTAAAAATTAACAGGCGTTTTGCCATAATTAAATAGCCCTACTGTATATCGACCCAGTGATCTTACTGAACAAACAACCTGCATCCGGCGACTCTTTATTTCTACGTGTTTGGTCAAACGCCATGTTGACAAATGCAGCTTCTTCTCTGATCTATTCTAACGATTTCAGCAACCGTAAAGTGGCTCCCATTGTTGATAAATTGTTTAGCAGCCTTTATATCATCTGTGTTTCACTGACTTCCTCATACTTTGTGTTCCTCTGCATCAGTTCCTTTCTGCTCTGTTTATAACCTTTTTTAGTAGTTAAACCAAAGTAGCTCTTGTTTTTACGCAGGTACCGCGTGTTGTGATGTATCAGCACCTCCGGTTTATTGTCACACACGACAGGTTTGCGCAATGTCAAGCGTGGTATAGACTGACAGGTGTGTGCAGCCTTTGGTAACGCTGAAACTGCAGATGAAGTGTCCATCAGCACTTATATGTGTGTACTGCTTAGGAATGGTGCGCGGTTCGGTGACTTCGTAGTGTAAGGTTCTGTTTTATGGAAGTTCACAAACCACCAGGAGAAAATGTAACCATTGAACTGTTTATTGCTTAAATGAATATTGTGGCTTTCTGACCGGGCTAATGAAATTCCAGGCTGGGTTAGTTATTGCATAACAAAAAGCACAGATACCTCTTTATTCAACCATCCATTCTTCCATCTGCCGACCACTGACCTTGGACAGTGTTGCAGGTCTCCCAGTTCATGAAAGCACATCAGTAAAGTACAGCTGCAGTCTTCAGGACAGATGTTGGGTAAACATATGGATTACATAACCAGGTTATCTTACACCATTTGTCTGTAATACCCCGGGGTCTGCTACCTTAATTGTGGTTATCACTGATTTGCTGCTTGGTCTGTAAAGGACCTTAACAACTTAAATTGCTTTTAAAACTGAAAATATTTATTAAAAATGTAAAGTAACTATTCTCTTCACCAGTTAACACTTGGCACATTAAATGAACACTTCTAAGCAGGCAGATTCAGTTAGTAAGTTTCCATGACATGACACATTTCTGTTAAAATCTACCATCCATGCAATATAAAAATGTCATCTGTCCCTATCAGTTACAATAATGGACGATAAAAAATGTGATGCTTGTCCTGTTAGTTCAGTGCTAATTACTGCTTTAACAGGTGTGCATTAGGAACGCTTAACAGAAACACACAACCCATATAAAACAGTCACAGTGGTTTGGACTTTTCTGTGCAGTTGCCGCTCTCATGCTGTTGTTAACTGCTTTTCAGGTAAAGTTAGATGGAAGCAGCTGTAGGACACCCATAGCTTTTTGCTAATATCGTTCCTCCAACAGTTAAGGTGTCATTGTAATGTCAGCATCATAAATTGCTACCAAGTGGTTAATGGTTGTTTTATTCTAAGGTTGGTGGTTTAAATTGGCTCAGTTTCTCTAAAAAGGACATATTCGTTTCAAAAGTAAAGGTAATGATCAAGAATAGTACAAAAAAAAAAAAACGCTCTTTTAGTATCAAACACAGTGACATGATATGAAAGCAGGGCATGGTCAGTACATAAGATCTGAGGCTCCACTGCTCACATCTGGCTGTTTAGCTTCCTGGAAGGGGAACTGTATTCCGGCGAGGCGGATGAGAAGGATGTTGAGCAGGTGGGTGAGGAAGATGAAGAGGATGAGCCAGTAAGAGTAATCGAACCGCTCACTGTGTGTCTTATAGACGAAGCTGCTTTCGTTGTAGTTGGCGATCTTCTCTGACAAGCGATGGAGTCTCACCTCCGAGGCGAAAAGTATCATGACCAGGCTGCTGCAGATACCTGTTCCACGGCATTCTGGGTAAGCTTTACTTCTCACACATTTGTTTATGTTTAGAAAAATAAACAGGAAGATTTTGACGAGAACATATCAATTACATGTGTGTTTTTCGACATGCAGACGGTTGATAGTATTTCTGACAGTGTATGTAATTATGCATACATCTTTGCGTGTTCCTGCACATGCATGGGGATCTACTCACAGCATATGAAGTTCCACAGGTACAAGCCCAGAGGTCCATGCAGGGTCTCATAGGGTCTGCTGAAGGCATTGAACAGGAAGAATGCTGAAGCCACCGATGAGAAGACTATGAGCACAGCGCAGAAGAACAGTACACTGCCGTGAAGGACAATGGGGATGGCACCCATGAGATCTGGGAAAACTGGCAGGAGACAGAAAAGTGGGGAAGATAGGATCAGGAAGAGCCCAGTTTGCAGTAGGAAGAAACCAGCTTAATAACTATAAAACCGGAATTTCCAATAAGGGATCAGATGGACAGATATGAACCACTCATAAAACTATTGGCAAGTACCGACACCCATTTAAATATTTGCACAATACGCACTATTAATTGATCATTAGTTTTTAACTGTATAAAAGTTCTCCCAGAATATATTGCTCCAACGCCTCCGTGTCGGGAGTCCCGACGCCGTTACGAGTCGCTCATTGATGAGAACGTCCCATCCTTATCTACAGCACGTTGTCAGACACAAGTCAGGCAGAAAACATCTGAACTTTGAATCATGTCCAGCACTCATTAAGGCAAAACAGAACCCCGGGCTGTCTACTTTCACCACTCTTAGACAGCGGCGTACTGTGCGATAATGATGAACTCCTAATGAGTTGTTAATTAGACGGCCTGGCGGGTTTGATTACGCGAGTGCATTTTCATTAAGCCTGTCAATTGAGAGTATTAACGAGCGAAAAGACTGCGGACACAGGCAGGGCTGGGCTTTGGGGTCACCGGCGATAAATTTTGCCGATCACCGATGGAGGTAGGGGGGCTACACGATGAATTTTGCCGACCCACAAGCCCATCGACTCTTCGGGAAAATGGCTATATAAATCAGGCCTGGAGGTACAGCTTAATGTGACAAAAATGCTATGTAATTCGCCGCGAGCTCCCCTGAGACCCGTGCTGCAGAATGGACAGCCCATCCATGCATGCTTGGTCACATCTGCTGCAAACGTCAATTTGGCAAACAATTATCCCGTAGCCTTTAATCACACTGGCGATCAGTTCAAAATAGAGAAGTATTAATCAACAGTATCACATATAGATGTTTTGTATAAGTCCACATTGCAACTCCAAGTTTTATTTTAATA
The DNA here is from genome assembly GCA_026776945.1 of Isichthys henryi. Classification (NCBI taxonomy): domain Eukaryota; kingdom Metazoa; phylum Chordata; class Actinopteri; order Osteoglossiformes; family Mormyridae; genus Isichthys; species Isichthys henryi. The sequence continues at coordinate 530,971 of JAODJX010000039.1, read as the reverse complement.
GACAATTAGACTTATTCAATAATTAATAGTAGGAGAATACGTATCCTTTAAATAATAAATGTACTGTTACCCTGTCCTCCCACATTTACTCACAGGAAAAGCGCAGAGGTCTCCCTCCCAGCCCGCACTGCTTCAGCCTCTGTCCGTGGAATAGACCGTAGCTGATCCGCCCCATGAACTTCTCCAGTTCGGGTCCGGTCGCGTTGACCAGCTGGGCGCCGGTCTTGCACAGGACGGTCCCTTTCAACCAGAACTGAGTACCCATCGCAGCCGCCACCACTAGGACGCAAGCAAAACTCAGTACTCCGCCTACGCAAAATATGAATTTCTTTTGACGATTTGACATATCGGGTCCGATTTCAGATGGCCGTACACTAGTCGGTCAGCAGTGTATATAAAACTGGACCATTGTCCGCACTTAAGTATCCCAATTCACCCCAAGTGCATGGAATATTGCAGCATTTTAAAAAAGCCAGCATCAGAGCATTACGCCTAATGCCCAAAGTGACATGCTTTCATTGCCGACGAGCTACATGAGCGCTGTTACGGATCTAAATGCATCGTCTTAAGTTACGACGTTGTCTTGCAGCGGACTTCGTTTCCAAGCAACTCGGGACGGGGAGCGCGCGCCGATGGCGCGCTCGTGGAGGGCACTCCAGCCTCATTGGACAGATGGGAGCACTGGGTTTAATACAGCCGCACGGGGTCATTTCTTTACTTGGAAGAAAAGAGATGTCATGTTTTGACCTATGGCGCAATTTAGCTGATCGTAATTGAAGTGGAAAAAATGAGAACTGCAGTTCGATACGTTTAGGCATAAATGCACTTTATTGCATTCGAATTAAAGTGACCTTTTTAAAAATTAAAGGTTTCATAATAATTTCTTTTTTTGCGTAAACGTATTCATTCGACCATATGGACTACAAATATTCACCGTGTCATGCAGAACACGTGCGTGGGTGACTGCTTCTCTGTGAGAAATTACCAGGAAACTGAAGATCTCGCACAATGCTGTGTAGTACTACCTTCACAGAGCAGCGCAAACTGGCTCTAACCACAACATAACGAGGAGAGGGAGGCCGTAGTACACAATTGAACGCGAGGATAAATATATTAGAGTGTATAGTTTGAGAAACAGACGCCTCATAAGTCTCTAACATCCTTAAACAGTACCTGTAAAAGAGCATCGTCGACACCAACAGTGAAGAGGCAACTCCAGGATGCTGGAAAGAATTCCAAAAAAGATTGGAAAAAAAGTGCTATGGATAAACGAATCTAAGTACGTTTGTGAGACGTAAATTAAATGAAAAGACGCTGGAGGAGTGCTTGATGACATCTGTCAAGCGTGGTGGAGGCAATGTGATGGTGTGGGGCTGTTTTGGTGATGGTAAAGTGGGAGATTTGTACAGGGAGAAAGGGATCCTGAAGAAGGAAGGCTGTCACTCCATTCTGCAATGCCATACCATACCCTGTAGGTGGCGTTTAATTGGAGCCAATTTGGTCCTACAACAGGACAACAACCCAAACACAGCTCCAAACTATGCAAGGACTATTTAGGGAAGAAGCAGTCGGCTGGTATTCTGTGTATGATGGATCAGCCAGCACAGTCACTGGGTCTCAGCTCTGCTGAGCTGTTATGGGAGTAGCTTGTCCAAATGTTACGTAAGAAGTGCCTATCAAGCCAATCCAACCTGTGGGAGATGCTTCAGGAAGCACAGGGTGAAATATCATCCCATTACCTCAACAAACTGGCATCTGGAATGCCCAACATCTACATGGCTGTAATTTCTGCAAATGGAAGACTTTTTGACAATTATTTTAATTTAAAAAATGATTATTTCTAACTTTGTCTATGACTATTTTCTATGTATTTAGCTATATTTCCAATTCCAACTAATTTCTTGCATGTTTTCAAGGAAAACAAGGAAATTTCTAAGTGACCCCAAACTTTTGAACAGTAGTTTAATTATTTTATGTGAAGTCAATCGAACATGTTCTGTAATGTTCTCTTTAATATTCCTAATTTTTGGTGATTAATAAAACCCAGATTTCTTTCTCCTATTTTCTCTTACCACCCCCCCCAAACAAACAAGCATCAAACAAACAAATAAAACCAGGGTATGAATCAACGGCTCAAAAACCAAAGTCTGATTTGGATTGAATCTGGATTTATGGATTGAATTTTCTGGGTATGTGGAAGGTTTGGATGTGATTGCCCATCCCACTTTCACTGACATTACGGGAAATATTTTTATTAGCCTCTAAGTGTTTAAACAAATAAATAAAATTTACCGTTACCTTATATATGCTACTCGATAAACTCTCGTATAAAAGCCTGAGGCTGCAACTGGATCACAACTATGACATATTTAAGTACAATTGCACTCCTTCAAGTAAGTTATTGCTTAAATTATACGCCCTAGTTAAAAAAAAAGCCTAAAAAAATGATATTGAGAATGATATTTGGCTGCCGTTCTTCAAGGTGTCAGTAAGGGGATCATTATTCAGTTCTTTTTGTCAGCAGGTTCATAGAAATTTGTTTAACTGAGCAGCTTTCAAAGTTTATCTATTTCCTACACCAGTACTGAGAGCAGTAAACATGCCTGATGCAGTAAAATTTTGTGGTGGGCTCAGTACACGCAGATGGCAGTAACTCTGAGCTGAGGCAGTTTTTGTGCTCTTGGTACGTCCTTAAATGTCTCTACTGCAGGTTATGAGCTGTGGCTCGGCGGTGAGTGGTTATGAGAAGCTAAACTCTGAGTGGTTGTGCTGTAGGAACCATGTGACCAGCGGTGACATGGGGCTTGGTTCTCGTCATTATTTGTGGTCTGGCTTCTTAGACACACTTAACCCCCATACACGATTCAGTAACTCTGTGTACGGTCTCGTTTGCAGGAAGAGGAACAGGTGGTTTTAACCAAAGCAATAATTTTTAATGCATTTTAACATAGCAATAAAACATTTGTACTTTGAAACCTAGCAAAATAAGTAGAATTATATATTTACTTATATCAAGCCCTCATTCAAAAAATATATACTGTATATTCATTTTAATAGAATTAATTCTGAGAATGGGTGGTCGCGTGATGAATTAAGGAGAATGTCATCTTTGTGTCGTTTTGGAAACAACCTACTAGCTGGCATTTTTTCTCCGTCTTGCTTTAAGGGGAACCATTCCTGGAAAGGAAATAATGTGGGAAGCTAGTCCTCCCTGCCTGAAAAGCCTCAGTGATCTTCTGTCTGAAGGAGTGGGAAAGGTAGAAGCAGACGACGGGGTCCAAACAGATGTGCATGACGGCCAGTAGCAGCGTGGACTCCTTGGCCAGGAAGAGTTGGCGTTTGAGCGAGCAGCCGCTCAGAACCTGGTTCTGGGTGAATGTGTACGGTGTCCTGACCAGGTGGTAGGGTACGAAGCAAATGATGTAGGCCAGAGTCACTGTGCCGATGCTTCTAGTGGCACATCGGGCTCCATCTTGTTCTTCCGGATTCCCTCTCCTTCCGGCCCAGAGCCGCTTCAGCACAAATCCATTGGACAGCAGTACAACTGCAGAGGCATTCAGGAAGACAGCCATGCATAGGAAGTTGGTGAGTGTGTGCCAGCGGAGGCCTACCACCTGCTTAAACTCGGCGCAGGTGACGTGGGGCTTCTCTGGAATAGTTTTAATGGGAATGGCCATATTAGGTACCATGATGAACAGCACAAGTGCCCACACCACCAGTGACATCATCCTTGCGAATCCCACATCCTGGATACGGAAGAAACGTGAGCTCTTGGCTATCTGTAGATAGCGGTCAGCGCTGACGAAGGCCAGGAAGATGATGGAGGCATACATGTTGATGTAGATGAGCACAGCAGACACCTGGCAGTGAAATATCTTGAGATTCCATGGAGCCACACCCAGGTCGATGGTAATCTTGAAGGGCAGGGCCAGCATCAACAGGAAGTTGGCGGTGAGAAGGTTGATCAAGTAGACATTGATGCATTTCTTGGCGTCACGACTGTAGCAAAACACGCAGAGAGCCAGCATACTGCCCACCATGCCTATCAGGAAGATGAGGGAATAGAAGAAGGTAAAGGGCAACATCTGGTCATTGACCCTGCAGTCTTCGGAGGCGTTGCTGCCATCTGTGTGGGCCAGTTGACCTGAGGTCGGTGTCATGGCGGTGAATCAGATTGGAGAAGAAGCCCATCAAAACCTGCAAAAAATAAGTGAAGCCTACTGTTATACTGCAAAAATAGTAACAGTGATTTTTTTTTTAAGTCCTTATTTTCACTGTTCTGTAAGGAAAAAAGACAACGCATTTCTAGTACACGCCTGTCTGATGAAGGATTAAAGATGACAGCCTTTTGTTTTTAAGGGAAATTGTGTGACAGATTTAGGAAATGAAACTGAATGAGGATTAGGAGTATCAGGCTTTGGGAAATGAGTTCAGGAGCCCAGATCCCTGTTACATATAGCAGCTATGAATTGCTCCTGTTCTTATTTTGCTTTTGATATGTTGTCTTTTGCTGAGAGAGAATTTCCCTAAGCTGTCCTCTTCATCATGTTTTATGAGTCAATATCATTACTTTGACTGACAGGTGGATAGACAGAGGGCCTGTAATACAGCACTCTTTGACTCATGGGAAATCCTATCTCCTGGATATAATCATACTGCAAATTACTACTACTAAACATCAGACAAAAGACAAATGCAAGTTTTGAACGAAACTTCTATCCTAAAATGTTGCAGGTTGAGATCTGAGAAAAAAGCGCTTCTCTGTTCCTTTTTAGCCCTCAAACACTTTTGTGAAGCGACCAACTACATAAAGGTATAAACAATAAGGTGGTCGGATAATATTCTCTATAAAAATACTGCAGAATAATTATTTTACTTTAAAATGTATATGTCAAAAATCACAGGCACTGTGTAAATGTTTAGACTTACAGATTGGGTATAAATCAAATTTCCGTTCTAAAGGTCACATCTGTTGGTCTGTAGTTCTGTGCTTGGACTCTCTCCAGATTTTCAAACAAAATTCAAACAGAAATAACTGCAGTTAAAGTGAATTTTTAGGCAGACACGTCAAACCAAAAATGATGTTCTTACTACATACATATGATTTGCTGTAAGTAAACCACAAGTGGAGTATGATCACGGCAACGTCAAGAGGAAGAAATGAAGGAAGAGATGAGACAAGATCACATGGTCCAAAATAATGGCACTCACCTCATCCTTGGAGTTTTGCAGGAAAATATGGATTTTCACGGGTGAGCAATAAAGACAGGAGATGAACCCCTCTGTGTAAACTGCTACTACCTCTGCCTGTCTCTTCAGTGAAGCGATGTCTCCTTCCTTATGTTGATCGCGTCGACGTCACAGAGAGATTATCGGACTCGTGTTCAGAGAGACCAATCACACGTCCCCACTGTCTTGTTGCTGTTTCATTTTTTATGGGATTTCATGCGATGTGAGCGCCATGGCGTCAGAAGAACAACACTTAATGAGCGGCTTTTTAGTTGTTGCGTGACTTATGTTTCTGAGCATGTGTTCTGCTACTTCCTTATCCACCCCTAGACAACCACGTTAGCTATTAATCACCAGAGTGAGAAATGACTCAGTCTGCATTTCCAAACTCGTAGGAAACAAAGTGACATATATGGTGTGAGTGATCTGGTCTTACTGAAAATGGCATCATGTGAAATTGCTCTTCATGTTCAAGCATTTTAGCTGCCAATGAGTGCTTCTTAGGCAGGGGCAAGAAATTTAATGCAAGACAAATAAGTAAAGCAAAACATGCAGCAGACTGTTAGGTGAATTGCTGTTTGTAAATTGCCTGTAGTGAATGATTGTGTCTGTGATTGTCTGTTTAATGTAGTAATCAGATTTCCCCCCAGTTCGGGTTGATTACTGTCTGCTAACAATGGCCTTTCTTGTTTAATATGAAGTGACTTGCTGTGCCATCTGATCGGCGAAGGGACGAACAATCACGTACCCTTCACGTCTCCCATATAGAGCCAAAACACACATAAAGCCACTGCATCACAGCCATGACAACAATCAAGTCTGTATTCAGTAATTCAGGGAAGTAAATGAGCACCCCCACCTCAAGTGGTACAGTCCTGCTTTGCCTTGAATTGCAGCTAACAATGTATAACAGGTATGAACTTAACTGGCAGAAATGTGTTACAAAAAAATCAAGGACAATAACAGGTAGAAGAAGAAGGACAGAGATGGTGCAAAGAAGGCAAGAAATTAAAAGAAAGATGGACTGGGGAAGGATATAGCTAAATGCTATTGAGTAATGGAGCAAACCACAGAAAGGGGGCCGTGAGAATGACAGACTTTAATTTAGTGGTGAAGGTTAGTACATGGCGTGAAAATTTCCCCATAGTTATTACTAGCTGACCAGCTCGACTTCCACACTTCAGCCGTTCTAAACCAGCACAGTTAATGAAGAAAAGACCAGGGATTTAGAAAAAGGTACAAGCAGGAACCCTGCACAGTGCACCAAGTGACAGGATGTAGATGCAGAAGCAAGTTGCATGCTGAACAAAAGTAAAATCATGAAATGTCATTATGATTGAGGCAAACTGAGAGATCTTTGGATAATATGTGCTGTACATTATGTAGACTTCCTGTTCAGTGTGAAGATATAATTCACACAAATCACTCATGGTTATAATCATCTCATAATTCACATGCAGTCTTAGGTACATTGTAATTAAATTCAAGTGTTTCAATCAGATCCATCATCATAGGTATATAAAATCAAACACCTGGCCATGCAGTCAGGTTTACAAACATTAATGAAAGAATGGGTCGTTCTCAAGAGCCCATTGAATTCAAGCCTGCTTCTCTCATAGGATGCTCCCTTTGCAATAAGTCAGTTCCTGAAATTTCTTCCTTGCTAGATATTCTATGGTAAACTGTAAGTGGTTTTATTTCAAACTGTAAGCATTTAGGAACAACAGAAAGTCAGCCACAAAGAACCAGAACACGTTGCTGAATGCTGAATTTGCTGAATGCTGAGGTGCACAGTGCGTAAAATTTGCCAGCACTCTGTTGACTCAGTAACTGCATAGTTCCACACTTCCTCTGGCATTAACCCCAACACAAAAACTGTGCACTGGGAGCTTCGTGGAACAGGCTTCCATGGCCGAGCAGCTGCACTGGACACTGGAGCAGTTCAAACGTCTTTTGTGAAGAGACGAATCATGCTCTTCTGTCTCACAGTCTGACAGACGAGTCTGGGCGTGCCGGATGCCAGGAGAACGTTACCTGCCTGACTGTGTCATGCCAACTGTAAAGTCTGGTGGAGGAGGGGTTTTTTTCACGGATTTGGTGAGGTTTCAGTGAAGGGAACTCTTAATGCTTCCGCATACCAAGACATTTTGGACAATTCTATGCTTCAAGCTTTGTGGGAACAGTTTGGGGAAGTTCCAGCATGACTGTGCCCCAGTGCACAAAGCAAGGTCCATAAAGACATGGTTGGGTGAGTTTGGTGTGGAAGAAATTTACTGGCCCACACAGAGCTCTGACCTCAACCCCACTGAACACCTTTGGGATGAACTACAATGGAGGTTGTGAGCCAGGCCTTCACGTCCAACATCAGTGCCTGACCTCACAAACGCTCTTGTGGATGAATGGGCAAAAATTCCCTCCACAAACACACTCCAACATCTTATAGAAAGGCTTCCCAGAGGATTGGCAGCTGTTATACCTTCAAAGGGGAGACCAGCTCCATACTGATGCTTATGGATTTAGAATGGAATGTTATGAAAGTTCCTGTAGGTGTAATGGCCAGGTGTCCTAATACGTTTGTCTATATCTAATGTTATGATAAGCGAGGTTGCAGAGACCACTAACTAAATGTGAAGAATGATATTTTAGGCTTTATTTAATAGCTTTCCTTGAGGTTAAAGATTACAGTTGATTTCTCCGTGTATCTGATGTGTTGGGGTTGGAACAGGTTAATTGACATTGGTTCCTCCAGGAGTTGTCACAGTTTGCCAGGGATGGGGCTACCATCCAATTACCCGACGTCTCCCAGACACGTCCTCTTTTTGGACGCCTGTTCAGGCAATCGAGCAGTTTTTCAAAAACCGGCGGTTTATCTGGGTATACTACTGCAACCCCCATGATTCAGTGTTGCAAGTTACAATGGTGCGCCGAGTGCAAGAAAAGGCACCAATTTTCCAGCTGCTCAGTATCGTCACACAGCGTTTGCAAGGCTCATGCACACGTTTACTTAAAAAATTAGATAATATGCACATAACAAAGTGTCACGCTGGTCTCGAATGACGTCAGTTCAAATGTTGTATATTTGTCACATTTTGTGAGTGACAAGACGTCCTCTTTTTTGTTTCACCAACTACAGTGATTAGGCTGAAAGACAGACCCAGCCCTGTCCTGTTGTGTGACTGAATGGCATCCTATCTAGTGCCCCCAGCCTCGAGAACCTTGCTTCCTTGAAAATAAGTCAGAAAAAAATGGCAGATGGATCTATAGATAATTCCTATGCATAGACACAATATGGACAGGTATCCTCATCCATGCATTAATCTGTAGTGCAAGCAGATGTTGGAGAAGCACTGATCTGAGGCTGCATGACACTTCAGCAACAAACATGACCAAGTAGCAATACAGCACTGTGCTGGTCAGCTATAAACACATTAAAGGTGAGAGTCAAAGTCAGAGTACAGCTTCAGTTGGAGATACCTGCTCTTCTCAATAATGACCAGACCCACAAGTATCCGAAATACTATTTATCTTTATACAAAATAATAGAGTATATATATATATATATATTTAAAAAAAAGAACTACAGAAAAAAACGTTTTGTGAAACTACTGCCTATTCAGAATAACAGAATTAATAGAAACTCACTTCAGCAGAAATCATCCGAACTGGAATGTAAGACATTTTTAGCAAATTATCCGTCACTCCTTGTGACAGATATAGACATGATACAGGTGCTATGTTTGCTCAGCTGTGTTTATACTCTCACCCCAAGCAGAGATAAAACCGCTAGATGGGGTGAGGAAGTCGATAAAAGGCATTTGGGTGGACGTGCTTATGTCCCTGTCAGGCACCTGCTCGGCTTCCTGTTGTGAAGCCTTCTGTCAGAGCCACTTCCTGTGTCTCCCCTGGACACAGTGCCCTTACTGAGTCCATTTCCTGCATCTTCCTTAAATGATGGAATCTTTAGCGACAGGGGGGTCTGTCTGTTTTTATCCGGTTATGGTGACATGAGGCACAGATGCTGTTATACGCTCTTATAAGCACAATACCTCTCCCCACAGCGCCTCTGAGACCCCTTTACACTTTGCTGACAGCAGTTGTTACGGCTCTGCTGTTGACTGGAGACGGTCTGTATGACAGCTTCCTGATCAATGCCTTCCGGAAGGTTGAGCACATGAGGAAGTAGATCACAGGGTCCAAGCAGACGTTGCAGGCAGACAGAAGAAGTGTGGTTTCCTTAAGCTGGAAGAGGACGTAGCGAGTGTATAGGCTGTAGGAAGTGGAGCTCTGGCTGAGCGTGTAGGGCACACGGCATACATGGTACGGGACGAAACAGATGCAGAATACCAGCAGGATGCTGATGATACTGCGCATGGACCTTCTGCGAGCTTCTCCTTGGTGCGATTGCGATACGCGGCGGGCGATGGCGACATAGCAGAAGATCAGCAGCAGTAGGACCACCCAGAAGATGCACACACACGTGATGGAAGAGGCATGGTGCCAGCTGATGCCCAGGGGGGTCTTCAAACGCATGCAGTCCGCAGTGCCGCCCAGACGCGCTATGTTGTTGCTGCTCAGAATGCTGTTAGGTAGAGATATTACAGCCAGCAGTACCCAAGTGAGTACAGATGCAACGCGTGCAAACGTCACCCCCTGGAAACGATTAGGGCCAGTGGTGGAACACACCACCTTTACATAGCGGTCCAGGCCAATGAGTCCCAGGAAGACGATGCTGACATACATGCTGCTATAGAAGAGCACGGCACCATAGCGGCACACGAACCACTGACCGATGCCCAGCTGACCTGCAACAAGAGAGGGAATGGAGAAAAGCATCAACAGGTCTGCCACCACCATGTTCTTCAGGTAGACCACCAGGCCTGAGCCTCCCAGCTCCCTGAAGAAGATCCAGGCGGCCAGGATGTTGAGCACCAGACCCACGCCGAACACCAGCAGGTAGAGCGCAGGCCGAATCTCGCGGGTGAAGGGGCTGCTCAGGTCGGTCTCATTGGACAGGTGGCTTGTATTACTGGAGTTCATGTTTACTGGTTCTGCTGGAGAGAGAATTTGCTCAGTATTCATTGCAGGTGTCTTAATCTGAAACCAATACAACACATTGCACAAACACTTAGTTTAAACCGAATACACACCATATGCATATTACAGTACAACCAGTACACAGTGCAAGTGTCTTAGCTTAAAACCAGTACACACCATATGTGTATTAGAGTAAAACCAGTACATATGGTATGTGTCTTAGATTAAGCAGAGTACACAGTGTGTGTGATTTAGTCTAAAACTAGCACTGCTGGTCTTTGTTAAAGACCAGTACACAGGATATTTTAGATAAAATACTATGTCATAAAAACTTAGTATGCATCTTAATTAAAGTGATTTGTCATAATTCTAAACAAGCGCATGTAACCCAAAAACACAACATCCACTGCAATGCACAAACATACATGCACTCACCGTCTGCGCAAAGTGTAAAGTGAGATCCCACTTAACATGGACATATTACCAGCTCATCTGTCACCGTTTTCCCATCAAACACTTATATGTATGGATGTGATGCAGAGGTGCAAACAGACATGAGACTAAGTCACATATGCAAAAGTCACAAGGAATTCACAAGTGCTAACCATCAATTATCAAGTCATGTGTCAAGTCATGCTTCTCAGCAATAAGAAAGTCAAATCTAGTCAGCTTGGTCAAATTAGTAACGTCAATTTCACCATCAGTTACTATGTATAATGTAGCAGCGGTTAATTAAATAATAATGTAATACCTTTAATAGTGATTCATTTAAAAAGTGGTCAGTTCAAAGCTAATCATTTTCAAATATACTAATATTTTCATCTCCATCAGGAAAGAGTTTCCTGTAGTAAACGATTCAAATAAGTGGACATTAAATATTTTGATTTATTTTTTATTCAAAATTATGCACATTTGCCACTCAGCAATTCACATCTAAAACAATTCTAAAGAAAATACATACAGACAACTTTAAAAATAAGGGTACAAATAAGGGTACAAGTCATATACTTCAGTAGTGCTAATGACGTAATGCATGGATTAAAACAAGATATACCACGAAATCCTGCTGCTCCCCACAAACTAATGACGAAGTTCCTGTCGCTTTACATAATCATTTCACACACTAGTTTTAGTTAGGGAAAGTTCATTCCCAATTACGTCATACAATAATTAATATGCCAGCAAATTTCCTGGATTTCAAGTTATATTACAGTAGTATTCCAAGTGATATTGTAATACTAAATAAATCGTGTATTTATAAACCCCATACACCAGATCTGTTAGCTAGGAGTAAGTCAGGTTTGCCAGCTCTCACGCATCTGATAATTTGCGCTCACGTGGTAATTTGCAAACCCTACAGGATATTTGCAAGGTAATACAGTAAACCGGTTATCTCGACCTGAAAATCTCACGCAAGCCAGCTGACCAGAGTTAACTCTTATACGTAACTGCACGCATCAGAATTACTGTACAACAAAAAGCAAGCAAAAATTAAATACACCAACGATGTGAAGGTTAAACACAACATAAGACAAAATATGTACATGTCTTTTACGGCTGTAACGTATTCGTCGTTTACCGTTCGGTTCATCATTTTCGTTTCAGTAAGCGCAAGTAAACGAATAAGTTCAAAGTAGCATAATTGTGATCATTTTGGCTCTAAAATGTTACGGCTGGTAGGTCATAATCGGCAGTTCGAGAACATTTGGTTTCCTAGTAATTACTGTGCACTGGAGAGAGTTGCTAACAACTAAGATTCTATATCGAATCTGTTATACCGAAATCGGATATGTTGGTTGAATGATCAAACATTGAGATTATCCGAGTGTGGGTACAGCCAGAACAAGGCAGGAACAGCCGCTGCAAGTGCCAGGAAATGCAGACCACAGGGTGTTAATCACAACAGATATGCGACCATGCGACCAGTACATTGGATTTAGGTCACCATATTGTTATGGTATATTTTTGATAAATTTTTTTCCCATATTTATTTTTACAACGTGCACATGACCATCTCTTTGGTTTTGTTATTCAAACACGTATACAGCCGCATTGCCTTTGGTTTACAACCGTTCCTAATTGTGTTTGTTTGCAGTTCTAATTAACCGAACCTTGAACCTAAAACCGAGGTTTTCACCGAACCTTGAATTTCGTGTGTAGACGTACCATTACAGGACTAATATCTTCCACAAATCAAAGACCAGACAGTTGACAATCAGAAAGTCTATATGAACGCATGAAAAATCCCGAACAGTAATTCTGTAAGGGTACAAGACTTGAAACCAGCACTGCAAAGTTTAGCCTCAAACCGTAACCGTAACCCAAGCGTCCTGTCACACTGTTAGGAAATCTTTAGAAAATGCAACATCACCAATGTAATACTAACAAAAGGACCGGGACCTTTAACATAAGCTGCTAATTACACGTCTGATAACGTATTGCTGGTTTACCATCCTCTGTTTATGGGTCTTGAAATGAATGAAATTTTAAGTTGTCGTCAGTGTCAGATATCCCACGTTTTGCATACTGTTGTACTTTGTTTATTGTCGTCTGTGTGTCAGCTGTTTCGTAAAAATTTCAGTAATCAAAGTTTATTATTTTAGGTACCAATCTGCCACGGTTGCTTCCCGCCATCAACAAATATTTTATCGCCCGCCTTGTGGATGCTGTAAGTTATGGGAGCAAGCAGCACAGATAAGAAATTCAGATAAGAGCAGTTAAAAACACAATTGTGAAGTTGGTGATGATGGGAAAAATCGAGATGGAAAGTAATATTAACCGCAGTGTTAGAATTTGAGTCATTTACGATGAGTCTAAGTTAAATTTATAGTCAGCAATATCCAAATACAAGTGGAGTCTCTTGCATAAGTTGGAAACAGTCTCAAGTTATAAAAACTGAGTCATGTGATTCGAGCCACCTCTGGGTACGAAGATTTCCATATATCACTAACCTTGAAGAAGGTGCTTCTCCCAAAAATGTCCTGAGCCGGGGGTCCGGCTGCTCGTCGGTGTTCCTTACAGGGTCTGTGCATGTGTCACATTAACACAGTTGGAAATAACCACGTCTGCATGTCTCTCTCTCTCTCTTTCTCTCTCTCTTTCTCTCTCTTTCACTCTCTCATACAAACATGCATGCACACATATACACACGAACCAAAATTGTGAAACTTTTTTCTGTTGTAAAAATTTTCATGAATTGCCTTACATTACTGCCCTTTGTGTAATCGAGTGCTTTTATTGAAGAAACAGGGCAACAGAGGTCCTTGGCTCAGTCACTGCTCCGCCGAGGGAGATGAGGCTTCTCTGATCTTTCATGTTCTTGTGTTTTCAGAAGAACTTTGGGGAACCAGATGTGGTCGAAGATCTCAACTCATCAGTGTCAGCAAAAACTGCTGCTCCTCCGCAGGAAGTATGACGTGGTGGTCCTCCACAGTGCCCCATGGAGGAAATGATGTCCTCTCAACACAATCAGCGTATTTGGCTGCTTGGCATCTAAAAGTTGGAACAGTTTTACTCACCTAAATGAGCGTGAACATACACTAAGGATGTGCCCCCTTAGCACCTGGGTTACTGCCTCTGCTTCATTGTGGCTTCTAATGGTTTTCCTTCAGAACACTGCTGCCACATCCTGTCCGCGGGTCGGCAGGGGCTACGCACTGTGCCACAAAGCAGCACTTTCGGCCACATTGGCATGACCGAGAAGTCAGGTTGTCTTCTGTAGTTTCTTTGCCGTGATGCTCAGATATAGGCACAACGACGACTGTGTGAATTCTTCCATCTTCCAATTGTTTTCCAGGTATTGGTTCACATGGGGGTAATGGAGCCTTTCCCAGAAAGCAAAGCGGCACACCCTGGAAGAGACGGCAGTCTTCCACAGGACACATACATCACACACCGTGGACAATGTCTGGGGTGCTGGTAGAGATTTTGGGCCTGACGAAAGCATATCACATACCCCAACCCAGACCAATCCAATTATGTTCTGAATGTTTTAGAAATCACTCCACCTTTCCCACCTGTACAGATGCCAGTTTGCTTAACTGCAAGTCTTTGGACTGGGGGGAGAAACAGGGCAACTCGATACACACGGTACAAGGGTGGAAATGACACCCCCAGTGATGGATGACGGCACGAAGGACCCACCGCAGGACAGTTCTTCATAATGATAGTCATCATATTCATACAGTTATTAGTCAGCACTGAAGCAGAACCTGAAATTGCATCTTGAATCTGTTAATAATGGATGTTTACATCTAAAAGAAAAAAATGTGACAAAAAGAAGGAAATAACATTCTAAAAATATATTTTGTTTATTGAACATAAAACTGTCTCCCGGGGAACAAAAAGGAAATCCATATTTGTCTAAGGAAAACACCACCTGCTTATTTAGTGCAAGCTATATACCCAGCTTGTATCTGTCTTCCAAGTCAGAAATACCGGATGCTGGGTTCTGGTTATTGATCTTCTGTTGTCGTTTCACACTTTTAACATCACAGTTTGCCTAGATTCCAAAGATAATGGTTCAAGGAAATTACCCACGCAGATATTTATTTAGTGACTTTTGCGTGGCTTTGGTCATCGTGTATCTGATGCAATGTTTAAACCACCATGTTCCCAGTGCATAGAAATAACATTAAGCTACTGGGGAAGAAGGCCTGTCGTCATGCCAACCAGATAGTCCGAGGTTAATTAAGCGGGTGAGGGCTGTTGTCCTTCAGATGCTTTTGAAGGCAATGGGTCTGGGGATCAAAATTGCTGATTCTGCATGCACTGGACACCCCCCCCCCTCAAAATAAGGATAATGGGGGAGTGGGGGGTCATGATGCTCCATCTTAAGTTTTGTATTCAAGGATTTTTTATTTGTCATATGCAAGGTATACAGTTAGACTGTGTGCTGCAGTGAAATGAAAAGCGATCAGCTCTTCCATAATCCATCCATCCATTTTCAAAACCGCTTATCCTACTGGGTCGCGGGGGGTCCGGAGCCTATCCCGGAAGCAATGGGCACGAGGCAGGGAACAACCC